>OU343223.1:56696168-56744096 GCA_910596185.1 Chrysanthemum makinoi | reverse complement strand
GTAAACACTAGCCTTCTTCCTTCTGAGTCTAGGATCTCTATTTCATGTACAAAACACAAACAATACGGGAATTTTCAAAACCCAAGATAAGTTTTTCACTTATAATTTTCTTATTTTCTTTCAAAATAAGTACGAGTTACATACACATCCTTCTTTCAAAAGGATAAAACGTTTGTATTTCACAACACATAAATCTTTTTTCAAAATGCTTTCTAAAATGATACTTCTTCCCGTATCAATTTCACAAAAGCAATTTCTCACGTCTAGGACAAATCGCTTTTTCATTATTAATACAACGTAAAAACCTGTTTTCATTGCATCTCATGTCTTTTGAATGCTAAAGGGGACACATAACCAATATGTGTTTTCGGGTACATTCATTTAAGCCACAATGAATTAGGAGCATTGGTAACACTAAACTACGTACTCAAGTAATAAATATGTGTTTTCGGGTTATCTCACATAATAGTCTGCTTTTCCACTTCTAGTTTATTTTCTTTTTCTTCTTAGGAGTCGAGATAACTGCAACTCCAAATAGTTTGCATATAGGCACACACTAGGCAAAAATGTTTCCAAAAGGAAAATTTTGTGCTGCCTGGATCACCAAACCCACGGATCCCAGCCTTCATGCTGGACGGATCCCTCAAGGGAAGGATTCGTGGGATCCGTGAGACAGAAGCTGTTTTTATCTTTTACTTTTCTCACTTTGGGTGAATAATCCAACAATTGTTTTATTTTGGAGTATGTTCTTTAATGCTTGTATTCTCATGATCACATGCCTTAAATTCATATCTAATCATTAGATTTTAATCCACATTTTGGGTCAAGCATTCATTACAATGCTTTGTTTTTCTATATATAGAACTCCCAAAATGCTTGCATATTCATCTCATTTTCACAATCAAACAACACCATGTCATTCACAAGCTCTTAAAACTTAGATGAATCACCTAGTACAAACAATCATCTTCATGAAACCCAAACCTTTGTACTTCCACCCTCCAAAATACCACAATCAAACTCTAGGATATCCGCACGGATTAACATCCGATCTTGTTGCTTAGGAAAACCATCATCATATGGCTCATCACCATCAAATAACTCACCACAAGATGCTTCCATTATAGCACCTCCTTCATCACCAACGAGTACACCAACTTCATCACCAAATCACTCACCACCTAAAGTCACTCTTTTGGAACTCCTTACGACTCCAACAAGATCTCAACAACCAAAACAAAAGGAAATAGCCTTTTTGACACCTCCAACTTCTCCAAACATAATATTCAATGATCTTGAAACATCCCCACCCTTAGCTCCCATTAAACTACAAGAACATCTAGGTTCTTTTCCACCACCACTTCCAATCATTCCGGAATTTGATCCGTATTTTCCTATTTTTCCAACACAACTTCCGCAACTCACAAATCAAAACAACCCGGAAGACTTCCGTACTCATTACCCACATCATTTAGATTGTGAACATTGCCAATCCACTAGGGAAATTGCAATAGATGTTAGGGAAGAAATGCGATTCATACTCAACCTCATCCTTGATCGCATCAATATCATTACTCATCCAAACCTCCATCCATAACCTTATGCAAGCATGGAAGGAATCATTACTACTATTTTCTATTTTTAGTACTTTTTCTTTTGGAGTCATTTTCAAGAACAAGTCTTGTTCTTATTTTTACATGCTTGTAGGTGGCATAAATACCACTACACTTTGTTATTTTATTACAAGGCCTTGTTTACATACCTTGGCTCCCAATCTTGATTCTCGTCAATCACAATATTATTTAAGCATGTTACTAACTTTCCTCTTTGTAGGATTTTTTTTAATTTTTCTTCACTTGACGCCCCAAAATAGGGGGAGCTACCGTCAAGGGGGAGTAAGCGATACGTGGACATATTTTTCCACACTTTTATTTCTTCGAAGGGTTAACTTTTTGTTTCGACAAAAAGGGGGAGAAGAAGTAAAACTTAGGGGCTTTCAAAACATACATCTATTCTTAAGTTTTACTCATCATAACATTATGTTTTGTCATCAACAAAAAGGGGTAGATTGTTATTACAAATAAACCGTAAAAACGCTTATTAATATTTTGCGATCTCTTTGTGTTTTGTTGATAACAAATATAATGTTATCTTAAGTACAATTATAAGGATACATGTTATTTTTGTAATGCATTTACATATAGCCATTTAAATACAAAAATGTTGTAGTTAATCATTTGTTGTAATAGTTTATTAGGATGGGTAAAAACCACAACCCATGGATCATATCCATAACCAATTGACCCATACCTATTTGACTAGATACAATGTATTCATTAGATACATTGAATCTAAAGGAAAACCCATGGACCAAGCCATAACCCATGACCCATAACCAAAAAACCCATGGGCAAAGAGGAGCGTCCCACGGGATCCCTAGGATTACACTAGACGGATCCCAAGTGGGAGGGATCCGTGGGATCCGGGGAACAGTGGCAGAAATTGCCTATAAATAGAGAGCCATTTCTTCATTGTAACTCACCCTTCTTCTTACTAATTCTCTCATATACTCTCATTCTCTTCTAACAAAGGATCACTTGATCTAGAGAGTACTTCCTTTTTTCTTTCTTTAGTGATTCTCATATAGGTCCTTCTCTAAGGCGAGATCACGAGCATTCTACAAGTCATCCAAGCAAGGGTTCCTTGATTGATTTATTCCTCCATAATATTTCTGTAGCGAAGATCTTTTATTTGATATTTCACATAGTTGTTGTGTAATAGTCGTGTTGGTTCGGTCCACCGTGTTACGGACTCGGTATTTAGCTTTGTACCGGAAAAAGGTGTAAGCAATGTTGTGAAAGCTTCTCCGCCAAGTGAAGGACTTTGTTGACATAGTGCTTGAACTCTCGAGTAGGTGACTCCGGGAGTGGAGTAGGGCAAGGAAGGTGTTCTTGTAGCCGAACCACTATAAATCGGTTGTGTCATTTCTATCCCTTTGCTTTACTTTATTTACTTGGTTTATAATTAGATCTATACTTTGTCTACATCCATAAGATCTCACATATTAACGAATCTAAAGTTTTTGAAACTAACTTTAAATCGGCGAAACTTTTCAACCCCCCCTTCTAGTTTTCCACAACCTTCACCTCAACCTGTTGCCCCACTATCACCAGGGATTGTTGCTCCTGAGGAGCCAGTGGTTGCCTCTGAGTCACAGGAACAAATTCCTGTTGAGACTGAGGTCAATCCTGACCAACCTTTTGTTCAACCTGCTAGTCCTCCTGGACATTATTTTGAGGATGACACCACTTTTGGTGATGATTTTCTTGTGTCTCCTCCCAGGTCCAATGAAGCTCCAAATACCTTAGGTAATCCTGCTGGTGGAGCTGAGGATCCTAATGTACTAATGAATATGTCTAGTTTACTCAACAGGTGTATCAAGAAGGTTGATGATTTGGAGCTTAAGCTTAAAGAATCCAGGGATGAGATTAAGGAGACTAAGCAAACTCTTGGTGGTGCTTTGGTTAAGTTGTTGAAGAGGGTGACAAATTTGGAGGTTAGGTTTAATAATAGGAGGAGTAGAGTTGTGGTTTCTGATTCTGAGGAGGAACAGGGTAATGAGAGGACAAATATTGATCTTGAGGCACTACATGTCTTGGCATCTGTTTCATTAAGAGAGACACAAGCTTAGAAGGATACAGAAGTTCAAGTGTTTCAATAGAGGCAGATTAGAAAGAGAAATTATCTCAGTCAAATGGTCCTCAATGCTAGTATGATGGATTCTTCTGATCCTTCTAGTGGTGTTGATCATGTACACATTCCTCCTGAATCTGTTTCTACTGACAAGGTGGCTGAGGATAAGGAATCATCAGATCTTGCTGACAAGCCTGTTGCTGTAGTTAGGCCTGATATTTCATCTATTGCTTCTGAGATTCCTAAGTCCATTCTCTCTGATCCAACGGATTATTCTGTTGAGGTTGATCCCATTCCTGCTTCTCTGGTTGATAAGGGAAAGGGTAAAGTTCTAGATGAGGATATGGACTCTGATGAATTTAAAGCATAACAAGCTAGAATCTTTAGACTTCATGCAATTGCACAAGGTGATAGCGAAGTAGCTAAGAAGACACATGCTACTTATGATGCAGAGTTTATGAGTCAGTATCGTACAGTTCCTGATCTCACTCCACAGAGAAAGAAAGAACTTGATGATCTTTCTCTACAATTCTCAGATACAACTTGGAAAAAATTGGAGGATAATGTCACAACCAATCCATCTCTTGCACAATCTATATTGGGTGACGCATTTGATTCTGAGAATTATGTTGGGGATATACTTGATTTGGTTAGAAAAAAAAAGGAAGGCTGATGCAGAGCGCAAGGAAAAAGCTAAACGGGATAGACCTCTTTCTCAGGCTGAACAGAGGAAACATATGAGAGAATTTGTGAAGAATACAAGTTCTGCTGTCTACAATACTGGTTGGTCTATGGCTTTTGTGAAATCTCTGCCAGATGATCGGTTGGTTAAAGAGTATAACACAATTCTCACAAGGTTGGAGAAGGATGGTCTCTATCCTTATACCAGGGTGAAACGCTCTCAATCTCTTCTGGAAGATGCTACACCTAAGAGATTAAAGACTGCTGATACTTCTGATAATGCTTTAGTTGCTGCGGAAGAGACACCAGTGGGTACAACATCAGTTAATCCTGATGATGTACAACCTAATTCTACTGATATAGGAAAGGTTCCGTCTACTGATGAGACAAATCAAGTGTCTATTCCTGCTTCTACCAAAAATCCACCAGTGGTTCCACCTGACAAGGAGGAGGTTGTTCCTCCAAATGAAGATGGTATCAGAGCTTGAAGATGGTATCTTAGGTTTCATCTTTGGTGGCTCAAGATGGTCTTGGTGATTATGACCGGAGTGATGAAATTGAAGAAGGACCAAATGCAGCTTTTCTTGCTAGTGAAGCTTCAAAAGAGCATAACTTTGCTCTTATGGCTTATGCTTCATCTTCTGGTTTAGATTCTGAGGTATCTAATGAGTCTACTTGTTCTTTTAAGTCATGTCAAGATAACTTAGAATCTCAAAAAGCTATCACTGAGAGTTTAAGAAAAGAAGTAGAAAGACTGTCTATGGACAACCTAGGTTATAGAGTTGGTCTAGAAAGTGTGGAAGAGAGGCTTAATTACTGTATCAAATGTGAGTTTGAGTATGTTGATAAAATTAATATACTAGGTGGAGAAATTGATCTTAAGGATAGGGAGATTAAGATGCTTAAAGAGAAACTAGTAGAGGCAGAGAGTGTAAAACAAAAGGCCCTAGATGAAAAAGAAAAACATGTTGTTAGGGTTGCTAAAACACAATATGCTTCTGATCTAGTAAATAAGCCAATAGGTCAAAAATTGTTCAAGGATGAAACTGGCCTAGGTTACAATGATATGCCACCACCTACCCTTATGCAACATGCACCACCTCCAAAAGAGCTCTCATTTAGCAGTGAATTTAGTTTCAACAAACCTGTAGGTGAGACTAAAAAGAATGAATCACCTAAGATAGGTTCTGATAAGTCATCTGATGCTCCCATCATTGAAGATTGGGAATCAGATTCTAAGGAAGATAGTAAAGTATCAACACAGCCTGAAAAGTTAGAACCTCTTAAGAAAGTTGATACTAAGCAAGCAAACCTTGTGCCTAGATTTGGAGCTCAAATTACTAAGAAAGTGGTAGAGTACAAGGAAGTACCTAGGGAACAGATGAAAGGATATATACCTAGGGGTAATCAGAGAAAATTTAATGGCCTAATATCTAACAGGTTAGGTAATGAGTTTCAATGTGTCAAGAAAGCTTGTTATAACTGTGGTAGTTTTGAGCACTTACAGAGAAATTGTTACAAAAACAGACCACAAGTTTGGAATCATTGGAGGAGGGTAAATCATCAAAACTTTTCAAAGAAAACAAACCCTCATCCTAACAGAAACATGATTCCTAGAGCAGTGTTAATGAGGAATGGGAATACAAAATCAATTGTCACTGCTTCTCCAAAATGGGTTCCAACCACTGCTAAGCAAAGTGTAAACACGGCTAAGCAAAATCAAACCACTGCTAAGCCAAAAATCACCACAGATAATAAAGAAGTTTTAAAAATTCCAAAGGTGATAACTGATACAGTGGTTGGAAATCATTTTTATGCTGTAAAGGCCTCAGCTAGTTGGCAATGGAAACCTAAGACAAAGGTTTTACATCATGTCAACTGTGCATCAATGGACCTAAACAAATTTGATTATATTGATGCACAGGGCAGACCCAAGTCAGTATTGGTTTGGGTCCACAAAAGGAACTAACTTGTTTAATATTATGTGCAGGGCAATCTACAAGATGAGCTAAAAGACAAAGGAGTTTTTGATAGTGGTTGCTCTGGGCACATGACTTGGGATGGGAGCAACCTGGAAGATTTTGAATCTTTTGATGGAGGATATGTGGCATTTGGCAATGATCCAAAGGGAGGAAAGATACATGGAAGAGGCACAATCGAAGCAGGGAATTTAGACTTTGAAAAGTCTATTTGGTACTGAGGACTTAAGTACAATCTATTCAGTGTTTCTCAAATGTGTGATAAGAAAAACTGGGTACTTTTTGGTAAAACTGAGTGTGTGGTGTTGTCTCCTGAGTTTAAGATGCCTGATGAGAAGTTTATACAACTTAGGGTACTTAGGAAGGAAAATATATATTGTTTTGATCTTAAAAATGTAATTCCTAATAGGTCCTTAACCTGTTTGTTTGCTAAAGCATCTGTGGATGAGCATGCTATTTCTGTTACTGAGGAGATCATTAGGGATGTTTTAAAGTTTGATGATGCTGATGGTGTTGATAATCTTTCAGATGTTGAGATTGTTGATGGTTTGGAAAGGTTAGGTTATACACACAGAGGTGATAAGGTACAATATTTTAAGAGTTTGTTTTCAAAACAATGGAAGTTTCTTATTCATACCTTATTGATGTGTATGAGTAATAAGACCACAGGATTTAATGACTTTCCTTCCAAAATTGCTACTGCTATAATTTGTTTGTCTGATGGAAGAAAGTTCAATTGGTCTAGGATGATATATGAGGGGCTAGTACAAAACATTAGGAAGAAGGGTAAATACTATTTATATCCTAGGTTTGTTCAACTGATTGTGGAAAGTCAAATAGAGGAGCCTGTTGAGCATACTAAGGAGTATGAAGTACATTGATTCGTTGAGGTTTAGGGGTGTGTGTGTATGGATAAAACCACAATATCGATATAAAAAATAACCACAAGGAATGATTTAAAATCCCTTTAGGAAAAACGATAATGAACCAAAACCCGTGAGTGATAGTGATACGGATTAGTAAATCCGAGTCGTTTCCCAACGAGGTGTGAATGGGCAACGTCGTTATTGGTTCGTTATTAAAATGCTCGATGTTTTGGATTTTGTTGATTTTGATTTAATTTTAACTACGGGAATTGGGAAAGTAATTAAGGGAATCTAATCTCCGGGAAATCCTAATTACGCGATTCTAAATTAACGTAAATAAAACGCGATTCTAAGGCAAATAAATCTAAACTAAGTCCTAAAAATTATCTAAAATTACTTTCTAACTAAAAATGATATTAGAAAATTAACTAAGAATTAAAACTAAATTTTATGATTTTTCTGAAATTTATTTGAATTAAAAACTAATTTTAAACTAATTTAAATGCTAAAAATTACAAATTAAACTAGGAAAATTCTGGAAAAATTATTTTTTTGCTTTTTATAATTTTCTTAATCTAGGAAAATTGAAAAATTATTTTTTGGAACCTTTTCTGAATTAATTGAATTAAATGCTATTTAAAAAGTCCTAAAAACTGATTTAAATCAAGAAAAATAGTAAACAGTGATGAAAATTTATGAAAAATTCAGTAAAAGTCTAAAATATTATTCTAATTTTATAAAAAATATAAAAACTAGGGCTTATGTGAGAGATTTTTAAGTTGTAGTGAAAAGGGAGTCTTAATAAGCTACTAGAATAAGCTACAAGCTATCAAATTCAACTAAATGATTAGCAGAGCTAAAGTACACTATAATAAGCCTAATGCAACTAATTAATACTACTCTAGACCACTAATGATGCTTTACTAAGATTTGAGCTTATGAGATTAATACTATCAAACAGCATTTCTGGGGGCACCTTTAAGCACATGCATAAGCAATCCTAATAAGCTAAGGGGAAAAACATATATTGGGTCTTCAAGATCACCTAGCAGACTACACATGGACCAAAAATTAGCTCCTAATGAGCTCAAATGAACAAACTATCTTATCTGCAAGTTTGTAAAAAACCACAGTTTGCTGTTACAGGGCAAAACCAGGCTTGTTCAAGAGCTTATTTTACTATCCAAAAAGCTTATATAAATTTGACTAAAATCAGTTTCGATATCTTGACCAACCAATCTCAAACATATCAAAATTTCATTGATTTTGGTTCAGAAATGAAAGCATGAAAATTCAACAAAGTTTCCTCAAAACTGGTTTTTCAACTTTTAGACTAATTTTAAGACGAAATTTCATTGACTTTTATGAGATTCAAATGCAATTTTGGACTGAGATCAATGTTATAAGATGTAATAAGACCCAAATAAGCTAAACCAAAAGATCCTAGACTTATAATAAGCTGTTACAACAACTAACTCATAACAGTTTTTAAGCAATGATGGTTTTAAACTGACTTTGACTTTTTAATGAAAACAAGCACTAAACAATTACAGCAATAACTATATTATGACTAGTTAAGACTGCAACACCAATTTGTAACAACTACTAAGCATTAAAACACAAGATCCAGCCTAATCCAAACATTCCTTTAATAAATCCTATCAAGCCATTAAGCTAACTGATCCTAAAATATTTAAGCAGAGATTAAATCAGGTAAACTCCTAAGATTCTAATGCTAAAGTACCACTAAATCTAGTATCAAACATGATCAAACATAACCATAAGCATACTAGCATTCATGACAGTTTTGGAAAGCTTGGAATTGAAACTCACTTGAAGTCCTGCATAATTTAGGCATCATAACAGTACCAAACCAAGAATAAAAACATCAAACTAAACCCAATCCAGCAATATATCAACCCAATTCAATCTCATAACCAATATGATCCACAGTTGACTTTTATTGACCAAGGACTTTGTGAATGTGAATGAATGTAATGAAATAGTTAAAAACTAAATAAGCTCACAACAGCTTATGTGAAGCTGAATGAGCTTATTCCAATCTTAAAAACACCTTTATTCAACATGAAAAACTGAAATGCAAGATCATAAAGAAACTTGGAATTTTATTAAAACTGAAAATAAGAGTATACTGAAATCTGAGATTACATAGAACTTAAAAGGAAATGATTTAAAAGAATACTGAAATCGAAACATAAAACATAAAACTTAATTAAAAGGGAATTAATGCACGACTACAATGTGAAGCCAAGGGGTCCTATTTATAGCCTTCAAGCAGCTTGGGATCCCTTTGGAAGAGCCTAGAATGCTTATCCTTATCCTCAGCCTTCTGAGTCATCATCTCCAATCACCTGCTTCCAAATCACCCAATGATGTGTTGCGTCCAATGAGATAGCTTCATTCAGCCACGTGGGATTCCTTATCGACATGTCGAGGGTCTAGAAGCTCCTTGGGAAAGATGCTAGTACGAGGTTGTACTTGGGGTGAGAAAGGGTAAATGGTAAGAATGGTGGTAATCAGTAAAAGGGATATTTATCTGATTTGGGCGCGTTCTGGTTGGAAGGAAGGGGATTTTTAATTATATTTTGACTTGGATAAGGATTGTGTTGACCGGGTTGGATAGAGGGGAAATGGGTATAGCTATTAACCGTGGGTTGGGGATCCGGTTGGGTTTGGATTAGCTGGACCGGGTAATAAGTTTTGGGCCTCATGGGTTTATTAAGGATATTTGGACTTAAGGATTTATCTTGGACCCATTTGATAATTCAAGGACTAGATGTGTTAATTCTGAAAATCCAGGGACCACACATGTAAATCTGAAAATGTCTTTCAAGGGCCAATCTTGTCCTTCTCACATAATCCAGGGACCACTTATGCCATCTTTGAAAATTCCAAGGATCAAATATGTCAGTTCTGAATCTTCAGGGACTAAAACTGCCATTTCTTCAATCTTGATTATATCTTTCAAATATCAACCTCTGCGCATAAAAATCTTCATAGATGCTTAATTCTGACCTTCCGGCTCAGCTTTATGATGAGTGTCTAAATACTCATCATTTTTGTACTATCTAGACTGCAAAAATATCTGAAAACACTCAGAAATGCCTCAAAATGACGAAAATATCACAAACAAGTGTTTTATGTGTTTTAAATGCAAAAATAACAAAATCAGATGAAAAACGTATCAACTTTGCATAATTGGCAGTTTTAGTCCCCCAAGTTTCAAAAGTTGTCAAATATAGTCCCTGGTAAATCAAAATAAAGAAAAATGTCATTCAAGGTCCTTGAAATATTCTAAATTGTCAAAAATGGTCCTTGAATGAATCTTTGAGCAAATGGCAGAAAAGGTCCTTTAACTTTGAAAATTGTCAAATATGGTCCTTGGTTAATTTAAAAAGTGAAAATAATCAAATATTAACCTTGTACTATTCATAAATGACAAAATTGGTCCTTATGGTAAACTTTGGAGAAATTACAAGTTTGGTCCCTAGAATTTCAAAGTTGACAGTTTTGGTCCCTGGACTTATAAAAAATGAAATTTTATGCAAATTTAGTCCTTGTACTAATCATTAATTGCAGGTTTAACCCTTGAAATAACTTTGGAAATTTGTCAAAGCCAGCACCTACACTCTCATAAATTACAAATATGGTCCTTGTGCTTATATATAACCAACCGGACCCTATATTATCTAAACCCAATATCCAAGCCCAATACCATAACCCGGTCCAAATTTTAAATGAAATAAAAACCGCTTACACTGCTCCTTCTCCTCTCCCACCTCTGCAACCCAATACCAGTGGTTTCACCACCACTTTTCTCACTCCCTTATCTCTCCATCTCACACCTACCTTTCCCACCATGTCCCCTCCACCTCCACAATCTCCCAAGAAGCATTAAATGCTAAAAACCTGCTTTACCACTTTTCCCGCCAAAACTCCACTTGTACGATTAAGATGCTATCAAGCATATCCAATGGTGGGAAATGATCAGAGGAAAGAGGAAAAGCTTTTGGATGTCTATAAAGAAGAAAAGAAGGCAGTGATAAGAGTTGTCGCATGTTTTAGACCATTTCATAGTGTAAAATTTACTTTAAAGTCTGTTTCAGCTTAAATCTCAGTCCTTAGTGTAAAATCAAGTTCATTTCAAGTTAAAAGTTACTGTTGTATTGTAATTATTCCAGTTTAATAAAATTTCAAGTTTTTATATTTCTTGATAAATCGTACTAAGTAATTTATACTTATTAGAAGTCACCAAAGCTCTTTTACCCTTCCAACAAGCTCAGATAAGCTTGCTATAGCTTTTCATGAGTTTGCAATATAATCTAGTGTTCTAAAATTAGAAAAGCCAAAATTGGTCAACGAAAGTCAACTGTGATCATCTTTGGTTCAGAAATGGATTTGGGTTGATCTTGATGCTGGAGTGGGTTGATTTTAATTAGTATAGTGGTAGATGGGTTATGTTTTAAGCTTCTCATGAGCTGGATCATTTGTAAGTTCTAATTTTCTTTCTAATGTACTGTTTGGTTCTGCATGTCAATCTGTTTTAGAGGCTTGTGTTGTTGTTATTTGTTGTTGTTCTAAGTTACATTAATACTTATTAGCTCAGTCAAGCATAAAAAACTTGTCCTTGTTTGAATAAAAGTCAAAATCATCTTGTAACTTGCCTTAATAGTTAACTGTTAAAGTTTTAAATTGCATAACTCATCAAATTAGCTTAAAACTTGATAGTGTAGCTTAATATCATCTTAATATAGCTTAATATAACACATTCAGTCATTAGAATCAATCACAAGTTCATAAAAGTCAAAGTGCTAGTGTTATAAAAAGTCAAATATTTCTAATACCCGTTTTTGAATAAACTTTAGAATTTAATTGTGTATTTAATACTAATATTTAGCCTATAAGCTTCTAGGATATTAAAGATTACCTGCTTAATAAAATTAGAAAAATACTAGCTTTTGTCTAGTTAGCTTATTCACTGCTTAATTCATAGCTTCTTTTGAGTCCCTTGTTTGAAAAGTGCCCTGTGCACAGATTTGGTATCCTACTTCATAAGCTCTCACAAAGCTCATTAGTTAGCTTAATACTGTGTAATCTTGCTTTTTGAGAAGCTTAACTAGCTGTATCAAGGTTCTAATTTTCATTTTTCAAATTCTAGCTTATTTACTAGGTCTGCTAATAGCTTTTTAACTTGTCCATTTTATCTAGTCCAATAATAAGTCAGTGTTTTCAAGTTTTTGAACAAGCTCATTAAAAGCTCTCTAGTAAACACCACTTTGAGTATTATAGCTTTTTAGAGAGCTCAGTTGGTCTACTTGTTGGTCCAAGTTTTTATTTTCATTCCCTAGCTTATTACAATGCTTAATAATTAGCTTAAAGTACCTAGTAAACCACAGTAAACTGTGTAACAGTTGTAATTAAGTGCTTATTTTGAATTGTTCAGTGCTTATTTCCTAGTAATTGTGCTTATTCAGAGTTCATATTAGCTTATTTTCAGTTACTTAGTTTATTTCAGTTTATTTCTAGCTTATTCACTAGCTTATTAATTAATTTAGCTTAAGACTTGTGTTTATTCCAATAAAAAGCTTACTGTTGAAAAATCATTGCTTATTGGTTGTTTTTGTAAAAAGTCATAGTTATAAAAATTGCTTATTTACTTGTGTTTAATAAGTTTGTAAAATAAAATCGAAAAAAAAAATGTTTTGCAAAAAGGTGGGGAGGCAGGCTCGAACCTGAGACCTCCCACCTTATGAGAGTGTTAGTGTGTACCTGTAATGCCAGTCGCCCTTGGGTCTTGTCTTGGTTTAAGTTTGCAACATCTATTACTTAAGGGTGTATTCCAGTTTAAGCTTATTAACCTTGGCTTATTTTTAACAGCTTATTTGTATAAGTTGTGGCTACCATTTTATTTTTCATAGGTCCATTAGATCATCTAGTATTTTGTAAAAAAGTTTCAGATTTTTCTCAATAGTTTTAGTATTTTTAAATATTTAATTAGTGTAAAATAGTAATTAATTCATAATAAAAAATATAAAAGTCTAAAAAATATAAATCTTTTTTCTAAAATTTTCTTTTGTCATATAGTACGTAATAAAATTGTTTTTACACTTGTAGGACTTTTATTTCATAAATTTTACGTTTTTGCTTGCGCACTCGCGTAATTTTTAGACTTAACGTACGTTTTCATTTTAAATCTAGTTTTTAGGTAATTTGAGTTTACGTTTTAGTTTAAATAGTTTATTTAAGATATTTTGTTTTATAAAATCACAAAAACATCATTGTAAAAATAGTGATAGCGTTTATTTAATATATTTTATCTTTTATTTCTTTTAATTTGCATTTAAGTCGCTGTAATTTATTAATCTTTTCTTTAGGTAATTATCCATCCAAATCCTTACTGATCACTATCCTTAGTGATCATTCTATCATCTGAAGTTGTTTAAACACCAATTCATCCTCCGTGGGACTTAACGACCCAGGAATACACTATATTCCTCTGATCTAAATTGCATTTGGTTTCTGAGCTGTTTTGAGTTTCTTACGGTTGGCCATTCACAAGTGGCTCGCTTGCGTGAGATAGCTTGACGGTTCAGGACCGATCACTTTAGCTCTCTTAATCTCTCGTGCTCGGGTTTTTATCTGATTTGGTTTCTTTTTGCGTGTTTTTCCATATCCATACCTGCACAAGCACAAACTCAAGAAAACAACAAATATTAGCAATAAACGGCTCTTTCTTGGTTATTTTGGGTCAGTTTTGATAATGAAAAGATATGTGTTTAAGCACATATCAAAATACCCCAGACGAGACCATTGTCGTGTCCCCACGCAATGCAATCAACTCACGCTTCTAAAACCAAAGATTTCAATCTCTTTCTACTAAACCTATGAAGAAGTAGCAAAGATTCCTCAAAAGAGATTAAGAGACCCCTAATTCTAAAAACGCCCCGTTTACCTTTTAATTCACATATAGATATTACGATTAAGCACATTCTGATTATGAGTGACGGTTTGTTGAACTTTCATGTCGATCAATAACTCCAACATTTTTCAAAAGACACGTTAGGATCACGGAGTAGGAAACACAACACAGCGTAAAGTGACCATACGGATAGAATACATCGTCCCTGATTTTTCACAAGTCCCCAAACTAAGCGTAAAATCGAAATCATTGTTAAATATGATTCTAGATGCTAACACTACCCATGGAAGTTACTTGTGTAATTACCTTTTGCTCCCATTTTCCTATTTTCCTCTAGATTTTTTTATTTTTGTGAGAAATGAATTTCTTCATATGTTCTCGTTTCGATAACTTTTATTCCGATAAAGATACAAAGCTAAGTCTCTAATTAGTTATCCACCTTCCCTCGAAAACCATTGCACACAAGAATGAGGTCCACATCAAGGTCCTAATTTCGCACGATTTAGGGAGAATATCCTTTTTATGGCGACCGAGACAACTCATCTACGAGTCCAGAGACAAAAGCTTTATTTAGACATCTCCCGGATCCAAAGTTTGGCTTAACAATATTTCAGCACATTTGCATTTTTGCAATTTAGGCCCTTGGTCTTTTCAACCACTAACTCAACGGGATTACCATTTTATCAGAAGTCTTATTATGACTTTGGATTTTCCTCTGCCTTTTTGGAAGTCTATGACAACTTTTATAGCTTTGGATTTTTCAACTTTAATACATATGGGCTTTATTTCATGTTAATTTTTGTGCCAAACTCCAAACCCTACGGCTTTTATAACAATAGAAACAATAGCAGCAAACAATCAGGAATCAGTTGTCTATTACACCGCAACACTGACAATACCTCGATGTGTACCCAACTCTCATGGGCAAAGATTCTCTAAAGAAGAATAAAGAACTCACTATCGCCAAAAACTCAACATCTTTAATTATTATTACACAGATATGGGGTGAGACAATTTTGTGGGAACAAAAAGCCATAAGTACCTTCGATGGGCTTTAAAGAGAACCAACTACTCCACGCTTAGCATCTAAACTCATAAGTAACTCTATCATTTCTCGATCTCCGCAAATTTAAAATCCCAAATAATGAGATCCGCGGATGCTTAGCCGATAATTTTTTTATTATCTATGGTTAAGGGAACAAGCTAGGGCTCAACACGCCCAGTCAAGTCAGAATTCTATTCCTACTCTCACCAGCGGAAAGTCAACAAGGTGTCAAAACATATATTAACTTAGCAAATGCTTTGTCTAAATGAAATTAAGTCATGCATATTTAAAGTCACTCAGGGAAACTTTCAAATTCTTGGCCTTGTGAGCTAGAATTCGCATTTTATAGCTTCTTGTCTAAGAGACTAGCAAACTTTTCAATCAAAAAGACTTAACAAAAGCTTTAAAAATTTTTAAATTTTTCACAATTTTTGCACAATTTTTTCATTTTCTAAGGAAAAACGGGGTTGCGAGAGTATACGACGAAAAACAAGCAAGTGCGGTCAAATCAAATCGAAGATTACCCACCCCAGACTAAAACGAAACATTGTCCTCAATGTTTAAAGGCAAGGGTAATAACGAAAATCTAAAAGCCGTTTATTAAGTATGCTCAAAGATAAACGTTAGTCGATAAGATTAGGATATCGGATTTTCATCAGCATCGAACATGAAACTCGAGTGGAGAAAATGACAAACTTTGAGCACGAGAGTCTTCATATCGGGGAAATCCTAAACACAACATCACAAACAACCAAACACGATAAATCGAAGAGGCTAACCCCTTCACGTCACTTATTAGAAAATAGAAAGAAGATAGAGATAAGCATGGGGTGCCTCCCACGAAGCGCTACTGTTTTTGATTACCGAGTCGCTAGCTTGACTCGATCCCTGAATTCAATTGTCCTTGGGGAAAGTTTGGAGATCCGGGACAACCATAGATGGGATGTCCCCTCCAAAATAATGTTTCACACGATGACCATTCACCTTGAAATTTGGGCCATCGGGCTGAAAAAGCTCTACCGTTCCATACGGGAAAACTTGAGCAACGGTGAATGGTCCGGACCAACGGGTTTTGAGTTTGCCCGAGAATATTTTCAAGCGAGAGTTAAGGAGGAGAACTTGATCACCAACGTTGAAAACGCGGTTTTTGATTTTAGAATCATGAATCCTCTTAGTCTTCTCTTTGAAAATCAAAGAATTCTCGTAAGCCTGATCCCTAAGCTCATTTAATTCATTCAATTGAACTTTCCGGTGATCACCCGCGGTCTTAAGATCAAAGTTTGCATGTTTCAAGGCCCAGAATGCCTTATGCTCGAGCTCGATGGGCAAGTGACAAGCTTTTCCATACACCAACTTAAATGGGGTGCACCCGATGGGTGTCTTGTATGCGGTGCGGAAAGCCCATAATGCATCATCTAACTTATCGGCCCATGAAGCTCGATTTTCTCCTACGGTCCTTTCTAAAATCCTTTTCAAACCACGATTGGAGACCTCAACTTGTCCGCTCATTTGCGGGTGATACGCGGTAGAAAGACGATGGGTAACTCCATATTTAGCCATAACTTTAGCAAATTGTTCATTACAGAAATGGGTACCGCGATCACTGATAATAGCACGAGGTGCTCCGAATCGGGAAAACAAATTCTTCAAAAACTTAACAACCACTCGGGCGTCATTGGTGGGGAGCGCCTTCGCTTCAACCCATTTAGACAAGTAGTCGACGGCCACGAGGATATACTTATTACCTTTAGATGAGGGAAATGGCCCCATAAAATCGATGCCCCACACGTCAAATATCTCACAAACTTGAATAGCATTTTGTGGCATTTCATCCTTTTGCGAAATTTTCCCTTGACGTTGGCAAGAATCACAAGACTTAACTAAATCATGAGCATCTCGATATATGGTAGGCCAATAAAATCCGGAATCAAAAACCTTCTTAGCGGTGTAGCTTGCACCATGATGGCCACCAGTGGGTCCGTTATGGCAAGCATTGAGAATATCAAGGGCCTCTTGGCCATGAACACACCGCCGGATTACTTGATCCGCACAAATCTTAAACAAGTAGGGATCGTCCCAGAAATAATGCTTAACATCTTTGAAAAACTTTTTCTTCTGTTGGGACGACATCCCTTTCACGATGAAATTGCCCGCATGGTAATTTGCAAAGTAGGCAAACCATGGGGTGTTTGGGTCTTTCTTAGCAATCATCCCAAGTGTCTCAAGAGGAAATGTTTCCGTGATCTCCTTTTTCTCGAGCACACTTTGATGGGGATTCTCAAGTCTAGAAAGGTGATCGGCAGCAAGGTTCTCCGCTCCTTTTTTGTCAAGAATAGTAACATCAAACTCTTGAAGGAGGAGAACCCACCGAAGTAATCGTGGCTTATCATCTTGCTTTGCCAAAAGATACTTTAGGGCAGAATGGTCGGTATACACTATGGTCTTTGATAAGACAAGGTAGGGTCGGAATTTCTCAAAAGCATAAACAACGGCCAATAATTCCTTTTTAGTAGTCGTATAATTGTGTTGGGCCTCAGACAATGTCTTACTCGCATAGTGTATGGGTTGAAAATGTTTCGATTTTCGTTGCCCCAAGACTGCCCCAATTGCGTAATCACTTGCATCACACATACGCTCAAAGGGCAAATCCCAGTTGGGGACAACTAAGATCGGAGCCTCAGTTAATTTCTTTTTGAGAAAATTAAATGCTTCAATGCATTCGTTGGTGAAGATAAACGGAGCATCCTTTTCAAGGAGATGGGTCAGAGGGCGGGCTATCTTAGAGAAATCTTGGATGAAACGGCGATAGAAACCGGCATGACCCAAAAAGCTCCGAATACCTTTGACGGTATTGGGATGAGGGAGTTTAGCTATAACGTCGACTTTAGCTCGGTCGACCTCAATCCCAGATTTTGAAATCTTATGGCCGAGGACAATGCCCTCTCGAACCATGAAATGGCACTTCTCCCAATTCAAGACCAAATTGGTTTCTTCACATCGTTTGAGCATGTGGTCAAGATGGGAGAGGCAAGAAGTGAAAGAATCTCCATAAACCGAGAAATCGTCCATAAAAACTTCCATAGACTTCTCGATCATGTCATGAAAAATAGCCATCATGCACCTTTGGAACGTACCGGGAGCATTGCATAAACCAAATGGCATTCGTTGGTAAGCAAACGTTCCATAAGGGCACGTGAAAGTCGTTTTCTCTTGATCATGCGGATCAATCGAAATTTGAAAGTAACCGGAAAAACCATCGAGAAAGCAATAGAACTCATTCCCCGCTAAACGTTCGAGCATCTGATCCATAAAAGGTAGCGGGAAATGGTCCTTACGAGTAGCATCGTTCAATTTTCGATAATCAATACACACCCTCCATCCGGTGACGAGGCGTGTGGAAATCAACTCATTATTGTCATTGGCAACGACGGTCATCCCTCCCTTCTTCGGGACACAATGGATAGGGCTAACCCATGAGCTATCGGAGATTGGATAAATGATTCCGGCGTCGAGGAGTTTAAGAACTTCCTTTTTGATAACGTCATGAATTTTTGGATTAACCCTACGTTGTTGTTGAATAACGGGTTTGTAATCGTCTTCCATTAAGATCTTGTGAGTACAAAAACGAGGGTTTATGCCTTTGATATCGAAAATTTGCCAAGCGATGGCACTCTTATGTTTTCGAAGAACATTCAAAAGTGCGGTTTTCTCCTCATCTTTCAAATTTTTAGCAATGATGACGGGAAAGTTGTTTGGTTCTTCAAGAAAAGCGTATTCAAGATGAGGAGGTAAATCTTTGAGCTCGGGCTCGGGAAGCTTTTCATCAGACGTTTGTACTTCTTTGAGCTCTTCGATCGTAATTTCCTTCGGAGGGAGTGACGGTAATGGATCTTCATTTAACAATTGCTCAAGATAACGGATATCTCCCTCCGAATCATAAACACCATCATCAATTCCCGGTGGAATCGATTCATCATCAGCAAGAAACTCATCGATCTCTTCCAAAACGAAATCACCTCCCTTGAACGGAGTGAGAGAGGGGGAAGAATCGGCAATAATCGGTTCAGAGGATGGTTCAATATTTTCAGAAGGAATGGTGGGATTGCCACTCATAAAATCAAGAAGCTTTTGAGCATACTCTTCCGTAGCAATATCAAGAACGTCGATTCGATTAATAGAAGCATCATCATAGTTGGAGGAGTATCTCGAAGGATGGTTAATATTAAACGAGACGGTTTCCTTCATAAACATCAATCATCGCACGGCCTGTTCTTAAGAAAGGTCTCCCGAGAATAAGAGGTACTCGGGAATCAGCATCAAAGTCAACGACAACGAAGTCGGCGGGAAAATGTAGTGGTCCTACTTTCACATAGACATCCTCGGCGATTCCTTTCGGAATAGAGGTTGAGCGGTCCGCGAGTTCAAGAGTCATCTTAGTAGGAGTGAGATCCGGGAGATAAAGCTTGTTATAAATCGAAAGAGGCATTAAGTTAATACTCGCACCAAGATCGGCCAAGGCGGAGCATTTCACAATTCCCGGAAACTCACAAGGGATAAGAAATTTGCCGGGGTCTCCTAACTTTTCAGGAAGTTTCTTGAGGAGCACCGCCGATCAATTCTCATTCAACGGTGTTTTTGCTATTTCGGCCAACTTTTCCTTATTACTCACTAAATTTTTGATCATGGCGGCAAATTTCGGCATGAGGAGTAAAGCGTCGGTGAAACTCATGTTAAAATTCAAGGATTGAACGATTTCAACAAATTTCTCCATTTGGTTTTCGGTTTTATCACGAATCTTTTGATCATGAAGTCTAGAAGGATAAGGAAGTGAGGGTTTAAAAGTAGTCTTCGGAACATCGGGTTCCGGAATCGGAGTCTGAACGACCGGAGGTGGGACGGGTGCGGGTTGCACATTTTCTTCAATAACCACGGGTTCTCGTTCCTCCTCCCTCACCAGCAGAGTAGGAAACGATGGTCCATCATAAGCCTTACCACTCCGTGTGGTTATAGCTTTTAACTCACCCTTCGGGTTGGGAATGGTGTCACTTGGAAGAGATCCCGAACTCGAGGGTTGACTTATCTTACACAAAACAGCATTCAACATGTTCTCAAGTTTATTCTGCGAAGCATCCAATTTGTTGTTCTGAAGTCGAATCTCATTCCTAAACTCATTGCTTTGTCTAGTCAATGAAGATTGAAACTCATTTCTCAAACTTGAAATCTGAGTTTGCATGGTGTGGATGGTAGCATTATTGTGTTGAACGTAATTCGTGAATTCATTTGAAGGCAAAGGCGGAGCTTGATAGCTTGAATTTTGATATCCTTGATTGTAATTGACTCCTTGATTCGGGTATTGATTTGGTGGGGCTTTGAATTGGTTTTGAACATTTGGTCCACGAACTTGATTCTGATTAAAACGAGTTTGATTATTCGATTGAGAAAATCCCGGAGGTCCCATTTGATTACTAACACGAGGGTTTGTTTCAACTTGAGGACGGTATTGGTTACCTCCGGTTACGGCATTAGCTTCAAAAGGATTTCCATCGGTGGCGGTACAATTATAGTAGGCATGCGGGCCACCACAAGTGGTACAAGACGTTTCCACCGCTTTGACTTGAGCGGGTGGAGAAGAATTAACCTTAGCCTTCTTAATCTTAACTAAAGCCTGAATCATATCCGTAAGCTTATCAATCTTAGCATCGGTGCTAGACGTATTTTCATAAGACGAGGACGATGGTGTAACACTCACTCGGGCAGCAACCGATTTGCTACGTGAGGTACGAACTTTAGATTTGTTCTCAATAATCGACAAGGCATCTCTCGTTGATCGGGTCAACAAATTACCACCCGCGGCGGCATTGAGAGAGTCTTGATCAGTCTCATTCAAACCGTTATAGAACGTATCAAGTTGGTGTAATTCTGTAAAACCATGATGGGGAAATTGCCTAAGCAAATCTTTGAACCGGTCCCATGCCTCACTAAATGATTCATCAAATCTTTGTGTGAATTTTGTTATTTCATTTTTTAAGCTTGTTGTTTTAGACGGTGGGAAGAATTCGTTTACGAATTTTGATACTAAATTCTCCCATGTGGTTATCGATTGAGGGGGTAGTTTTTCGAGCCAAATCCGGGCGGCCCCCTCAAGTGAAAATGGGAAGAGTAATAGCTTGATAGCCTCTTCCGGAACGTTACGGTACTTGATCGTAGACGTGAGCTTGTTAAACCGTCGGATATGAGAGTGAGGATCGTCCCTCTCAAATCCATAAAATTGGCTTGACGAAACCAAATTTATCAATCCGTGTTTAAGCTCAAAGTTATCGGCAACGATTTCCGGGACGACGATGGCTTCTCCATAACCCTCGGTGGGTGCTTGGAGTTGCTCTAGCATAGATCGGTTGTCCTCCGCCATTTCGACAATGGGCGGAGTCGGATTAGTTCGAATCTCGGGTTCGACTAATGGAGCACGTCTATTTTGCCTTCTCGGAATTGTAGCGGCTTCACGTATCGGTCTGTAGTTATTAGAACGAGTGCGCATGCACTTTCAAAAACCAAGGCAATTAAAACGAACGGTATTCGAAAACACAGTGAACTTAACCAATAATCCCAAGTGAATAAATCACTTCTATAAGACAAACGCACAAGCGAGCGGAGAAGCTTTTTTAGGTCAGCGCGAAGCTTATTAAAAACCCGCTTCTTTTCAGCCGCAATTTAATGTCAGGCCGTCCTTATACCCACCACACAGTTTGTTTATCCAATAGAAATAAATCGACTCACAAGCGACACAAAGGCAAGTTTTTGATCTTTGGTTCAGGAACTTACTAATGATAACACCTCCGTTGAGAATGTTATATAATTGGTGCCTTCTATTTTAGCTCAAAAACAAAAGAGAAAATCATTTTGTATTTTTAATATGATATATATATATATATAAAAGAAAAAGGAAAATATTTTTTACTTTTTTTTATTTTTATAAAAAATAGTAACTTCACAAAGGAAGGATCTCGAGTCACTAATCGTCAAACCTTTAACGATATTGTCGCGACACAACCTCCCCGGCAGCGGCGCCAAAATTTGATTCGTTGAGGTTTAGGGGTGTGTGTGTATGGATAAAACCACAATATCGATATAAAAAATAACCACAAGGAATGATTTAAAATCCCTTTAGGAAAAAGGATAATGAATCAAAACCCGTGAGTTATAGTGATACGGATTAGTAAATCCGAGTCGTTTCCCAACGCGGTGTGAATGGGCAACGTCGTTATTGGTTCGTTATTAAAATGCTCGATGTTTTGGATTTTGTTGATTTTGATTTAATTTTAACTACGGGAATTGGGAAAGTAATTAAGGGAATCTAATCTACGGGAAATCCTAATTACGCGATTCTAAATTAACGTAAATAAAACGCGATTCTAAGGCAAATAAATCTAAACTAAGTCCTAAAAATTATCTAAAATTACTTTCTAACTAAAAATGATATTAGAAAATTAACTAAGAATTAAAACTAAATTTTATGATTTTTCTGAAATTTATTTGAATTAAAAACTAATTTTAAACTAATTTAAATGCTAAAAATTACAAATTAAACTAGGAAAATTCTGGAAAAATTATTTTTTTTGCTTTTTATAATTTTCTTAATCTAGGAAAATTGAAAAATTAATTTTTTGGAACCTTTTCTGAATTAATTGAATTAAATGCTATTTAAAAAGTCCTAAAAACTGATTTAAATCAAGAAAAATAGTAAACAGTGATGAAAAATTATGAAAAATTCAGTAAAAGTCTAAAATATTATTCTAATTTTATAAAAAATATAAAAACTAGGGCTTATGTGAGAGATTTTTAAGCTGTAGTGAAAAGGGAGTCTTAATAAGCTACTAGAATAAGCTACAAGCTATCAAATTCAACTAAATGATTAGCAGAGCTAAAGTACACTATAATAAGCCTAATGCAACTAATTAATACTACTCTACACCACTAATGAGGCTTTACTAAGATTTGAGCTTATGAGATTAATACTATCAAAAAGCATTTCTGGGGGCACCTTTAAGCACATGCATAAGCAATCCTAATAAGCTAAGGGGAAAAACATATATTGGGTCTTCAAGATCACCTAGCAGACTACACATGGACCAAAAATCAGCTCCTAATGAGCTCAAATGAACAAACTATCTTATCTGCAAGTTTGTAAAAAACCACAGTTTGCTGTTACAGGGCAAAACCAGGCTTGTTCAAGAGCTTATTTTACTATCCAAAAAGCTTATATAAATTTGACTAAAATCAGTTTCGATATCTTGACCAACCAATCTCAAACATATCAAAATTTCATTGATTTTGGTTCAGAAATGAAAGCATGAAAATTCAACAAAGTTTCCTCAAAACTGGTTTTTCAACTTTTTGACTAATTTTAAGACAGAAATTTCAGTTGACTTTTATGAGATTCAAATGCAATTTTGGACTGAGATCAATGTTATAAGATGTAATAAGACCCAAATAAGCTAAACCAAAAGATCCTAGACTTATAATAAGCTGTTACAACAACTAACTCATAACAGTTTTTAAGCAATGATGGTTTTAAACTGACTTTGACTTTTTAATGAAAACAAGCACTAAACAATTACTGCAATAACTATATTATGACTAGTTAAGACTGCAACACCAATTTGTAACAACTATTAAGCATTAAAACACAAGATCCAGCCTAATCCAAACATTCCTTTAATAAATCCTATCAAGCCATTAAGCTAACTGATCCTAAACTATTTAAGCAGAGATTAAATCAGGTAAACTCCTAAGATTCTAATGCTAAAGTACCACTAAATCTAGTATCAAACATGATCAAACATAACCATAAGCATACTAGCATTCATGACAGTTTTGGAAAGCTTGGAATTGAAACTCACTTGAAGTCCTGCATAATTTAGGCAGCATAACAGTACCAAACCAAGAATAAAAACATCAAACTAAACCCAATCCAGCAATATATCAACCCAATTCAATCTCATAACCAATATGATTCATAGTTGACTTTTATTGACCAAGGACTTTGTGAATGTGAATGAATGAAATGAAACAGTTAAACACTAAATAAGCTCACAACAGCTTATGTGAAGCTGAATGAGCTTATTCCAATCTTAAAAACACCTTTATTCAACATGAAAAACTGAAATGCAAGATCATAAAGAAACTTGGAATTTTATTAAAACTGAAAATAAGAGTATACTGAAATCTGAGATTACATATAACTTAAAAGGAAATGATTTAAAACAATACTGAAATCGAAACATAAAACATAAAACTTAATTAAAAGGAAATTAATGCACCCTGCAATGTGAAGCCAAGGGGTCCTATTTATAGCCTTTAAGCAGCTTGGGATCCCTTTAATGGAAGAGCCTAGAATGCTTATCCTTATCCTCAGCCTTCTGAGTCATCATCTCCAATCACCTGCTTCCAAATCACCCAATGATGTGTTGCGTCCAATGAGATAGCTTCATTCAGCCACGTGGGATTCCTTATCCTGACATGTCAGAGGGTCTAGAAGCTCCTTGGGAAAGATGCTAGTACGAGGTTGTACTTGGGGTGAGAAAGGGTAAATGGTAAGAATGGTGGTAATCAGTAAAAGGGATATTTATCTGATTTGGGCGTGTTCTGGTTGGAAGGAAGGGGATTTTTAATTATATTTTGACTTGGATAAGGATTGTGTTGACCGGGTTGGATAGAGGGGAAATGGGTATAGCTATTAACAGTGGGTTGGGGATTCGGTTGGGTTTGGATTAGCTGGACCGGGTAATAAGTTTTGGGCCTCATGGGTTTATTAAGGATATTTGGACTTAAGGATTTATCTTGGACCCATTTGATAATTCAAGGACTAGATGTGTTAATTCTGAAAATCCAGGGACCACACATGTAAATCTGAAAATGTCTTTCAAGGGCTAATCTTGTCCTTCTCACATAATCCAGGGACCACTTATGCCATCTTTGGAAATTCCAAGGATCAAATATGTCAGTTCTGAATCTTCAGGGACTAAAACTGCCATTTCTTCAAACTTGATTATATCTTTCAAATATCAACCTCTGCGCATAAAAATCTTCATAGATGCTTAATTCTGACCTTCTGGCTCAGCTTTAGCTCTCTTAATCTCTCGTGCTCGGGTTTTCATCTGATTTGGCTTCTTTTTGCGTGTTTTTCCATATCCATACCTGCACAAGCACAAACTCAAGAAAACAACAAATATTAGCAATAAACGGCTCTTTCTTGGTTATTTTGGGTCAGTTTTAATAATGAAAAGATATGTGTTTAAGCATATATCATACATCATATGATTCCTAAGGTTTTTGCACATATGAGGAATCAGCCACAAAATATACAAATTATAGATGTTCCTTTATTTCCTCATATGCTTACTTTGCCTACTGATCATGAGTTTGATGAGGATTCTGAATCTCAACCTATAGTCACTGTACCAACTGAAACCACTGCTGATGCACCTCAAAACCCTGATAGTACACTTGTAAACACTGATTGTGTAACTCAACCCACTTCTAGTCAAACTCAAACCACTGATACACCTATTGTATGGACTAGGAGACAGAAGGGCACTACGCTACCTCAGGCTAGTGCTAGTGGTGTTGCTAATGAGGCTATCACAGGTGGTGGAGGTGACATGATTGGAAGAGCTTCCACTACTGCTTCATGCTTAGATGCTGATCAGGATAGTGGAAACATCAATAAGACCCAACCTTTGGCAACTTCTAATGTGGAGAGTTCCTTGGAACTTAACACAGATGGAGGAATCCCTAGCCAATTGGCTACTACAGGGTGCATAGTTGTTCAGGCTAGGTCTGATGCTATGTTTACTATATCCAAGGATTCACCTCTCGGAGCAGTTAACACAGCTCGAAGTGATGAGGATCGTTTGGAACATGAACATGAATTGACGGATTCTGAGTTTGTACATGATGACTTTTCCAATGAACCACCTCTCGGACCAGTTCACACAGGTCGAAGTGGGGAGGATATTCTTGAACGATTAAATGAATTGACGGATAAATGTACCAAGATGGAGGAGACAATCTTGAATCTAAAGGAGTTGGCTGTGTTTCATGGAAAGGATATTAGGAGATTGAAGCACAGAGTGTTGGTTTTGGAAAAAGTAAGACGACCTGGGGTTGCTGTTTTGAAAGCTATGAGAAGAAAGAAAAAGAAGGTGGACTTCTATCCAGCTCTGAATATGGAGGATGTATCCAAACAGGGGAGGAGTGAAGGCATAAATTTAGGGGAGGCTGCTGATGGAACTATGGAAGAAAATAGTGGAGATCAAGAATTTTTGGTATCTGATAAAGATGGGAATGAGGCAGTTCTTGAAAATGTGAAAAATGTTGTAGAAGATGTAGTGCAGGACATAAACACTGATGGTATGTCTGAAACCATGGTTAGTACTCTTGTAACCACTGCTGCAGTTTCAGATATGACAATTATACCCACTACTATCATAACCACTTCCACTGTTGTCACAACTCTCTCTGTATCACCACCTAAGTCTAAAGAAGTTGAGAAAGAAGCTACAAGTACATTGATTAATCTAAGCAAAACCTCATCTATTTCTACACCTATCATTGCACCTGTTTTATCTGTTCAATCTACTGCAACTAAACCCAAACCCAAAGGAAAAAGTTTAGTTATTGGTGAACCTTTGAAGTAGAAAGTGGTTCAATCTGGTATTGGAAAAGGTAAAGGGGTTGCAGTACCAGAGCTGAAGTTTAAATCTAAAGTAGAACAAGAAGCTTATGATGCAGAGTATGCAAAGAATATGGTAGCTGAAGAACAAGCAGCTTTAGAGAAAAGAAAGCAGAAAGAAGAGGAAGCTAGTCAGAGAATGTTAGCTACATGGTATGAATCACAAAAATTTCTTGAAGCTTCTCAACAAATACATGATGAATATTGATTCGTTGTTTGTGAGTGGTGAAAATAAACACAATATCAAACTATCAAATTAACGCAAGATTCGACAAATCAACCTTTTTGGAAAAGGGTCAATGTACCGAACCTCACGGGTGTGATAAAAGTGATACCGGGAAAGTGATTTGCCCGGGTCGTGTCCCAACGAGGTGTGAAATTGACGGCTTCGATGAGTTTCGTGATTAAGGACTTGAATTGGTTCAATGAATTTTGGGTTTGATTACGGATTCTACAATTTAATTAACGGGAAGGTAATTAAGGCAAGGGAACCCTAAATAACTAAAAATAAACTAACACTAAGCCTAAGAAATGATAAAACGAAGCTACACTAAGTCCTAGGGTGCTAAAACGCAAAAACGTAAAAACGATAAAACAACCCGAGCCATAAACGTAAAAGTTTTGCAATTTAAGGGCTACGGGTGTGGAACCAATTTTCCTACGATCTATTCGACTAAAAATAATTTTAGAAAAAAGCGGAATATTTTTTCGACTTTTAAATTAATTTCTATGAATTAAAAACCATTAAACACTAATTAATTGATTAAAAACACTAAACTACTTAAGAAAAATCTGAAAAATTACAGAAAACTACTTAGCTCTACACTGATTATAGGAAAAATGAAAAAAGTGGTCGTTTTTTTGGAAAATAAGCTCGAAATAAGCCAAGAATAGCTTATAAGCCAAACTGCCCAAGTACCTTATGTATTAAATGATGCAAAGTTTGAATGAGACAAGTCCCAAGGGCGCTGGTAAGAGTGTTGGTTGTGAGCTGAGTGGCGTGGGTTCAAGTCCCACCCACGTCAGTTTTTTGCAAACATTTTTTTTTTCAACTCTTTCTTTTTGCAACTTATTTATAAGACCAAACTAAGACTTTTTTGTAAAGATGAAACTTTTGAAAAGATGGCAATAAGCAGTTTGGACTGCTTTTTGCTCACTGTTTTGGACAGTAAAGCAAGCAATTCAAACACCCATTTAAGCTAAAATCCAAACATACCCTTGTAGATTTTGAAAGCGAGGTTAAATCATGAAACTTTTGTGAAAAACTTTGTAAAAGGGCTTCAAAATAAGCAGTTGGAACTGCTTATTTGTAGCAGTCCACACAAGAAAAAAAAACAAACACCTCCTTATGTGATCACAACAGGCAACAAGCAAACATCCCTAAAGCACTTTATTAGGAGCAAATCAAGAATGAAATAAGTATCATGAAAGAACAATCAGACTTAGCACTAAACTTGAAATAAGCAAACATAAGCTATGCTAATCTATTAGGAAAATCAGTGGGCACAATAAACTCAACTAATGGAAATTATAAAACTGAGCTAACTTAGAACTAATCAACTAGAGTTAACTGATAAGCACTAAGGGGTACTTAATAAGCTGGATATAATCTAAACCTAACTAATCTACCTACATGACATTCAATTAGATCTAATAAGCAGTGGGCAAGCACTGATAAGCAAAAAGAAAGAACAAAAGGGGTGACCTGCAAACTGCATGTGCAGGCTGCAAACAGGTCTGGGGTGTCTGTTTAGAGCTTAATTCTGAGCTTATCAATGAGCTTCCAAGAAAGACAAAAGCTGCAAAACAAAGTCAGGCTAGCATAGATGTGAAATTTGACAAATAGATCCCAAGAAAAAGCTGTTAATAGCTTAAAATTAAGCTGAGATCAGCTTGGCTTTTGAAATTTCTTCACTGATATAGTTCAAAATTATGGTTGAGGGACAGATTTGGAAATCAATTTGAACTAAGCTAGAGAGATCAGAGGTGCATATAAACTTGACAGAAGCTAAGTTGAGCTTATGAAGATTAAGGGAAAAACAAAATTCACAAGTTTTGGACACCCATTGAGCCATAAATTTTGCACATGAACAGCAGCTTAATGCTACTGTTCTGTTTAGTTACAAAAAAAAAGGATTCAACTTCTTGTTGCAACCACAAATGAATTAAGCTTATGCAAACATATTCAAGACTTTGTTACTAGTTTGAGACCAATAGCATGAGTTTGACTCAAGTGGTCAAACGGGGTCAAAATGGATTTTTGACCCGTTTAAACACATAAACAAACACCCCTTTAGCAAAGAACTCAAACCACCATTTTTCTAAGATTGGTTTAAAAATCTTTTAAGTACCTATCAGTAAGCTAAAACAAACAATTAACAGAACATGAAACCTAAAAACAGAACTTCCATTGATTTAAAAGAAAATTACAATAAAGCTTAAAAATACAAGAAAACTAAAAAACTATTTTTGAAAACTAGGGGTGCCTCATAACAATGGCTTACAATCCTATTTATACTAAGCTACTAGGTCTTCCAATCTTTGTCACTCTTGTTTTCTTGATGTGTTTCTTCTGTGAGATAAGTCAAGCAAAAATCATCCTTTGTGCTTCTTTTGAACCAATCCTGACCCTTCAATAGTTAGGTACCAAATGAGAGTGAATCTGAGCCGTTCTTTGTATCTTTTGAAGCTGGGATTGATGACCTGGATATTGGGAGGAGGGGGAAGACAATGGTAGTGGGTTAGGGATTTGGGATTGTTTGGGTAAAGAGATGAAGGTGGGTCTTGGTTTAGGTGTAGCTGGGTAAAAGGGTAAATGGGGGTGGAGTGTTCTTGGTTGTGGAGAAAGAAAGGTAGGGTTAGGGTTCATGGGGGATTGGGTAATCTAGGGTTCTGGGCATGTGGTATCTTGGGCGGGAAAATGGGAAGAAGAAAGACAGGGTGAGTTGGGTATTATTAGCTCGGGTTGAAGGAACGGGTCAGGGGATGGGTTGGGTTGTTTGTTAACTTTTGGGCCTTGGTTAGATAATTGGACTTAGGATTATTAGTGAAACCCATTTAACATTTAGGGACCAAATGTGTAACATCCGAAAATCCAAGGACCATTCATGTAATTTCTGCAAAGTATTCCAAGGGCCTTACTTGTGAATCTCAAATAGTGTAAGGACTGAACTTGCCAAATTGTGAAACCTGAGGACTAAACTTGACAATTTAAAAATCCAGGGATCACAACTGTAATTTCTCAAACTTTTGAAATTTATCACCAAAGGACTAATTATGACAACTTATGATTTTAAAATGACCTTTGGTGACTTTTCTTTTTAAATTACGTGCTCAGGGACTATTTCTGTCAATTTTTGAAAGTCGGGGGACTGAAACTGCCAATTATGCAAACTTTGTTCATTTTTCATCTGATTTTGATAATTTTGCATCTGAAACATATAAAACACAATTTTGAGATATTTTCAGTATTTTGATGCATTTCGGAGTGTTTTTAGATGTTTTGCAGCTCAGATTTGACCAAAAATGATGAGTGAATACGCACTCATCAAATCCCCCACACTAAAGCATTGCTAGTCCCTAGCAATCTTTGGAGAAAACATAATGGATTTGAGTCTCTTTACCAAAAGCCATTTCTTCTGGAGTAGCCAAATGTTTTAGTTCAAGTAAGAACTATGGTACACCGATAACCATGTGATTTTGAGCAAACCACCAGCTTTCAACGGTTTTGATTTGTCTTTACCAGAAGCCGTACCCTTATGGACTAGCCAACTCTTAGATAAATTATCAATATTATCTTTGGTGAGTCAATTACCAATTATGGATTTCCAACTGCCTTTACCACAAGCCATAAACTTGCGGGCTAGCCAACTCTTCACTAATTAAAGATATGGTGAGCTGAATACCATACAATTTTGGGCAAATTGCAAGCCGTCAACGGATTTGATAAATCTTTACCAAGAGCCGTTTGCTCCTGGATTAGCCAATCCTTTAGTCTTACAGACATGGCGGACTGATAACCAAAATAAGTGCAAAACACTTATTCCAAAAAAAAAAAAAAAAAATTTGGCCAAAAACGGGGGAATTGGGTGGATAATACATGATAAAATTCGTGAGAATTCCCCCCCACACTAGAAATGAATATTGCCCTCAATATTCAAAGTACCGGCTGTTATGCCGAAACAAAGAACGTAAAAGGGAAATACTACGGCCATTATTTAGAAAGATTTTTTTTTTTTTTTTTAGAAAGACTTATATACAAAACATGTGGGCAACCCCCACACTAGGGTGGTAGAAAGTAGAAAGGAGTCAGAAATACGGGTGAAAACCCATATAGCGTGCTACTGTTTTTGTTAACCGAGTCGCTAGCTTGACTCGACCCCGAATTCATTGGTCCATGGGGAAGCAAGTGGAAGAGAAAATCTCCATCGGACTTTCATTCAAATGGTTTGGATAAACATTGAATGTGTTGAAAGTTCCACTCCGATGAAATACAACCGGCTCAAAAGAATGATAAATGGAGATGCCGGGGTCAAATATGATGTCCTCACTCCCGTAGGAATGAAGGAGATGAGAAGTCACATCATATGTGAGGAATGGAAGAAAGATGTTTATAAAAATCAGGATAAGATCTTCATCCTCAAAAGAAAGTTTTTCATTTTCCTTATTTTGAATATCATCATTAAAGCTTTTTTGGTCATTTTCAACAAACACCTCGGGAGGGAGAGGCGGGGTAGTGTCCTCAATAAGCAAACTCTTATGATAGAGCATTTCTCCTCCGGTCAAGATCAAGATCAAAATAGAAATGATCATACTCCGAAGGAGATATGATATGAGAGAGTTCACCGGAGAACCCCTCAGGATCTAGATCAAAGCAAAACGAATCATACTCAGGAAGAGAGATACATGCATGAGAAGTGGTACTGCCACGACTCGTATCTCCAGTATGATCGATATCAAAGCAAAACGACTCATAAGTCGAAAGAGAGATATCAGGATGAGAAGTGGGACTGCCACTACTCTTCTCTCCAATATGACTGATATCAAAACGGAATGCTTCATATTCCGGAAGAAAATCATTGGATAAAGCCTCAAGGTTAGGAAATGTTTCGGGCTTTTCCAAGATAGAGTCACTATCCTCAATGGGGATAGGAGGTGAAGCTGTTTTATCACAAAATGATTCGATCTTAGAAATGAGAAGATCTACATTGAACAATTTTTCACGATGTATATCATCCTCAATTTTCAGATCATCAAAATCTCTCTCCTCCTTTAAGCTGACTAGCTCAGAAGGCAACTCCTCGACATAATCGATGTCTCCATAAGATAAAGAATCGTCAAACGGAGTACAATCTTCATCAGAATCGGAGAACATCTCGACATGATCGTTTGGAATGTCAAGAGGAGGAGAAGAATCATCGTCAAGCGGCTTATCACACATATTACCGGAGATAACCTCGGATTCACGTGGGGTTGGGACAAGGTTCTCAGCACACGACGGTTTCGTTTCCGGAATAGTGCTAAGATGTTCGTCCCCCATTAAAAGATTATCCGATGGTTCTAAGGTAGATAGGCAAGATAAGGGCGGAGAGTGGACATGTGCGGTGCTTTGTGGGCTTGAGATATGCACCTTGTCCTTTGCCATCTCCCAATCTTCCTCATCCTCATCATCGAGACGGCAAGCTTCGTTAAAGAGGAGAAGCTTTTGAGCTGCTCGCTCATCAGCTAGTAATCTTTCGTTGCGAGCAGCTTGTTCCTCGGAAAGTTCCTCAAGAATCATATGAGGAAATGGATCAATGACGGGAAGCTGTGGGGGTTGGATGTTGTCAAATTCGGAAGTCCACGATTGACATTGATAATCATCATGAGGACCCCCACACTTAGCACAATGAGGGTATTGGGGAGAGAAATTTTGAAATGACGTTTGATCATTGAAATGATGAAAATACGGTTCTGGTTCGTATGAATTTTGTGGAGGGTAATTGAAATTGTTTTGAGGATAACTGAAAGATTCCGGGTTAGAATCATAAGCAAATGAATTCTCAGCGCAAATCGAACAACATCCATTGACAAGATAGTTTCCACACCACTCGCACATACATTTGTAACAACGAAAACCTTGTGGTAACAAGTCTCCACAACCGTAGCAATAATTTTGATCAAACAAAGGTATTTCGGGCCCGGAAATAGGAATCGAGGGTTCAACAACATCACAAAATGGAGGTAGGTTATTTCCCGAAGTTGAATCTTGACGAAGTTCAATTAAGAAGTTTTGAATCATGTCATTTCTGACCCTAAAGAAATCGTCGGTAAAACGTTCAGAAGATTCCGGAGGTGGGACAAGTGGTGTGCTCTTAGAGCTAGCAAGTTCCACCACTTCCGTTATGGTCTCCGGTGTTTGAACGGGTTCATCGTAATCAATTTTAATTCTCGACCTTTTTTCATTGGCTTGAATTTTTTCAATTAGATTACGGGTTCTAGATTCAAAGAAAGTATCCTCGTAACCCTCGGTAGGTGCTTGAGGTAACTCCGACGTTTGAACGGGTTCGGGTTGTGGCGGGTGGTCGAAATAACTTTGAAAAGACTTTTTGATGGATAGTTCGCACAAATTGCAAAATTCGCTTGAACTAGGCCTTCCACACCGCGCACACACACTTGTGACGATGATGTTGTCGACATAAGAATTAAACATAAAGAGGGTTAAAGAGATAGAATTAAATGGTTTTGAGGTTAAAGAAGAGTAGAATCAAACGGTATGAGAGGGTAAGAGAAATAGAATCATATGGATAAGAGGAATGAGAAGAGTATTTTTTGTATTTTTTCAAAAAACGGTAACTTCACGAGGAAGGTTCTTCAAGTCACTAATCGCAAAAATCACGATATTGTCGCAACACACCTCCCCGGCAGCGGCGCCAAAATTTGATTCGTTGTTTGTGAGTGGTGAAAATAAACACAATATCAAACTATCAAATTAACGCAAGATTCGACAAATCAACCTTTTTGGAAAAGGGTCAATGTACCGAACCTCACGGGTGTGATAAAAGTGATACCGGGAAAGTGATTTGCCCGGGTCGTGTCCCAACGAGGTGTGAAATTGACGGCTTCGATGAGTTTCGTGATTAAGGACTTGAATTGGTTCAATGAATTTTGGGTTTGATTACGGATTCTACAATTTAATTAACGGGAAGGTAATTAAGGCAAGGGAACCCTAAATAACTAAAATAAACTAACACTAAGCCTAAGAAATGATAAAACGAAGCTACACTAAGTCCTAGGGTGCTAAAACGCAAAAACGTAAAAACGATAAAACAACCCGAGCCATAAACGTAAAAGTTTTGCAATTTAAGGGCTACGGGTCTGGAACCAATTTTCCTACGATCTATTCGACTAAAAATAATTTTAGAAAAAAGCGGAATATTTTTTCGACTTTTAAATTAATTTCTATGAATTAAAAACCATTAAACACTAATTAATTGATTAAAAACACTAAACTACTTAAGAAAAATCTGAAAAATTACAGAAAACTACTTAGCTCTACACTGATTATAGGAAAAATGAAAAAAGTGGTCGTTGTTTTGGAAAATAAGCTCGAAATAAGCCAAGAATAGCTTATAAGCCAAACTGCCCAAGTACCTTATGTATTAAATGATGCAAAGTTTGAATGAGACAAGTCCCAAGGGCGCTGGTAAGAGTGTTGGTTGTGAGCTGAGTGGCGTGGGTTCAAGTCCCACCCACGTCAGATTTTTTTGCAAACATTTTTTTTTTCAACTCTTTCTTTTTGCAACTTATTTATAAGACCAAACTAAGACTTTTTTGTAAAGATGAAACTTTTGAAAAGATGGCAATAAGCAGTTTGGACTGCTTTTTGCTCACTGTTTTGGACAGTAAAGCAAGCAATTCAAACACCCATTTAAGCTAAAATCCAAACATACCCTTGTAGATTTTGAAAGCGAGGTTAAATCATGAAACTTTTGTGAAAAACTTTGTAAAAGGGCTTCAAAATAAGCAGTTGGAACTGCTTATTTGTAGCAGTCCACACAAGAAAAAAAAACAAACACCTCCTTATGTGATCACAACAGGCAACAAGCAAACATCCCTAAAGCACTTTATTAGGAGCAAATCAAGAATGAAATAAGTATCATGAAAGAACAATCAGACTTAGCACTAAACTTGAAATAAGCAAACATAAGCTATGCTAATCTATTAGGAAAATCAGTGGGCACAATAAACTCAACTAATGGAAATTATAAAACTGAGCTAACTTAGAACTAATCAACAAGAGTTAACTGATAAGCACTAAGGGGTACTTAATAAGCTGGATATAATCTAAACCTAACTAATCTACCTACATGACATTCAATTAGATCTAATAAGCAGTGGGCAAGCACTGATAAGCAAAAAGAAAGAACAAAAGGGGTGACCTGCAAACTGCATGTGCAGGCTGCAAACAGGTCTGGGGTGTCTGTTTAGAGCTTAATTCTGAGCTTATCAATGAGCTTCCAAGAAAGACAAAAGCTGCAAAACAAAGTCAGGCTAGCATAGATGTGAAATTTGACAAATAGATCCTAAGAAAAAGCTGTTAATAGCTTAAAATTAAGCTGAGATCAGCTTGGCTTTTGAAATCTCTTCACTGATATAGTTCAAAATTATGGTTGAGGGACAGATTTGGAAATCAATTTGAACTAAGCTAGAGAGATCAGAGGTGCATATAAACTTGACAGAAGCTAAGTTGAGCTTATGAAGATTAAGGGAAAAACAAAATTCACAAGTTTTGGACACCCATTGAGCCATAAATTTTGCACATGAACAGCAGCTTAATGCTACTGTTCTGTTTAGTTACAAAAAAAAAGGATTCAACTTCTTGTTGCAACCACAAATGAATTAAGCTTATGCAAACATATTCAAGACTTTGTTACTAGTTTGAGACCAATAGCATGAGTTTGACTCAAGTGGTCAAACTGGGTCAAAATGGGTTTTTTGACCAGTTTAATCACATAGACAAACACCCCTTTATGCAAAAACTGAAATTACCATTTCTCTAAGATTGGTTTAAAAATCTTTTAAGTACCTATCAGTAAGCTAAAACAAACAATTAACAGAACATGAAACTTAAAAACAGAACTTCCATTGATTTAAAAGGGAATTACAATAAAGCTTAAAAATACAAGAAAACTAAAAACTATTTTTTTGAAAACTAGGGGTCCCTCATACATTGGCTTACAATCCTATTTATACTAAGCTACTAGGTCTTCCAATCTTTGTCACTCTTGTTCTCTTGATGTGTTTCTTCTGTGAGATAAGTCAAGCAAAAATCATCCTTTGTGCTTCTTTTGAACCAATCCTGACCCTTCAATAGTTAGGTACCAAATGAGAGTGAATCTGAGCCGTTCTTTGTATCTTTTGAAGCTGGGATTGATGACCTGGATATTGGGAGGAGGGGGAAGACAATGGTAGTGGGTTAGGGATTTGGGATTGTTTGGGTAAAGAGATGAAGGTGGGTCTTGGTTTAGGTGTAGCTGGGTAAAAGGGTAAATGGGGGTGGAGTGTTCTTGGTTGTGGAGAAAGAAAGGTAGGGTTAGGGTTCATGGGGGATTGGGTAATCTAGGGTTCTGGGCATGTGGTATCTTGGGCGGGAAAATGGGAAGAAGAAAGACAGGGTGAGTTGGGTATTATTAGCTCGGGTTGAAGGAACGGGTCAGGGGATGGGTTGGGTTGTTTGTTAACTTTTGGGCCTTGGTTAGATAATTGGACTTAGGATTATTAGTGAAACCCATTTAACATTTAGGGACCAAATGTGTAACATCCGAAAATCCAAGGACCATTCATGTAATTTCTGCAAAGTATTCCAAGGGCCTTACTTGTGAATCTCAAATAGTGTAAGGACTGAACTTGCCAAATTGTGAAACCTGAGGACTAAACTTGACAATTTAAAAATCCAGGGATCACAACTGTAATTTCTCAAACTTTTGAAATTTATCACCAAAGGACTAATTATGACAACTTATGATTTTAAAATGACCTTTGGTGACTTTTCTTTTTAAATTACGTGCTCAGGGACTATTTCTGTCAATTTTTGAAAGTCGGGGGACTGAAACTGCCAATTATGCAAACTTTGTTCATTTTTCATCTGATTTTGATAATTTTGCATCTGAAACATATAAAACACAATTTTGAGATATTTTCAGTATTTTGATGCATTTCGGAGTGTTTTTAGATGTTTTGCAGCTCAGATTTGACCAAAAATGATGAGTGAATACGCACTCATCAAATATACTGCACAAGAATGGAATTTGTTGGATGATGAGGAAAAAGCTAGGCTTTTGGGTGAATGGGCAAGGAAGGTCAGTAAAGAAAGGAAACAAGTTATAAGAAAGAAACCTCCTTCACTTGCACAGATGAGGAATGTACTAATGAAAATTATTAAGAATTCAGGCATTCACATTTCTGAAAATCTTAATAAATGTTCATTTGAAAGAATTCTTGAGATTTATGAAAGATGTATGAAGATTAATCATGATGATTACTGTCCAATGAATTCTAAGAAGGATGAAGAGTGGATTAAGAAAGATGATGAGTGGATTCAAAGTAAAAGAAAGAAAAAATCTAAGATTCAAGAGACATCTGATTCTAAAAGATTGAAAGTAGTTGAAGATGTTAATCAAATTGTTTCTTATGAGTTTAAGCTTAAAGATGGAAGTGAAGGAGTTTGGAAAATTTAAAGACTCAACAATGAAGTTTATGAGTATAATAAATTTTCACAAATGCTTCAGTACTTTGAAAGAGATGATTTGATGAATTTTTGGATACTTTACAAGAATAAATTTGGTGAAGTACATCCAAATGATTATCATGAGAGACTGGTTTATTATAATTTGAAGATGTTATTTGAACCAACTCATGATGAACCTGAGTGGAAAGGACTCTACAATGGTACTGTAACAAGATGGTTTTTATATCAAACTTGTGGAGTTCATGTTTTAACTGTTTCTGGAAAAGTTATTCACATGCTTGTAGAAGGTGATTATCCTCAGTTGAATAAGTCTCCTGGAATTATTGCTCAGATGTTGAAGCCTGGTATTATCAAGATGCTGTTACCCTATGATGGTCAAGCTTATGATTTGTTGCTGAAATATGAGAAAATTCTTAAATCACATAAGTGTTTGGCTACATCCTCCAATTCAGATGTTTTGAGCTTAAAAGAAACTTGAGAATTCTGTTAGAATGTATCAAGTTTAGGGGAGGATTTTTGGGTTTTAGGTTCCTTGAATCAAGAATTACTTTAAGTACTGGAACCACGGACAGAGTTGATATAACCACGGACAGAAGGATGGAACCACTGATGAAGACAAACCACGGCTAGTAGTAGTGTGTAACCACGGACAATATATTGTAACCACTGCTAGTCTTGTATAGTCGGTTTAGTTTATTGTATTAGATAAATATGGAAAAGATATTTATCTTGTAGGTTACGTATTGTGGAAACTAAAAACGTAGAAACTAAAAATGTGATGAAACCGTCTTCCCCTTAACAAAGATGAAACCTAAGATATTGGAGTGCGATGGCATGGATTAAGGGGAAGACAAAGGAAGACAAGAATGTTTCATTCACGGAGATGTTTACATCTCAACTTCTGCTACTTCGTCTAGGGAAGTTCGTACACGACTTTGTTTGTTTTGTCATCATCAAATAGGGGAAGATTGTTGGGTTTTAGGTTCCTTGGATTTGATGAGACAAAATAAATACAAGAATGAAACAAAGGGACTTAAGGGGAAGATGAAACCTAAGATACCATCTTCAAGCTCTGATACAAGAATAAATACAAGAATGAAACAATTTCATCACGAAATTGTCTTCCCTTTAACAAAGATGAAACCTAAGATATTGGAGTGCGATGGCATGGATTAAGGGGAAGACAAAGGAAGACAAGAATGTTTCATTCACGGAGATGTTTACATCTCAACTTCTGCTACTTCGTCTAGGGAAGTTCGTACACGACTTTGTTTGTTTTGTCATCATCAAATAGGGGAAGATTTTGGGTTTTAGGTTCCTTGGATTTGATGAGACAAAATAAATACAAGAATGAAACAAAGGGACTTAAAGTGAAAGAGATGAAACCTACAAAAAGATGGAAGGACTTGCTTGCAAAAGAAGATTTATTATTTAGTCCTTCGTAGTATTTTGTAAACCCTAATCCTCTAGTATATAAAGAGGACATGGGGTGTAGGTTTTAAATTAAGTCTTCCATAATGTAGTCTAAAGGTGTGTGTATGTAACCTAGACGTGTTTCTATAAACGTCTAGGGTTAGTGTTAGTTTTGTTAATCTCCAAGATCGAAGAAGGCTTTGATCCCTGTTATAGTTTAGGTAACACGTTATTATTCTGATCAAATAATAATTGGGGATATGTGGAAAAACCTTGTGTCAATAACAAAGTGTTCTTATGTTTATTCCGCTGTGCAATGTTATTGTCTTTGTTAAACCCTAGAGCTTACAAACGATCACGAAACTATCTTCATCACGTTTTTAAACTCCACAATTGGTATCAGAGCTCAGGGAGCTCGTTACCTAGGGATTCACAAGGTTTTATTGGTTGAAGAATGACGCAAAGAAGAAAAACTACGAATCTGAAAATTCTCGTATTTTTCTGCAGCACAGTTTTAAAAACGCGATAACTTTTTCGTTAACCGTTGGATCATAACGAAATTTTCGGTGGACGTTCTCTATATATTCATCTAACTTTTCACCCAAGGGATTTTCGATCTGAGCTCTCTATCAAAAGTTAGTCAATATCGAAGTTGGCTGCAGAAACTGGTTTAATAATTCGAATTTTTGTGTTTTCATGCATATTCAACTTCTTGAATTTGTGTTACTTGTTCTAATTCTTGATGGAGGTTGTTTATACATTGTGTGGTGTTTATGATTCATGGTTAGAAGAAGCTTTCCTAGTGTTTTTACGAAACCACTTGATGAGTGTCTAAATACTCATCATTTTTATACCATTTAGACTGCAAAATCATCTGAAAACACTCAGAAACACATCAAAATGATCAAAATATCACAAATCAGTGTTTTATGTGTTTTAAATGCAAAAATATCAAAATCAGATGAAAAACATATCAAATTTGCAAAAATTGCAGTTTTAGTCCCCCAAGTTTCAAAAGTTGTCAAAAACAGTCCCTGAGCACATAATTTCAAAAGAAAAATCACCAAAGGTCCTTTTAAAATCTAAAGTTGTCAAAATAAGTCCTTTGGTGAAAAATATACAAAGTTTGAGAAATTTACAAAAATGGTCCTTCAAGTTTGAAATTTGGCAGAAATGGCCCCTGGAAAATTGGAAAATGACAGATTTGGTCCCTGTACTTTTGAAACTTGTCATTAATGGTCCCTTGAAGTAACTTTGATGAAATGGCAGCTTAGGTCCTTGTGTTTTCAGAATTTACATCATAGGTCCTTGTTATTTAAACCAATTTGGACCCTTGCACCCATTTGACCCCCTGTCATAATCAATTTTGGACCCCCTTGATATAATATCTGGTCAAATAACAGACCAGTCAAATATTCCAACCCCGCCATCACCCCTTTCCCCGTTTTCCCTCCCCATGTCTGCAAATCACTCCACCAACACAACCACCCAGCCTCCTTCTCACCTCACCTTGTTCCCCCCACCTCCACCAAACAACAAAAGCAATTAATGCTTCCCTCTCACCATCTCAACCCCCCCCACTGGCTTATATATGTTTTTGGCGCCAAAACAAATCAAACGGTCAAAAAGTGGCTTAGCTAATCCAATGGCCATGAAAGCAGATGGGAACTATTCAGAATAGAGAGAGAAAGACATTGGATATAAAAAGAGAGCAAGTGAAGAAGCAAAAGGAGTCTACTAGTTTTTCAATTTTCACTCATGTCGTTTTTATGTTTAATCTTTCAATTCAGTGTATAACTTGTAATGTTTTGTTAAATTGTATCAACTTTGAATATTTAAAGGTATTGAAACTCATTCCAAGTACAAATTTCAGTTTATGTTTACATTTGATCTCATTTGTCCACTGTTGAAATTTTCAAAGTCAAAAGCTTATTCAAAAGCTTCATCATGCTTGTTTCTCAGTTCTATTGAGCCTAAATAAGCTTAGCATAGCTTTGTACAAGCTCACATTCAAGTTCCCATTCATTTTGACATTTGGTCAACAAAAGCCAAACAGGTGCAGATTTGGTCAATGGGTGAAGCAGACATGGAAGGGGGTTGATATTAAGCTAGGTTAGGGGTTTGGATAGGTTAGAGGTTCACTGGTTGTTTGTGCAAGCCATTGTGGCTAGGGACAGTGTGTAAGTCATTTTAAGGTTCTTTTGCATAATCTGAATTTGTAGCTATAACTGGTTTTTATCTGTTCTTTAAGTTGTATTTAAGATATTAGAACTTAGTTTGATCATTAATCTCAGTGTAATCAGTTGCTATCTCAATAATTTGGCATAACAGTCAATTATAGGAGTGTTTGGTATTGCTGAGTTAACTGTGTTCAAGGCTCACTCAGTAGATAAAACTTGTTGGTTTGAGTTAGTATAGCATATTCTAGTTCATATCTGTCTTGCTTTTGTCCTTATAACCTGCCAAAGTCAAAAACCACATCCAACTGTCTTAGCTTAATCACTGTTGGATTTTTGAAAATCATATCACTTGTTTTGTGTTTAGAATTCAAAAACAAAGCTTGCAGAGGTTCCATTTATTCATATAACATCAATTTTAATACTTAAAATCAGTGGCAAAGTTAAAAAAAGTCAAAGTTTCATTTTCATATAAAAAGTCAAATTAGCAAAAATCTGTTTTGAGCCTAATTACAAGGAATTTTCATGAGGTCATCTTTGGATCTTATCAAATGAAATTTGAAGTTTCATAAACTTCAACTGGTCTTCTAACTTATTACCATTTTTATTGATTTTTGCAAATTTGCTTTAAGCCCTTAACAAGCTTGTGAACTTGGGCCTAGTTGCCCTGCTCACTGAGCTCATATCACTGAGCTTTTTCTCAGTTCTTGCAGCTAGTATACAGAGCTCATAAGAGCTTATCAGGGTCTAATTTTTGGTACAATTAATCTCAACCAGGTCTACTTTAGGTTTCAATTTATAGTTTTCAGTTTGAGCTTGTTGTTAAGCTTGTGCTTGTGCTTAAAGTTGCTACTCAGAGACTGTTTTGGCTTTTATAAGCTCAAATCATCAAATCTGTACAACTTGCATATCAGTGGTTGTAGCTTGTTGATTTTAGTTGCATTTGGTCAATTTTAGCTTATTAGAACTTCATTACAGTTGGTGGCTTGTTTTAATCATTTGGCTTATTTAAGTGCTTATTATTAAGAACATTCCACATCAGTTTCATAATCTTGTACACAAGCACCTGTTTTTATATTTTTCTCAGATTTAGAATATAATTTTAGAGTTTTCCTGAATTTTTCATATTTTTCCCAGCTTGTTTGCTATTTTTCTACATTTTAATTAGTTTTTAAGCACTTTTAATTAGTTTTTAATACAAAAAATTCAGAAAAGGTTCAAAAAAGTAATTTTTCATTTTTATTAGGTTTAGATAAATATAAAAAGTAGAAAAAGTAATTTTCCATATTTTTCATAAGTCATTTTGTAATTTTTAGTAATTTAATTAGTTTTTAATAGTTTAAAATTCCTAGAAAATAGAAAAATAATCAGAAAAATACAAAAATAGTTTTGAAAATTCTATTTTGATATTTTAGACTTTTCCATTTCATAATTTTATTTTTCTAACTTTATTTCCTATTTTCTTGTATTTTAGGTACTTATTTAATAGTTAAAAATAGTTTTTAATTAGATAATTAGTTATAAAAATAATTTTCTTTTTCCATAAATTTTCTTTTATCATTAGGTTTGTAAAAACATCATTTTCATATTTTTAGGGTTAATATTTCTTTAGTCTCACCTTTTTTAGTTGTACGTCGCGTAGATTTTAATTTCCGTTTTATAAAAAAACATAAAAACAAAAACATCATTTTAATTATAGTGATAGCGTTTATTTAATAGATTTTATCTTTTTAATTTCCTCTCATTTGCATTTAAGCCTTTGTATCTGTTTGATATTTCTGTAGTTATAATATTCTCAATTCCCTTTTTCGTTCAAACTTCACGATCACTATACGTTGATTGATCCATTGCATAGCTCGCTGGGACATAACGACCCGGGGAGACTCTATACTCCTCTGATCTTCATTCATTTCGTGCTTAAGCTGTTTTAAGTCTGTTACGGCTGGTCATTCACAAGTGACCAGTTTGTGTGATTAGACTTGACGGTTTTGCGCGCATCAAATTTTTGGCGCCGCTGCCGGAGAGCTGTGCTGATCTATCTTACGTTTAGCAGATTAGTGATTTGGATATTCACTCTTTGTTCATACCATCCATCTGTATATGTTTATATTTTCTTATCCAAAAATACAAAAATACTCTTCTCATTCCTCTTATCCGTATGATTTTATTTCTCTTACCCCCTCGTACCATTTGATTCTACTCTTCTTTAACCTCAAAACCGTTTAATTCTATTTCTTTATCCCTCTAAATGTTTAATTCTCATGGCGACGATCGATTATCCTCGTTGTTTCCACTGCAAAAGCCGTATGGAAGAGGATCAACTCGATTGTCAGAATCCGGATTGTTTATGCAAGCAATGTGGAAGGATGGGTGCAAGCAAATATTGTTATTGGTGCGAATTATCTGATAACTCTCTCGATGATTCTCCAAGTTTTTCCGACCATCCGCCACAACCCGATGAACCCATTCAAGAACCGGAGACCATAACGGAAGTGGTGGAAATTGCTAGCTCTCAGAGCACACCACTTGTCCCACCTCCTGATCTTTCTGAATGTTCTTCGAGACTTGATAGTCATCCGGATCAACATGTTGGTTTTGTTGATTCTTTGAATAAACCGATTCCTCTTCATAACTTTCAAATGCAATCGTTTATTCCTTGTGTCGGTTGTGGTGAGCCTCTTTTTGGTTCACCCTGTCGTTGGTGTACGTGTGTACAATGTGGTAATGATATCCATAACGGGAGTTGTTTGTTTTGTGGTTCGAGGAATTCATTTGATTATGATCCTAATCCGAACTCATTTAACGACTCCTCAAACTTTTCCAATTACCCACCACAGCCCGACTTATCATCATATAATCAACATACCTACTGTGAATTTTGTGGAGGTCCTCACCAAGGATTTGAGTGTCAATCCGGAAACACGTTTGTCTATGAACAGTTTCCCAATGATGCTCAGAACTTTGGTTATGACCAAAATCCATATGATTCACCAGTCCAGACTCAACAGTTTTACTGTTGTGAGTACTGTGGAGGTCCCCACTTCAGCTCTGATTGTCAAATAAGGAACCCAGTTCCTTGTTGCAATCATGACTCTTACAGGTTTGATAATTTCCAACCTCCACAGCACTATACGGTTCAAACTCCACCTGAGCCGTTGTCTCAAGAAATCTCCCAAGATTTTGAAACCACAATGAAAACACTTGAGGATATGATGAGTAACTTTAAGAATCAAGTGAGTGGTGAAAAGACCATAGGAGAATTGCTAGCCGAAGAACGAGAGGCCCGCCAATCAAGGGAAGAATTATTAGCCCTAGAGCATGCAGCTCTAAAGCGTTCCCAATTTCTTAAGGCAGCTCTATATGATGATGACGAGGAGGGTTTTTATCCTTTTAAAAGTAATATTTCTCAACCCCCTCAGTCAGTTGATATTCCAGCAGTTGAGATTCCATCTCAAATAACTGCTATCACACCCGAGATTCCCACTCACTCTCTGAACATGGGGGACGAGCATCTTGACACTGTTCCTGAAAAGGAATCGGACGAACTCATAAAGTCTAGTGTTGAGAACCTTGTTCCAATCCCAAGAGAGTCACAGGGAATTCTTGATCATGTGTGTGACATCCCTCCTCCTCTTGTCTTCCAAAATGATCATGTTGAGATGTTCTCCGATTCTGATGATGATTCGTTATCTTGTGGAGACATCATTTATGTGGAAGATTCACCTTCTGAGCTTGTTAGCTTAGAAGAAGAGAATGATGAAGTTACTGACACTGAAATCAAAGATGAAGCTCTTCGAGCAACATTATTGAATGTCAGTCTTCTCATTTCTAAAATCGAGGCTTTCAATGAAAAACCTATTTCATCTCCTATCCCCATTAAGGATAGTGACATTCTTTCCGATGATTCTATTCCGGAAATGAAAGCCTTCTGTTTTGATAATATGGGAGAGAAGATTAGTGGCAGTACCACTTTTCATTCTCATAATTCTCTCCCCGATTATGAATCATTTACATTGGAGGAGTTCACCGGTGAACCCACTCATATCAATTCTGAATATGATTCATTCACCTTCAAGGAGTTCTCTGATGAACTCACTCATATCATGACTCCGGAGTATGATCGCTGGATGGCAAAATCATGATCGGGGAAAAGTTCTCAATCATGAGAATTTGTATTTCTATGACAAATTTTCCAACCCTCCCTCCCGAGATGCTTTCCAAACCTAAGAGCTCAACCGATATAATCCAAACGAGTGCAACTGCACTTGACCCTGAGGAAGATCTTATCATGATCGTCATCATGATTTTCCTTCTTTTCTTCACCTACCTGGTGACTTCCTCTCTTCTTCACTCGTTCGGGAGTGAGGACACTATCTTTGACCCCGGCATTTTCAGTTATCATTTGTAAGCCGGGTCTTTCTCTCAGATATCTCGTCGGTGTGGAACTTTCGCGTGCTTCAACTGTTTGTCCAAACATTGTGAACGAAAGTCCGATCGAGATTGGTTTTCCACGTCACTTTCCCCATGAACAAATGAATTCGGGGTCGAGTCAAGCTAGCGACTCGGAAATCAAAAACAGTAGCACACACAATATGGGTTCTCACCCATATTTCTGACTTCTTTCTATTTTCTACCACCCTAGTGTGGGGGGGTTGCCCACATGTTTAAAAAAAAAAAAAAAATCCTTTCTAAATAATGGCCGTAGTATTTCCCTTTTACGTTCTTTGTTTCGGCATAACCGCCGGTACTTTGAATATTGAGGGCAATATTCATTTCTAAGTGTGGGGGGGAATTCTCACGAATTTTATCATATAATTATACCAATTCCCCCGTTTTTGGCCAAAAAGTTTTTTGGAGTAAGTGTTTTACACTTACTCATTTGGTTATCAGTCCGCCTTGTCTAAAGACAAAAGGATTGGCTAATCCAGGAGCAAACGGCTCTTGGTAAAGATTTCTCAAATCCGTTTATATGGCTTGCAATTTGCCCAAAATTGTATGGTTTTCAACTCACCATATCCTAAAAGTGAAGAGTTGGCTAGCCCGCAAGGTTATGGCTTGTGGTAAAGGCAATGGAAAAACCATAATTGGTAATCAGCTCACCAAAGATAATATTGATAATTTATCTAAGAGTTGGCTAGTCCAGAAGGGTACGGCTTCTGGTAAAGACACATCAAATCCGTTATATGGTTTATGATTTGCCAATAAATCATTTGGTTATCAGTGTACCAAGGTTCTTACTTGAACTGAAACATTTGGCTACTCCAGAAGTGATGGCTTTTGGTAAAGAGTCTTTAAAATCCATTAAAGCTTCAAATCATTGCTAGGGACTAGCAATATCTTAGTGTGGGGGATTGATGAGTGTCTAAATACTCATCATTTTTATACCATTTAGACTGCAAAATCATCTGAAAACACTCAGAAACACATCAAAATGATCAAAATATCACAAATCAGTGTTTTATGTGTTTTAAATGTAAAAATATCAAAATCAGATGAAAAACATATCAAATTTGCAAAAATTGCAGTTTTAGTCCCCCAAGTTTCAAAAGTTGTCAAAAACAGTCCCTGAGCACATAATTTCAAAAGAAAAATCACCAAAGGTCCTTTTAAAATCTAAAGTTGTCAAAATAAGTCCTTTGGTGAAAAATATACAAAGTTTGAGAAATTTACAAAAATGGTCCTTCAAGTTTGAAATTTGGCAGAAATGGCCCCTGGAAAATTGGAAAATGACAGATTTGGTCCCTGTACTTTTGAAACTTGTCATTAATGGTCCCTTGAAGTAACTTTGATGAAATGGCAGCTTAGGTCCTTGTGTTTTCAGAATTTACATCATAGGTCCTTGTTATTTAAACCAATTTGGACCCTTGCACCCATTTGACCCCCTGTCATAATCAATTTTGGACCCCCTTGATATAATATCTGGTCAAATAACAGACCAGTCAAATATTCCAACCCCGCCATCACCCCTTTCCCCGTTTTCCCTCCCCATGTCTGCAAATCACTCCACCAACACAACCACCCAGCCTCCTTCTCACCTCACCTTGTTCCCCCCACCTCCACCAAACAACAAAAGCAATTAATGCTTCCCTCTCACCATCTCAACCCCCCACTGGCTTATATATGTTTTTGGCGCCAAAACAAATCAAACGGTCAAAAAGTGGCTTAGCTAATCCAATGGCCATGAAAGCAGATGGGAACTATTCAGAATAGAGAGAGAAAGACATTGGATATAAAAAGAGAGCAAGTGAAGAAGCAAAAGGAGTCTACTAGTTTTTCAATTTTCACTCATGTCGTTTTTATGTTTAATCTTTCAATTCAGTGTATAACTTGTAATGTTTTGTTAAATTGTATCAACTTTGAATATTTAAAGGTATTGAAACTCATTCCAAGTACAAATTTCAGTTTATGTTTACATTTGATCTCATTTGTCCACTGTTGAAATTTTCAAAGTCAAAAGCTTATTCAAAAGCTTCATCATGCTTGTTTCTCAGTTCTATTGAGCCTAAATAAGCTTAGCATAGCTTTGTACAAGCTCACATTCAAGTTCCCATTCATTTTGACATTTGGTCAACAAAAGCCAAACAGGTGCAGATTTGGTCAATGGGTGAAGCAGACATGGAAGGGCAAAAATTTGATGCGTGCCAAACAGTCAAGCTAAATCACACAAACCCGCC
>OU343223.1:56438248-56696068 GCA_910596185.1 Chrysanthemum makinoi | reverse complement strand
ACTTGTGAATGGCGGACCGTAACCAGCTTAAAACTGCTTAAGCACGAAATCAATGAAGATCTGAGGAGTACAGTGTTTCCCCGGGTCGTTATGTCCCAGCGAGCTATGCAATGGATTATCAGACGTATAGTGATCGCGAGATTTGAACGGGAAAGGAGAATGTGAATTATTATAACTACAGAAAAAGGACATAAACTACAAGGGCTAAAATGAAAATTAAAGGAAATTAGAAAGATAAAAACTATTAAATAAACGCTATCACTGTTTTAAAATTGATGAACGTTTAAAACTTAAAACTAAAAACTTACGTTTAAAATAAAATTACGTAAACGTGCAAAAATAAAAAGTGAAATCTAAAAAATAAAAGTCCTAAAAATATGAAAAATACATTTTTACAATCCTAATGATGAAAGAAAATTTATAGAAAAAGAAAATTATTTTTATAACTAATTATCTAATTACTATTAATTAAGAACTATTTTTAACTATTAAATAATTACCTAAAATACAAGAAATTAGGAAATAAAGCTAGAAAAATAAAATTATGAAATGGAAAAATCTAAAACATCAAACTAGAATTTTCAAAACTATTTTTGTAATTTTCTGATTATTTTTCTATTTTCTAGGAATTAAAAACTATTTAAAACTAATTTAATATGTGAAAAATACAAAATAAAAAGTGAAAAATAAGGAAAAATCTTTTTTATGCTTTTTATATTTATCTTAATCTATTAAAATTGAAAAACTATTTTTTGGAACTTTTTCTCAATTAAATGCAATTAAAGCTAATTTAAAATTGATTAAAAACTTATTTTAATTAAGAAAAATACTAAACAGTGTCTAAAAATTATGAAAATTTCAGGGAAATACTAAAATCTTATTCTAAAGCTATAAAAAATATAAAAACTGATGCTTATGTGGAAGAATAAAGAGCTGCTATGTAAACTGTCCTAAATAAGCACTTATAATTAAGTAAATAAGCACTAGAGTGAACCAACTGATAACATAAACTACATTATACTAAAACTACTCTGAGGCAACTATATTCACCTACTCCTAACACCTAAATAGTGATCTACCTAAGATTAAACCAACTGCCATCATGAGCAAAACAGAAATCAGGACCCAAGTTTGAGCTTATCTAGCTGCTTATCCAATAAGCTAAAGGGAAAAACAACAGTATGGTTCTCAAGCCAACCAACCAAAGATCATAAATCCAAAGTTTCAACTAATGATGACTAGTAATGAAGCAGATATGGATCAAAGATTAACTGCCCAAATTGGACAGTGAGAGCTTGATGTAAAAACAGATAACAGGTACCCTAATTGGAGCTTATTTAATGACTTATCAGAAAAGCTAAAAAGCAAAACAGATATGGGGTCTTGAACACAACCTAGCAAACTACAATATGACCAAAAATCAGACCTTAGCTATTTGAATTGAAGTCTAAATGCTGATTCTTTGCATTTTCTGCACAAACTGGTCTTTGTGCAGCTTTGACTTTTGAAGAACAATGATTAGTTTGACCAGAGTGAAATTTAAGAGCAAATGTAGAGCTGATATGGATGAAATAAGATGAACTACAACTTTAACAAGCTTCCTTAACAAGTTCTAAACCTATGTGTATGATAACTTGAACTGATTTTAACAGGAATGCAAATAAGAACAGTGAAATGTTGATTTTGACTATGAGCTCAAATGACATTAAAACAAACACAGTTATGACTGCAAATATCTATATCAAGCTTGAAGAAACAGAACTAACCCATATTTATAACCTCTAACTCAGTTTAAATAAGCAATCCAAACACCCCTTATATTGGTCTTACATGAAAACTTAATAAGCAAACTAGTGATCCAGCTTGAAATGTTGATCAAACTGAGCTTAGATGAGCTAAATACAACTATATAACTGAGTTTACACTACTGATGACCATAGATACATAGATAAGCATAATATGCAAATTTGAATAAGAAAGTTGAATTGAGAAGGACACTCACATCTGTCCAACTTGTATGCGCACCAAAACCAAAACTAACACTACTCTAACTTAACTAAATCCAACCCAAAGAACCCTCTGCAACACCCTTTATCAGCTTCCATACCAATTTGAGCCTCTGTTGACTTTTATTGACCAGGTTACAATATTGCTTAAAACTGATTCAACAGGCTTGCCAAAGACTATAAAGAGCTTATTTCAGCTTATTTGATTTCAACAAGTGCTTATGAGAAGCTAAAACATAGAGTTTTAAACTGAAGCTTTCATCAGTGATCCTGAAAATTGGAATCTATATAAAAGACTTGAATTGTTGTTCAAAACACATTACAAAGATAACCTAACATAAATGATGTTCCAAGAAACTAAAATTACAACCTTTAACTAAAACTAAAACATTTTATTGAAAAAAACGACATTAGAAAGAAAAATATAAAGCTAGCTACTACTTTCTTGCTTCCTCTTTCTTCTTTTTATAGCTCAATCTCTTTCTTTCTTCTTTCTGACAAAATCCCATTTTCATTTGAGCCCTTGGATAGCTTGGGATCATCTTAGCCGTTTATTGAATTTGGCGGGAAAACTGGTTTGATATTAGAGACAGGGAAAAGGGAAGCATTAAATGTGATTGTAAGGTTGGTGAGGAGGGGGGAGACAAATGGTGGAGTAGAGTGGGTTGTAGGTGGCTGGAGGAGGGGGGTAGCGTGGTCGGGAATGGCAGGGAAAGGGGGCGGGTATGTTTTATTTTGAAATGTGGGTTACGGGTTGGTCGGGTCATGGATTGGACCGGGTAAAGAGAATTGGGCCAGGGGTTTAGGTTTTGGGCTTGTGTAATAACATAAGGTCCGTTTGGTTTGTAATATTAATAACATAGGGACCAAATGTGTAAAACCTTAATTCCGAGGACCAAACATGAAAATTATGAAGATGAGTCAAAGGGTTGGTTTTGCCAACTTGAATAATCCAAGGGTTAATTTTTGACATTTTTGAAAATTCCCAAGGACTAGTTTTGAACATTTTGGATTTCCAGGGACTAAACTGTAATTTTCTCAAAACTTTTAGATTTTCCACCAAAGGACTAAATATGACAATTTGTGATTTTAAAAAGACCTTTGGTGACTTTTCTTTTGAAATTTTGACTCAGGGACTATTTTTGACAATTTTAGAAACTTGGGGGACTGAAACTGCAATTTTTGTAAATTTTGCTCATATTTCATCTGATTTTGATATTTTTGCATTTAAAACACATAAAACACTGATTTGTGATATTTTGATCATTTTGATGTGTTTCTGAGTGTTTTCAGATGATTTTGCAGTTTATATTGTACAAAAATGATGAGTATTTACACACTCATCAATCCCCCACACTGAGATATTGCTAGTCCCTAGCAATGTTTTGAGAAAAATTAATGGATTTCATCTCTTTACCAAAAGCCATTACTTCTAGAGTAGCCAAATGTTTTAGTTCAAGTAAGAACCATGGTACACCGATAACCATGTGATTTTGAGCAAACCACCAGCTTTCAACGGATTTGATTTTTGTCTTTACCAGAAGCCGTACCCTTCTGGACTAGCCAACTCTTAGATAAATTATCAGTATTATCTTTGGTGAGCTGATTACCAATTATGGTTTTTCCACTGCCTTTACCACAAGCCATAACCTTGCGGGCTAGCCAACTCTTCACTTTTTAGGACATGGTGAGTTGAGAACCATACAATTTTGGGCAAATTGCAAGCCATATAAACGGATTTGAGAAATCTTTACCAAGAGCCGTTTGCTCCTGGATTAGCCAATCCTTTTGTCTTACAGACATGGCGGACTGATAACCAAGCTGAGTAAGTGTAAAACACTTACTCCAAAAAAATTTTGGCCAAAAACGGGGGAATTGGTATAATTATATGATAAAATTCGTGAGAATTCCCCCCCACACTTAGAAATGAATATTTACCTCAATATTCAAAGTACCTATGTTATGCCGAAACTGAGAACGTAAAAGGGAAATACTACGGCCATTATTTAGAAAGAAGTTTTTTTTTTGGAAACTCTTATATACACAACGTGTGGGGCAACCCCCCCACACTAGGGTGGTAGAAAATAGAAAGAAGTCAGAAATTTGGGTGAAAACCCATACAAAGATGCTACTGTTTTTGATTACCGAGTCGCTAGCTTGACTCGACCCCGCATTAATTTGTTCATGGGGAAGCAAAGTGGAAGAAACAATCTCCATCGGACTTTCATTCAAGATGTTTAGACAAACATTTGAAGCACGTGAAAGTTCCACACCGATGAGATATACATAGAACCGGCTCAAAAATGATAATTGAAAATGCCGGGGTCAAAGATAGTGTCTTCATTCCCGAAGGAATGCAGATGAAGAGAAATCACAAGATATTTGAGGAAAGGAAGAAAGACTTTGATAACAATCAAGATCCATTCTTCATCCTCAAATGTAGACGTATTGGGAGGAAGGGTGAAGGTAGTATCATTAGTAAGCAAACTCATACGATAGAGTACACCTTCTTCCGAGCTAATATCATCCTCAAGATCAAAATAGAAATGATCATGTTCCGGAGGAGATATGTCATGAGAGAGTTCACCGGAGAACTCTTTATGAAGAGAATCAATCACATAATGTGAATTTGTGAATTCTTGTTCCATTGTGGGCTCATCACTATCCTCAGTCTGAGTATCAAAGAGTGGATTCTCAGAAATTGAAGTGAATTCAGAGTCGAATTCAAATAGAGGATTGGTGAAAGTAGCTTTGAATGTTTCGGGAACAAAGTGATCAACATTCTCTATTGGATTGTTGGGATAAGAAGTGAGTGAACGATTATTATCAATGAGACTTTCAGTCTCTCCCAGATCGGCTTCGAAGTCAAAGAGTGGATTGATGTGAGTGAGTTCACCGGAGAACTCCTCAAGAAGGGATCAGCATCAGATTGTGGAAGTGATGCCTCAACGTACTCGATGTCTCCATATGAAGAACAATCTTCGCTAAGATCAGAGAAAGTCTCAAAATGATCACAAGAACACTCAAGAGGGGAAGAAGAATCACACATATGATCAGAAATTCCCTGTGACTCTCTTGGGATTGAGACAAGGTTCTCAACACTAGACGATTCCATTTCTGGAATAGTGCTAAGAAGCTCATCCCCCATGTTTAGAGAGTGAGTGGGAATATCAGGTGTGATAGCAGTTGTTTGAGATGGAATCTCAACCGGGATATCATCTGATGAACTTGATGAATATTTATAGAATTGGAGGATATCAAGGATATCTTCATCATCATCGTCATCAGGAATGAAACGGAATCGAGAGCTAGATTTGGCTGCTTTTTCTATTCTAATTAATTCCCTAATAGAGTTTTCACGGCAATCGGGAATCTAATTCAGCAGCCGTTCTTCACTAACAATTCTTCCATGGATTTTGGATTATCTTGGGAGTGTTTACATTCCTTCAAATCTTTCACTAAATCCAAAAGATTAAGGAGAAGAGTTTGAGGAAGTGGGTCAGAGTCTTGTAGAGGTTGGTCATGATACGAAGAGTCGTAATTGTTACAAGGAAATGGATTCCTTGTTTGACAATCCGAGCTATAGTGAGGACCTCCACATACTCACTAAGTAAAACTGATGTGGCTGTGAGTGGTATGTGTTGTAGTCATAATTGTTATCGGAACTGCTCATAGACAAGCGTGTTTCCTGATTGACAATCAGAACTGGAATGTGAACCATCACAGTACTCACAACTGATAAAACTGCTGAAGTCTCACAAAGGTGGTAGCTGATGGAATAAATCAGTCGTGTCATGGTAGGAATAGGGATCTTGGTTATAGACAGACCCGTTTCCTGACTCCACCATGCCACAACTGGGGCAATTGCCACCATTATAAGGACCACCACACCATTGACAACCAAGAGGGTGAGGATAAGACATAGAAAGAATCAAAGGTTTTCAGAGGGGTAGGGATGAAGAATCAAAGATGTGAGAGGGTAAAGATGGATATTTTTGGATTTTTGGATAAACATTTTGAAAAAACAAAGAATGAAAATCTTTTTGGGTTTTTGATTTTTAAAAGAAAATATAAACACATACAGATGGTATAAACAAGGAGTGAATATCCAAATCACTAATCTGCTAAACGGAAGATAATCAGCACACACAGCTCCCCGGCAGCGGCGCCAAAAATTTGATGCGTGCCAAACAGTCAAGCTAAATCACACAAACCCGCCACTTGTGAATGGCGGACCGTAACCAGCTTAAAACTGCTTAAGCACAAAATCAATGAAGATCTGAGGAGTACAGTGTTTCCCGGTCGTTATGTCCCGAGCTATGCAATGGATTATCAGACGTATAGTGATCGCGAGATTTGAACGGGAAAGGAGAATGTGAATTATTATAACTACAGAAAAAGGACATAAACTACAAGGGCTAAAATGAAAATTAAAGGAAATTAGAAAGATAAAAACTATTAAATAAACGCTATCACTGTTTTAAAATTGATGAACGTTTAAAACTTAAAACTTAAAACTTACGTTTAAAATAAAATTACGTAAACGTGCAAAAATAAAAAGTGAAATCTAAAAAATAAAAGTCCTAAAAATATGAAAAATACATTTTTACAATCCTAATGATGAAAGAAAATTTATAGAAAAAGAAAATTATTTTTATAACTATTTAATTAATTACTATTAATTAAGAACTATTTTTAACTATTAAATAATTACCTAAAATACAAGAAATTAGGAAATAAAGCTAGAAAAATAAAATTATGAAATGGAAAAATCTAAAACATCAAACTAGAATTTTCAAAACTATTTTTGTAATTTTCTGATTATTTTTCTATTTTCTAGGAATTAAAAACTATTTAAAACTAATTTAATATGTGAAAAATACAAAATAAAAAGTGAAAAATAAGGAAAAATCTTTTTTATGCTTTTTATATTTATCTTAATCTATTAAAATTGAAAAACTATTTTTTGGAACTTTTTCTCAATTAAATGCAATTAAAGCTAATTTAAAATTGATTAAAAACTTATTTTAATTAAGAAAAATACTAAACAGTGTCTAAAAATTATGAAAATTTCAGGGAAATACTAAAATCTTATTCTAAAGCTATAAAAAATATAAAAACTGATGCTTATGTGGAAGAATAAAGAGCTGCTATGTAAACTGTCCTAAATAAGCACTTATAATTAAGTAAATAAGCACTAGAGTGAACCAACTGATAACATAAACTACATTATACTAAAACTACTCTGAGGCAACTATATTCACCTACTCCTAACACCTAAATAGTGATCTACCTAAGATTAAACCAACTGCCATCATGAGCAAAACAGAAATCAGGACCCAAGTTTGAGCTTATCTAGCTGCTTATCCAATAAGCTAAAGGGAAAAACAACAGTATGGTTCTCAAGCCAACCAACCAAAGATCATAAATCCAAAGTTTCAACTAATGATGACTAGTAATGAAGCAGATATGGATCAAAGATTAACTGCCCAAATTGGACAGTGAGAGCTTGATGTAAAAACAGATAACAGGTACCCTAATTGGAGCTTATTTAATGACTTATCAGAAAAGCTAAAAAGCAAAACAGATATGGGGTCTTGAACACAACCTAGCAAACTACAATATGACCAAAAATCAGACCTTAGCTATTTGAATTGAAGTCTGTGCAGTTGCTGCATTTTCTGCACAAACTGGTCTTTGTGCGACTTTGACTTTTGAAGAACAATGATTAGTTTGACCAGAGTGAAATTTAAGAGCAAATGTAGAGCTGATATGGATGAAATAAGATGAACTACAACTTTAACAAGCTTCCTTAACAAGTTCTAAACCTATGTGTATGATAACAGTGAACTGATTTTAACAGGAATGCAAATAAGAACAGTGAAATGTTGATTTTGACTATGAGCTCAAATGACATTAAAACAAACACAGTTATGACTGCAAATATCTATATCAAGCTTGAAGAAACAGAACTAACCCATATTTATAACCTCTAACTCAGTTTAAATAAGCAATCCAAACACCCCTTATATTGGTCTTACATGAAAACTTAATAAGCAAACTAGTGATCCAGCTTGAAATGTTGATCAAACTGAGCTTAGATGAGCTAAATACAACTATATAACTGAGTTTACACTACTGATGACCATAGATACATAGATAAGCATAATATGCAAATTTGAATAAGAAAGTTGAATTGAGAAGGACACTCACATCTGTCCAACTTGTATGCAGACCAAAACCAAAACTAACACTACTCTAACTTAACTAAATCCAACCCAAAGAACCCTCTGCAACACCCTTTATCACTTGACCAATACCAATTTGAGCCTCTGTTGACTTTTATTGACCAGGTTACAATATTGCTTAAAACTGATTCAACAGGCTTGCCAAAGACTATAAAGAGCTTATTTCAGCTTATTTGATTTCAACAAGTGCTTATGAGAAGCTAAAACATAGAGTTTTAAACTGAAGCTTTCATCAGTGATCCTGAAAATTGGAATCTATATAAAAGACTTGAATTGTTGTTCAAAACACATTACAAAGATAACCTAACATAAATGATGTTCCAAGAAACTAAAATTACAACCTTTAACTAAAACTAAAACATTTTATTGAAAAAAACGACATTAGAAAGAAAAATATAAAGCTAGCTACTACTTTCTTGCTTCCTCTTTCTTCTTTTTATAGCTCAATCTCTTTCTTTCTTCTTTCTGACAAAATCCCATTTTTCATTTGAGCCCTTGGATAGCTTGGGATCATCTTAGCCGTTTATTGAATTTGGCGGGAAAACTGGTTTGATATTAGAGACAGGGAAAGGGGAAGCATTAAATGTGATTGTAAGGTTGGTGAGGAGGGGGGAGACAAATGGTGGAGTAGAGTGGGTTGTAGGTGGCTGGAGGAGGGGGGTAGCAGACACTGTGGTCGGGGAATGGCAGGGAAAGGGGGCGGGTATGTTTTATTTTGAAATGTGGGTTACGGGTTGGTCGGGTCATGGATTGGACCGGGTAAAGAGAATTGGGCCAGGGGTTTAGGTTTTGGGCTTGTGTAATAACATAAGGTCCGTTTGGTTTGTAATATTAATAACATAGGGACCAAATGTGTAAAACCTTAATTCCCAGGGACCAAACATGAAAATTATGAAGATGAGTCAAAGGGTTGGTTTTGCCAACTTGAATAATCCAAGGGTTAATTTTTGACATTTTTGAAATTCCCAAGGACTAGATTTGAACATTTTGGATTTTCAGGGACTAAACTGTAATTTCTCAAAACTTTTAGATTTTCCACCAAAGGACTAAATATGACAATTTGTGATTTTAAAAAGACCTTTGGTGACTTTTCTTTTGAAATTTTGACTCAGGGACTATTTTTGACAATTTTAGAAACTTGGGGGACTGAAACTGCAATTTTTGTAAATTTTGCTCATATTTCATCTGATTTTGATATTTTTGCATTTAAAACACATAAAACACTGATTTGTGATATTTTGATCATTTTGATGTGTTTCTGAGTGTTTTCAGATGATTTTGCAGTTTATATTGTACAAAAATGATGAGTATTTACACACTCATCAGTTGATATTAAGCTAGGTTAGGGGTTTGGATAGGTTAGAGGTTCACTGGTTGTTTGTGCAAGCCATTGTGGCTAGGGACAGTGTGTAAGTCATTTTAAGGTTCTTTTGCATAATCTGAATTTGTAGCTATAACTGGTTTTTATCTGTTCTTTAAGTTGTATTTAAGATATTAGAACTTAGTTTGATCATTAATCTCAGTGTAATCAGTTGCTATCTCAATAATTTGGCATAACAGTCAATTATTGGAGTGTTTGGTATTCTGAGTTAAGCTGTGTTCAAGGCTCACTCAGTAGATAAAACTTGTTGGTTTGAGTTAGTATAGCATATTCTAGTTCATATCTGTCTTGCTTTTGTCCTTATAACCTGTCAAAGTCAAAAACCACATCCAACTGTCTTAGCTTAATCACTGTTGGATTTTTGAAAATCATATCACCTGTTTTGTGTTTAGAATTTAATAACAAAGCTTGCGAGGTTCCATTTATTCATATAACATCAATTTTAATACTTAAAATCAGTGGCAAAGTTAAAAAAAGTCAAAGTTTCATTTTCATATAAAAAGTCAAATTAGCAAAAATCTGTTTTGAGCCTAATTACAAGGAATTTTCATGAGGTCATCTTTGGATCTTATCAAATGAAATTTGAAGTTTCATAAACTTCAAGCGGTCTTCTAACTTATTACCATTTTTATTGATTTTTGCAAATTTGCTTTAAGCCCTTAACAAGCTTGTGAACTTGGGCCTAGTTGCCCTGCTCACTGAGCTCATATCACTGAGCTTTTTCTCAGTTCTTGCAGCTAGTATACAGAGCTCATAAGAGCTTATCAGGGTCTAATTTTTGGTACAATTAATCTCAACCAGGTCTACTTTAGGTTGCAATTTATAGTTTTCAGTTTGAGCTTGTTGTTAAGCTTGTGCTTGTGCTTAAAGTTGCTACTCAGAGACTGTTTTGGCTTTTATAATCTCATATCATCAAATCTGTACAACTTGCATATCAGTGGTTGTAGCTTGTTGATTTTAGTTGCATTTGGTCAATTTTAGCTTATTAGAACTTCTGTTAACAGTTGGTGGCTTGTTTTAATCATTTGGCTTATTTAAGTGCTTATTATTAAGAACATTCCACATCAGTTTCATAATCTTGTACACAAGCACCTGTTTTTATATTTTTCTCAGATTTAGAATATAATTTTAGAGTTTTCCTGAATTTTTCAGATTTTTCCCAGCTTGTTTGCTATTTTTCTACATTTTAATTAGTTTTTAAGCACTTTTAATTAGTTTTTAATACAAAAAATTCAGAAAAGGTTCAAAAAAGTAATTTTTCATTTTTCTTAGGTTTAGATAAATATAAAAAGTAGAAAAAGTAATTTTCCATATTTTTCATAAGTCATTTTGTAATTTTTAGTAATTTAATTAGTTTTTAATAGTTTAAAATTCCTAGAAAATAGAAAAATAATCAGAAAAATACAAAAATAGTTTTGAAAATTCTATTTTGATATTTTAGACTTTTCCATTTCATAATTTTATTTTTCTAGCTTTATTTCCTATTTTCTTGTATTTTAGGTACTTATTTAATAGTTAAAAATAGTTTTTAATTAGATAATTAGTTATAAAAATAATTTTCTTTTTCCATAAATTTTCTTTTATCATTAGGTTTGTAAAAACATCATTTTCATATTTTTAGGGTTAATATTTCTTTAGTTTCACCTTTTTTAGTTGTACGTCGCGTAGATTTTAATTTCCGTTTTATAAAAAAACATAAAAACAAAAACATCATTTTAATTATAGTGATAGCGTTTATTTAATAGATTTTATCTTTTTAATTTCCTCTCATTTGCATTTAAGCCTTTGTATCTGTTTGATATTTCTGTAGTTATAATATTCTCAATTCCCTTTTTCGTTCAAACTTCACGATCACTATACGTTGATTGATCCATTGCATAGCTGGCAGGGACATAACGACCCGGGGAGACTCTATACTCCTCTGATCTTCATTGATTTCGTGCTTAAGCTGTTTTAAGTCTGTTACGGCTGGTCATTCACAAGTGACCAGTTTGTGTGATTAGACTTGACGGTTTTGCGCGCATCACCACTTCTAGTGTTTTCTGAAACCACTGATAGTGTTTTTACGAAACCACTTCTAGTGTTTTCTGAAATCACTGATAGTGTTTTTATGAAACCACTTCTAGTGTTTTCTGAAACCACTGATAGTGTTTTTATGAAACCACTTCTAGTGTTTTTCGGAAACCACTCCTAGTGTTTTCTCGAAACCACTCCTAGTGTTTTCTCGAAACCACTGCTAGTGTTATCTCAATTCCACTGCTGGTGTTTCTTGCGTTATTCATTTCTGCTGATGAGGTTTTGGAATTGAGGGGAAGCTGTACATGTTTTTGGTAATGAGATTTTTGGTTACACACACATGGGATATTGGTTCACACACAAGGAGTTTGGTTTTTGGAAGTTGTTCTTAAAAGATTTAAAAAGCTCGTATTTGGTTTAATGGATTAGTTGATTACGAAGATAATTGATCATAACTTATTTGATATTGTAGTTGAGTTACACAGATTTGTGATTTTATCATATCTTAAAGTGGGTGTTACACTTTGGAGATAACTTGTTCGTGCTTAAAGGATGTTGACGAAGACTTGCAAAATCTAGTTTTCATAAGTCAAGGGGTGGATGGATGAAGACCTAGTTAACTATCACTTAAAGGAGTTACATTGTAGTGCTCAGTGTCTCATTGAAGATGAGGATTTTGTCAAGAGATTGCGGTCTACTTATATGGTGTTAGTATAAGTTTGGAGTCACGTGGATAGTACAAGACATAAGACACAAGTTTGGGTTATTTTACTTCTTCATCAAATTTGTTATACTTGGTTTTCTTCACAAGTGATCATTACATAGAGCTTACTGATTTGAAGAATAATTTTCATGCACCACTCAAGGGGAAGTTTCTAATGTTTACATTCTCTATTTGTTGATAACAAAAGGGGAAGAGATATTGGAGTGCGATGGCATGGATTACGGGGAAGACAAAGGAAGACAAGAATGTTTCATTCACGGAGATGTTTACATCTCAACTTATGCTACTTCGTCTAGGGAAGTTAGGTACCACGACTTTGTTTGTTTTGTCATCATCAAATAGGGGAAGATTGTTAGGTTTTAGGTTCCTTGGATTTGATGAGACAAAATAAATACAAGAATGAAACAAAGGGACTTAAAGTGAAAGAGATGAAACCTACAAAAAGATGGAAGGACTTGCTTGCAAAAGAAGATTTATTATTTAGTCCTTCGTAGTATTTTGTAAACCCTAATCCTCTAGTATATAAAGAGGACATGGGGTGTAGGTTTTAAATTAAGTCTTCCATAATGTAGTCTAAAGGTGTGTGTGTGTGTAACCTAGACGTGTTTCTATAAACGTCTAGGGTTAGTGTTAGTTTTGTTAATCTCCAAGATCGAAGAAGGCTTTGATCCCTGTTATAGTTTAGGTAACACGTTATTATTCTGATCAAATAATAATTGGGGAGATGTGGAAAAACCTTGTGTCAATAACAAAGTGTTCTTATGTTTATTCCGCTATGCAATGTTATTGTCTTTGTTAAACCCTAGAGCTTACAAACGATCACGAAACTATCTTCCTCACGTTTTTAGTTTCCACAGGTCCCAAATGTTGATGTTTCTGCTACTTCTTCTCCTTCTTCCACTTCTGGAAGAAGACAGAAGAGTATAGCCAGAAAAAAGGGTGGTTCTCTGGATCTTCATGCCCTTGAGAGTTCATTTATCATGGATTTTGTGGAGGATGAATTTGATGAGGAACCAATAATCTGGCCTATGTTTGTGAGATGGGAACTTACACCTACTGGTCTTGGTGGTTTGGGTGATTGTAACTCTGTCTATCGCAAAGATGGATCTGTCAGACATTTTACTTTTCTTACTGAGATCCTTAATTTTCTAGACAGACAAGATCTTATTGCACTTTATGGCATGGTGTCAAAACATTATGAATCTCATCCTGCAACTGGTGCTGGTTTAATGTTGTTGGGTGATCTTCAAGTTTTTTTTGATTCCAAATATCAAGATGGTGCAAGGTTTCGAATTTAGGAAGATCAGAATCAGTGGAAGGTGTATGGTTGGACATTTTATCCATTGTCTAGTATTCATGCGGTGCAGACCTGGTCTGGGGTTTATGTGTATATGTTTTCCAATCAAGACTATCCTTTGTCTGTACCTTTGTTGGAGCAAATGCTGAAAAAGAAATTGGCTTTCTCTACTGCTCCAGTTGGAAATGATATGGTAAATTGTGACAACTCGTAATTTCAGGTCATTTTACAAACTTTAAAAGTTTCACTATTTCATCATTTATCGTAAACTACGTTTACGAGTATCAAATTCGCGTAACCTTAATGGTTTAGCTGCGAATTCATGAACATATCATCAAGGACATTTCATATAGACTAGATTTAGTCTACATAACATTGATAACATCATTTCATATCGGTTCATGCATGGATTTGCATTTATTCATTAAACGTTTATTTTTCCTATTAAATAAACGCTATCGCGTAAACATTATTTTGAAACATTTATCCGACACTTCCAAAAATAATCTTAATATATTTTTATACTCATTTTAAGACTATAAAAATTATATCATTAGTTTACCCGATGTTTTCAACTTATTTTGTATATAAATTGTTATATTTATATAATTACGACGGTTTTTGTAAATATTACACGATAATTATTATTTCATTCAATTTTTGTAAGAAATGTATTTTTATAATTTTTATGACTTCAATACATTTTATTTTGTTCCGTTGAAATTTATTTTCAATTAACGCTACACTTAATAATTAATTATATGTACCAAATACATATTATACTTAAACTAAAATGCATTTAAATCATCAAATTCATCAAAACTCTTTCACCCCCACATTGCCGACCTTCCCCATCTAAGTCATCTATTTTATTAATAAAAATGACACATAATTGTACACCTACACCATTTGTTAAGATATTTGCAATACATAAGAGTTGTACTCATTCAAAACACCTACAAAACACTAACTAAAAGGTGAAGAAAAATAAAAATCTCTCCCCATCCTCTCCATGGTTCGGCCATACAAGAAGAACATGAAGAAACCATAAATTTTTCTAGCTCAAGTGTTTAACAAGTCCTATTAGTGATCTATGTAAAGGTTTTGAAATAAAAACCTATAGATTAATAAGATTTTCATCACTTTCTTTCACATAATCATTCAAGTAAGCATTTCATGATCTTCATAACTTTTTCATATTCATCTTATTGTTATTTCATCATTTTTGCAAGAAACATGCATGTTACATATGAATTTATACCACTTTTGTTGTTTTTATTACTTATTATGTAATATAATTATCCTATAATGAATCCCTTGAAACATATCACTTTTGGTGATGTCTAGGATCCCATGACACCTTAAGAAGGTGTATGGTAGGATTTGAATAGCTTCGGAGTTGTTTTGAATTGGTTAGAATAGGTTTTGCGCGATAAAAACTCATTTCGACAAGTTTAATTTAGGGTCTGTCCATATTTTGAAATTCTGGAATTTTCGACAGTAAGCAAAATATTTTGGGCTAGATATTTGGAAAATATATTTTAAAACGAAAACGTGGCCGCTTGAACGGGTTAAAACGGAGCTATAACAAAGAAGTTATGAATTTTTGAAGTTTGACGACGAAAACTATTTGTTTCAGAAAATTCAGCAAGTATTCTCAACTTTTTACGAGTCAAAAATGAGGCTTAAGCGTTATAAAATGTGTCGACTTATCAAAAATATATTAGTATACTTTGATACGAAGCTAAGGACATATAAAATGTAGAAAACGGACTTGTAACGCTTAAATTATACACGTTTACACAAAGTTGCCGTAACTTTATTATATAAGAAAAACTAATATATTTCTATTAGACAAATATTACGGCTACAAAGGACCAAGTTGAGGGTCGTTTTTAACATGGATGTAATACTTTTTATAACGTGATGTCTTCTAGTAAAAGTAAGTTCGCCTGGCATATTTTCCAAAATGTCCAACCGTTCGTCAAGCGGAGTTGTAATGAATAAAATACGGTCACTTAAACTTTGCCGAAAACCACTCTTAAACGATATTTTGGACACAAGTACCATACTTAACCTATGTTTTTCTCCATGATCGAGACCTCTAGGACGAAAACTTAAATGCTAAAACTTTGAGATAATGATACAAGCTTCCCAAAAACGTTGAGTTCGTTTCCTAACACTCGATGTGCACCATTTTACGACTAGCTTTTCAAGGCCATTTAGTCACTTTCATGAAATTTTCAACGACATTATTTTACGACGAAAAGTTATAATTTCATAATAAATCACCAAATGATTATCGTAGGATATCATTTCAACGTAAATACTTGTAAAGTATTTTATAACATGACGAGATGTCATAAACATATATTTCGACGATAAATTCTATTTTCAAAAGCGTACAAGTGGTATAGATTACATGGGGATTTGCATGCACAACATTGTTTCATGATTTACATTAGAACATATCATTCATAATAGGTCACGGTCAGAGGTTGCGCCTCATTTCAGTATTGCCATTACATCATCATTATCATTGCAACAGGTTAGTTTTCATAGCCCCGATTTATTCAAGTTTTTACTTTATTTCAAACCTACGGGGGAGAATACATTGCACATCATTATTTTTATGCGAGCCCAAGTATATTCAAATTCATTTACATTGCTTAAGTTACCTCATGCCAATTGAATGTCCCCATTATATAACATGAACCGTTAATTTCATAGAAGCGAGGTGAGTGGATAGATCTATCGAGGGTGACTCCTCCATCCGGGTTGGTGGATTCCAACTGGTTAAACGGATGCATTTCATTTAATATCATTATTTGAGTTGTTTGGAAAACACTCTGTTGGGGCGAACATCATGATCAGTCTAGTTTCGGTGTCATGGACTTATAGCAATTGTATCATTTTTGTGACATCATTGTCATACATAACTTATACTTGTGGTAGACGTATTAAACATATACATAAACTCTATGAACTCACTCAACCTTTGTGTTGACACTTTTAGCAATGTATTTTCAGATAACTAAGGCATTCACTTCATGGCATGCATGTGGATTTATCATAGAGTCGCGGTGTCGACGCTTCTCACATGGGATTTATACATTTTTAAAACATCGTTTGACTTGTACCAAACTTATTTTCCGCACATGTTGATTTTCATTTGGGACCTATACTTGTAAACTCTGATTATTTTATTAAATCAAGCGATGTATTTTCCAAACGGCACTTTAGGTCGTTCAATATATCTGTAACTGTGATGCTATGACAGTCAATCCCCAGGAATTCCATTCCGCTGCAAAACAGGTAATTTGGGCGTGTGACATAAATGCAGAGCAGTTAGTTAAACGTGTTAAGAATAAACTCATTGCTGCTTCTGCTGATACTTCCACTTGAAGTATGGTATGTTGTTATATGTATTCTTTATTTCTTATTTTTATTTGGTGCTTAAAAAAATCTTGTATATATTGTTCTGTTTTATAACTTTCATCTTTGAGGATCATGTTGTATAGTTGTGTTTCATATATGGCTTTAACTCACCATGTATTAAGTGACAAAGGGTTAACTTGCTATGGGGGTACGGCTCTAGTGAGTATTACTAAATCCGTTGATAGTTGCTGATTTACTAAAAATCAGAGGGTTATCAATGTACCCTGGTCTCACACACCTAACATTGGCTAATCCATGAGAAAATGGCTCTGGTAATGAGATCTCAAATCCGTTGGAAGGTTGACAACTTGCCAATAAGTTGTATGGTGCTCAACTCACCATGTCCTCATAGATGAAGAGTTGGCTAGCCCACAATTTCATGGCTTGTGGTAAAGGCAGTGGACACCATGACTAGTCCTGAGTTAACGGCTTCAGGTAAAGACAAATCAAATCCGTTGATGGCTATGATGGTTTGCCAAAAATCATTAGGGTACTCCAACACACCATTGATTCATGTTCTGAGTGTTGGACTGGTTACTGGTTCACCAGGGTGATGGCATGATTCCACTCAAGAACTAGCTAGCCCAAGAGTGAGTAGCTACTTGGTAAAGGCTTATCAAATCTACTCTCCATTCTGCTGGTTCCTGGTGCTGCTGATCTAGGAGTTGCTGATGGAATCATGGTCTTCATTGCTATTTCTGGTGGTTCTAGGTGCTCTGCTGGTTACTTTTCTTATGCTTCAGTTGCTGTTTATCTTCAATCCTCTTGCACGTTCAAGATCTATCTGGAAACTAGAAGTTAACTTAGTCAAATTCAAGTTTAGGGGAGGATTGTTAGGAATTATTGTAACAGTGGGTTCCTCCTGATAAAGGTTCCTACTGATAGCGTTATTGTTTCTACTGATAGTATGGTTCCTGCGGATAGTGCAGTTACCACTGATAGTTATTATTATTTCTGCGGATATGTAGTTTCCGTATTGTTAGTATTTAGTTGGGATATGCATGCGTTAAATTAGGAATAGATAATGCATATATTTTACGAGATGAGTAAGCTGCACAATTAGGGTTTCTGGAAGTATAAAAGAAACTTGCGGCTAGGGTTTATGTACGTTCTTCAATAACATTTTTAGTAAATTAATAAAGATCCATAGAGGATCAAGTCTTTGGTGTTTATTGACTTCTTGAGTCTTGTGTTTATATTCCGCGTAAACATAATTCTAGCAAAGGTTCTCCTTAGTTCTATTGTGATTACACAGGTTAACTATACTTTCTCTAAGGCTCATAAGATCTATCTGGGACTGAACCCAACATATTTGTATGATTTCAGTGCTTAATCGCATCAAAAGATGTTTGTCTAGTGTTTATAACCAAGTGCAGGGAAACAGAAGGAAAAGTAAAAGAATGTTCAACAATTAGAAGATTCCCGTTTCAGTGATGCATATCAAGCACAAATCTGTATTTCAAGTACCATATAAGACCAAGATGATTGAAGAACCAATACAAGTCAGAATAAAGTAAAAGTAGATTTTCCGTCACTCAGGAAGACCAACCGGATCGGTTGCAATTGCAACCGGATCGGTTGGGTGAAGATCAAAGAATTACCCATGACGCCAGTCCAACCGTTCGGTTGCCACCCGCAACAGATACGGTTGGAACACTTGTAGAAGACCAACCGGATCGGTTGGTCCTGTGACCGATCTGGTTGGAAAGCCTGTTTCTGCCAAATCTTCATCACTAAGTTTCCCCTTTGTATCCAAACGATTCTAGGTCCTTCTCTTGGTGTATTCTAGTCCCTTCCTAACTCTTTGGAGGCCAAGTTCAACAATTAATATCCTAGGCCTTGGAACTAGTATAAATAGAGACCTCTTGTGAGCATATGAGATACACACTTCAATACAACTCTCTCTACTCATCAAACAAAGCTCTTAAGCTCTCAAATTCGTCCTTAGAAGTCCAGGTAAGTTTGGAGTTCCAGAAGTACCACATTCGGAGGCCAAAACCCCAAGAAGTCTACCTTAATACTTTGGGAATCATTACTTCACCATTTGTAATCTTATTCCAAGCATTGTAAGACTCTTAATCATGTTTTCTAATGTTCAAAGTTCTGAGTTTATGTTTATGTTTGCTATGAGTGGCTAGTTTCTTTATACACTTGCTTAAATGATGTTGATTATCATATGATTAGTTGTGGTTGTGTTAACATGTTTTAATTCAATTTCAAGTTGATTCTAAGATCCAATTGTACTAAAGTTTCATAGTGACATTTGTTAATCAAGTTTGACTAGTTGATAGTAATTGAAGAGGTCGAAAGAATTTATTGTTATTCAACTAGTTATAATCATTTTGTCTATGGATGATTGTTTTTACCCATTATTCTTGATTAAACAAAGGAACTAAGGTGTGGTTGTAATAAGAACGCTTTTTGATTATCGAGTTGGATTGATTGGAAACATCTAAAAGGTCGTAAGATTAGTTGTTGACAATCAATTGTAACCTTTTGTCTATAATCGGTTACCTTTTGTATTGACCATTTCTTAAGCAAATTTGATAATATAAATGGATGTTTTTGTGTGTAACTTTGTGAAAATAAACTTATGAAACTTTGAATTGATCTTGAATTGATTGGTTAAACTTAATGCTTGTTTTTATGAACTAAAGTCTTGACGAAGGTTTAACTTGTAAGAAAAATAGATTAGTACACCAACTAATTATCATAACTAACATGTTAAGAGGTTAACACAATCATACTAATCAAGGATAAGAAACTAGTTTAAGCAAGTGTAGTTTTTAATCATCTGAATTTCACTATATCTATTCTCGTTGTTATATGCGTTTGGATTGCCCTAGTTGATTTAAACTTGTTAATCAGATTCACTCAAATCCCTGCGAACGATCCCGACTTACCTTCATAATCTTGCAATAACGGCCGAGTACACTTGCTCGTATGTGTTATTGGTAAATTTGGTAAATCGTGTTTTATAAATTTAAAACTTGTATTCACCCAGCACATCAACCGGGTTATGCATTATGGGTATGAAACATGGGTCATGGACTTTGGGTCATGGGTACCCAACAAGATACAATGTATCTAGACAAAGGGTCATGGGTTTTCGGTCATGGGTCATAAATAATACCCAACATGATTTCATGCATGATGTCATGCAATGGGTCATGGGTTATGGATTAGCTCCATGGGTATGGGTCATGGGTCTTGGATATTACCCATCCTATTACATAAACTATTACAACAAATAAATTATTACAACATTTTATGTGAATGACCAAATGTATATACTTTACAAAAATAACATGTATTCTTATCATTTTACTTATGATATCTTTATATTCATTATCAACAAAACATAACGAGATCGCTAAATATGAATAAACATTTTTACGGTTTATTTGTATTAACATGTTCAAATGGCTACTGAAATTGGTTCAAGTATTTGGTTTTTACCACACCTGCAAATATAAGAAGTTGACAGATGCAAACATTCATAGCTGCAAAATACAGCTGCAAAAATGTTAGGAGTTGGAAAATCCAGTAGTTAAAGTGTCGGTCACCTCAAGTATATGTAATCGTTAGAAAGCTCGTAGTCGTAGTTATTTAATGATAAGTAGTATTTAGTTATGTAACACCGTGGAGGACGGACGGGTCTTTACCCACTGTATGCCTGATCCACAGCCCGTCAGGTGGCGTTTTATGTAAGTACTATAAATTAGGGCTGAGCACAAAACCGATCGAACCGAGCCGAACCGGAAAACCGAGCCGAACCGGACCGAACTGAACCGGACCGACCATTTTCGGTTCGGTTTCGGTTCTATGTCTTATCGGATGTCGGTTTTCGGTTCGGTTCGGTTCGGTTCAGTCCGACCCAAAACCGACCAAACACGCACATAAAGCATGTAAACCGGGCCGAACCGACCGAACCGACACAAAACCGAACCGAACCGAACCCATTCGGTTCGGTTTCGGTTCATGTTTTTTGTGAAATCAGTTCTCGGGTTGGTTCGGTTTTCGTCGGTTCGGGTCGGTTCCGGACCGTTGCTCAGCCCTACTATAAATACTCTCTACCTCCCAAGGTAGAGAGTTGGAGCTCATAATAATATTTTTCTTTCTCTCACTAAAGTTCCCAACTCTCTTCCATTTCTCTCTCTAGAACTTTCTCTCTCTAAACATATTGTACGCCCCATAGTGATTATGATTTAGTGTGTTTGTGAAATCCTATATGTTACAATTGGTATCAAGAGCCATGGTTTGATCACTCATCTTTCATGCTCTTTGTTTTGGTGGATTTCATAAGGTTTTTGGGGTATTAAGGGTTTAGGAGAGTTTGATTCATTTGGACAAATTCTAGTGTTAAAGTTGGAATTTTGCTTGTACTTTTGTGTTTAGGATCATCATATGTGTTTATGTTTTGAATTGGAAGGCTTAAATCATTGTGGTTTGGTTGTTTTTGATTGATAAAGTGGTTATCTGTGAAGATAGGACGAAGCGAGTTGAGTCTCGGACTTGTTTTTCTTCAAAGCGAGTTGCTTTGTTTCTGTATGCGAGTTAGTATATGCGACTTGGCTATTCAGCGAGTTGATTTTCTTGCGACTTGGGTTCTAAGCGAGTTGTTTCATTAAGCGAGTTGTGTGTCTTGCGAGTTGATACTAAAGCGAGTTGGCTATTTAGCGACTTGTTCCATTAAGCGTGTTGACAGTGTTGCGAGTTGAAGCTAATGCGACTTGGCTATTTAGCGAGTTGATTCCTTAAGCGAGTTGTCTCGTTGAGCAAGTTGGTTGTTTTAGCGAGTTGATTACTAAGCGAGTTGAGTGTTTAGCTACTTGTCAATTTAGACTTGTCACTTCTTCGTGATACATTCTTACGGTTGTTCTTTTGGTTTAGTAAAATCCCGTGAAAGAATCAATTTCCCGGTTTAATCAAAGAATTGTAAAATCCCGTAGAACTTGTAATCATGGCAAACATCGTTCCTACTATTGTTTCTTCCGTAGCTGAGGACGTTCAAGCAGCAGGGTCAGATACTCGTCCACCAATGCTTGACAGAACTGATTATGATTCATGGGCACAACGAATCCGACTGTATTGTTTGGGAAAGGAAAACGGAGTCAACATTCTCAAGTCAATCGATGAAGGACCTTATCGGGTTGAGACTACTAGAGACTTAATTGATACATTGCAGATGGAACTATGATTTATGGATTAGACAGACCAAAGATGTATGATGAACTTAATGATAAAGAGAAAAAGAGATTCGATCTTGATATCGGGCTTCTAACATCATACTTCAAGGTCTTCCAAAAGATATCTACAAGCTGATCAATCACAGCACTGAAGCCAAGGCATTGTGGGATAATGTTAAGATGCTTCTTGCGGTTCAATTAACTATGGAAGGACAGAGAATCACAACTCTATGATGAATTTGAGCACTTCAAGATGAAACCAGATGAGAGTGTCTATGAGTATTATGTGAGATTCCACAAGCTTGTTAATGACATGAGGAACATCAGAATGACTATGCCAAACATTCAGTTGAACTCAAAGTTTGTGAACAACATGAATCCTGAATGGCACAAGTTTGTCACCTATGTGAAGCTAACCAAAGGATTGAAGAATACAAACTATGAGCAACTCTATGCCTTCCTTTTTCAGAATGAGAGACATGCCATGTTTGAAAAGAGGATTCTTGAACAATTCAAAACAAATCCAGGAGAGACAAGCTCATCAAATGATTCAACTGCTTTCTACTCAAACATTGGAATTACCACCAAAGCATCTCAAGTTATACCCATGGGTGATGGCAATCACAAACTCATTCCCGATCCAAGATTCAAACAAGTTGATGCTGATGCAGCCGTGGGACACTTCATTACTCAACTAGCCCTTATGGTTAAACAAAACTTGACTCTCAGTCCACATACCAACAGTTTTCACACCAACAATGAGATCAAAACTGCATCCAATCTTCACAATCATGCTCTAGTCAGAGATGGGAAAGTTATGGTGTAACCAGTTCAAGAAAGGCGTCACGAACAAGGAAGAGGTGGAGTCGGTAGAGGATATGTGGCAAATCGAATAGGGAAGAAATGGAAATCAAGGACAAGTTAAGACAATCAAGTGTTACAACTGTGGAGGTGAGGGACACATTGCAAGGAACTGCACATCGCCAAAACGCCCTCAGAATGCTGAATACTTCAGGGATAAGATGTTGCTAGTTCAAGCTCAGGATAATGGTGTAGCTTTGGATGAAGAAGAGTTGTTATTTCTTCGAGGAAATGCCAAGACGTATGATGCAGATGTGGATGAGCGGCCAATTCAGGAGATAGGCCATAATCATCAGAATGCCTTTCAAGTAGCTGATTGTGATGCATACGACTCTGATGTTAATGATGAACCTACTGCACAAACCATTTTCATGGCTAGCATCTCTCCAATGGTCTCTCCAAAAATCTCTTCATCACCACAAGCTGGTCCATCCAAAGACAAAAATTATTTCTGAGGTATTAAAACTATACGATGATGCTGATGGGCAAAAGATGCATGACAAAGTACAATCAACTGAAACTATTGAGTCAGATATTGAAAATGTGGGTAATATCAATGTTGTCCCATATGATCAATATATGAAACAAAGTGAAAGTGAGTTAGTACCAAGTGATGCATCTTCTGCAGTCAACAATGACTATGTTTTTGATGAATACACTGGATGTGCCCCTGATGATTCTGTTATCTCTGAACTTAATGCCTATAAAGAACGAGTTGCCATTTATGAACAACGTGCTAAGTTTGAGCTAACTACTCGTGAGCAGGAGTTGGATAACCAAATGCGTACAATTATTAGAAAAAGTAATTTTAGAGAAGAAGTGTTACAACAAGAGTTAAACTCCTTACAAGAAAAGCTTTCAAAAACCGCTAAGCAAAAACAAGAACTTCAAGAAAATGTTAAAGTGCTTAAGCAGGAATTTCATGCTAAGGAATCAAAACTTTTGAATGATTTTTCTAATCTAAAAACTTTGAAGAACAAGCTTGAAAACAAGTTGTACATACAAGGGAATACCGTTCAGACTGCTCACATGGTCACTAAGCATAAAGTTTTAAGCGATAAGCATAGTGTTCCCATTATAGATAAACCCAACCCTGAGTACAGTAAGTTAGCTAAGGCGGCTCAAAATGTAATTTATGATGGCAATGAGATTCTTAAACCTAGACAGAAACCTAGTTGCGTTGAGTGCTCTGAGGAAGATAGAAAATTAGATGATGCATTTAGGGTGAAAATGAATAAGAAGCTAGAAGATCCTGAATGCAAAAAGAATAACATCACGATCAAACCCCATGATTACAAGAAGGAAAACTAGATCTCCTTAAACAAATTTAAGCCTCAAACGTTGTTAACACCTGAACAAGTTTTCTGCAAAAAGGACTTAGATAAGCAAAAAGCTGAAAATCTTGTTGAAACAAACCTTCCCCTTAGGAAAATGCTGCGACGTGTATCCTCCAAATACACCAATGCATTTAGTTCCTAGAACTATTGCCACTAAAAGCAAGACCTTAATCAGCCAATATGTTATTCTTCAACTATTTGTCGATTTTGAGAAAACTTGTAAGAAAAGGATCACACCCACTGGGATAACTGAAGGGAAAAGGGGTTTTGAGCAAACAAAAGAATGCTATCTAACTGAGGTCATGCCTTTCTTTAAACTACTAAAAGATCATTTTGAGAGTCTTAAAAAGGGGATAGATTCAGATATTAAAGGAATGGAAAAGGAATTTGATGCAATGATAGTTGAGGTTAGTGACTATGAGCGAGCATTAAAATATAATGAGATTGAGAGGAAGAACTTGAATACCTTGAATGAGAATCTTATTTCTGAATGTATTGCTCAAGATGTGTTTTACACTGCTACGAATTGCTCCATTAATGCTTCTCAATTTTATGAATTATCTGTTGCTCTGAAAGTCTCTCATGATCGTGTCATTGAGCTTGAAAAGATTAATTCAAAACTTAATGAGAAAATTGATCAGGATGATCACGATAATTTGGTAAAACATCTTTCTAAACTAGAAGTTGAGCATTTTGATTTACAACTAAAATATCAACATCTAAAAGAAAATGTTAAAACCTCAAATATCAAGACATCCTTGGATGTTCCTGAATTTGATGCAGCTTTTGAAATTAGCAAACGTGATGAACAGATTCGAGCTCATTGTAACATGATCAAAAAGTTGAAAGCCCAAATCTCTCAATTAAAGGGTGAAAAGAACAATGTGAATGGATCCCAAATGCCTCATCCTTTAGATTCTCAGTACTCTCAAACTTTTCATCTTCAAAACTTAGTTAATGCCTTACAAAAGGAAAACGAGAGTTTTCTAGAAGAAAATGAAAAAGTTAAACGACACTTTAAAGAGTTATATGATTCAATGAAAGTCACTCGTGACCAAAACAACAAAAAAATAACGTCTTTACAAAAGGAAATTAAGAATCTGAGAAGTTAGGAAAATGGGAAACTGCCACTTGTTTTTAATAAGAATGTTGTTTCAAAGTCACCCTTAGACTGCAAATACACTGTGACGGTTAAATATATTCCTCCTCATCTTAGGAATAATGAACCCGCGTTTCATGACTATTGTGCTCACCTTAAGGATAGTCTAGAATGTCTCCATGAGATTGTTGAAGATGATTTCATTAATAAACCTCTTGATAGAGAAATTAGGTTTGCTTGCCTCCAGGCCAAACGATCTCAAGAGCTGCTTGAATGTGTAATTGCAACATGTCCAAAATCCTTAAGTGCAAAAGGCAAAGCTATGATGCCTTGTTCTATGCCTAGTGCCAAGCATTCAAACCATTCTAGGCCCAGTTTTAAGAAAGTGAACATCAATGTGCCTTCTAGTAATACAGATCCTTGCACGTCTAGTTCAGAATGCAAAAAGTAGATCAACCAACTAATGTTCCCATAATTCCCTCTACAGGAGTAATCAGTGTCATTAAAGCAAGCGGGTCAAAGCCTCCAGGCAATACCAAGCAAGATAGGACCTCGCAAGCTAAAAATGTGCATTGGAAGAGATTAGAAGACCAACCTAGGAACTTTATGTTTGAGTTGAATAAAACGAATCGTGTTGATTCTAGTATTAGCCATAGGCGTACTGTAATTAATTCAAATTCTGATACTATTTGCAAACCATGTAATGATGTCTGTATGAATTCTGTTGCTAATCATGATTATGGTGTGAATGCTTTGTCTAATACTGTCAAATGCCCAGTGAAAATTGTTAATGCAAAAAATCATGCAAAGAAGGCTAAAAGGCAAAGACGAAAGATTGTTAGAAAACAGTGGAAACCTACAGGAAGAATAATCAGTTTTGCCCTCAAACTGCTAAGACTATGCCCACTAGAAAATGGATGCCTACTGGTAGAACTATTCCCTTAAGAAGTTAACATACTTTGAATAGGTCAAATACAGACACCAGCACTGCATCTATTCCTAATGATTCCATTGCTTCTACTTCCGATATGGATGTTTCTATTTCTGATGTGGGTGTTCCAATTAATGTTACTAACCAAGTGGAACCCATTCTTGCATGGGGATCCTAATTATCCAGTTATCCATTCTTGTATGTGTTCAACTGCAGATCATTCAAATCGTTCTGTGGTACTTGGACTCAGGCTGTTCCAAGCATATGACTAGAGACCGGTCGCGGCTCCTGAACTTCGTGAGCAAATTCATCAGGACTGTTAGATTCGGGAACGATCATTTTGGAGCAATTATGGGTTATGGTGATTATGTAGTTGGCAAAAGTGTAATCTCCAGGGTATATTATGTGGAAGGTCTTGGTCATAAGTTGTTCTCTGTTGGTCAATTCTATGATTCCGATCTAGAGGTGGCCTTTAGAAAACATACTTGCTTTGTTAGACAACTTGATGGTGTGGAATTATTAAGAGGTACTCGAGGTTCTAACCTATACACCATTTCTATCGAAGACATGATGAAGTCTTCTCCAATCTGCTTGCTGTCAAAGGCTTCTAGAACAAAGTCATGGTTATGGCATCGTCGTCTCAATCACTTGAACTTCGGCACCATTAATAACCTTTACAGAAAGGATCTTGTCGAGAGGCTTGCCAGATTAAAATATGAAAAAGATCATCTTTGTTCAGCTTGCCAATTGGGTAAAAGCAAGAAATATGCCCACAAACCAAAACCCACAAATTCAGTAATGGAAGTTCTTCATACCCTTCATATGGATCTGTGCGGACCAATGAGAGTGCAAACGATAAATGGGAAGAAATAAATTCTAGTAGTTGTTGATGACTACTCTCGATTTACTTGGGTAAAGTTTTTGAGGACAAAGGATGAAACTCTAGATGTCATCATCAAATTAATCAAACAACTTGAGTTCGACTCAACAATACTGTCAGAATTGTTCGAATAGATAATGGCACAGAGTTTGTCAACAAAGACTTAATTTAGTTTTATGAAAGTATTGGAATCAGTCATCAAAGAAGTGTTCCACGAACTCCTCAACGAGAACGGTGTAGTTGAAAGACGAAATCGAACTCTTGTGGAAGCCGCAAGAACAATGCTTATTTATTCAAAGGTTCCAATGTTTCTATGGGCTGAAGCCATTGCCACTGCTTGCTACACCCAAAATCGTTCCCTTATACACACCTCTCATGGAAAAAATCCATATGAACTTGTTCATAAACGAAAACCTGATCTCTCCTACCTTCGTGTGTTTGGTGCTTTGTGCTATCCAACGAACGACGGTCAAGACCTAGGTAAATTAAGAGCAAAAGCAGATATTGGAGTTTTTGTTGGTTATGCACCAAACAAGAAGGGTTACCGAATCTACAACAATAGAACCCGAAATATCATGGAAACTATTCACGTTACGTTCAATCAGATGACCGGTCAAATGGCTCCTGGACAATCCAGTTCTGGACCCGCACTTCAAAACAGTCCCATTGGTTCATCTCTTGTACCAAATTCATCTCCAGCAACTCCATATGTACCTCCATTCGAAGATGATTTAAAGAAATTGTTTGATCCAATGTTTGATGAACACTATGAACCGAATGCTGATGAAATGTCAGTCCCATCAACAGAGGCTGCTCCTATCCCTGTGAATGAAGTGAACCCTTTAGTCTCAATTTCATTAAGTCAAGAAGCGCCTGCTGCTGATCACTCTGTCTCATCAACAAATCATCAATCATCAAATGTACATCATGGAAGTGTTTTTGGCGTCAATGATGAAGTTAATCCCTTTGCAACTCCCGAAGATGCTCCATTTGAAAATATCTTTGCTCTTGAATCATCATCAGAACCATCTTCATCAGGAGACATCGACTCTGCTACTTTAGTTCCACAACAACAACCACATGAACACCTTAGAAAATGGACACATGATCACCCATTGGACAACATCATTGGAAACCCCTCTCGCCTAGTATCCACACGGAAAAAACTTGCAACTGATGCCTTATGGTGCTTCTTCAACTCCGTACTCTCTAAGGTCGAACCAAAAGACCTTAAAACCGCCATGAATGAAGACTGCTGGTTCAATGCCATGCAAGAAGAAATTCATGAGTTTGATCAACTTGATGTATGGGACTTAGTACCTGCTCCAGATTGTGCTATGATCATTGCTCTGAAATGGATTTTCAAAGTGAAACTTGATGAGCATGGTGATGTCCTAAAGAACAAGGCTCGATTGGTTGCCAAAGGATACCGTCAAGAAGAGGGTATTGACTTTGAAGAATCTTTTGCTCCTGTTGCTCGTATCGAAGCTATTAGAATCTTCTTGGCTAATGCGGCTAGTAAGAACATGGTCGTATATTAGATGGATGTGAAAACAACCTTTCTTAATGGTGATTTGAAAGAGGTGGTTTACGTCAGCCAGCTAGAGGGTTTTCTGAATCCAGAGCATCCTACTCATGTCTATCGCTTGAAAAAGGCTCTTTACGGTTTAAAGCAAGTTCCTAGAGCATGGTATGATACGCTGTCAAAGTTTCTTCTATTCACTGGATTTAGCAAAGGAGCAGTTGATCCGACATTGTTCACCTGGAAGTCAGGCAAACATTTAATTCACGTTCAAATTTATGTTGATTATATTATCTTTGCCTCGACTGACCCCAATGAATGTGATCGTTTTTCAAATGAAATGGGTTCCAAATTTCAAATGTCTATGATGGGACAAATGTCATTTTTCTTGGGATTACAAATTTCACAATGTCCCGGAGGCATTTTCATAAATCAATCTAAATATGCAAATGAGATCTTAAAGAAATTTGGATTTGTATCATGTGACACCGTTGACACTCCCATGATTGAGCGAACCAAGCTGGATGAGGACCACTCAGGGATCATGGTAGATCAAACGAAATATCGTAGCATGAATGGATCCCTGATGTACCTCACAGCTAGCGAACATCTTGTTCGTGTGCATGTGTGCTAAATATCGAGGCTAAGCCTACTAAAAGCACCTTGAAGCGGTTTAACGGGTCTTTCGGTATCTCCAAGGAACCATCAATATGGGACTATGGTACCCGAAGGACACCGGTATGTCATTAACAGCCTATGCAGATGCGATCATGCGGATGTCAAGATACACGTTGAAGTACATCAGGAGGTGCTCGGTTTTTGGGTGATAAGCTTGTAAGCTGGTCTTCAAAGAAGAAAATGAGTACTTCTATTTCCTCTACAGATGCTGAATACATAGCCATGTCATCTTGTTGCGCTCAAATCCTTTGGATGAGATCACAATTATCTTACTATGGCTTTGAATTCAACAAAATCCCTCTGTACTGTGATAATAAAAGTGCTATTGCTCTCTCATGCAACAACGTTCAACACTCTAGAGCAAAGCACATCGACATCCGACATCATTTCATCAGGGAGCAAGTGGAAAATGGTGTGGTGGAACTCTATTTTGTGAAGTCGAGAATACCGGTTAGCGGACATCTTCACCAAAGCTCTTCCAAGAGAACGTTTTGAGTTTATTCTTCCACGACTTGGATTGAAAAGCCTTCAACCAGAAACACTCAAACGTCTTCAGGAGGAAGACGAGGAGTAAAGGTCTTTCCTTCATCTATACTTTGTATATATTTATCCAAAAAGCAAAATACAAAATTACAAAACCTTTAAAAAAAAAAAAAAAAATAGGAAAATATAAAACTTTCAAAATCCATAAAAATGTGAAAAATTCCAAAAATCCTCAAAACAATTGTCATTTTGTTATGCTTTTCTCGATTCGATAATATCTACGGTCTTAATGCTGTCATTCAAAGAATGATATGGGACTTTAGATGTTGTTCGAATGTTCTTAAAAAAAATAATAAAAAAAAATAATAATAAAAATAAAATTTTTTTAGGAGAAAGAGAAAAAATGGTTTACTGTTATTTCAGACAGTAACCCGCTTTTCAAAGAAAGAACAGATCCATGCTTTATCTCATGTTTCTGTCCTAATGCTCTGATTCTGAAAACAAACGTTTGTCATCTACAAGAAAAATGTTTAACTTCAAATATTTTTCCTTCTAAAGATTCCTCTGAAAAATATTGCAATCTTATGAAAACTCAATTGTTTTGAAAACACTTCGGACTCTATTTTTGAAAATCAAAAGAACTTCTCAAGTGTCAAAATCACAATTCATCAATCAACGACTTTCGTCTTTGATTGAGGGGGAGAATGATTTTTCAATTAAATCAAAAAGTGTTATTTTCAAACAATTTGCACTTAAATGAGTAAGGTCTACTCTAAATGGTTTACAAAATGTTACACAATTGGTTTCAGACCTTGGTTATTATTATGTTTTCAAGAGATAATTATGCATGTTTAATCAATGGAGTTTAAAGTCTCAAAATCCAATCCTTATCAGTTAAAACGTTTTCACAAATCAAGTCACAATTCTCCTTAAAAGCCTTCAAAATCAATTTAAATCTACAGAGATCACAAATCTCAAATGATTTGATAATTGTGATCGGGGGAGAATTTGTGATTTAAATTGGATTTAAACTGATAATTCGATAAATGGTTTCATAAGTGTTTAGCATGTTTGCCTCCCCGCAAGTGACAAACGATTTCAAATTTTCCATGCACATGTTGAGGGGGAGCATCTATTTTAAACCTCAAATTATTGAAACGTGATTGAATTGTCTCTAAGTGCAAGTTCCCTCTAATATGTGCAAAACTCTTTCAAAATTCGAGGCACATATTGAGGGGGAGCAAACTTGTGAAAACCTCATCATTCCTTAAAATGTTTTATCTACTCAAATTGATTAGGAAGTGATGATGATCATTTTAGAAAATGTTAATCAAAAGATTGGACCTTTCACTCTTAATCTAACGATTTCAAAGATCTCTTGCCTCCATGTGCTAAACAATTTCTAAATCTTTATGCATATGTTGAGGGGGAGCATTTCTAAAATATCAAAACAATTAAGATACAAAATACTTTGATTCTATATCACAAGTATCTTGATTGATTTTCAAATGGTTTTCAATTGGTTCCAATGGCAGATGAACAATACCAAAAAGACCGACCAACTTTACTTTATGTATGGTGATATAAGGATGATAAGGTTAGGTTGAGGTCCCATGATCCGCCAGAACCGGAGGGATCTACCAGGGACAATCCACTAGATAGTGTAGAAGTCCTTAGGTATGATGTAAAAAGGAGAAAATGAGAATATGGGAAGAGTGCTTGGTGAGCTGAGCTAATCTTGGAATAAACCCAACAAGGTTCTAGTAATGAAATATCGGTAAGCACTGAAGGGGTTGAAGAATGAAAAAGAATTGAATGTGAAAAAGGGTGAAAAGAAATAGCCCTCCATTTATTCAACCTTAGGGCAGAAACCGGGTTCAATTCATATACTACTGGTGGTTACCAAGGTAACATCGGTATTGAAGACAAGACGTCATGGACCCAGTGACGCACTGCACTTCAACTTTCCAAACCACTCAAGTTCCTCTTAAAGGGCTTGTTTCATTCTCACGGGGAACCGACATAATCTATCGACTTTCTCTTAGAGATTGTTGATATTGAAGAAGGAGACCCTCTCCCTAGTCTCCGGCATAGGAACCAAATATGCACAATTGAGTCTAGAGCCACGAGATCATCTTATAAATCTCTTTAGGACACTTTCAATGAAGACTCTCTATTTCACACAATGTGGAAAGGGAGATTATATCTTATGAGTCCTACGCATTATCCTTGTGGTATTTCCAGAACATCTAAGTGATATGCATTCATATTCACGATGAAGATGGAAAGCCTTCTGGAGCCAACATCAAACAAGCTCCTGGTAGGTGGCATGTGAGATCTATCCAATAGGTCAACCATGTGACAACCTGGACGAAACAATGGAGAGATTCAATCTTTTGAATCTATCCCGGTTCGAGTTATGGATTGACGGATACCTTTGAAAAACCGGTCGTTGTGCTTAAAAACTCGTTACTTTAGCACATCGACGTGTACTATTTCTCAAAATAAAAGGTGTTTATGATTGATAATTGATTTTCATTAAAACCTTCGTTGTATTGCAAAAACAATTTCTATTGAGCAATACACGATTGTTTTTCAAATCTCTTTTCATCAATCAGTGAATCTCGTTTCGCTGATTCACTCACTCCATGTTGTCTTCTTTGAGACGTTCCGGTTTAAGAACAGCTAGAGCCGCTGCGAAACCCTGTCAAGGAAATTCTTCGGAATTACACCTGATCACAGGCAGTACTTGTACTGATCAACGGGGAACCGTGGGCCGTGTACCTCAATTCATCGAAAGTGATCAAAGACACTTTCGTATGTTTTATTGCTAATTGTTTTATGCAAGTACACCCCGATGTTTGCAGCTGATCAGAATGAAGCGGTCAATCCATAGCCGCATGCTCACACAACACATTCATATCTAAAGAAATCATGATTAGTGCATCAATGACTCTGATATTTTCACTCCATGCTTCTGCTACGCTGCTGCCAATATCATGAATCAACGAAAGCTTTCGCTACTCTGATAAGAATAAATCATGATCCAGAATGTGAGCATGTCGGTCCAAAAGTCACAACATCACATAATACCAACACCACAATGGATGAATCAGAGATTTTAATGTTGCTGATGATCTCAAAGCTGACACAAAACTCAGTATCACGTGGATCAGTTACAGACCTCCACTCAGATTATCCAAAACATGCAAAAATGAAGAATCAAAGACTACGAGCTACATAACAAGAATTCAAGAACAATCTCAATGTAATGTCTGTTTGTTTTCTATGTAATGTAATGTCTGTCTGAGGTGACCTCCCTTAGGGGGAGATTGTTAGGATTTGGAAAATCCAGTACTTAAAGTGTCGGTCACCTCAAGTATATGTAATCGTTAGAAAGCTCGTAGTCATAGTTATTTAATGATAAGTAGTATTTAGTTACGTAACACCGTGGAGGACGGGCGGGTCTTTACCCAATGTATGCCTGATCCACAGCCCGTCAGGTGGCGTTTTATGTAAGTACTATAAATACTCTCTACCTCCCAAGGTAGAGAGTTGGAGCTCATAATAAGATTTTTCTTTCTCTCACTAAAGTTCCCAACTCTCTTCCATTTCTCTCTCTAGAACTTTTTCTCTCTAAACATATTGTACGCCCCATAGTGATTATGATTTAGTGTGTTTGTGAAATCCTATATGTTACAAAAAACCATCACAGATGCAAAAACAAATGTTTATCAATAAAGAGACGGATTCAAAAAATGCAGTCAATGTTTTGATGATGTGGACTAAAAGAGCCTGAATCAATAAAGTATTTTACAGTCAATGTTTTGGTATTAGCTAATGAAATGACTGGACATTGCTTTCTACATACATGAGAATCTTAGTCTCATTCATTACACTATTCTTTTCTACTCATTCTGCACATTGACTGCCTTATGTATAATTGAAGCACCAACCCCTTCACATATTCTTTATATACAGGCATAATCACAATCTCATTTTCATCTCACATTAGTAACAAAACATACAACTGCAAAAATGAGTTCCAATAAGAAACCGGGTATTGAAAAATGTCTTTTTCATTTCATTTCTCATATCTTTAACGCACCATTCAATTTTTTTTTTTTTTTTGGAGAAATCATAACCATTTCCAGAAGTGATTCTTCTTATGCAGAAATCATAACAATTTCCAGCAGTGATTCTTCTGATGCATCATACCCAGTGACATGGTCTAAGTATTTTCCAAAGGTTGATGTTAGCATGAATCCAACACCCAAACATATTGCAAATCAAGCTTTTGCTGATTGGATTAAGGTGCTAGGCTTGGCAAATAAGGAAACTTGTGATTTACTTGGTATTAAGTCATTTGCTGTCAAAAATCCCACAGATGTAAAAGAGAAGGGAAAAAAATATGGTTTAGTATGTTTGGTTTAGTATGTATGGTTTAGTATCATGGATGTTGGTCATTTAAGTATGGCTTAAATGCCCTAGAATTAATATGTTGTAACCACTATTAAGAATGCAATGCTTATGTATGGCTTAGTATCATGCTTATGTTTTAAGTAACAAACAAGGGTATACAAATGTAGGCATGGTAAAAAATGCAACTGATATGGTAAAAAAATGCAACTAATAAGCATTCACAAATGATCATTTGCAGATGACCACATTTGCAGATCTTAAACATTGAACGATAAACATATGCAAAGATGTAAAACATACAAAAAAATCTTAAATTAAACAAACTAGATTATCCAAAAATACACCCAGTTTAAACATACCAAAAATCTAAAATATACCACTTATCCAAACATTACACATTTTCTAACTGTTCAAAAGACATAAAGTAACACCTAATTCAGATCTTGGCTTTTCCCTTAGATTTTGATCTATTAGTAGCTCTTGCAGAAGTTTGAGATCCACCAACACTTGAACCTTGTGTTCCAGCAACATTTGACCTCTATGATCCAGCAACACCAGAAGCCTGTGATCCATCAACCTTCATCTTACAAGTTATTTTGTTGTGACATGTGGTGTGACATTTAAGGCATGTAACGGCTTTTCCCACCCTAGACAGCTTACCACTCACAGACATCCTTTTGCTTGATATCTCATTTGCAGTCTCTCCTTTTTTGGTGGCCTCCCTATCTGTGGGTGAATCTTTGGGGGAAGGATAATGTATGGGCTAGGGTGTTTCTTCCACAATGGTCTTCCAGTGCAAGGGTTGATGGTGCAATTGTAATGCTTCTCCAAAATAGTGAGCCAATAACAACTATGCATGAATGTCTCTAACCCAACTTCAATACTGTTTCCAGCCATGTCATTGGGCACCTCCCTACAACTAATGGAGTTAGGGCATTAGGCACCTCCTTACGACTAATGGAATACAACGCGCCAATTAAACTAATCAATAGGAGATAACTAGGGGGTAATGAAATCTAAGTAAACACGCTTTTACCTATCATAAGAATCTCATTTAATTTACTTGCAATTTAGTTTAATTCTAGTTTTAATTAGTTTCATTATTTGTATAAGTAGTTGATAATCAAAACCCCCAATCCTAATACCAAGATTTTAATTGCTTTCATATAAAATATAAAAGATAAAAAGAATCATCCCTCACCTTAGACCTATTGGTCATACATCTCGACCTTCCTAACACTTTTCCCCTAGAGAATGATCAATCCCCCGAGTCTAACCTATACTACACTACAACGGTTAGATACACTGCCTAGGAGGGTTGTAAAACTTCTTCGGAGGGTAACATCCACCGTATCAATCAATAAAAGAAATGAAACTTAGACTATGTGGTTATAAATGAAATTCAACTTACTATATGCTTGTTGTTCATCCACAAGATCATCATAGTCATGAAGGATCCATTCCACAACCACCGTTGTTGTTAATCAACGATTTAACACTGGATTTGGGGGTTTTTATTTTTCTTTTTGTGTTTTGGTAAGTGTGGAAAACTAGAAGGGGGGTTGAATAGTTTTGCCAATTTTAAGTTAGTTTCAAAAACTTTAGATTCGATATTATGTGAATTCGTATGGAAGGATAGAAAGTATAAAGCAATAAGTAATGTAAGTAATGAAAGCAAGTAAAGTAAAGGATAGAAATGACACAACCGATTTATAGTGGTTCTACTACAAGGACACCTTCCTTGCTCTATTCCACTGCCCGAGTCACCTACTCGAGAGTTCAAGCACTATGTCAACAAGCTCCTTCAAATTGGCGGAGAAGCCTCACAACGTCGCTTATACTTTTTACGGTAAAAAGCTAAATACCGAGTCCTTAACACGGAGGACCAAACCAACACAACTATAACACAACAACTATGTGAAATATGAAATACAAGATCTCGCTTATACTTCATTAAGCCACGGGACTTCAACTCCTTAGCGCCCAAGTTAATAATTACTGCGTAATTAAATAACCGAATTATGCCGTAACTCTTCAACCGTATATTCATATCCGTTCTGTAATTATCTCTACGGCGTAACTAAATTGCCATGTTACACCGTAACCTTCATAAAAATAATTACGACGTAACCATAAGAGATGGTTACGCCGTATCCTTCAAAGCTCATATTTACGCTGTAACCTTATTAGCTAGTTACGGCGTAATCTTCACATAAAATCCAAAGGCCCTCGTAAATCAATCTTCAGAGTATAACTCTTGGCCTTTTATCACTTCTTTTCCGCTCTAATGCCTCATTTAACCTGTAATGCAATTATGAACGAATATGAACGAATTAAGTATCATATTAATACAAATGAGGCCATAAACACGGGAATTTGATATATAAAAGATCAGGCTAATTTGATGTTATCAAATATCCCCCCACTTGAATCCTACTTGTCCTCAAGTAGACCCTTTAAATAATTCTTAAAAAAATATCTCCTAGGATTAATTGGAAGTTATAAATCTAAAAATCACCTAAGCTAGAAAATTCCAAACCGAGCACCTCACGAAAAGGGAATTGAAATGACACTCTCTCTCATAATTCACGTGTTTAATATTTTTTAGGGTGATCACTCAACTTCTCAGTCATGGCGAGTTTTCTATCATAGGCTTGGCAAAGATACTAATCTCTACCACTAGAGTCTATAGATGCAGCAATTCTAAAAGGCAATGGGTTGACACAACAAAGGCTAATGGGGTTATTTTGTCATTACTAACGAGCTACGGCGAAGGGGACAAAACCAATGATACATGACCAAATCCATGTCCAAGACACCAATGATTGCTCGCTTCCTCACCTAAGCTCGATTCATGACTAAGGGTAGGATAAGACATGGAAATTTTAATGGGTGTAAACAAAAAGACACGAAACAAATAGATTCCTAAGTCCACAGTCGCCCCACCACTAGTCGCATTCAATCCCATAGCAAAAATCGAGGGTCAAGAGTCAAGGGGTCTTCAATAATCCAATACACGAGTTAATGCATAAGAAATGTAATACGGTGCCTCATAAACTCCATAATCTAGGCAAACAAGATGCAATAACTCGGCCTTCATCATCAATGAAAAAAGAATGTGCTATATAAAAAATTTTAAAATTTGGGTCAATTTAGCACATATTTCTATCAAATTCGACCATTTCTATCTCCCATCCCCCTACTTGAAATGTATAATGTCCCCATTGTACGAATATTGATTAAAATTTAAAAGGCGAGATAGAAATGTACGGGTTTCTAATTTTTTCCGTAAGACAAAATGGATTTGTAAAAATTTGCGCCAGTTGAACAAGGCAAAAACACTAATTATAGACAAAACACTTGCTTGCATGTTTTTTTTTCACTTTTTTTTTTAATGGAAGACAAGGTATACATGGATAAATGATACGAACATAAAAAGTATCCCCCCACTTGAGATCAACTATCATCTAAACCCGATTTTCTTCCACAACCCTTTATTCAAAACCCGCGACTTTCACTAGTGGAACCAAAATTAACCAACAGCGCCCGGACCATGGACATAAGGAAACTACAGGGTAGGCTAGGCGATGGGTGTAACGAAACATATATATAGGGTGAACAAAATGAAAGAAAGGCTTTGAAGGGTGTATCTAGGGGTATCTTGCACTAATGGAGAGTGCAACAAACAGGGTTTAACAGGGGGATTGACTAATCGATGTGAAAAGTCAATATACACAATACATATGTGGGCTATTTGGGTTTAATCCTAAAATTGCCTTAAATCCTAGTTGCACCGATCACACCAAGTTACCACAGTGTAATGCTCATGATAATGGTCTCGAAAAGATATACAAGGCCAAGTTCTAAAGTCTACTACAGCCACCGGCACACTCATTTTTATGGAATTATGTATAAGGGGAAAACGGAAAGGCTTATCCTCACACAATGGAAATATAGGGTAGGTGTGCTCAGTCTAGATTAATCTAGTTAAGTAATGAAAAACATGTCAAAATTACATTAATGAAACACTTTTCATCAAAAACTAGAAAATTAAGGGCTAGTAAAATCAAGCGGGTGTCTATGTCTAATCCCTTCCCCCCACTTGGGTCATACTTAAGCATATAAATGACAGATAAGAAGGGTTAGAATTGGAACAGAAAACTCCCACATTTGCTCGGCATGATCGAAGACTCACGAGTAAACGTGTCCCGCTTTGAGTTTTATGAGCAAACTTTAATAACCTGAATTCACTTAAGACAACCAAACGCATCATACTAGAAAAAAAACAAGCAATAAAAAGAAAATTAAAAACCTAACTCACTTTCGTAGGAATCACGGTTGCATTTAGCGAATGCAACAAGCCTTTTAAACCACTTGGTGTCCCAAGTGGACGAGTGAAGTCTCGTGAGGGTTTACAGGGAACACACCCACAAAGTTCATTTAAAATACTAATACAAGGTTATTGTGTTTTAAAATGAAAGAATTAAAGCAGTGGAAGGTTACATCGTAACTCTTATGAGGGAGTTACGCCGTAACTAGCAAAACCTGACATAAGCTGCAAAGCGAGTGGTTACGGTGTAACCACGAAGATGGTATTACGCCGTAATTATTAATGCGTCAAGAATTCTGCTGCTAAAAAGTTTGTTACGACGTAATCAGAAAGATGAGTTAGGCCGTAACTCCGGTCAGATTAGCAAACTGCAGCCGCAATTACTTCCTTGTTTCCTGCAAAAATGGTTAGAAAACACAAAACCAAACTATACTAATAAAATGGAAAAGAACAGATAGGCATGGGGTGCCTCCCACAAAGCGCTTGTTTTTGTTCGAGTCACGAGCTTGACTCTACCCTTATTTACTAAGTAAAAGGGTGTTCATCCCCTCACTTAAAATCAAGTGTGGGTGAAAATAGCAATAAACACCAAGAGGGTGTGAATTTGCTATGGGATGGGGAAATGATGAATTATAGTAATACCTTATAGGAGAAGTCATTTCCCTACTTACCGGACCCATGTTCATTGACGGATTAGAGGATTGGCTAGTTCTATGTTGTTGTTGACTAACTTTCTTCAAAACCATATTCGTTTCATCAACTGCCAGATGTGCCTTTACGTCCGTAGAAAATGATGAAGGATCATTATAAAGCGGTTCCTCGAGCTCGTTCTCATCTTAAGCAGGGTCGCATTCGGCTTCTTTGTCAACCACGAAAATATTCAAAATTTCATCTCCGAATTCCTTTATAAGCTCATTCAACACAGGGTTGGTAGTTGGTGCTACAAAACAGTCATTGGCAGGTGTGATAGGTGATGTCAAAGGTTGCATTACCGGCTCTGGGATAGGTTCATTACGCATGGGAGGTGTTAGAATTTTCCTAAGCCTTTCAACATCCTCTACCGTGATATCCCACATGTCATAAAAATTCCATTTATCACATTCCTCCTCGGCTTCCTCTTCCTCCTTTGTAACATTGAAATTAACATAATCTGCATCCTGTTCATAAACACTACCAAAAATATTAGTAATAGGAGAAATAGGAAAGTTAAGAAGGTCCTCACTTCCAAGGTTCACATCCTTAATAGACTCATCATGAGTCTCCTCTTGTTCCATGCGTTGAAGATTTTCAGCACCAATTCTGAACAAATCATCCAACGCTCTTTCAATCATCAACTCGCTATCATCAGTTCAGGATCAGGAGTGTTATATGAATAATCACTAAAGCTGTTCATCTTCCGACATCGGTTGGCTGTATATAATTCATATTCATGAAGGGTCATGTTATCCATGTCCAATTCATCATACTCTTGAGGAGATACATAATCACCATAGGTATATGGTTGAAAGAAATGCTCTAGGGAAGGTGATCTCGTAGAAGTTCTCCAAGATTGACGATTCCTCAAAACTTTTCTTTCCATTTCCGTACTCCAGATATTCTTTCAATGTCATATTATCAAAATCTGGTTCCATTTCCATGATTACCTGAAACGTACTCAAGAAACAAAGAAAACAACAGAATAGAAAGAAAAGAAAAACTTAAATTAAAATCCTAAAGTAGCTCCCCGGCAGCGGCGCTAAAAACTTGATGCAGGTTTTACTGACCAAGTCTTTATATTTATAGTGTCTCGCTATACCTATGGTCTACCCTAGTGCACTAACGGGCAGTGTACCCGGTCGCGTGTAGTGTAGTAAATGGTAAAGCCGAGGTCGTCCCAAGAGCTACGTGGATCGGAGATTAACTTAAGTCTATGTCACGATTTTAATTGCTTTTAAGATTGAAATAATAAAACTAACTAATAAAACAAGGAAATAAAAGAAATCAGATAAAAGCAAGAGATGTGATCAAAGAAGGAGAGAAATGCTAACCTAGTTAATTCTCCTAGCTAGTTATGTCTACGTCTACTTCCAATTACTTCAGGTGGGGTCAAAGTCGAGAGGACATCATTTTGGTCAATTCGCCCTAACCTATCAGCAAAGATGCCACCACAGGAGAAATCAGGCGCACCGTCATAAGTCCTGTTGTTCCTGGTCCCCTAAGCCGAGTCATTAAGTACCGCTACATGCTAGATTCTAAATAGTAAGTGTCCGGCCGTTAGGAACTTAGACACTACACCCCCAATTCTTAATTTCATCCAAACGATAGGTGATCAGATGGTCAAATCGCATAAGTAGAAAGGGTCGTCAGTTGGTCATATCTTACCCTTCCTGTCTCAGTCCGCTCACCTAGGGTCAGTTGCTCATATCTCCTAGGCAACTGGCCTCTATCGCCATTCAAAACTACCGAACCAAGGGTGACTACCAAAGAACTATGCATGCATACACTTAGAAATAATTGTACGAAAGTAAAGTAAATGCAAACAAAACAATTAAAGAATCATAACTAGGCCAGCACCAGGGTGCTTAGCCAAGCATATAATAAATCATACCAACAAATATGAATAAATCATAAATTGAATTGAACATAATGTTTGATACAAATTACTTGAGGTAGGGCTAATAATGATGATGATTACGAGTGAATTCTTCCTTCAAAACTGGCTTTGGAATGCTGGAAAATACCCTGGAGTGGTGCCCTAATCGACCCCTGGGAGAGGGGTGAAGAGAGATACTCAAAAATGCAGATTTAGGGCTGTATTTATAGGCCCCGACATAGTTACGGTGTAATTAAATAAATTAATTACGTCGTAACTAAAGTTACGTCGTAACTAAAATAAATAGTTACGTCGTAACTAAGTTACGCCGTAACTACTTACAGAAATCTCAATTTCGTACTTTTCTTCTCATGATAATTCCTTGAAAGTATTTTGCACTAGTTGCCGCTAATGACCCCTCATTGTACTTCCTATTTTTATAACAAGTCCTTGAAGTAAATAAACTTCATATGAATTGTCGCTTTTAGTCCCTGATCATACTTGTTATTTTTACTTTTCATCCTCGGAGTAAATATTATCTTCATTAAGCTACGGGACTTCAACTCCTTAGCGCCCAAGTTAATAATTACGGCGTAATTAAATAACCGAATTATGCCGTAACTCTTCAACCGTATATTCATATCCGTTCCGTAATTATCTCCACGACGTAACTAAATTGCCATGTTACGCCGTAACCTTCATAAAAATAATTACGATGTAACCATAAGAGATGGTTACGCCATATCCTTCAAAGCTCATATTTACGCCGTAACCTTATTAGCTAGTTACGGCGTAATCTTCACATAAAATCCAAAGGCCCTGGTAAATCTATCTTCAGAATATAGCTCTTGGCCTTTTATCACTTCTTTTCCGCTCTAATGCCTCATTTAACCTGTAATGCAATTATGAACGAATATGAACGAATTAAGTATCGTATTAATACAAATGAGGCCATAAACACAGGAATTTGATATATAAAAGATCAGGCTAATTTGATGTTATCAAATATCCTCCCACTTGAATCCTACTTGTCCTCAAGTAGACCCTTTAAATAATTCTTAAAAAAATATCTCCCAGGATTAATTGGAAGCTATAAATCTAAAAATCACCTAAGCTAGAAAATTCCAAACCGAGCACCTCACGAAAAGGGAATTGAAATGACACTCTCTCTCATAATTCACGTGTTTAATATTTTTTTAGGGTGATCACTCAATTGCTCAGTCATGGCGAGTATTCTATCATAGGCTTGGCAAAGATACTAATCTCCACCACTAGAGTCTATAGATGCAGCAATTCTAAAAGGAAATGGGTTGACACAACAAAGGCTAATGGGGTAATTTTGTCATTACTAACGAGCTACGGCGAAGGGGACAAAACCAATGATACATGACCAAATCCATGGCCAAGACACCAATGATTGCTCGCTTCCTCACCTAAGCTCGATTCATGACTAAGGGTAGGATAAGACATGGGAAATTTTAATGGGTGTAAACAAAAAGACACGAAACAAATAGATTCCTAAGTCCACAGTCGCCCCACCACTAGTCGCATTCAATCCCATAGCAAAAATCGAGGGTCAAGAGTCAAGGGGTCTTCAATAATCCAATACACGAGTTAATGCATAAGAAATGTAATACGGTGCCTCATAAACTCCATAATCTAGGCAAACAAGATGCAATAACTCGGCCTTCATCATCAATGAAAAAAGAATGTGCTATATAAAAAATTTTAAAATTTGGGTCAATTTAGCACATATTTCTATCAAATTCGACCATTTCTATCTCCCATCCCCCTACTTGAAATGTATAATGTCCCCATTGTACGAATATTGATTAAAATTTAAAAGGCGAGATAGAAATGTACGGGTTTCTAATTTTTTCCGTAAGACAAAACGGATTTGTAAAAATTTGCGCCAGTTGAACAAGGCAAAAACACTAATTATAGACAAAACACTTGCTTGCATGTTTTTTTTTTCACTTTTTTTTTTAATGGAAGACAAGGTATACATGGATAAATGATACGAACATAAAAAGTATCCCCCCACTTGAGATCAACTATCATCTAAACCCGATTTTCTTCCACAACCCTTTATTCAAAACCCGCGTCTTTCACTAGTGGAACCAAAATTAACCAACAGTGCCCGGACCATGGACATAAGGAAACTAGAGGGTAGGCTAGGCGATGGGTGTAACGAAACATATATAGGGTGAACAAAATGAAAGGAAAGGCTCTGAAGGGTGTATCTAGGGGTATCTTGCACTAATGAAGAGTGCAACAAACAGGGTTTAATAGGGGGATTGACTAATCGATGTGAAAAGTCAATATACACAATACATATGTGGGCTATTTGGGTTTAATCCTAAAATTGCCTTAAATCCTAGCTGCACCGATCACACCAAGTTACCTCAGTGTAATGCTCATGATAATGGTCTCGAAAAGATATACAAGGCCAAGTTCTAAAGTGTACTACAGCCACCGGCACACTCATTTTTATGGAATTATGTATAAGGGGAAAACGGAAAGGCTTATCCTCACACAATGGAAATATAGGGTAGGTGTGCTCAGTCTAGATTAATCCAGTTAAGTAATGAAAAACATGTCAAAATTATATTAATGAAACACTTTTCATCAAAAACTAGAAAAATAAGGGCAAGTAAAATCAAGCGGGTGTCTATGTCTAATCCCTTCCCCCCACTTGGGTCATACTTAAGTATATAAATGAAAGATAAGAAGGGTTAGAATTGGAACAAAAAACTCCCATGGATTTGCTCGGCATGATCGAAGACTCACGAGTAAACGTGTCCCGCTTTGAGATTTATGAGCAAACTTTAATAACCTGAATTCACTTAAGACAACCAAACGAATCATACTAGAAAAACAACAAGCAATAAAAAGAAAATTAAAAACCTAACTCACTTTCTTAGGAATCACGGTTGCATTTAGCGAATGTAACATGCCTTTTAAACCACTTGGTGTCCCAAGTGGACGAATGAAGTCTCGTGAGGGTTTAAAGGGAACACACCCACAAAGTTCATTTAAAATACTAATACAAGGTTATTGTGTTCTAAAATGAAAGAATTAAAGAAGAGGAAGGTTACGTCGTAACTCTTATGAGGGAGTTACGCCGTAACTAGCAAAACCTGACATAAGCTGCAAAGCGAGTGGTTACGGCGTAACCACAGAGATGGTATTACGCCGTAATTATTAATGCGTCAAGAATTCTGCTGCTAAAAAGTTGGTTACGACGTAATCAAAAAGATGAGTTACGTCGTAACTCCGGTCAGATTAGCAAACTGCAGCAGCTATTACTTCCTCGTTTCCTGCAAAAATGGTTAGAAAACACAAAACCCAACTATACTAATAAAATGGAAAATAACAGATAGGCATGGGGTGCCTCCCACAAAGCGCTTGTTTTTGTTCAAGTCACGAGCTTGAATCCACCATTATTTACTAAGTAAAAGGGTGTTCTACCCCTCACTTAAAATCAAGTGTGGGTGAAAATAGCAATAAACACCAAGAGGGTGTGAATTTGCTATGGGATGGGGAAATGATGAATTATAGTCATACCTTATAGGAGAAGTCATTTCCCTACTTACCGGACCCATGTTCATTGACGGATTAGAGGATTGGCTAGTTCCATGTTGTTGTTGACTAACTTTCTTCAGAACCATATTTGTTTCATCAACTGCCAGATGTGCCCTTATGTCCGTAGAAAATGATGAAGGATCATTATAAAGCGGTTCCTCGAGCTCCTTCACATCTTTAGCAGGGTCGCATTCAGCTTCTTCGTCAACCACGGAAATATTCAAAAGTTCATATCCGAATTCCTTTATAAGCTAGTTCAACACAGGGTTGGTAGTTGGTGCTACAGAACAGTCATTGGCAGGTGTGATAGGTGATGTCAAGGGTTACATTACCGGATCTGGGATAGGTTCATTACGCATGGGAGGTGTTAGAATTTTCCAAAGCCTTTCAACATCCTCTACCGTGATATCCCACATGTCATAAAAATTCCATTCATCACATTCCTCCTCGGCTTCCTCTTCCTCCTTTGTAACGTCGAAATTAACATAATCTGCATCCTGTTCACAAACACTACCAAAAATATTAGTAATAGGAGAAATAGGAAAGTTAAGAAGGTCCTCACTTCCAAGGTGCACATCCTTAATATACTCATCATGAGTCTCCTCTTGTTCCATGCGTTAAAGATTTTCAGCACCAATTATGAACAAATCGTCCAACGCTCTTTCAATCATCAACTCGCTATCATCAAGTTCAGGATCAGGATCAGGAGTGTTATATGAATAATCACTAAAGCTGTTCATCTTCCGACATCGGTTGGCTGTATATAATTCATATTCATGAAGGGTCATGTTATCCATGTCCAATTCATCATACTCTTGAGGATATACATAATCACCATAGGTATATGGTTGAAAGAAATGCTCTAGGGAAGGTGATCTCGTAGAAGTTCTCCAAGATTGACGATTCCTCAAAACTTTTCTTTCCATTTCGCGCTCGTACTCCAGTATTCTTCCAATGTCATATTATCAAAATCTGGTTCCATTTCCATGATTACCTGAAACGTACTCAAGAAACAAAGAAAACGGCAGAATAGAAAGAAAAGAAAAACTTAAATTAAAATCCTAAAGTAGCTCCCCGGCAGCGGCACCAAAAACTTGATGCAGGTTTTATTGACCAGGTGTTAATATTTATAGTGTCTCGCTATACCTATGGTCTACCCTAGTGCACTAACGGCCAGTGTACCCGGTCGCGTGTAGTGTAGTAAATGGTAAAGCCGAGGTCGTCCCAAGGGCTACGTGGATCGGAAATTAACTTAAGTCTATGTCACGATTTTAATTGCTTTTAAGATTGAAATAATAAAACTAACTAATAAAACAAGGAAATAAAAGAAATCAGATAAAAGCAAGAGATGCGATCAAAGAAGGAGAGAAATGCTAACCTAGTTAATCCTCCTAGCTAGTTATGTCTACGTCTACTTACTTCCAATTACTTCAGGTGGGGTCAAAGTCGAGAGGACAACATTTGGTCAATTCGCCCTAACCTATCAGCAAAGATGCTACCACAGGAGAAATCAGGCGCACCGTCATAAGTCCTGTTGTTCCTGGTCTCCTAAGCCGAGTCATTAAGTACCGCTACATGCTAGATTCTAAATAGTGAGTGCCCGAGCTTTTGGAACTTAGACACTACACCCCCAATTCTTAAGTTCATCCAAACAATAGGTGATCAGTTGGTCAAATCGCACAAGTAGAAAAGGTCGTCAGTTGGTCATATCTTACCCTTCCCATCTCAGTCCGCTCACCTAGGGTCAGTTGGTCATATCTCCTAGGCAATTGGCCTCTATCGCCATTCAAAACTACCGAACCAAGGGTGACTACCAAATAACTATGCATGCATACACTTAGAAATAATTGTACGGAAGTAAAGTAAATGCAAACAAAACAAATTAAAGAATCATAACTAGGCCAGCACCAGGGTGCTTAGCCAAAGATATAATAAATCATACCAACAAATATGAATAAATCATAAATTGAATTGAACATAATGTTTGATACAAATTACTTGATGTAGGGCTAATAATGATGATGATTACGAGTGAATTCTTCCTTCAAAACTGGCTTCGGACTGCTGGAAAATACCCTGGAGTGGTGCCCTAATCGACCCCTGGGAGAGGGGTGAAGAGAGAAACTCAAAAATGCAGATTTAGGGCTGTATTTATAGGCCCTGACTTAGTTACGGCGTAATTAAATAAATTAATTACGTCGTAATTAAAGTTACGTCATAACTAAAATAAATAGTTACGTCGTAACTAAGTTACGCCGTAACTACTTACAGAAATCTCGATTTCGTACTTTTCTTGTCATGATAATTCCTTGAAGTAACAAGTCCTTGAAGTAAATAAACTTCATATGAATTGTCGCTAATGGCCTCTCATCGTACTTTATATTTTTATAACAAGTCCTTGAAGTAAATAAACTTCATATGAATTGTCGCTTTTAGTCCCTGATCGTACTTGTTATTTTTACTTTTCATCCTCGGAGTAAATATTATCTTCATTAAGCCACGGGACTTCAACTCCTTAGCGCCCAAGTTAATAATTATGGCGTAATTAAATAACCGAATTACGCCGTAACTCTTCAACCGTATATTCATATCCGCTCCGTAATTATCTCTACGACGTAACTAAATTGCCATGTTACGACGTAACCTTCATAAAAATAATTACGACGTAACAATAAGAGATAGTTACGCCGTATCCTTCAAAGCTCATATTTACGCTGTAACCTTATTAGCTAGTTACGGCGTAATCTTCACATAAAATCCAAAGGCCCTCGTAAATCAATCTTCAGAATATAACTCTTGGCCTTTTATCACTTCTTTTCCGCTCTAATGCCTCATTTAACCTGTAATGCAATTATGAACGAATATGAACGAATTAAGTATCATATTAATACAAATGAGGCCATAAACACGGGAATTTGATATATAAAAGATCAGGCTAATTTGATGTTATCAATGACATTGGTGTTCTTATGGGTTTTGACTCTTCTAAACCAAATTTCTTTAACATTTCTTTTATGTATTTGGATTGATTAAAGAAAATACAATTTTCTAGTTGTTTGATTTGTAGACCGAGAAAGAAACTTAGTTCTCCCATCATACTCATTTCAAACTCATCATGCACGATTTTTGAGAAATCATCACACATGTCTTGACAAGTTAATCCGAATATAATATTGTCCACGTATATTTAAACAATAATTATATGTGATTCCTTTTTCTTAGTGAAAAGTGTATTATCAACTAACCCCATGGTGTAGTTGTTTTTGATTAAAAATGATTTGAGTCTATCATACCAAGCTTTTGGGGCTTGCTTAAGACCGTAAAGAGCTTTCTTTAGTTTATACACGTGTTTAGGTTTTTCAAAATCGATAAAGCCCGTAGGTTTAGCTACATAGACTTCTTCATTAAAAAAGCCATTTAGAAAAGCAATTTTAACATTCATTTGAAAAAGCTTAAGATCATTAGCACAAGCATAAGCAAGAAGTATTCTTATAGACTCTAATCTAGCCACAGGAGCATATGTCTCATCAAAGTCTATGCCTTATCAAAGTCTATGCCTTCTTGTTTATTATACCCTTGGGCAACGAGTCTAGCTTTATTTCTAGACATTACACCGTTGGCATCTAACTTGTTTTTATATGCCCATTTAGTTCCGATTTTGACTTGGTTATTAGGTGGAGGGACAAGTGTCCAAACATCGTTAGAAACAAATTGATTTAACTCTTTTTGCATAGCCATTACCCAAGTTTTATCTTTTATGGCTTCTTGTGTATTTTTAGGTTCTATGGTTGAGACAAAACAAAATAAACTACTTTGGTTTTGGACTTGAGATCTTAAGGTTCTTTCATTTAACTTTCCTATGACCTTATCTACGGGATGATCTTTAGACTCTTTAATATTGATGATTTCATTGTTTAATGGTTCATGTGCTTTGTTTATATTTTCCTTGATTTCTATGGCTTCACTTTCGATTATCTCGTCATCGAAAAGAGGTTAGGTAGGTTTAGGTGGACTTTCATCAAATTTTACATTTAATGACTCTTCAACCTTCATCGTTTCTTTATTTAATATAACATAAGCTTTACTATTAGGAGAGTAACCTAAGAAGATACCTTTTGTTGATTTAGGATCAAATTTAGTTAGGTAATCTTTAGTGTTAAGTAGGAAACATTTGCTACCAAAGACTCTAAAATGTTCTAACGTAGGCTTTTTGCCTCGTAGTAACTCGTATGGAGTTTTTCCTAAGAATGGTTGATGCAGGTTTTAATGACCAGGTTTTAATATTTATAATTACTCGTTATACCTATGGTCTACCCTAATGCACTAACGGGCAGTGTACCCGGTCGTGTGCAGTGTAGTATTCGGTAAAACCGAGGTTGTCCCAAGAGTTATGTGTGTTGGATCAATACTAAGTCTAGGTGTCATAGATTTTAATATGATTTCGATAGGAAATTAACTAATTAACTACTAAAGCAAATAAAGGCAAAGGTGTGATCAATAGAGGAGAATGGTGCTAACCAAGTTAATCATCCTAGCTAGTAATGTCAACGTCTAATTACTTCCAATTACTTCAGGTGGGGTCAAATTCGAGAGGACAACATTTGGTCAATTCGCCCTAACCTATCAGCAAAGATGCCACCACTGGAGAAGTCAGGTGTCCCCACATAAGTCCAGTTGGTCCTGGTCCCTTAAGCCGAGTCATTAAGTTCCGCTACATGCTAGACTTATAATAGTGAGTGCATGGGCGTTAGCAGCTTAAACACTCACCCCCTAATTCTTAAGTTCATCAAAATGGTAGGTGGTCAGTTGGTCAAATCGCACAAGTAGAAAGGGTCGTCAGTTGGTCATATCTTACCCGATCCGTCTATGTCCGCTCACCTAGGGTCAGTTGGTCATATCTCCTAGGCAATTGGCCTCTACCGCCATTCAAAACTACCGAAACAAGGGTAGCTACCAATAAACTATGCATGCATACACTTAGAAATAATTATACGGAAGTAAAGTAAACGCAGACAAAACAATTAAGGAATCATAACTAGGCCAGCACCAAGAGGCGCTTAGCCGCTTATATTAATCATAACAATCAATTCAATGTTTAATGGTACGAAGTACAAGAATTGAAAGTAAAGAAAAGATAAAAAGCTAATGCTTATCGTAGGGGAGTGATTTCTCCCTTGGAGATGGCTCCGTATGCTCCTCTAGACATGCCTCTGGCTTCTTCCCACGTTCTTTGGTTGTGGTGTGTGAAATGGGATGCTTTGAAATGCTGGAAATCGTGGGTATTTATAGCCCAGGTCTTGGTTACGGCGTAACTATAAAATGAGTTACCCCGTAATCCTCTAATCCTTCATAAATTACACTAGATCTGCTGGTTACGGCGTAACCTAAGAAGTGGTTACGTCGTATTCTTCAATAATCTTGGTTACGCCGTAGTTTGATGCATGAGTTACGGTGTAATTATCAGCGGCGCGGAACCTCATTTGACCTAATATGTACGTCGTAATCTTTGGGAAGAGTTACGCCGTAATCTTCTGATAAGTTGGTTTTCTGGGCCACGCATTAGTTACAGCGTAATGTGAGAGATAAGTTACGTCGTAACTTCTTCAAAGTAAGCATACTATGATAAATCTTCAGTAAACTCTCCAATTCCGAGTCTCTTTAGCTCCAATGCTCGTAATTTACCTGAAAGTGGGAATATAATGGAAAACAAGCGTAAATCCATATAAATGATATAAATTACAAGCATTATCGGGGGAAATTGACACTTAATATTCAGGATAATTTGATGTTATCAAATATCCCCCCACTAAAACTCTACTTGGCCTCAAGTAAACCTTATTAGATAGATTCTTAAAAAGATATCTCCCATTACCTCGAAAATATAAGCTTACAAATCCCTTATGCTAGAATAAAACAAAGCCGAACACCTCACGAAATGGGAACGAAACACTCGAATCTCTTAACTATTCTAAATGTCAATTTTGGGGTGAGCACTCAATTGCACAGTCATAGCATGTATTCTATCATTAGCTTGGCAGTTACATAAATCTCCACAACTAGAGTTAAGGGCTAAACAGTTTTCAAAGGCAATATGGGTAGACACGACAAAGGTTAAGGGTGACTCGTCATTACTAACATGTCACGGCGAAGTGGACAAAATCAATGATACATGACCAAATCCATGGCCAAGACACCAAAGATTTCTCCCTGAATAATCTAGACATGCTTCATGACTATAGGGTAGGATAAGACATGGGATATATAAATGGTGTAAAATAAAAATCAAGTAGGTAGTCTAAATCCATAACTAAGTCATCACCACTTACCGTCCGCCCAAAGTTCAAGCTTCGAAGTCAAGAAACCGGATCATGAAATACTAGGTAGATGTGTCATTAGAGTACGTCATGATGGGCACACTACCTTTTCTTCAACTGTTGGCACAATTTCCAACTCTAATCTTCAAATGTGACCGAGGTGGCCTCCTCGATACTAAATCTATAAAAGCTCATAACATAGTGCTTATAACATTGCACTTTACAATAACTGAATAACATAACTTTTTTTTTTGAATCATTTTTTTTCAACATAAACATAATAACATAACATCCCCCCACTTGAAATGAACAATGGGAATTCGGGGGGTCTTCAATGATCTTTAGGGATATGTCATCGACGAAAGCGTGATTCCCGGGCCTTTCCACTTGAACCTTGAACTTAGGCAAATGATGACTTCCCAATCACAAATAAAGACTACAAGGTAGGCTAAGGTATAAAGGTGTATCGAAACAATATATTGGGTTAACAAAATGAAATGGATGGCTCAGATAGGTGTATCTAGGGGTATCTTGCACTAAAGGTGAGTGCAACAAAAGAATTTCACATGGGGGTCGAAAAGTCGAGGTGACTAATCGATAGACACACAATGGTAGGCTATTTGGGTGATAATCCTATAATACTGCCTTCTTAAACTGAAAAGTCCAAATACATTGAGCTAACTAAACATACCTCGTCTATGGTCTCGAAGTGATGCAAAGGCCAAGTTCTAATGTTTACAAGCTACCGGCACACTCATAATTTGGTGGATTTGGGGTAAACATTGGGAAACGGATAAGGCTAATCTCACCATATAATATCAAGGGTTGTATGTGCTCGGCTAAGGTCAAATCTAGTTAGGTTAAGAAAAACATGTCAAAATTTTAAAAAGGGCATAATTTTTCAAAATAAACTAGAAAAATGAGGGCAAAATAAAGTTCAACAGATAATTTTACTCCCGTCCCCCCACTTGAATTGTACAAAGTCTCTTTTGTACTAAGCGTTAAATAAAGGTGAAGAGAAAAGTAGAATTAGAGCGAGAACTTCCCTGAAATTTGCTCCAAAAAGATAGAAGGCCCACGAACAAGAGTCGTGCCTTCGTATAAGCATCCACGAGCAAACTTCGATCCCTGAAATCACACTACCGACAAGCATAATTCTAAATAAAGAAAACGAAAAACGAAAAATAACCTAACTCACTTTCGTAGGAATCACGGTTGCATTTAGCATATGCAACAAGCCTTTTAAACCACTTGGTGTCCCAAGTGGACGAGTGAAGTCTCGTGAGGGTTTACAGGGAACACACCCACAAAGTTCATTTAAAATACTAATACAAGGTTACTGTGTTTAAAATGAAAGTAGTAGTGCAGAAGAGAGTTACGTCATAACTATTATAAGGAGTTACGTCGTAACTGGCAAAACCTGGCATATGCTGCAAAGCGTGTGGTGTCACAATTCTCAATTTCCGGTCATTTCTCACATTTACTATTTCATCGTTTATCGTAAACTAGGTTTACAAATATTAAATTCGCGTAACCTTAGGGGTTTAGCTGCGAATTCATAAGCAATCATCAAGGACATTTCATATAGACTAGGTTTAGTCTACATATCATTAGCATCGTTATCATCATATTAGTTCATGCATGATTTTGCATTTTACGTTAAACGCATAAATTCTTATTAAATAAACGCTATCGCGTAATCATTTATTTTGAACATTTGATCCGATACTTTCAAAAATTATCCCGATATATTTTTATACTCATATTAAGATTATAAAAATAATATTATGAGTTTACCCGGTGTTTTAAATTTATTTTTGTATATAAATTGTTATATTTATATAATTACGACGGTTTTCGTAAATTCAACACGATAATTATTATTTCACTCAAATTTTGCAAGAAATGTATTTTTATAATTTTTATGACTTCAATATGTTTTATTTTGACCCGTTAAAATATATTTTTAATTAACGCTACCCTACAAGCTCAAATATTTACACAAGTTATTACTTATGCTTAAACAACTACACATTTTACTCTACTTAAATACTAAATTAAAAAAATATATATATTAACTAATTGCAAACACACCCTCGACAACAAGGGTGAGTCACAACTTAAATTGGCTAAATATCCTACATATAATTATATTATACTACATAATCAACACATACAAGTAAAACTACAAGTGTGAAAATCAAACCATTCTCTTCCTCTTCATCCTTAAGAACCGGCCACCATATAAAGACCAAGAGGAGATCATCCAAAAATTTTCAAGACAAGTTTTATACACTCTAGTTACACTCTTGATTAAGGTTTTGAAATAAAAACCTTGGGTGATTAGGATAAGATCCTTTGTTCATAAAACCTCATCAAGTAACTTGTAAGCATAGCATATTCATTTTTATCTTTCATACTCATGTTATGTTCATATTATCATGTTTGAGTAAAACATACAAGTTATATGATGTCTATACCACTTAAATTGTTTATAAACTATATGAATTCATATATGTTATCCTATAATTACTCCTTGGTTTATATCACTTTTGGTGATGTCTAGGAACCCATGACACCCTAAGAAGGTGTATGGTAGGATTAGAATAGCTTCGGACTTGTTTTGAATTGGTTAGAATAGGTTTTGCGCGTGAAAAACTCATTTCGACAAGTCTAATTAAGGGTCTGATCAAAATTGTGAAATCTGGAATTTTCGACAGTGGATAAAATTTTTTGGGCTAGACATTTGGAAAATACACTTTAAAACGAAAACGTGGTCGCTTGAACGGATTAAAACGGAGCTATAACGAAGAAGTTATGAATTTTTAAACTTTGACGACGAAAACTAATAATTTCAGAAATTTCAGCATGTAAATGTCACTCTTTACGAGTCAAAAATGAGGCTTAGGCGTTATAAATTGTGTCGACTTATCAAAAATATATTAGTATACTTTAATACGAAGCTAAGGACATATAAAACGTAGAAAACGGACTTGTAACGATTAAATTATACACGTTTACACAAAGTTGCCGTAACTTTATTATATAAGAAAAACTATTATATTTCTATTAGACAAGTATTACGGCAACGAGGGACCATGTTGAGGGTCGTTTTTAACAATGACGAAGTACTTTTTGTAAAACGATGTCTTCTAGTAAAAGTAAGTTCGCCTAGCCTATTTTCCAAAATGTCCAACCGTTCGTCAAGCGGAGTTGTAATGAATAAAATACGGTCACTTAAACTTTGCCGAAATCCACCCTTAAGCAATATTTTGGACACAAGTACCATACTTTACCTATATTTTTCTCTATGATTGGAACCTCTATGATGAAAACTTAAATGCTAAAACTTTGAGATGATGATGCAAGCTTCCCAAAACCGTTGAGTTTGTTTACTAACATTCGATGTGCACCATTTTACGACAAGCTTTTCAAGGCCATTTAGTCACTTTCATGAAATTTTCAACGACATTATTTTACGACGAAAAGTTATAACTTCATAATAAGTCACTAAATGACTATCGTAGGATATCATTTCAATATAAATACTTGTAAAGTAATTTAAAAATGCTCAAGACCTTATGAGATTACTTTTCGACGATAAGTATCATTTTCAAAAATTCACAAGTGGTATAGATATCATACGAATTGCATGCATAACATTACATTGTAACTTATCATATATCATATCATTAATTTTAGGTCGCGGATAGTTTCCGAGCCTCATTTTCGTGCAATTCATTTTGTTAGCATATCAATCATACCAGGTGAGTTCATACCCCGCTTTTACTCGTTTAAATTCTTACAAACTCTTTGGGGGAGATCCATGCTTAAATACTTGTTTTTACTCTTGCGAATACTCAAACCATTTATACAATTGTGTTACACTATACTTCTTATACTCTTTGGACATTATGTGTGGTTTATTGCGATATGTGCCTTAATGTGCTAAACTTGTTTCCAATTATGCTTCAACATACATACTTTAGCAACTGGTTAACTCCTGCGGGAGCCGGCGGAGAGGTATTGATAGTACTATCGGGCTGACGCCCCCACCCTTGTGTCCCTGATGACTTGACCTGGGGTGAATATAATCCGTTATTCAATGAGACACAACAAACAATGTAGACTTGTCAAGAGGTTCAGTTGGCTGTGATTCTTTGCATTAAGTACTTGTATATATCGTATGCACATATTTCCTACTTACAAACAAGATTGACAAATCTATTTTAGGCAATGGGTTGTGAACACATATGTTGCGAGTTTTGTATGGGCGGAACTCGGAACTGAATGGATTTACAATGCCTTTGCTGCATCAACATTCTTTAAAGACTTTTACAAATCATTTTCAACAAACTTATGAACTCACCAACCTTTGTGTTGACACTTTTTAGCATGTTTATCTCAGGTCGTAAGGCGATAGCATTTCATGGAGCTTTTGGGTCACATGGCATACATTGGAGTCTTGTGTTTTTATCAATTACCATTCGACATGTTTTGTAACCCTTTATGTATTATCAAACTTTGGGATCTCATGTTTTGTAAACTTTAACTTTATTTAATCGAATGGTAAACTTTTCAAAACGTCTCATTTTAGAGGTCGTTTTCTGTATCCATGCTTTGTGCTATGACATCATACCCCAAAGACACTATCGTTCCGCTGCGATATTTTGGGGGTGTGACAGATTGGTATCAGAGACTTGGTTATAGAGAACTAGGTTTCATTTTAGTTCCTAGACTATAACCGCTTTCACGTTGATCCTTTCTTTTCCTATCGCCTTACACACTTTTCATGCGCATATGTTTTCTGAAAAATTTCTTCTAGACCCACCTCATTGGATAACAGGGTTTCCTTGTACCGATAGGGGAGTCCCAAAATCTAGTCAAGTCATCAAAAATATGGAGCTCAGTAATGAGCACTTATCTAACTTGATCTCGTGACAGTTCTTGTTTGATGAGACACGAGATCGAGCTAAATAAGTGTTACTATATAGCTGTATAGATTTGATGATTTTGTCCGAGGATGGGAGTTCTCTTGAGGATACTTTGGGAACTGCTGGCGACTAAACCTCATCGTGACTTTAGCACCTAAAGGAATTTCCTATACACCAAGTGCGACTCTCCCTAGATACCTACCCTAAATTCCTCCTCCACCGTTTAGAATCGGATGATAGAATGGCTACCTATTTCAGTAACATCAATCGCCGAGACATGTATGCTTGGTGGTATGTACACGTGTGAAATGAGGCAATTATAATTATGGTGGCCAACATAATTATAAATGCGTCACAACCCACGTGGACATATGCGACCACGCATACGTAGATCGGTGTGGGCACACCTTAGGAACCAATTTGTGGCGTGGTATTATGTTTGAGGACGTTAAGTATAGACATTGGGAACTCAACGGTCCTTTCCTTGCAGAGATCATGGCACCAAAGAGGGTAACACGCAGCACTAGCCGAGGTGGTGCGGCGCAAAGGGGTGGAAGGACAGGTGAGCGTGGAGGTAGAGAAGGCGGTCGCGACATGGGTAACAATGACAACAACGCTGGCGGAAACCCTGATTTTGCCGCCATCATCGCTCAACAACTTCAAATCTTGCTTCCCACTATTGTCACACAAGTTGGAAACCATATGAATAACTCGGGAAACCACGGGAACGGGAATGGCGACACCAACAATGTAGTTGGCAGTGGCAACAACAACAACAACAACAGAACTGGATGCACGTATAAGGAATTTTCAGCATGCAAACCCGTGGAGTTTGATGGTATAGGAGGTGCTTTGGCGTATACTCGATGGGTAGAGAAGACAGAGTCAGTGATCGACATCAGCAATTGTGCCGCACATCATAGGGTGAAGTATGCTGCTTGCTTGCTATCAGGGAAGGCATTGACATGGTGGAACACACAGCTACAGGCTAGGGGCAGAGAAGCAGCTATAGGTATGACATGGGATGAATTTAAGGCGTTATTGAAAGAGGAGTACTGCCCGGACAATGAAATGCAAAAACTGGAACATGAACTTTATCATCACTCTATGATAGGAGCTGGTCACGCAGCCTACACAGATCGATTCCATGAATTAGCCAGACTAGTTCCTCATATGGTTACCCCTGAATCCAAGAGAATCGCGAGGTACATATATGGTCTTGTGCCGGAAATCCGTGGAACTGTGAAAACAACTGAGCCGCCTACAATATAAAGTGCAATACTGAGGGCCGGAACCCTGACAGACGAGATGGTTAGAAATGGTACTTTGAAGAGCAGTGACAAAAGGAAGGAAGCGAGTGGGTCGAATAGGCAGATGGACGTGGTAGCAGACAACAAAAGGGCAAGAGTTTTTGGGGAAACTGGTACTGAACAAAAAGAGTATGCGGGTACACATCCCATATGTGCTAAATGTGCTTATCATCTTCCGAAGACCAAGCCCTGCCGCTTGTGTACAAATTGCAATCGATACGGCCATTTTAAAGAGCAGTGTAAAACACAGGTAACATTAGCTAATGTGGGTAACATGAGGAATAATCAAAGGACTTGCTTTGAGTGCAACAGCCCGAATCACTACCGGAATAATTGTCCTAGATTGAATGGAACACAGGTAAAACCACAGGGTAACCAGCACCTAGCTCTAGCAATAGAAGAAAATAACCCAAACCAGGTGCTCAATATCAGTCCACCCCGAGCTCGAGCATTCTATTTAGGGACCGAGGCAGCCCGCAATGCGTAACTGGTACGTTTTCCAAGACCATTAAGTGATCCACTGTATTATGCAGAATCAGTGAGCCTCATTAGATAAGAAACCCAGACGCGTAAGTTCTGGCATAAGCACTTTGACCATACACCCTGATTTCGCGAAACCTAAGGGTAGACCTATAGTTATCATTAATTGAATCACGAGGACGTGATTCCTCTGACATGGGAAGAATGTCACAATTCTAAATTTCCGGTCATTTCTCACATTTACTATTTCATCGTTTATCGTAAACTAGGTTTACAAATATTAAATTCGCGTAACCTTAGGGGTTTAGCTGCGAATTCATAAGCAATCATCAAGGACATTTCATATAGAATAAGTTTAGTCTACATATCATTAGCATCGTTATCATCATATTAGTTCATGCATGATTTTGCATTTTACGTTAAACGCATAAATTCTTATTAAATAAACGCTATCGTGTAATCATTTATTTTGAACATTTGATCTGATACTTTCAAAAATTATCCTGATATATTTTTATACTCATATTAAGATTATAAAAATAATATTATGAGTTTACCCGGTGTTTTAAATTTATTTTTGTATATAAATTGTTATATTTATATAATTACGACGGTTTTCGTAAATTCAACACGATAATTATTATTTCACTCAAATTTTGCAAGAAATGTATTTTTATAATTTTATGACTTCAATATGTTTTATTTTGACCCGTTAAAATATATTTTTAATTAACGTTACCCTACAAGCTCAAATATTTACACAAGTTATTACTTATGATTAAACAACTACACATTTTACTCTACTTAAATACTAAATAAAAAAAAAATATATTAACTAATTGCAAACACACCCTTGTCGACAACAAGGGTGAGTCACAACTTAAATTGGCTAAATATCCTACATATAATTATATTATACTACATAATCAACACATACAAGTAAAACTACAAGTGTGAAAATCAAACCATTCTCTTCCTCTTCATCCTTAAGAACCGGCCACCATAGAAAGACCAAGAGGAGATCATCCAAAAATTTTCAAGACAAGTTTTATACACTCTAGTTACACTCTTGATTAAGGTTTTGAAATAAAAACCTTGGGTGATTAGGATAAAATCCTTTGTTCATAAAACCTCATCAAGTAACTTGTAAGCATCGCATATTCATTTTTATCTTTCATACTCATGTTATGTTCATATTATCATGTTTGAGTAAAACATACAAGTTATATGATGTCTATACCACTTAAATTGTTTATAAACTATATGAATTCATATATGTTATCCTATAATTACTCCTTGGTTTATATCACTTTTGGTGATGTCTAGGAACCCATGACACCCTAAGAAGGTGTATGGTAGGATTAGAATAGCTTCGGAGTTGTTTTGAATTGGTTAGAATAGGTTTTGCGCGTGAAAAACTCATTTCGACAAGTCTAATTAAGGGTCTGATCAAAATTGTGAAATCTGGAATTTTCGACAGTGGATAAAAAATTTTGGGCTAGACATTTGGAAAATACACTTTAAAACGAAAACGTGGTCACTTGAACGGATTAAAACGGAGCTATAACGAAGAAGTTATGATTTTTTGAAGTTTGACGACGAAAACTAATAATTTCAGAAATTTCAGCATGTAAATGTCACTCTTTACGAGTCAAAAATGAGGCTTAGGCGTTATAAATTGTGTCGACTTATCAAAAATATATTAGTATACTTTAATACGAAGCTAAGGACATATAAAACGTAGAAAACGGACTTGTAACGATTAAATTATACACATTTACACAAAGTTGCCGTAACTTTATTATATAAGAAAAACTATTATATTTCTATTAGACAAGTATTACGGCAACGAGGGACCATGTTGAGGGTCGTTTTTAACAATGACGAAGTACTTTTTGTAAAACGATGTCTTCTAGTAAAAGTAAGTTCGCCAAGCCTATTTTCTAAAATGTCCAACCGTTCGTCAAGCGGAGTTGTAATGAATAAAATACGGTCACTTAAACTTTGCCGAAATCCACCCTTAAGCAATATTTTGGACACAAGTACCATACTTTACCTATATTTTTCTCTATGATTGGAACCTCTATGATGAAAACTTAAATGCTAAAACTTTGAGATGATGATGCAAGCTTCCCAAAACCGTTGAGTTTGTTTACTAACATTCGATGTGCACCATTTTACGACTAGCTTTTCAAGGCCATTTAGTCACTTTCATGAAATTTTCAACGACATTATTTTACGACGAAAAGTTATAATTTCATAATAAGTCTCTAAATGACTATCGTAGGATATCATTTCAATATAAATACTTGTAAAGTAATTTAAAAATGGTCAAGACCTTATGAGATTACTTTTCGACGATAAGTATCATTTTCAAAAATTCACAAGTGGTATAGATATCATACGAATTGCATGCATAACATTACATTGTAACTTATCATATATCATATCATTAATTTTAGGTCGCGGATAGTTTCCGAGCCTCATTTTCGTGCACTTCATTTTGTTAGCATATCAATCATACCAGGTGAGTTCATACCCCGCTTTTACTCGTTTAAATTCTTACAAACTCTTTGGGGGAGATCCATGCTTAAATACTTGTTTTTACTCTTGCGAATACTCAAACCATTTATACAATTGTGTTACACTATACTTCTTATACTCTTTGGACATTATGTGTGGTTTATTGCGATATGTGCCTTAATGTGCTAAACTTGTTTCCAATTATGCTTCTACATACATACTTTAGCAATCGGTTAACTCCTGCGGGAGCCGGCGGAGAGGTATTGATAGTACTATCGGGCTGACGCCCCCACCCTTGTGTCCCTGATGACTTGACCTGGGGTGAATATAATCCGTTATTCAATGAGACACAACAAACAATATAGACTTGTCAAGAGGTTCAGTTGGCTGTGATTCTTTGCATTAAGTACTTGTATATATCGTATGCACATATGTCCTACTTACAAACAAGATTGACAAATCTATTTTAGGCAATGGGTTGTGAACACATATGTTGCGAGTTTTGTATGGGCAGAACTCGGAACTGAATGGATTTACAATGCCTTTGCTGCATCAACATTCTTTAAAGACTTTTACAAATCATTTTCAACAAACTTATGAACTCACCAACCTTTGTGTTGACACTTTTTAGCATGTTTATCTCATGTCGTAAGGCGATAGCATTTCATGGAGCTTTTGGGTCACATGGCATACATTGGAGTCTTGTGTTTTTATCAATTACCATTCGACATGTTTTGTAACCCTTTATGTATTATCAAACTTTCGGATCTCATGTTTTGTAAACTTTAACTTTATTTAATCGAATGGTAAACTTTTCAAAATGTCTCATTTTAGAGGTCGTTTTCTGTATCCATGCTTTGTGCTATGACATCATACCCCAAAGACACTATCGTTCTGCTGCGATATTTTGGGGGTGTGACATGTGGCTATGGCGTAACCACTGGGATGGGATTACGCCGTAAAGGGTAATGCTTCTGAAGTTCTCCTGCAAAAGGGGTTGTTACGGCGTAACCACTGAGATGAGTTACGCCGCAACTATAGTCAGATCAGATGCTGCAGCAGCAATCCCTCTTCGTTTCCTCCAAAAATTGTTAGAAACACAAAAACCAACAGAAATAAAAATAAAACAAAAGAAAGGGATAATTCGGGTTGTCTCTCGAAAGAGCACTTTTCTTTATTTACGAGTCTTTAAGTTAGACTCAGAGCCACGGGGCTAGAAGTGTTTGTTTGTCATTTCGTGGATATGGCAATCTCCACGTTGAAGCCAGCTGATCAGATTCTCATTCTGTTTGTAGCCCTTGCCTAGTTCTAAACACCCTAAGTAAAAATTCTTAATCTTTTGGTAGGGGTGGTCAAAACCTTTGGCCTTATCTTCGTCACTAATGCCTAGCAGCGGCCGAGCATAGCTTAACTGCTTTTTAGTCCAATTTTTAAAATTCTTGACAGTCCTTGGCATTATAAATATTGTTTTATCATCTCCAATCTCTAACCATACCTGTCCTTCCCTCTCATTTTTATCTAACCCAGATATTTCTTGAAAGAGTTTCCCGAAAATAACTTCGGTTAGCCCGTCTGCCACGAATTCGCTAACATTATCCAAAACCACAAAATCGACCAAAAATGAGTGAGTCCCTACAAAGACACGAATGTTTGTTGCAATCCCAAGGAAGTTGTTTCCTTTGTATTCAAGTTCCTTCTCCATGACCTGGTTATAGCATTCCTTTGAAATAATGTTAACTGGAGAATTTGTGTCGATGAATGGATGAAAATCAATGAACCCGATTTTGCATGAAATCTTCAGATAATAGGGATTCATATGATGGATACACGCCCCCATCTCATAAAATTACGGTTGTTCAGATTGTGAAAACGTTTTTTCAAATTTATCTTGCCAATGAGCCATTTTGACGTCACTAGAGAGTTCGTCGGTACTGATTCCCAAGTTATCTTCTTCTTCAAAGTTGACAAAAACATCAAAATATTTCCCAAAATTTATCATGCCAGGATCCGAGGGATCGCTAAGAAATTTTTCCAAAGTATCACCAAAATATCCTATAGGGTCAATTGCACATACTTTTTGAGGAATGGCCAAAAGTTCGTTAGGTCTGAACGCAGTAACCTCTCCATTAGCTTCTAGAGTTAATTTACGAGCGAAGACATCCACTTTTGTATGAGCAGTAGCAAGCATAGGTCTTCCTAGAATAACAGGTATTCGGTTGTCTTCGGGAATATCCAAAATCACAAAATCAACCAGGAAGATAAATTTCTTAATTCTCACCAACACATTCTCAATGATTCCCAAAGGTGACTGCATGGACCGATCGGCCATTTCAATCTTCATTTTGGCTGGCTTGAGGTCTCCCACACCCATACGAAGGAACATTGAACGAGGCATTATGCTTATGCTCGCTCCAAGATCAGCTAGGGCATTACACATATTGAGATTCCCGATCAAGCAAGCGAGAGTGAAACCACCAGGATCTTTTTCCTTTTGTGGCAGTTCATTTCTTAAAACTGCTGAACATCTTTTGTTAAGTTGAACCGTCTCATCAGAATCGTTGCTTAATTCCTGCAAAATGTTATTATGATCAGTTTTAATGGAATTAATAAGAGGGAGGTTTACCGGTAGAGCTTTGTCCAGAAGCGAGATTTTCTCCATGCTGATTCTTCGTTTAACCTTCTCCGAAAAGGTAGTGGGCTCTTCAAAGATCGTATCAACCGTATTGACAACTTCCTCTTCTTGAGCAGCTAGGTAATCTGTGATGGCTTGCGAACATGAGCTCACACTTTTCTCCAATCCTTTAATTCGATCTTCATGAGTCTTGAGAGAATAAATTGTGTTTTCCACGAATGCCTTCATCATCTTTTCAATTCTCTCATCTCGTTCCCTTGATTCCTTAATATGGTCAAGAATCTTCTTTTCAAGGCTGTTTCCGGTTTTGGTCCTGAATACACTCTTAACCTTTTCAACCCTACAAGCTTCAGCTTCCTTTTCCCTTTCCAGCCTTCGCTTTTCGAAAATTTCACCATAATTGTATTCTTGCTTCGTCAATGTTTTCATCACTTTATGATCAAAATTGTCTCTTGGTCCGTACCCTGTATCCATATGCCATTTGTAGCAATGCTCAGAAATCCGTTGAATACATTCCAAGGCTTGGTCAGGGGTCATGCTAGGGATAGGTCTAGGAGAATCGAGTAATTCCCGTGTTAGCGCATTAATTCCCCTGTAGAAGACATAGACGATCTGATGTTTGTTCAAATCATGAGAAGGGCATCGATAAAGTAGTTCGTTGAATCTTTCCCATGCTTGGTAAAGTGTCTCTTCACCTTCTTGAACGAATCGATGGATTTTACTGAGAAGTTTAGCCATCTTTGAAGGAGGGCAAAATTGTTGAACGAATTCTCTTCTTAATTTACCTCATGTTTCCTTGCACTCGGCAGGGAGCTTATTGAAGCATCTTTTTGCAGTTCCTGTAAGAGTCATAGGAAAAAGCCTAGCTGTAACGGAATAGCTAGGGATACTTCGGACACTGAAAAGAGATGATAAGTAGAGCACTTCTTCCACATGATTTTGAGCATCTTCATTATCATCTCCTGAAAACTTGAGCTCGTGCAGTTCCCTGATAAATTGGTCCGGAATAGAGTACTTTTCCACACTAGACTCTTGTGTGAAGGCTCTCTTACAGTTCACATTTGGCTTCTCTAAATACTGTTCCATGGTTATCTCTTCAAAGATTATTTTCATCAATGACTTCAGGTTCTACATCAGATTGATCAGATTCGTAAAATGAAAAAATGTTATGAATAGGAATTGGTGAGTAAATTTTCTTCTTCCGAAAGTGCTTTTCCGGATCATCGAATGGGGTAGCCAAAAATGGCTTTGAGCTTCTAGTCTTGAATCCTGACATTATAAACGAAAAATTAAAAATAGACTTAATAGAAAATCCTAGTATAACTCCCCGGCAGCGGCGCCAAAAACTTGATGCAAGTTTTAATGACCAGGTTTTAATATTTATAATTACTCGTTATACCTATGGTCTACTGATGCAGGTTTTACTGACCAGGTCTTAATATTTATAGTGTCTCATTAAACCTATGGTCTACCCTAGTGCACTAACGGGCAATGTACCCGGTCGTGTGTAGTGTAGTAATCGGTAAAGCCGAGGTCGTACCAAGAGCTATGTGTGTTGGATTATTACTAAGTCTACGTGTCACAGATTAATAATGGTTTCAATAGGGATTTAATTAATTAAACTACTAAAACATAATAAAAGCAAATAAAAGCAAATAAATGGTAGAAGGAAATCAATAGAGGAAAGTGGTGCTAACCTAGTTAATCCTCCTAGCTAGTTATGTCTACGTCTACTTACATCCAATTACTTCAGGTGGGGTCAAATTCGAGAGGACATCATTTGGTCAATTCGCCCTAACCTATCAGCAAAGATGCCACCACAGGAGAAATCAGGCGCACCGTCATAAGTCCTGTTGTACCTGGTCCCCTAAGCCAAGTCATTAAGTACAGCTACATGCTAGATTTATAATAGTGAATGCCCGGCCGTTAGGAACTTAGACACGCACCCCCTAATTCTTAAGTTCATCCAAACGATAGGTGACCAGTTGGTCCAATCGCACAAATAGAAAGAGTCGTCAGTTGGTCATATCTTACCCTTCCCATCTCAGTCCGCTCACCTAGGGTCAGTTGGTCATATCTCCTAGGCAATTGGCCTCTATCGCCATTCAAAACTACCGAACCAAGGGTGGCTACCAATAAACTATGCATGCTCATATTAGGCTAGCACCAAAAGGTGCTTAGCCGCTCATATTAATCATGCAAATCAATTTAATATTCAAAGGTACGAAATACATGAATTGAAAGTAAAAAAATATAAAACGCTAATGCTTATCGTAGTGGAGTGATTTCTCCCTTGGAGACAGCTCCGTATGCTCTTCTAGACATGACTTGAGCTTTTTCCCACATTCTCTAAGTGTTGTGTGTGGAATGGAATGAATAGAAATGCTGGAATTCGTGGGGTACTTATAGGCCAGATCTGGGTTACGGCGTAACTAAAATAAGAGTTACGTCGTAACCTTCTATTTTGCACTAGATCTGCTGGTTACGGCGTAACCTAATGAGTGGTTACGCCATAGTCTTCAATAAGCTCAGTTATGTCGTAGTTGATGCAGCAGTTACGACATAAGTATTAGCGGCGTGGACCTCATTTGACCTAATGTAGTTACGCCTTAACCTTTGGGAAGAGTTACGTCGTAACCTTATGATAAGTTGGTTTTCTGAGTCACGCAATATTTACGGCGTAATGTGAGAGACGAGTTACGCCGTAACTTCTTCAAACTAGCATACTATGATAAATCTTTAGATATTTCTCCAGTTCCGCATCTCTTTAGCTCCAATGCTCGTAATTTACCTGAAAGTGGAAAACAATGGAAAGAAAGCGTAAATCCATATAAATGATATAAATTACAAGCATTATCGGGGGAAATTGACACTTAATATTCAGGACTATTTGATGTTATCAAATATCCCCCCACTTGAACTCTACTTGCCCTCAAGTAGACCTTATTAGAAAGATTCCTAAAAAGATATCTCCCAAAACCAGGAAAATATGAGTTTACAAATCCCTTATGCTAGAATAAAACAAAAGCCGAACACCTCACGAAAGGGGAACAAAACACTCAAATCTCTCAACTATTCTAAGTGTCAATTTCGGGGTGATCACTCAATCGCACAGTTGTAGCATGTATTCTATCATAAGCTTGGCGGTTACATAAATCTCCACCACTAGAGTTAAGGGCTAAACAATTCTCGAAGGCAATATGGGTAGACACGACAAAGGTTAAGGGGTGGCTCGTCATTACTAACATGTCACGACGAAGTGGACAAAATCAATGATACATGACCAAATCCATGGCCAAGACACCAAAGATTGCTCGCTGCATCACCTAGACACGCTTCATGACTAAAGGGAAGGATAAGACATGGGATATATAATTGGTTTAAAATAAAAAAACAAGGGTAGTCTAAATCTATAACCAAGTCATCACCACTTACCGTCCGCCCAAAGTTCAAGTTTTGAAGTCAAGAAACCGGATCATGAAATGCAAGGTAGATGTGTCATTAGAGGACGTCGTGATGGGCACACTACCTTTTCTTTAACTGTTGGCATAACTACCAACTCCAATCTCTAAATGTGACCGAGGTGGCCTCCTCGATACTAAATCAATAAAGCTCATACTACAGTGCTTATAACATCGCACTTTACAATAACATAACAACCCTTTTTTTTTCAACATAACAATAATAAGATAACATAATATCCCCCCACTTGAGATGAACAATGGGAATTCGGGGGTTCTTCAATGATCTTCAGAAATGTTGTCGATGAAAGCGTGATTTCCAAACCTTTCCACTCGAACCTTGAACTTAGGCAAATGATGACTTCCCAATCACAAATAAAGACTACAGGGTAGGCTAAGGTGTATAGCTGTGTCGAAACAATATATTGGGTTGACAAAATGAAAGGAATGGCTCAGATGGGTTTATCTAGGGGTATCTTGCACTAAAGATGAGTGCAACAAAAGGGTTTCACATGGGGGTCGAAAAGTCGAGGTGACTAATCGATAGACACACAATGGTAGGCTGTTTGGGTGATAATCCTATAATATTGCCTTCTAAAACTGAAAAGTCCAAATACATCGAGCTAACTCAACATACCTCGTCTATGGTCTCGAAATGATGCAAAGGCCAAGTTCTAAAGTTTACAAGCTATCGGCACACTCATAATTTGGTGGATTTGGGGTAAAATTGTTAGGAATTGGAAATTCCATGTGAAAGTGTCGGTTACCCCAATTATGGTCTAGCATATTTTAGCTCGTAGACTTGTAGTTATTTACGTTATTTCATAGTTAATTAGTTAGTTTGTAGCGTAGTTTAGTTTAGTGTAACACCATGGAGGAAGGACGGGTCTTTACCCACTGTATGCCTGATCCACAGCCTGTCAGGAGGACGTATCATTTGTAACTATAAATACCCCTTCCATCCTTGGAAGGGGTGGTGCTTTTCAATCTAACCTTTCATTTTTGCATTACAACTCTCTATCTAGAAAACACCCATCTCTTATCTTTCTCTCTCTAAATGGCTAACATGTATTTCCATCATCCAAGACCACCCGAATCATCAAACAACATAAATATTCGATCCTACAAATGGTACCAGAGCCCAGGTTATGTTGTTTTGTTGATTCAAATGGTTCTTAGTGCGGTTTTGATGCGGTTTGTTGTAGTTTGGTGATGTTTTGATATGTGTTGATGCTGTTTGATGATGTTTGGTTAATACGTGGTTTATGTAGTTTTTTAAGCAGATTGATCTTCATTTTAAGCAGTGTTAAGGAGTGGTCAAATATGGTACTAAAAGCTTAATCTGAATTTTAAGTTGATTTTAAAACTGTTGGTGTTTTTTGAAGTCGTTATAACCTGTTTTGATGTTTAAATCTGCTCGTTTTATTACCCTAAGAATCTGTTTTTGAAAGCAGTTTGTCAGTCCTGTTATCATCATAAAAAGAGTTATGGCTTTGCAGTTTTGACTTCTTGTTGGCGGTTTGAGGTTTTTTTCTTAATAGCGACTTGTGGTCCTTTTCTTAATAGCGAATTGTGGTCTTTTTCTTAATAGCGACTTATCCTTAACTTAGTGAAGCGAGTTGTGTAACTGAAATGACTAAAGCGACTTGTGCTCATGGTAGCGACTTGTCATGAGTTTTGACTCATGGTAGTGACTTGTCATGAGTTTTGACTCATGGTAGCGACTTGTATTATTCATGAGTTTTGACTCATGGAAGCGACTTGCCAACTAGCGACTTGTCTGGAAAAAAAATTAAAAGATGAAGGATCATGACTGCTGTTTGACTAAACTTGACAGAAAAGAAAGAAGAAGAAGATGAAAAGGAGCATGACCATGACCTCAAAACCATAACATCAATACCCTAATGACCTCAGTTAAATTCATCAATCACCAATCAATAAGACTCTACTATCTTCAATCAAATATCACAAGAATCATTTATCACAATCGTTCAAAATTTCATCAAACTTGCCTAACAACATATGTACAACTCATAACATAAGATCTCTACTTTATTACTCAAATTGAAATGAAAAAGGGTCCGATCTCAGATTCTCTTTGGTGGATTATTGATAAATTAATATCAACAAAGATAAACCAACCAAATGAAGTCATCATAGACCTCTCAGAACGTCATCTCAAATTCATAGGTTAAAGCTAAATCGACAAAAAATAAATATGCATGAGATCTCAGATTTTTTTGATGGGCTTAAGACGAATCAAAAACCTTTATCTGATCCTTACAACCCAAGATATTATCATCATTGATCTTTGTGAGATGTCAAGCCTCTCCTTAACATACGAAAACTCAAAAGTAAGATCAATACAATGATGTACTATCTTATTTTTGTTCGACTAATGACTTTCATAAATACAAAAACAAGACTTCTATGTGCTTCTCTTCGAACACTTTAAAGAAAAAATCAAAACATATGTGTTTTAATCTCCTTTTGGTTCGGTTCGAACAAAATGAAAAGATTAATGAATTACCTTTCTCGTATGCCAAATTGAATCTTAAGATGAGTCACATTTCGTGAAACTCTAGCCATCCTTGTGGCTTTAATAACGAGTCCATGCCATCCCTGTGGCGAAACTCATCTAATTCATGATCGAAATAAAGAAGTCTTTATGGAAGGAATTGTTTTCTACCTTGTGTTTGCATCTGTAAATGGGGCGGAGGAATTAAGTGAGTGTTATTAGGTGTTGATAATCATTTTTGAGATTTGGAACGAGATGCATATTCAGGAAGTGGAGGCTGCGTTTTTGTGTTGAGAGTTTTTAGGATTTGTGAATTGTGAAGTATGTGTGATATGAGATTTAAATAACCGAGATATTAGGGCACCTTTGAGTTAATTCGGTTTGGACTATGGGCTTGGAAAGACTACTATGATTGGACCTTGTGTGAAGGCAAAATTGAAACTGGGCTTCTTCAAATCAGTTGGACTTAAGTATGTGTACGTTGGGCTGATCAGTAAAACGAGCACATACTTGATACGCTTAAATGAAGTCACAAAGTGAAATATCAAAACTTGTATTTTTTCATATACATTTTTTTGATAACCATTGATTTTAAGGTGTTATATTGAGTAGTATTTCGGTTACAATATTTTCATGAGGACATCTTTAACGGCTTGACTTTGCAACACTTATCAAATGTGACTACGGAGATGACTCATTATTTCTCACTCGGGCTTGAGTGATTTTGCTTGGATATTATAATTGGGCCGAATGACGTGACAACGACTAAGATCGAATATGGGTTTGAATTGATATCCGATAATGAGTTTTGTTATTGATTTTTGTTGTTGATATTTGCTGTAATGATGAGACTTGTTGTAATGAGGCTTGATACTTTGGTTTCCACATTTTCACCAAGGATACTATGTTGCAATTTGAATTAATGGTTGAACTAGGTTGACTACGGGGTTGTTTGGACGGTATTTCTTATTTGGATTTGAAGTGAGGTTGTCCGGGCGTGTTTACTTATTTCGTCCTCTTTCTTTCTACCCTTCTGCAAAGATGACTTGTTTGGGCATTTATAGAGGGTGATAAAGACTTGGCTATTTAGTTGCGTCTGTGATTCTTTCTCACTTAACCCACAACGTAGCTATCACTTCGGTGTCTCACTCAGTTGAGAATGTAAAGAGGTTTTGTACATTGGGTACATCGTTTCTTTTTTACGAGGATTAGTACAAGTTTAAGTAACAAATCTGGGAAATTTTACTTCATGCTCAAGTTTGGCATATCGGGTTTACTTCACCATGTTGTCACTGCAATAGCCGACAGAATGCGTGGATGATGTGTTTACCAAAGTGTTTAATGGTTGATGATGTTGTTGATGTTGGATAACGAACCGCTGATGAACCGCTGCATGTTCCCCTAAAAACAGATATTCACTGAAACCAAAGTCGTCATAACACATTCAAGTTGACATTGTTTACAGTTTTGTCTTGATTTTGTAAAATCCCACGAAAGAATCTATTTCTCGGTTTAAATCATAGACTTGTAAAATCTTGTGACAATGGAAACATCCTGGTAATAGTAAAGTGCATTTCCGGATCTATCTTATGGTTTATTCTTGGTCTTGTAAAATCCCGCGAAAGAAACTATTTCTCGGTTTAAACCATAGAATTGTAAAATCCCGTGATGATGGAACCATCCTGGAGAAAGGAAAGTGTATTTCAAGGTCTTATCTGATGTTGGTGCTATGGTTTCTTCTTCGAAGAATGGATAAAGGGTGTAATTCATGAACTGGATGTGTGTTTGGTTTTTCTTCATGGCAGTTTGGTTATTACAAGGTTTTAAGGGGTTATGTGCTTTTAACCAAGGTCGGGATGAAAATCATTATCATTGTTCACCTAAAACTTCAAAGGAGGCTAGATTTGAGCTTTTAACCAGAAGATGTGACAACGGGGTTAATTCACTATTATTTATTTGAGGTTGAAGTGAATTATCACGGGCAAGTGTACTTAGTATCTGAAGGTATCAGGGATGGTTGGATGAAGATTCTTCATGATCCTTGTTCGAGCTTTTTCAAATACGAAGACTTGGAAATCTAGTTATTTTTGGGTGACTTTTTTCCTTTTCTTTTACCACTTGGGGGAATTGGGCTCTTATCACCACAAGATAACTATCACTTTAAGGAGTTACATTGTAGTGCTCAGTGTCACATTCAATTGTGGATTTTCAAGAGGTGATGTACGTCTTATATTTGATGGTTGGTTGGTTGAAGAGTATAGAGTACTTAGAGAGTACTTAGAGATGCTAATGGAAATTGGCACTGCTCTTTGTTACATATGTGCAAGTTTAAGTCACGAGTTCGGGTTAGTTTACTTCAGGGTCAAATTCATCATATTGGGTTTTCTCCATCAGCTGTCACGACAAAGAGCCTACTAAATGATAATAGGGTTGATTACAAGTTTGCCAAGAGAGGTAGAAAAGACAGAGATAATGACGTTTGAACACAACAGTTCAAGCCTCGTACTCTAAAGAAAAGAAATGCGTACGGTTCAGTGCGCATTATCTTCGAAAGAAGAGAAATCTTCTTATGATGTTTGAACACAACAGTTCAAGCCTCGTTCCTCAAAGAAAAGAAAAGTGTACGCTTCAGTGCGCTTTATCTTCTGAAGAAGAGAAATCTTCTAATTTATGACCATTCTCATCAACATGCTTGATGCTTTTTCCATGCGCTTTCAATTATCAAGTGAACCAGGCTACTGTTGATTGTTTTCTTATTCCACTTGCTCATCTATAATGACGATGGCAACATCATGTGCTAATTTTGCGGGGGGGGGGGGGGGGGGGGGGGGGGGGGGGGGGGGGGAGGGAAGTGTGAATAGAATACATTTTGATGATAATCACTTGTTCAATCAAGAATGGCATCTCCGTATGCAATTCTTGAGTGGGAGAAGAAGTGTGAAACTACTGCATGTTGATTGATATTAGAGAATAAATGGTCAAACAGCTCCAAACTCATGTAAGAACCGAGCTTCTTCTTATCGGGTCATCTTTACATGGATTTTCTTCTTAAGAGCCGTTGGTTGACATCTTCATATGGACTGATGAGTTTAATGACAAAGTGCTTCCAGTTGCGGGGCTGATTTCCTTAATGAACATCTTTATGTTCTTGTTTGATTGGGAGGGATTTGAGTTAAGGGGATTTGCTATTTGTAAGTTAACGGGAATGCATTTGGTGAGTTGAAGATGTTGACGTTCTATTCCCCAACTAGACAATCTAGAAGAAGGTCGAGTCTACAGTCTGTTCTACATTTTCTGCTACATGTTAGAAGACTAAAGACAAGTTGCATTTAACGATCTAAAGACTTCTTCTTAATTCAAGCATTCATCATAAAGATTGTCAGTTTAGGGGAGAGCACTAATTGAGGGGGAGTGAAAAGTCAAATTTAATCCCCAATTAGACTTGCTCACATTCTTCAGCAAGTTGATTCTCACAAAGATTAAAAGTGTTCTTCTCAAAAGATTTCAAGTATACAGGCTTATAATATGTTGCTGATTCTGAAGTGTCAAAACCAGCAAGGGGAAGGAGACACACATCTAAAAGCGAGTAAACTTGATGAACTTAATTCTTCTAAGTGATTGAAGATATCCCGGGAAGACAAATGTCATGACCGCAGAGAATCTCAAGGTTTTACTCATCAAGGATTTTAGTCTTATTATTCCAACTACGTAGGGGAAGTGATGTAAGAGAATGTTTGTAAAACCCTAAAATCTCAAACGCGTGAAATGACAATTTTGCCCTCAAACTTAAAATTATACAAACTCGGAAAACACGTCAAACATCATTTAACTATTTATCTCATCAATAATATACACAAACAATGAAAGTATTTAACTTATGTTATTAAGTAAATGTACACAAATAAAATAAACTCTAAGTTACCAATATATGTTACAATATGTACACAATTAACTTGGACTACAAAGGAGACTACATACATAATAGGAGATAAGATTGGAAAGTCAAAAATTTGGTCTCCCCTCCCCCCTTGATGGCCGGCCACTTATCACCTCCCCATTACTATCCATATCAATTTCATTAAATCTCATTTACACATATCTTTCATTTCAAAAACACACCAAGAAAACCCTAAGTCTCTCCTTCTCCAAAAAGTGGCGGCATACATATTATTTTTCCATTTCCATCCGAAAATCAAACAACCAAGGTGTTCCTAGGAGGCTTGTGATAGTGTGTGATCGATTGGTGGGCGTTGTGATCGTGTTTGGTTCGAATTAAAGCTTGGACGTGGGTATTGATTTTGGGTCGTGGGGTTGTGGAAGCCAAGGAGGCTTGGTTTTGATCGTGGTGGTTTAATTCTTGTTTCCTTGTCACGTACACGCTACTAGGGTAACGTATCATCATCTTACGTCTTCTCTCTTGTGTTTTCTTATTCAATTCATGGCTATGGAGTCCATTCTAGGGCTTGTTATACGAAAATATGTTACATGAAATAATGAATATGTTGTCACATAAAATGATGAAATGGACTACATAAAATCATGATTTTAAACCTATATGATTGAATGATATGTGGCATGTAAATATGAATACGAAACTGAATTTGGGTTCCTCTATATGTCGACATATATGTATTGTATTAAAGGGTTTAATGAGCTTGTGAAACTATGCGTATACGTATGTGATAAATGGAATCGATAACGAATGATTTACGAGTGTGTTTTGATTTGTATATGGGGCGTACATATATGGTCTTGGTGAAGGATGTCACGTACCAAATGGGGTGTTGGTTAATATGTTGTGTAATCTTGTGATAATCGAGTTTACATGTGTTAAAACCTATACGTTAATCATAATCAAAAACTAGGGTTTTGTAATTGATGATTTAATAAAGATAAGGGGTTAATTTATAAATTATGAAACTTGATGGATTAACTTGTTAATATGTTAACTAAATGGATTAAATGAGTAAAATGAGTAAACTTGCTATATATACACTTTTAACCGTAAACTTTGCAATATTGACATTTTAAACCCTAAACTTTTATAACTTGTCATAAATGATCCTTAAATCATAATAACACTCATTTTCACTATTTAACTTAAGATAAGTAACTAAACCTGCTAATTATGGAAACCTGCTAATTATGGAAACCTGCTAATTATGGAAAGTTACTAAAATAGAAAGTACTTAAAATGGAAAGATTACTAAAAGTGGAAACCTGCTAAAAATAGAAAGCCGTCTTAAACGAGTCATATGATTCTTATGGAACGTTATTTAATTCTTAGGTTCCGGACGGCGGCATTGATTCATCGTGTGACTTACGTTTCTATTTTACTTGCTTCGAGTGAGGTACAGATATTCTGACCTTACCTCTTAAGGTTTCTCATGATTCGTATTTCATCTTTCGATATTCATTTGAACTGTTATGCTTCACTCTAAGCCTCTTTATTAGGGCTTCCCTATGACTTTGCTATGCTCCCTCTGATATAAACTCTGATATAAACTCTGATATGAACTCGATATGAACTCGATATGAACTCGATATGAACTCGATATGAACTCGATATGAACTCTGATATAAACTCGATATGAACTCTAATATGAACTCGATATGAACTCTGATATGAACTCTGATATGAACTCTGATATGAACTCTGATATGAACTCTGATATGAACTCTGATATGAACTCTGATATGAACTCTTATATGAACTTTGATATGAACTTTGATATGAACCCTTATGATATGATTATGCTTTGACCCGTCAGTTTGATACCCGAGCCAAATATGTGTTCCTAGTCAGGAAGGTAACCTGACCGTGTCATTGATGCACCAATGGCATGACTCCAGTGTGTATGAGTGATGATACACACCGTCCCCTATTATGATATGATATGATTATGAGCTCACTATATGTATATGATTTGGCCCTGGGGGCGTATGGATGCATCCTAGATATGATATGTTTCGAGGGATTTGATTTGTTTGGAGATATATATGGTGAATGATGTCGGGTGCAATCCGCGGCTTCACATTCCGGGAGCTAGCTACTCCATTTGTTACTGAGGTCTCCCTCCTATGATATATGGTATTCCGAGGTCACCCCTCCGAATACAATGGTTACTTATGATATGATATGATATGATATGTTCCGGGCTCGTGGTAGATTTCTGACAACCCTTACACCTTTGATATGCTATATTGTACCTTTTGTATTCCCAACGCACTATATGCTACGTTAATTGTTCATTACTCAGTACCTTTATATGACTCACTCTACTACCAAGATATATATATTCCATTGCTTTGATCTGTCACACTCTCATTCCGTTAATTCAGACTATCGTTCCATTTACGCATCGGGTTATTATATGTTAATTGGATTTGATTATGATATTCATGTTTTATGCGACTACTGATTACCCTGCTATGATGTGATTAATATGCGGTTATCTGAGTTACCTGTTTTCATCTGATGATATGTGATCTCACTATTATGTGACTCTCTGAATTGTCTGGTGACCATACTAGGTGTAATCGATAGTTTTATCAGTTTATTTTGTGTGCTTTGTTCGGGATCTCGTGGACTATGATTATTCCGTGGTATTCTCATCTGTTTATTGTTGACCTGTCATGTTTACATTTCTGCCTATGCTACGGTTTGATTGGGTAAATGGGTCATCTTGTGACATCTGGCTTGTTAATTTGTTTAGTTGCCCTGCTAGGTCTTTAATTCATTTAATTATATATTTTATATTGTATTCCTACTTATTACGTGTGACTGCCATGTGTTGACTGCCGTTAGTACTTCCGTTGTTATGATACTGGTTATGTTTTCAACTAAGGGTTTTGACCTGTGTGAATTGCTATGCTCACTTATTAATTAATTGCTTCCGCTTTCCTGTAGATATCTGTTTGGCTTGTATGCCTTCTGATTTCCTGAATTGATTGTATGATATATATTTTGTGTGGATGCTACGCCTGCTATGCTTGCTTATGTTTCAGTTCTTGTATGTCTGGTTTATATGTGCTTGTTTATATGTCGTCGATGCTTTGCTTTGTTTCGTTCTCCTTGTTATCAGTTCGTATTGGATATCTCAGATAATTGTGTTCTGCAGGATCCTCATTGACTCATTGTTCTCATTTCGCTGCAACTTTGTTATCCGTTTCCTTTCTTTCATTTTGCATTTCAGATTTTATTTAGCTTTGGTTTTGTTATATCTGTTCACCTGGCTTTTAAGCTCACCGCATTTCTTTTCCTGCGGCAGGTTTTAGATTTGAAGATGGGCTTTGATGGGCTGAGAGTTGGATTATCTGAGTGGACCAAACCTAGTTACCCTTCTAGTTGGACTCATTTTGGCGGGCTATTGTTTTGGAATTTTGGTCTATTTTAGACATTTGGATTTTGTAATTTCCTTGTAAATCTTTTGTTTAAAATGACTTGGTACGTTATTCTTTAAGACTTCCGCTTGAAGAATTTTATTTGTATGTTCTGATATGACACCAGAATGTGACACTTCTACCCTTGTCGGGTTGGGGTGTTACAATGTTTCTATGATAAAAGAGGTACACAAGTGTGTGATGATTTCGATGCTATCGCAATCATCAGGGGAGAGAGATTGTGTACATTGGGTACGCTCAGCTATTTCACTTGAGTGTTTAATCAGTGATTCAAAGATATAATCACTTATTCCGGAGTTGACATCCGCAGAGATAGTCCTCCGCAGAGATAATCAGTGATTCGGCCTGCTTCTTCAATGTTATCGGTTATTCTCTCTTTGGGCATTCGGGTACTTCGGGTTCTTGAGCTTCATACACTATCATCAGGGGAGAGAAAAGTATACATCAGGGTTATTCTTTGGCTATCGGACTTAATCTGCTACTTCAATGTTATAAGGTTCTTTGTCTTTGGGTAATTGTGTATTCGGGTTCGTGAGCTCTAGTCTAAGAGACTGACTGCATTAATTCATCTACATGGGGGAATTGTTCTCTTAACGCCTTTTGGAATAGATCGCTTTAGACTTCAGTGGAAAAGGAATTTGAGAAGAGTCATTCAAGCGTGGGATGATACGTTGATGTTCTTCTTGATGATATAACCCCGAACGAAGAATCACAAAGATCATTCTTAAAAGGAGCAGCAAGATCGATGATAATGGTGTGCTTCCTTGTACACTTGGCTAAAGCAAGCTTGAAATAGAGCTTCGAATCTGCTCAACATAAGGATTTTCGGTTTGGGGGAAAGCTACCAAAGTCTCGTATTCTCAAAAGGCTCAATTTCTTCTCTTCAAGAGCCTCGGAAGCTTTGGTGGTGAATGTTTAAGAGATGATGACTTCTATCTTCTACAACTGGGCTGCTCGATTTCTTTATCTCGGTACTCGTATCATCATCTTCTTAAACTATATCATCTAATCTATCTTTGTAAATATTTATCAAAAACCAAAATACAAAAATAGAAAACCATCAAAAACAAAATAGAAAAATATAAAATCAACAAAAATCCATAAAAATTTGAAAAATCAGAAAATACCAAAAATATTGTTTTTCTCAAGACATGTCTTCTGGTATCGATAACATCTACGGTCTTAGAAATGTCATTCAATAATGGCACGGGACCATAGATGAAGTTCGAGCGGGAGGTGTAAATATTCTTTTCCAAAACATGTCTCAAAATATGGCTTGCAGTTACTTCAGACTGTAACCCGTGCTTAAACTATGGCTTGCTATTATTTCAGATAGCAACCCGTTCTTCAAGAAAGGAAAGTGCTGCACTAAACCAATTTTCAAATATTTCGTGCACTTATCCTAAAATAAAATGAGGAAAGTATGTTGAAGGACTGCTGTTCCTACTCAAATATTTTTCCTTCTAAAATTCTTCTGAAAAATATTTGTTTTAACAAAATCAGAATCAGAATTTTTATAAATTTTCAAAACCCAGTCAATGACTTCAGCTTGATTAAAACTTCTTATGAAATGAGTCATTGATTGAAGGGGAGAATGTCTTCAAATTTATATCATCTATCGGGCTTATCTAATTATCCTATATGCTTAACTGAAAAATGTTGTTAACCTACGTTGAAGGACTAGGTGCCTAGGATATAATTGATTAGGATTAGATGATTAGAGTTTGATGAACACATAAATCCCATGCCTTATATGAACTGATTGACATGTTGAATTGACTTTTATTAGTTGATTGCTGTTTGGGTGTTGTCGACCACCATATATCTGTTTGTGTTGACTAACGTATGCAGATAAGATGGTTATAAGAATGTTCCCGATCCGGATCCCACAAATGAAGATGATTGGATGCCGAAAGGAAAGGGTAACTATCTCTTGGGTCGACAAATGAAGAAACAGAGCTTAATTAGATCTCTTCATGGATAGTTGGCACGTTAGATGCAACTTCAGAGGTCTCACTGCATCAGCAGATGGTTTTCTTCCAACCCTCAGCAACAACAACAAAAGCAGCTCAACCACCTAACGTATCTTTGTGCAGGATAATTGTGATGATACCATTTTTTTTAAAACAATTTTTGTAAAATATTGTTTTGAAAAATGGAAAAATATTGTTTTTGAAAATAAATTGGACTAAATTTTGAAAATCATCGGACTTCACTTTATCAAAACCTAAGTCACTCAATCAATGACTACGGTCATCGATTGAGGGGGAGAGTGATTTAAAATAAAATATTTTCAAATGATATTTCTTCATAAAAGTCCTGTTTGTACAAAAATAAGTGGTGATCTAAAGATTTAATGTTATGTCATGGTATGATTTTCTTTAAAACTCAAAGATCTTACAAAATGAAAAAAAAAATATGTTCTTGTTTGATTGTGAAATTGTTTTATTTTAATTAAAGATCTCTTAAAAACTATCATACCAGACACTAACAATCTTTAATGTCTTAAATTGATCCTTATCAGTCACTTTTCAAAATTAAATTTTGCCACGTCTTTCCCCAAATTTTTTCCAAATGATTTAAATCAATCGGGATCCAAAATCTCAATTGGCTTGAAATTTTTGATCGGGGGAGAGATCGTGATTTAAATCTCAAATCGGTTTTTGTTAGGAATTAGAAATTCCAGGTATTAAAGAGTCGGTCACCTCAAGTATATGTAATCGTTAGAAAGCTCGTAGTCATAGTAATATTAAGTTAAGTAGTATTTAGTTAAGTAACACCGTGGAGGACGGACGGGTCTGTACCCACTGTATGCGATCCACGCCCGATGTGTGGCGTTTTATGTAAGACTATAAATACTCTCTACCTCCCAAGGTAGAGAGTTGGAGCTCATAATAATATCTTTCACTTTCTCTCACTAAGTTCCCTAAACCTCTAACTTTCTCTCTCTAGAATTCCATCTATATGCTACCTTGTGTTAATGTTATGATGTGTATGTGAAAAGTTATATCTTACAATTGGTATCAAGAGCCATGGTTAGATCATATCTTACACATCTTTGGATTTCTAGTGGTTTTAGGTGGTTTTTGAGTTTGAAAAAGTTTAGTGGTTTTTGCATCATTTGATTGATTTCTAGTGTTAAAGTTTCGATTTTGGTTGTACTTTTATGTTTAGAATCATCAAAAGTGTTTAGGTTTTCATTTGGTAAGCTTGAATCATCTTGGTTGGGTTGTTTTGGATTGAAAAGTGATGTTTATATGGTTTTTCAAGCTAGCGACTTAGCTCACGGAATTTTTTCTTGGTAGCGACTTGCTTCACATTTTTGTAGCGACTTACAGTGTAGGAGCTAGCGAGTTAGATCTAGCGAGTTAAAGTACAAGTAGTGGATTCTCCACTACGGGTAGCGACTTGTGGTAGCGACTTGGTCAGGAGCGAGTTGCTCTTTAGCGACTTGTGTCTCTAGCGACTTGTGTAGCGAATTGTTGCCAAAATTTGGTTAGCGACTTGGTCTCTAGCGAGTTACTACTTAGCGACTTGCTTTTCTGTTAGCGACTTGGGACTCTAGCGACTTAGGGGTGTAGCGAATTAAGGGTTAGCGACTTAGTGCATTAATTTCTAGCGACTTAGTGCATTAATTTCTAGCGACTTAGTGCATTATCTTCTAGCGATTTAGTATTTTATCTTCTAGAGTCTTGAGTGATTGTTTACGGTTTTCTCTTGATTCAGTAAAATCCCGTGAAAGAATCCATTTTCCGGTTTAATCATAGAGCTATAAAATCCCGTATAATCTGTTAACATGTCTACCAACGTTCCCACTGTTATCTCCACTGTTGCCGAAGATGTTCAAGCAGCTGGCTCGGATACTCGTCCACCCATGCTTGACAGAACTGACTACGACTCTTGGGCTCAACGAATTAGACCGTATTGCCTTGGAAAGGAAAATGGTGTCAACATTCTCAAATCCATTGATGAAGGACCATATCGAGTTGAGACGACTAGAGACATACTTGATACTAATGCAGATGGTACTACTGTTTACGGAATGGACAGACCTAAGATGTATGATGAGCTTGATGATAAGGATAAAAAGAGATTTGATGCAGATATCCGGGCTTCAAACATTGTTCTTCAAGGTCTTCCTAAAGACATCTACAAGCTGATCAATCATAACACAGATGCTAAGGCAGTTTGGGACAATGGTAAGATGCTTCTCTCGGTTCGAATTAACTATGGAAGACAGAGAATCCCAACTCTATGACGAATTTGAGCATTTCAAGATGAAACCACATGAGAGTGTCTATGAGTACTATGTGAGATTTCATAAGTTAGTTAATGACATGAGGAACATCCGAATGACTATGCCTAACATTCAGTTGAACTCAAAATTTGTGAACAACATGAATCCCGAATGGCACAAGTTTGTTACCGCTGTGAAGCTCACTAAAGGATTGAAGAATACAAACTATGAGCAACTCTATGCCTTCCTCCTTCAGAATGAGAGACATGCTATGTTTGAAAAATTAATTCTCAATCAGTTCAAAACCAACCAGGTAGAGACAAGCTCGTCTAATGACTCTACTGACTTTCTACTCAAACATCCGAATCACAACCAAAGCATCACAAGTCATACCCTTGGGTAATGGTAATCACAAACTCATTCCTGATCCTATGTACAAACAAGCTGATGCTGATACTCACATGGGTAGCTTCATTAATCAACTAGCTCTTCTCATCAGTCAAAACATGAATACTCTCCCACCAACCAACAACAACCTCGAAGGCGCATCTAACCCACACAATCAAGCCACTATTAAAGATGGAAGGATCGTGGTGCAACCAGTTCAGGAAAGACAGTATGATCGGGGACGAGGTGGAGCTGGGAGAGGTTATGTTGGAAACCCGAATCGAGGAAGGAATGGTAACCAAGGTCAAACTAAGCTCATCAAATGTTATAACTGTGGTGGAGAGGGACACATTGCAAGGAACAGTACATCTCCAAAGCCCACAGAATCTTGATTACTTCAGAGAGAAGATGCGGCTCAAGCTCGGACAATGGTGCTACTCTGAATGAAGAGGAATTGCTGTTTCTTGCTGAGGGCAATGCCAAGACCTATGATGCAGATGTGGATGAGCCGCCTATTCAGGAGATAGGTCACAATCATCAGAATGCCTTTCAAGTCGCTGACTGTGATGCATACGACACTGATGTGGATGATGGACCTACGGCACACACAATTTTTATGGCTAGCATTTCTCCAATGGTTTCTCCCAAGGTCTCTTCTTCATCACTAGCTGGGCCATCCCATGACAAGCTCATCTCCGAGGTATTAAAACTATACGATGATGCTGATGTGCACCAGATGCATGACAAAGTACAATCAAATGAAACTATTGAATCAAATATTGAAAATATGGGTAATATCAATATTGTCCCATATGATCAATATGTGAAACAAAGTGAAAGTGAAGTTGTACCAAGTGATGCATCTTCTGCAGTCAACAATGACTATGTTTTTGATGAATACACCGCATGTGCCCCTGATGATTCCATTATTTCTGAACTAAATGCCTATAAAGAACGTGTTGCTATTTATGAACAACGTGCTAAGTTTGAGTTGACCACTCGTGAGCCGGAAATGGATAACCAAGTAAGTACAGTAATTAGAAAAAGTAAGTTTAGAGAAGAAGTATTGAAACAAGAATTAAATTCCTTGCAAGAAAAACTCTCTAAAACATCTAAACAAAAACAAGAACTTCAAGAAAATGTGAAAATGCTTAAGCAAGAATTTAATGCAAAGGAATCAAAACTCTTGAGAGATTTTTCTAATCTGAAAACTTTGAAAAACAAACTTGAGAACAAGTTGTACATACATGGAAACACCATTCAGATCTGCTCACATGGTCACTAAACATCGAGTCTTAAGCGATAAGCATAGCATTCCCCTTGTTGAGGAACCGAATCCTGAGGTAATTAAAAAGGCTAGAAATGCTCATAAGGTGCTTTATGATGGTAATGAAATTCTTAAGCCTAGGCAGAAACCTAGTTGCGTTGAGTGCATTGAGGAAGATAAGAAATCTGATGAAGTCACTAGGAAAGGATGAACAAAAACTAGATGACCAAATGCAAAGAGAAAAAGATTATTATCACTCCCCATGACTACAAGAAGGAAAACTGGATTTCCTTGAACATGTTTAAGCCTCAAACATTGTTGACCCCTGAACAAGTGTTCTGGGAAAAGGATATGGACTTGCAAAAAGCTGAAAATCTTGTTGAAAAGAATCCCCCTTGTAGGAAATTCCTAAAGCGTGTATCCTCCAAATACACCAATGCATTTAGTTCCTAGAACTATTGCCACTAAGAGCAAGACCTTAATCAGTCAATATGTTATTCTTCAACTATTTACCGATTTTGAGAAAACTTGTAAGAAAAGGATCACACCCACTGGGATAACTGAAGGGGAAAGGGGTTTTGAGCAAATGAAAGAATGTTATTTAACTGAGGTCATGCCTTTCTTTAAACAACTAAAAGATCATTTTGAGAGTATTAAAAAGGGGACAAAATCGATATTAAAGAAATGGAAAAGGAATTTGATGCAATGGTAGTTGAAGTTAGTGATTATGAGCGTGCACTAAAATATAATGAGATTGAGAGGAAGAACTTGCATACCTTAAATGAGACTCTTATTACTGAATGTGTTGCTTAAGATATCTTTTTCATCTGCTTCAAATTGCTCTATTAATGCTTCCAAATTTCATGAACTATCTGTGGCCCTGAAAGTCTCCCATGATCGTGTCATTGAGCTTGAAAAAACTAATTCTCAACTAAACGAGAAAATTGAACTGGATGATCACAACAATTTGGTTAAACATTTTTCTAAACTGGAAGTTGAGCATTTTAATTTACAACTAAAATATCAACATCTTAAAGAAAATGTTAAAACTTCAAATGTCAAGACATCGTCAGATGCTCCAGAGTTTGATGCAGATTTTCAAATTAACAAACGTGATGAACAGATTCAAGCTCAGTGCAACACGATCTGAAAGTTGAAAGCCCAAATCTCTCAATTAAAGGGTCAAACGAACAATAAGACAGGCTCCCAAATCCCTCCTTCTTTAGATTCTCCGAATTCTCAAACTTTTCATCTTCAAAACTTAGTTGATGCCTTACAAAAGGAAAACGAGAGTTTTCTAGAAGAAAATGAAAAAGTTAAACGACATTTTAAAGAGTTATATGATTCAATGAAAGTCACCCGTGACCAAAACAACGAAAAAATAACGTCTTTACAAAAGGAAATTGAGAATCTAAGAAGTCGGGAAATGGGAAAGCTGCCACTTGTTTTCAATAAGAATGTTGTTTCAAAGTCACCCTTAGACTGCAAATACACTGTGACGCTTAAATATATTCCTCCTCATCTTAGGAATAATGAACATGCTTTTCATGAATACTGTGCTCACCTTAAGGATAGTCTAGAATGTCTCCATGAGATTGTCGAAGAGGATTTCATTAACAAACCTCTTGATAGTGAAATTAGGTTTGCTTGCCTCCAGGCCAAACGATCTCAAGAGTTGCTAGAATGTGTAATTGCCACATGTCCAAAATCCTTAACCTTAGGTGCAAAAGGCAAAGCTGTGATGCCCTGTTCTATGCCTAGTGCCAAGCAGGAAATCCGTTCTATGCCCAGTCTTAAAAAAGGAAACACTAATGTGCCTTCAAGTAGTTCAGATTCCGGATATGTTAGTGCTAAGAAAGTGAACTTTAGTGTGCCTGCCAAAAGCTCAAATCACAGTCTTAAAGTATACACTAATGTGCCTTCTAGTACTTCAGATCCTTGCACATCAAGTTCAGGAATGCAAAATATAGATCAACCAACTAATGTTCCCATTCCCTCTACAGAGTAATCAGGTGACTTTAAAGCGGCAGGTCAAAGTCTCAAGACAATACAAGGAATGATAGGACCTTGCAAGCTAAGAATGTGCATTGGAAGAGAGTAGAAGACCAATCTAGGAACTTTAGGCTTGAGTTGAATAAAACGAATCGTGTTGATTATAGTATTAGCCTTAGCGCATCTGTAATTAATTCAATTCGATACTATCTGCAAACCTTGTAATGATGCATGCTTGAATTCATTGCTAATCATGAATGTGGTGTGAATGCTTTGTCTAATGCTGTCAAATGCCCAGTTAAAATTGCTAATGCTAATAATCGTGCAAATAAGGAAAAAAGGCAAAAACGAAGATTGTTAGAAAACAGTGGAAACCCACAGGAAGAACTTTTATAAAGATAGGTTATTATTGGATACCTTTTGGTCATAAGAATAATCAGTTTTGTTCTCACACTGCTAAGATTATGCCCACTAGAAAATGGATGCCTACTGGTAGAACTATTCCCTTAAGAAGTAAACATATTTTGAATAGGGAAAATACTGACACCAAAGATTGCATCTATTCCCAATGATTCCATTGCTTCTACTTCGATATGGATGTTTCGATTACGATGTGGGTGTTCCAATTATTGTTACTAACCAAGTGGAACCCATTCTTGCATGGGGATCCCAATTATCCGTTATCCATTTTGTTCTGTGTTCAACTGCAGATCGTTCAAATCGTTACGTGGTACCGGACTCAGCCGTTCCAAGCATATGACTGGAGACCGGTCGCGGCTCATGAACTTCGTGAGCAAGTTCATCGGGACTGTTAGATTTGGTAATGATCATTTCGGTGCTATTATGGGTTATGGAGATTATGTTGTTGGTGATAGTGTCATCTCGAGAGTCTACTATGTTGAAAGGTTGGGTCATAATCGTCTCTCGTTGGTCAATTCGTGACTCGATCTAGAAGTTGCCTTGAGAAAACATACCTGCTTTGTTAGAGATCTTAATGGTAAGGAACTGTTAAAAGGAACTCGTGGGTCAAACCTTTACACCATCTCTATCGATGACATGATGAGGGCTTCTCCAATCTGCTTGTTATCAAAAGCTTCAAAACAAAGTCATGGTTATGGCACCGTCGTCTCAATCACTTGAACTTCGGCACCATCAACGATCTTTCCCGAAAGGACCTAGTTGTAGGTTTACCTAGACTAAAGTATGAAAAGGATCATCTTTGTTCAGCATGTCAATTGGGAAAAAGCAAGAAATATGCCCATAAACACAAACCTACTAACTCATCACGAAGTTCTTCATATGATTCATATGGATTTATGTGGACCAATGAGGGTACCGAATATCTTTGGGAAGAAATATGTGTTAGTTGTGGTTGATGATTACTCTAGATTCACCTGGGTCAAGTTCTTAAGGACAAAGGATGAAACTCCCGATATCATCATCAAACTCATCAAACAAATGCAGTTCGACTTAACAAAACCGCCGAATTGTCGAACGACAATGGAACCGAGTTTGTCAACAAACAACTTAATGAATTCTATGAAAGCGTTGGAATCAGTCATCAAAGAAGTGTTTCACGAACTCCTCAACAGAACGGTGTAGTTGAAAGACGAAATCGGACTCTGGTTGAAGCCGCTAGAACAATGTTGATTTACTCAATGGTTCCAATGTTTCTCCGGTGAAGCAATCGCCATCGCATGCTATACACAAAATCGTTCCCTAATCCACACCGTGCATGGAAAAACTCCATATGAACTTGTCCAGAAGAGAAAACCTAATCTCTCTTTCCTTCGTGTGTTTGGTGCATTGTGCTATCCAACTAATGAGGGTCAAGACTTAGGGAAACTTAGGGCTAAAGTGACATTGGAGTATTTGTAGGATACGCACCAAACAAAAAGGGATACCGAATCTATAACAAAAGAACCCGAAATATCATGGAAACCATTCACGTTACGTTTGATGAGTTGACCGGTCAAATGGCTCCTGGACAATCCAGCTCAGGACCCGCACTTCAAGACAGTCCCATTGGTTCATCTCTTGTTCCAAACTCTACTCAAGAAACTCCATATGTACCTCCATCCGAAGATGATGTAAAGAAATTGTTTGATCCTATGTTTGATGAACTGTATGATTCAAACACTCATGAGGTGATGATTCCGCAACAGAGGATGCTCATATTCCTGTGAATGAAGTCAATCCTTCAGTCTCAATATCTTTAAGTCAAGAAGCACATGCTGCTGATCCTTCGATCTCATCAACAAATCATCATTCTTCAAATGTACATCATGGAAATGTTTCTGGCATCAATGATGAAGTTAATCCTTTTGCTACTCCTAAAGATGCTCCGTTTGAAAACATATTTGCTACTCTGAATCATCATCGAACCATCTTCTTCAGGAGACATCGACTCGCTACCTCGTTCCTCAACAACTGCCACATGAACACCTTAGAAAATGGACTCACGATCATCCATTAGACAACATCATTGTAAATCCCTCTCGTCCCTGATCAACCCGGAAACAACTTGCAACCGATGCCTTATGGTGTTTCTTCAACTCCGTACTTTCTAAGATCGAACCAAAAGATGTTAAAACCGCCATGAATGAAGACAAATGGTTCAATGCCATGCAAGAAGAAATTCATGAGTTTGATCGACTTGTTGTATGGGAGTTAGTACCGCTCCATGTGCTATGATTATAGCTCTCAAATGGATCTTCAAAGTAAAACTTGATGAGCATGGTGATGTGTTGAAGAACAAGGCTCGTTTAGTTGCTAAAGGATATCGTCAAGAGGAGGGTATAGACTTTGAAGAATCTTTTGCTCCTATTGTTCGAATCGAGGCAATCGAATCTTTCTGCTAACGCCGCTAGTAAGAACATGGTAGTTTATCGATGGATGTGAAGACGGCATTTCTGAACGGAGATCTTAAAGAAGTCGTCTACGTCCGCCAACCTGAAGGATTTGTGAATCAAGAGCATCCTACTCACGTTTATCGTCCGAAGAAGGCTCTCTACGGTTTAAAGCAAGCACCAAGGGCATGGTATGATACTCTGTCAAAGTTTCTTCTATCATCCGGATTAAGTAAAGGAGCAGTTGATCCTACATTGTTCACCAGGAAGTCAGGCAAACATTTAACTCATGTTCAAATTTATGTTGATGATATTATTTTTGCTTCGATTGACCCAATGGAATGTGATCGTTTTTCTAATGAAATGAGTTCTAAGTTTCAAATGTCAATGATGGGACAAATGTCGTTTTTCTTGGGATTACAAATTTCACAAAGTCCCGGAGGCATTTTCATAAATCAATCTAAATATGCAATTTTAAAGAAATTTGGATTTGATTCAAGTGACCCTGTTGACACCCCATGATTGATCGAACCAAACTAGATGAGGACCACTCGGGGATCATGATTGACCAAACGAAATATCGTAGTATGATTGGATCCCTGATGTACCTCACAGCTAGTAGACCGGACATCTTGTTCGCTGTTTGCATGTGTGCTAGATACCAGGCTAAGCCTACTAAAAGCACCTTGAAGCAGTTAAGCGGGTCTTTCGGTATCTCCAAGGAACCATCAATATGGGACTATGGTACCGAAAGACACCGGTATGTCACTAACGACCTATGCGGATCGATCATGCGGGTTGTCAAGATACACGTCGAAGTACATCCGGAGGTGCTCGGTTTTGGGTGATAAGCTTGTGAGCTGGTCTTCAAAGAAGCAAATGAGTACTTCTATTTCCTCTCTAGAGGCTGAATACATAGCCATGTCATCTTGTTGTGCTCAAATCTTATGGATGAGATCTCAATTATCTTACTATGGCTTTGAATTCAACAAAATCCTCTCTTGTGATAATAAAAGTGCTATTGCTCTCTCATGCAACAACGTTCAACACTCAAGAGCAAAGCATATCGACATTCGACATCATTTCATCCGGGAACAAGTGGAAAAAGGTGTGGTGGAACTATATTTTGTGAGGTCTGAATATCGGTTAGCGGACATCTTCACCAAAGCTCTTCCAAGAGAACGTTTTGAGTTTATTCTTCCACGTCTTGGCTTGAAAAGCCTTCAACCAGATACTCTCAAACGTCTTCTGGAGGAAGACGAGGAGTAAAGGTCTATCTTCATCTATCTCATGTAAATACTTATTCGAAAAACAAAATACAAAATTATAAAACCCTATAAAACCAAATAGAAAAATATAAAACTTTCAAAAATCCATAAAAATCCGAAAAATTCGAAAAATCTTTAAAAATATTGTCTTTTTGTCATGTTTTTTCGGTTCGAAAATATCTACGGTCTTTGTGCTGTCACTCAAAGAATGACACGGGACTTTAGATGTTGTTCGAATTCTTATAAAAAAAAAAAAAAATATATATTTTTGGGAGAAAGAGAAAAAATGGTTTATTGTCTTTTTCAGGCAATAACCCGGTTTTAAAAGAAAGAACTGAGCCATGTTTTACCATGTTTTCAAATTCCATGCTCTGATTCTATAACATTTATCTGCGAAAACTAAATGCTTTGAAAAATAACTCGGTCTCTATTTTTGATAATCATCGGGACTTATCTGTCAAAATCTCTATCGCTCAATCAACAACCTATGTCATTGATTGAGGGGAGAATGATTTCAATTAAATTAAAAAGTTATTTGGCATTAAATTGTTTTCAAAAGATGTACATGCATGTTTAACCAATGGAGTTTAAAATCTCAACATCCGATCCTTATCGGTTAAAACGCTTTCATAATCAAGTCACAATTCTCCTTAAAAGCTTTCAAAATCAATTTAAATCTAGAGATCACAAATCTCAAATGTTTTAATAATTGTGATCGGGGGAGAAGTTGTGATTTAAATAGGATTTAAACCGATAATTCGATAAATGGTTTCTTAAGTGATTAGCATGTTTGCCTCCCGTAAGTGACAAACGATTTCAAATTTTCCATGCACACATTGAGGGGAGCATCTATATTAAACCACAATGATTTGAAACGTGATCACTTATCTCAATGTGCGGGTTCCCTCTAGTATGTGTAAAACTCTTTTCAAACCTCGAGGCACATATTGAGGGGAGCAAAATCATGAAAACCTCATCCTTCCCCAAAATGCTTTATCTACTTGATTCGATTAAGGAAGTGATGTTGATATTTTTTAGAAAATGGTAATCAAAGAAGTTAATTTCTTCCTCTTGCCTCCGTGTGCAAAACAATTTCAAACATTTGATGCACATGTTGAGGGGAGCACTTATTCTAAAAATATCAAAAACAATTCCGGTACAAAATGCTTTGATAATATATCACAAGTATCTGGATTGATTTTTCAAATGGTTTTCAATTGGTTCCTATGGCGGATGAACAATACCAAAAAGACCGACCAACTTTACATTATGTATGGTGATATAAGGATGATAAGGTTAGGTATGTGTTCCCATGATCCGCCAGAACCGGAGGGATCTACCCAGGACTATCCACTAGTTAGTGTAGAGTTCTTAGGTATGATGATAAAAGGAGAAAAATGAGATATGGGAAGAGTGCGGACTAGGACTGAGCTAATCTGGAATAAACCCAACAAGGTTCTAGCTATGAAGTCTCGGTAAGCTTGAAGGGGTTGAAGAATTAAAAAGAATTGAATGAGAAAAGGGTGAAAACAAATAGCCCTCCATTTAATTCAACCTTAGAAACCGGGTTCAATTCATATGCTACTGATGGTAACATCGGTATTGAAGACATGACGTCATGGACCCAAAGTGGACCTGCACTTCAACTTTCCAAACCACTCAAGTTCCTCTTAAAAGGACTTGTTTCATTCTCACGGGAACCGACATTATCTATCGACTTTCTCTTAGAGATTGTTGATATTGAAGAAGGAGACCCTCTCCCTAGTCTCCCGCACAGGATCCAAATATGCACAAATTGAGTCTAGAGCCACGAGATCATCAATAAATCTCATTAGGACACTTTCAATGAAGACTCTCTGTTTCACACAATGTGGAAAGAGAGATTATATCTTGAGTCCTACGCATAATCCTTGTGGTATTGCGTAACATCCGAGTGATGTGTTTACATATTCACTGTGAAGATGGAAAGCCTTCTGGAGCCAACATCTAACAAGCTGGTAGGTGGCATGTGAGATCTATTATACAGATCAACCATGTGACAACCTGAACGAAACAATGGGGCGATTCAATCTTTTGAATCAATCATGGTTCAGGTTATGGATTGACGGATACCTTTGAAAACCGGTCTTTGTGCTTTAAAACTCTTTTCATTAGCACGTCGACCGTGTACTAATTTTCAAATCAAAAGGTGTTTTATGATTGATAATTGATTTTCATTAAAACCTTAGTTGTATTGCAAAAACAATTTCTATTGAGCAATACTCGATTGTTTTTCAAATATCTTTTCATCAATCGGTGGACTCAAATTATTTGGTTCACTCACTCCGTGTTGTCTTCTTTGAGATGTTCGGTTTGAGAACGCTAGAGCGTGCGAAACCCTGTCAAGGAAATTCTTCGAATTATACCGATCACGCAGTACTTATCTTGATCAACGGGAACCGTGGGCGTGTACCTCAATTCAACGAAAGTGATCAAAGACACTTTCGTGCGATTTATTGCTAACTGTTGTATGTAGGTACACCCGACGTTTGCTGTCGAGAATGAAGCGGTCAATCCATAGCCGCATGCTCACTTAACACATTCATCTCAAAAGAAATCATGATTAGTGCATCAATGACTCTGATATTTCACTCCATGCTTTCGCTGCGCCAATATCATGATTCAACAAATGCTTCCGCTACTCGATGAGAAGATATCATGATCCGAATGTGAGCATGTCGGTCCTAAAGTCACAACATCACATAATACCAACACCACAAAGGATGTCACAGAGATTTTTTTGATGGTTGATAATCTCAAATGATGGCTCAAAATTATTATCACGTGGATCAGTAAAAGACCTCCACTTGAAGTAACCAAACATGCAATGTGAAGAATCAATGACTACGAGCTTAAGAACAAAGGACTACATCAAGAATGCAAGAACAATTGTTAATGTCATATCTGTTTGTATTCAATGTAATTTTAGTGCATGATTGAGGTGACCTCCCTTAGGGGGAGATTGTTAGGAATTAGAAATTCCAGGTATTAAAGAGTCGGTCACCTCAAGTATATGTAATCGTTAGAAAGCTCGTAGTCATAGTAATATTAAGTTAAGTAGTATTTAGTTAAGTAACACCGTGGAGGACGGACGGGTCTTTACCCACTGTATGCCTGATCCACAGCCCGATGTGTGGCGTTTTATGTAAGACTATAAATACTCTCTACCTCCCAAGGTAGAGAGTTGGAGCTCATAATAATATCTTTCACTTTCTCTCACTAAGTTCCCTAAACCTCTAACTTTCTCTCTCTAGAATTCCATCTATATGCTACCTTGTGTTAATGTTATGATGTGTATGTGAAAAGTTATATCTTACAGTTTTAAAGAGTGATTGTTCAAAAGCACTCCTTCCTTCATGTGCCAAACGATTTTGAAATACATAATGCACATGATTGTGGAGGAGCATTTAACCATAAACCAGAAGAGCTTTTAAATCAGGCACATTTTCTCCCATGTTTTCTAAACCTTATTAAATCACTTGGGATCCAAAATCTCAAAGGGTTTGATATTTTTGATCGGGGGAGAATTTGTGATTTAATATGAAATCTGACAAAAGGTGATCGCTAGATTCAAATGTGCACTGCTCTCCCATATGTGCTAAACGCTTTCGAATCTCGAGGCACATATTGAGGGGGAGCATTTCAAAAGAAAACAAACTTTCAAGGTAAAAAGATTTCTATGTTTCAACATAAGTACCTTGATTGATTTTCTAATGGTTTCTCAATGGATTTTGTGATCGTGGATGTACTTCAAAGAACTCTTTCATCTATGTGCTAAATTATTTGAAACAACCATCGCACATTTTGAGGGGGAGAATTTACCAAGAAAATCAAATGGCGTTTTCTATGGAAATTGTGATCAAGAAATTATTTCAAAGAACTCTTGCCTCCATGTGCTAAACAATTTCAAGATCATATGCACATGTTGAAGGGGAGCATTTCTAAATGATCAAAACTATTAAGGTACAAAATGCTTTGATCTCGTATCACAAGTACCTTGTTTGATTTTTCCAAATGATTTTTTAATTGGTTTCAAGGAAGAATGAATTGTACCAAAAGACCGACCATTTTACTTTATGTATGGAGTAATAAGGATGGTTAGGTTAGGCATTCGTTCCCACGATCCCGCCAGAGTCGGAGGGATCTACCCAGGGACAATCCACTAGATAGTGTAGAGTCCTTAGGTATGATGAAAAAAGGAGAAAAGTGAGAAATGGGAAGAGTGCCGACTGAGATAGAGCTAGAACTGGAATAAACCCAACAAGGTTCTAGTAATGAGGTCTTGGTAAGCACTGAAGGGGTTGAAGAATGAAAAAGAATTAAATATGAAAAAGGGTGAAAAGAAATAGCCCTCCAATAATTCAACCTTAGGGCAGTAATCGGGTTCAATACATATGCTACTGGTGGTTACCAAGGTAACGCCGGTATTGAAGACAAGACGTCATGGACCCAGTGACACACTGCACTATAACTTCCCAAGCTACTCAAGTTCCTCTTAAAAGGGCTTGTTTCATTCTCACGGGGAACCGACATAATCTATCGACTATCTCCTAGATATTGTTGATATTGAAGAAGGAGACCATCTCCCTAGTCTCCGGCATAGGAACCAAATGTGCACAATTGAGTCTAGAGCCAAGAGATCATCCACAATATCTCATTAGGACACTAAATTCTTGAAGACTTGCTGTTTCACACAATGTGGAAAGTAATAATATATTTTAAGAGTCCTACGCATTATCCTTGTGGTATTGCTAGAACATCCGAGTGATATATTAAATATTCACGATGAAGATGGAAAGCCTTCTAGAGCCAACATCAAACAAGCTCTTGGTGGGTGACATGTGAGATCTTTCCAAAAGATCAAGCTTGTGATAACTGGATAGAAACAATGAGGCGATTCAGTCTTGAATCAACCTTGGCCCAGGAAATGAATTGACGAATAATTTTGGAAAAACCGTTCGATGTGCAAATCTTCTTTTCTCTAGCACATCGAATGTGTATTCATTTTCAAATTCAAAAAGTATCTCTGATTGAAAAAATACTTTTGGAAAAACTGTTCGATGTGCAAAATTCTTCTTTTCTCTAGCACATCGAATGTGTATACTTTTTCAATTACAAAAAAGTATTTTTGATTGAAAATTGATCTTTCTCATAAAACCTTCGTCGTATTGCAAGATTCTTTCTTCTAAGCAATACGCGATTTTTTCAAATCAATTTTTCATCAATCAGGGAATCTCAATTCGCTGGTTCACTCACTCCGTGTTGTCTTCTTTGAGACGTTCCATTTTGAGAACGGCTAGAACACTCGAAACCCTCAAGGAGATTCTTCGAATTATACCGATCACGCAAAGTACTTGTATGATCAATGGGAAACCGTGGGCGTATACCTCAATTCAACAAAGTGATCAAAGACACTTTCGTGTGTTTTATTGCTAACTGTTGTTTGCATGTACACTTGGACGGTTGCAACCGATCGAATTGAGAAGTCAATCCAATGCCGCATGCTCACAGCATCCACACTTAATTGAAGAAATCATGACAAGTGCATATCTACATAACCAGCTCGGATATTTTTATACTTTGCTTCTGCTACGCTGCTGCAAATATCTTGAACCAGTAAAAGCTTCCGCTACTCTGATGAAAAGATGTCATGATCCTCAAGTGTGAGCATGTCGGTCCGAAAGTCACAACATCACATGATGGCAACACAATAAAGGGTAATCCAGAGATTTACTGTGGCTGATGATCACAATGAAAGCTCGAAGATCATCAAAGATGTGGATCAGTTGAAAGGCCTCCACCAAAGTACAAATCATCGGACTATGAAGAGTCACTGCTAAAGTACAAAGATTGTGGAAACTTGAAGAATTAAAGTCTACGAGCTCAGAACTAAAGACAAAGATAGAACGCTAGGATGCAAAATGTATTTCATGGGGTGACCTCCCTTAGGGCGGGATTGTTAGGAATTGGAAATTCCATGTGAAAGTGTCGGTCACCCCAATTATGGTCTAGCGTATGTTAGCTCGTAGACTTGTAGTTATTTACGTTCTTTCATAGTTAATTAGTTAGTTTGTAGCGTAGTTTAGTTTAGTGTAACACCGTGGAGGAAGGATGGGTCTTTACCCACTGTATGCCTGATCCACAGCCCGTCAGGAGGGCATATCATTTGTAACTATAAATACCCCTTCCATCCTTGGAAGGGGTGGTGCTTTTCAATCTAACCTTTCATTTTTGCATTACAACTCTCTATCTAGAAAACACCCATCTCTTATCCTTCTTTCTCTAAATGGCTAACATGTATTTCCATCATCCAAGACCACCCGAATCATCAAACAACATAATTATTCGATCCTACAAAAATATTGGAAACAGATAAGGCTAATCTCACCATATAATATCAAGGGTTGTATGTGCTCGGCTAAGGTCTAATCTAGTTAGGTTAAGAAAAACATGTCAAAATTTTAAAAATGGCATAGTTTTTCAAAATAAACTAGAAAAAAGAGGACAAAATAAAGTTCAAGAGATAATTCTACTCCCGTCCCCCCACTTGAATTGTACAAAGTCCCTTTTGTACTAGGCATTAAATAAAGGAGAAGATAAAAGTAGAATTAGAGCGAGAACTTCCCTGAAATTTGCTCCATAAAGAAGGAAGGCCCACGAACAAGAGACGTGCCTTCGTATAAGCATCATGAACAAACTTCAATCCCTGAAATCACACTACCGACAAGCATAATTCTAAAAACAAAAAATGAAAAATAAAAAATGAAAAACAAACCTAACTCACTTTCGTAGGAATCACGGTTGCATTTAGCGAATGCAACAAGCCTTTTGAACCACTTGGTGTCCCCAAGTGGACGAGTGAAGTCTCGTGAGGGTTTACAGGGAACACACCCACAAAGTTCATTTAAAATACTAATACAAGGTTATTGTGTTTTAAAATGAAAGAACTAAAGCAGAGGAAGGTTACGTCGTAACTCTTTTAAGGGGGTTACGCTGTAACTAGCAAAACCTGACATAAGCTACAAAGCGAGTGGTTACCGCGTAACCACGAGATGGTATTACCGTAATTGGTAATCGTCAAGAATTTTCTGCTAAAAGGTTGGTTACGGTAATCACCAAGATGAGTTACTGCAGTAACTCTGTTGAATCAGCAAGCTAGTAGCAATAAGTTCCTCGTTTACTGGAAAAATAGTTAGAAAACACAAAACCCAACATAAAAGGAAATAAAACAAAAGAAATGGATAATTCGGGTTGTCTCCCGAAAGAGCACTTTTCTTTATTTACGAGTCTTTAAGTTAGACTCAGAGTCGCGGGGCTTCTATGAGGGCCTTCGGACTTCCTCGTCCTCCTCCATATCATATTTTATTGAATAAGGCTGGTCCCAAACATGCGGAGAAACAAACCGAGTCATTGAGTATCTTTTCTGCAGGAAATTAGCTTGTGTCCATTTGAAATGAAATTTAGCCTCGTCTTCCACTTTTATTTTATCATACCCAAACTTTACTCGTAACCAATTTTCAAAGGAGATTCCCCTGTATCCTACTTCATTTCTCTTATCTTCGTCAAAACATGCCCATTCCTTGCATTTGAGCCATTTAAGTTCTGGGAATTCTCCTCCATCACAGATCTTGCGGTGGGGGTTGCATGTAGGCATTGCCATCGTGTAGTCATCAGCTTTGATAGCGGGTTCACAAAAATGTATGGTCCAATCAATTTCGTTGATCAATTCTGTAAAAACATTATGCCCTTGTAACCATTTTTTTCTAATAAGATTCTCGTCTTCCCAGCACCACCAAACTTCCGCAGCTTCTTTAATCATACGAATGAGGTGCTTTCCTCCTCCATTGCATCGTTTTTGAAAAGGAGAACACGTGGGTAATGTTACTTTGGTCCCCTCAACTAAACAAGTATTAGGAACACAACAGTGAATTCTTCCTTTCACAACGTAACTGGGTACAGAAAACGGGATCACTTCCTCATCTTTTCATCGTCACTTGATTCGGTGCCCTGCAAATGGCCAAAAGATGAAGGCGGAAATCTATCGGAATCATCTAATTCAATCCTTGGTGAATCCTCAGTCGTAACAATTTCGTCTGGTTCAAGGCTTAAGGTTTTATCCAATTTAAACTCCACTATATCGCCACAGTATCCACCGTAATATCCTAATGTCTCCAGGAACGGTTTACCAAGAATCAAATGTTCCTTTTTGTTGCTCTCCATGTCAATTACTATAAATTCTGGGGCTAAAACAAATTTATCAACCTTGATACAAGTACCACCTGTAATTCCTAAAGGGGTAACCTTGGTGTCTGTCGCCGGATTAATCAAAATATCTATTTCCCAAAGGTGCACCACCTTAAGTTTAAGGAATATGGAAAGCGGCATGATGTTTATACAAGATCCAAAATCAACCACCCCCAACAAATTAAAACTCCCAGCAGAACATGGAACGATTAACCCATTTGCGCTAATATCCTTAACTAAAAATAAACTTGTTTCTGACCTGGATACGGTTTCTGAACTATGGTTACGCCGTAACTTCAGGGGAATTGGTTACGGCGTAACCCTTTCTGCATGTCGGATATCATAATTTCCAATTCATCAGTTGTGGAATTGCATTCCTCAACCACCTCCTGAGGGTTTTGGCGAAAACAGCGTTGCATTCTACCATGTGCTTGGTTTCATTAAGTTCAATTTCATCAATCTCAAAGACCGAGTTTTTCAATCATTGCTCCAAGGTTTTAGGGTTTTCGTTCTGGAAAGATTTTTATTTGTGTTTTCCCGAAACCCCTTAACCATGTATTTTGTTCTTTTTGTTTCTGGGCTGATGTTTCCAGGAATTTATTAATTGTTTCTTCAAGACTGGGCTTTCTTTCTCCATAAGGCCCACGGTTGCAATTTCCACGATACCCATTACTATTTCGATTATCTCCGTAAAATGGTCGATTTTCTCCATACTTGGCTTCTTTAATATTTTCTTCGTCCATATAAGGACAATTATTCGTTAGATGTCCTCCTCCACAGCTTTCACAACCTACTTGGATGGCATGAATTGTTTTTCTGACCTTCAGCATATCTCGACTGAGATTTTCACTTTTACTAGCTATTGCTGCAATTCCGTCAAAACTTCCACTTTGGTTTCTTTTACTTCCTCCATCGTGCCATTTTTGAGAGTGATCCTCCATTCTTTGAATGGCTTCAATTGCAAGAGTAGGAGTCATGTTCGGGATAGGTCCTTGGTAGTCCAGCATTTTCCTTCTAGTTACGTTAATTCCTTTGTAGAAGATGTTGACCTTCTGATGTTTGTTCAGATCATGCGTAAGACACTTGTAAAGGAGATCGTTGTATCTATCCCAGGCTTGATACAACGTTTCGTCGTCTTCTTGTTTGAAATTATGGATCTCCAAAAGCTGGTTAGAAATCTTTAATGGTGGACAATATCTCTGAATAAAGTGCTTCTTAAGTAGCGCCCAAGTATTAATCGCCCCGGCGGGCAATCTTTCGATCCATTTTCTGGCAGCTCCAGTAAGAGCCATAGGGAATACTCTTAGCATAATAGCATCATGAGACACACCCGGAATTGTTAGGATCCTATATTTATTGTGTTGATGATTCGGGTGGTCTTGGATGATGGAAATACAAGTATGGCATGTTTTAGAGAGAGAAAGAGATGAGAGGGTGTTCTTGGTAGAGACTTGCTTTACAAAATGAAAGGTTAGACTGAATGAGAAGCACCACCCCTTCCAAGGATGGAAGGGGTATTTATAGTTACAGTGAATACGTCCTCCTAACGGACTGTGGATCAGGCATACAGTGGGTAAAGACCCGTCCTTCCTCCACGGTGTTGCACTAAACTAAACTACGCTACAAACTAACTAATAAACTACTAAATAGCGTAACAAACGATATGTCTACGAACTAACTTATGCTAGATAACATTTGGGGTGACCGAAACATCAATTATGGAATTTCCAATTCCTAACAATCTCCCCCTAAGGGAGGTCACCCCATGTTTTACATTTTGAATCCTAGCATTCTTTCTTTGTTTTTAGTTCTGAGCTCGTAGACTTCATTTCTTCAAGTTCCGCAAACTTTGTGCTTTTGTAGCGTTTCTTCAAAGTCCGATTACTTTGTACTTTTAATGGAGGCCTTTAATTGATCCACATTTTTTGATGATCTTCGAGCTTTCATTGAGATCATCAGCCACAGTAAATCTCTGGATCACCCTTTATTGTGTTGCCATCATGTGAAGTTGTGACTTTCGGACCGACATGCTCACACTTTCTGGATCACGACATCTTTTCATCAGAGTAGCGGAAGCTTTAACTGGTTCAAGATATTTGCAGCGTAGCGAAGCATAGTATAAAAATATCTCGAGCCGGTTATGTAGATAGGCACAAGTCATGATTTCTTCAATTAAGTGTGGATCTGTGAGCATGCGGCTTTGGATTGACTCCTCAATTCTGATCAGCTGCAACCGTCCAAATGTACCTGCAAACAACAGTTAGCAATAAAACATACGAAAGTGCCTTTGATCACTTTCATTGAATTGAGTTACACGGCCCACGGTTCCCCGTTGATCAGTACAAGTACGGCCTGTGATCAGGTAGGATTCCTAAGAATCTCCTTGACAGGGTTTCGCAGCTGTTCTAGCTGTTCTCAAACCGTAACGTCTCTAAGAAGACAACACGGAGTGAGTGAACCAGCGAATTGATGAAAGATTGATTTGAAAACAATTGCGTATTGCTTGAAGAAAGAGTTTTGCAATACGACAAAGGTTTTATAAGAAAGATCAATTTTCAATCAAAAATACTTTTTGTATTTGAAAAGAGTACACATTCGATGTGCTAGAGAAAAGAAGAGATTCGCACATCGAACGGTTTTTCTAAAAGTATTTTTTCAATCAGAGATACTTTTTGTATATGAAAACATGAATACACATTCGACGTGCTAGAGAAAAGAAGGTTTGCACATCGAACGGTTATTCCAAAAGTATTCGTCAATTCCAATCCTGGACCAAGGTTGATTCAAGAGTGAATCGCCCCATCGTTTCTGTCCAGTTGTCACAAGCTTGATCTTTAGAAAAGATCTCACATGTCACCCACCAAGAGCTTGTTTGATGTTGGCTCTAGAAGGATTTCCATCTTCATCGTGAATATTTTTACACATCACTCGGATGTTCCGGCAATACCACAAGGATAATGCATAGGACTCTCAATATATACTTACTTTCCACATTGTGTGAAACAGCAAGTCTTCATTAATTTTGTGTCCTAATGAGATATTGTGGACGATCTCTTGGCTCTAGACTCAATAGTGCACATTTGGTTCCTATGCCGGAGACTAGGGAGAGGGTCTCCTTCTTCAATATCAACAATCTCTAAGAGAAAATCGATAGATTGTGTAGGTTCCCCGTGAGAATGAAACAAGCCCTTTTAAGAGGAACTTGAGTAGTTTAGGAAGTTTAGTGCAGTGCGTCACTGGGTCCATGACGTCTTGTCTTCAATACAGAAGTTACCTAAGTAACCACCAGTAGCATATGTATTGAACCCGGTTTCTGCCCTAAGGTTGAATTATTGGAGGACTATTTCTTTTCACCCTTTTCACATTTATTTCTTTTTCATTCTTCAACCCCTTCAGTGCTTACCGAGACTTCATTACTAGAACCTTGTTGGGTTTGTTCTAGTACTAGCTCTGTCTCAGTCGGCACTCTTCCCATATTCTCAATTTTCTCCTTTTTTCATCATACCTAAGGACTTCTACACTATCTAGTTGATTGTCCCTGGGTAGATCTCTCCGGCTCTGGTGGGATCGTGGGAACGAATACCTAACCTAACCATCCTTATAACACCATGCATAAAGTAAATTGGTCGGTCTTTTGGTATTGTTCATTCTTCCATGAAACCAATTGAAAAATCATTTGGAAAAACAATCAAGGTACTTGTGATACGAGATCAAAGCATTTTATACCTTAATAGTTTTGATCATTTAGAAATGCTCCCCCTCAACATGTGCATATGATTTTAAATTGTTTAGCACATGGAGGCAAGAGTTCTTTGAAATCTTTTCTTGATCACAATTTCCTTAGGAAAAAGCCATTTGATTTTCTTTGGTAAATTCTCCCCCTCAATATGTGCGTAGGATATTTGAAATCATTTTATCACATAGAGGAAAGAGTTCGTTGAAGTACTTTTCACGATCACACAAGCCATTAAGAAACCATTAGAAAATCAATCAATGTACTTTATGTTGAAACATAGAAATCTTTGTACCTTGAAAGTTAATTTTCTTTTTGAAATGCTCCCCCTCAATATGTGCTTCGAGATTCAAAAGTGTTTAGCACATATGAGATAGCAGTCTGCACATTTGAATCAAAATGATCACCTTTTATCAAATTTCATAATTAAATCACAAATTCTCACCCGATCAAAAATATCAAACCCTTTGAGATTTTGGATCCCAAGTGATTTAATAAGGTTTAGAAAACATGGGAGAATATGTGCCTGGTTTAAATACTCATCTGGTTTTTGGTTAAATGCTCCCCCTCAACATGTGCATCATGTATTTGAAATCGTTTGGCACATGGAGGCAGGAGTGCCTTTAAAGGGCTAAAACAGATTTGAGATTTTAATCACTATCTCTCCCCCGATCAAAAATTTCAAACCTCTTGAGATTTGTGATCCCAATTGATTTAAATTATTTAGAAAATTTTAGGGGAAAGACGTGGCATGATTTAATTTTGAAAAATGACAGATAAGGACCAATTTAAGACATTAAAGATTGTTAGTGTCAAGTATGATTGTATTAAGAGATCTTTAAGTAAAATAAAACAATTTCACAATCAAACAAGAACAGAAAAAATTTCATTTTGAAAGATCTTTGAGTTTTAAAGAAAATCATACCATGACATAACATTAAATCTTTTAGATCACCACTTTTGAACGTACAAATGGACTTGATAGATGAAATAGCGTTTGAAAATATTTAATTTGAAATCACTTAGGATTTGACAGAATAAAGTCAGGTTGATTTCAAAACTTTGAATCCGATTTATTTTCAAAACAATATTTTTCCATTTTCACAACAATATTTTTCAAAGTTTTAGAAAAATGGTATCATCACTATTATCCCTGCACAAAGATATGTTAGGTGGTTAAGCTGCTTTTGTTGTTGTTGCTGAGGGTTGGAAGAAAACCGTCTGCTGATGTAGTGAGACTTCTTACGTTGCATTTTAATGCCAAATGAGGTCAAATTAAGCTCCGTTTCTTCATTTGCTGATGAAGAAAACCATCTGCTGATGCAGTGAGACCTCTTACGTTGCATTTTATCATGCCAACTATCCATAGAAGTCAAATTAAGCTCCGTTTCTTCATTTGTCAACCCAAGGTATAGTTACCCTTTCCTTTCGGCATCCAATCATCTTGTATTGTGGGATCCGGATCGGGAACATTCTTATATACCAAAATACCTGCATACGTTAGTGAACACACATACAGATATATGGTGGTCGACATCACCCAAACAGCAATCGACTAATAAAAGTTAATCCAACATAACAATCAGTTCATATAAGGTATGGGATTTATGTGTTTATCAAACTCTAATCATCTAAACCTAACAATCATATCCTAAATTCCTAGTCCTTCGACATAGGCAAATATCAATTTTAATTAAGCACGTAGGATAATTAAGAAAGCCCGTTAGATGATATAAAATTGAAAACATTCTCCCCCTCAATCAATGACTCATTTTCTGAAAATTTTAAAAGCGCTGAAATCATTTATTGATTTTGCAAATTTTATAAAAACTCTGAATCTGATTGTTTTTAAAGCAACTCATTTACCACCATTTTGTTAAAACAAATATTTTTCTGAAGAATTTTGAAGGAAAAATATTTGAGTAGGAACAGCAGTCCTTCGACATGCTTTCCTCATTTTGTTTTAGGATAAGTGCACGAAATATTTTGAAAATTGTTTAAGCGTAGCACTTTCCTTCTTTGAAAAATGGGTTGCTATCTGAAATAATAGCAAGCCATAGTTTAAGCACGGGTCACAGTCTGAAGTAACTGCAAGCCATATTTTGAGACATGTTTTGGAAAAATAATATATACACCTCCTGCTCGAACTTCATCTATGGTCCCGTGCCATTATTGAATGACATTTCTAAGACCGCAGATGTTATCGATACCAGAAGACATGTCTTGAGAAAACATATTTTTGGTATTTTTCAAATTTATTTTTATTTTTATGGGTTTTTGTTGGTTCTGTATTTTTCTATTTTGTTTTGTTGGTTTTCTATTTTTGTATTGGTTTTTCTGATAAATATATACAAAGATAGAATAGATGATATAGTTTAAGAGGATGATGATACGAGTACTGAGATAAGGATATCGAGCAGCACGTCGTAGAAGATAGAATTTGTCATCTCTTAAACTTCCACCACCAAAGCTTCCGAGGCTCCAGAATAGAAGATAGAACATGAGCCTTTGAGAAAAAGAGACTTTGGCAGCTTCCCCCCAAACCGAGAATCCTTTAGCTGAGCAGATTCAAAGCTTTCTTTCAAGCTTCCATTAGCCAGGTGCACAGAAAAGCACACCATTATCATAAATCCCGCTGCTCTTTTTAAGAACGATAATCATGATTCTTCGTTCGAGGTTATATCATCAACAAGAACAGCAACGTATCATCCCACTCATAAATAATTGTAACATATTGGATTTCACAAACACACTAAACCAATGATCAAAGAGGCATATACAATAGGTTTTAGAGAGAGAAAGGGTTAGAGGTTTGGGAACTTAGTGAGAGAAAATGAAAGTATTATTATGAGCTCCAACTCTCTACCTTGGAAGGTAGAGAGTATTTATAGTTCTTACATAAATCGCCACCTATGGGCTGTGGATCAGGCATACAGTGGGTAAAGACCCGTCCGTCCTCCACGGTGTTACTTAACTAAATACTACTTAACATTAAATAATCTACGACTATGAGCTTTCTAACGATTACATATACTTGAGGTGACCGACTCTTTAATGACTGGATTTTCTAAATCCTAACAATATCCCCCTAAGGGAGGTCACCTCAAAAATACATTGAATACAAACAGATATTACATTAAAATTGTTCTTGGATTCTTGTTAAAGTTCTTTGCTCTGAAGCTCGTAGTCATCGATTCTTCATTTTTGCACGTTTGGTTAATCCAAGTGGAGGTCTTTATCTGATCCACGTGATAATGAGTTTTGAGCCAGCTTTGAGATCATCAGCTATCATAAATATCTGACTCATCCTTTGTGGTGTTGGTATTATGTGATGTTGTGACTTTTGGACCGACATGCTCACATTCTGGATCATGATTTCCTCTCATCAGAGTAGTGGAAGCGTTCGTTGATTCATGATATTGGCGCAGCGTAGCGAAGCATGGAGTGAGAATATCCGAGTCATTGATGCACTAATCATGATTTCTTTTGAAATGAATGTGATGTGTGAGCATGCGGCTATGAATTGACCGCTTCATTACGATCAGCAAAGCGTCGGGCGTACTGCATACAACAGTTAGCAATAAAGCGCACGAAAGTGTCTTTGATCACTTTCGTTGAATTGAGGTACACGGCCTATGGTTCCCCATTGATCGTACAAGTCTGCATGTGATCGGTATAATTCGAAGAATTTCCTTCACAGGGTTTCGCAGCTGCTCTAGCTGTTCTCAAACCGGAACGTCTCAAAGAAGACAACACGGAGTGAGTGAACCAGCGAATTGAGATTCACTGATTGATGAAAAGAGATTTGAAAAACAATCGAGTACCGCACAATAGAAATTGTTTTTGCAATACAACGAAGGTTTTAATGAAAATCAATTATCAATCATAAACACCTTTTATTTTGAAATATTAGTACACATTCGATGTGCTAAAAAAAAGAGTTTTTAAGCACAACAACCGGTTTTTCAAAGGTATCCGTCAATCCATAACCTGAACCAGGATTGATTCAAAAATTGAATCTCCCCATTGTTTCTGTTCAGTTGTCACATGGTTGATCTATTAGATAGATCTCACATGCCACTCACCAGGAGCTTGTTTGATGTTGGCTCCAGAAGGCTTTTCATCTTCATTGTGAATATGTTTTCATATTACTCAGATGTTACGCAATACCACAAGGATAATGCGTAGGACTCGTAAGATATAATCTCTCTTTCCACATTGTGTGAAACTGAGAGTCTTCATTGACAGTGTCCTAAGGAGATTTATTTGATAATCTCATGGCTCTAGACTCAATAGTGCACATTTGGTTCCTATGCCGGAGACTAGGGAGAGGGTCTCCTTCTTCAATACCAACAAACTCTAAGAGAAAGTCGATAGATAATGTCGGTTCCCCGTGAGAATGAAACAAGTCCTTTTAAGAGGAACTTGAGTAGCTTAGGAAGTTGTAGTGCAGTGCGTCACTGGGTCCATGACGTCTTGTCTTCAATACCAATGTTACCTTGGTAACCACCAGTAGCATATGAATTGGACCCGGTTTCTGCCCTAAGGTTGAATTAATGGAGGGCTATTTCTTTTCACCCTTTTCTCATTTCATTTCTTTTTCATTATTCAACCTCTTCAGTGCTTACCAAGACTTCATAACCAGAACCTTGTTGGGTTTATTCCAGTACTAGCTCAGTCTCAGTCCACACTCTTCCCATATCTCTCTTTTCTCCTTTTTTTTCATCAAACCTAAGGACTTCTACACTAACTAGTACCTAACCTTATCATCCTTATATCACCAGTTCTGGTGGATCATGGGAACAAATACCTAACCTTATCATCCTTATATTACCATACATAAAGTAAATTTGGTCGGTCTATTTGGTATTGTTCATCTGCCATTGGAACCAATTGAAAACCATTTGAAAATCAATTCAGATACTTGTGATATATTATCAAAGCATTTTGTACCTGAATGGTTTTTGATATTTTTAGAAACAGAGCTCCCCCTCAACATGTGCCTCATGTATTTGAAATCATTTTGGCACAAGGAGGCAAGAGGAAGAATTAACTTCTTTGATTACCATTTTCTAAAAAATATCAACATCACTTCCTTGATGAAATTCATATTAAGGAAGGATGAGGTTTTCATAAATTTGCTCCCCCTCAATATGTGCCTCGAGGTTTGAAAGAGTTTTGCACATATTAGAAGGAATCTGCACTTAGATACAAATCAATCACGTTTCAATTCTTTGTGGTTTAAAATAGATGGTCCCCCTCAACATGTGCACGGAAAATTTGAAATCGTTTGACACATGTGGGGAGGAAATCTTGCTAAACACTTACGAAGCCATTTATCAAATTATCAGTTTAAATCCAATTTAAATCACAAATTCTCCCCCGATCACAATTTTCAAATCATTTGAGATTTGTGATCTCTGTAGATTTAAATTGATTTTGAAAGCTTTTGAGGAGAAATGTGACTTGATTATGAAAACATTTTAACTGATAAGGATCGGATTTTGAAACTTTACACTCCATTGATTAAACATACATGAATATCTATTTGAAAACAATTGTATGTCGAACAACCTTTTGATTTAATTGAAATCATTCTCCCCATCAATCAATGACACAAGTTGTTGATTGAGAGATAGATATTTTGACAACAGTTAAGTCTAGATGATTTTCAAAAATAGAGTTCGAGTTATTTAACAAAGCAATTAGTTTTCATTAGATAGTAAGTAATTGTTTATAGAATCAGAGCATGAGATTTGAAAAACAAGATAAAACATGGCTCTGTTCTTTCTTTGAAAACGGGTTACTGCCTGAAATGACAATAAACCATAGTTTCACTTTCTCCCAAAAATATTTTTTGATTTTTTTTTAAGAACATTCGAACAATATCTAAAGTCCCGTGTCATTCTTTGAATGACAACACAAAGACCGTAGATGTTTTCGAATTGAGAAAAACATGACAAAATGACAATATTTTTTGAAACTTTTCAAGATTTTTCAGATTTTTTTGGATTTTTGAAGGTTTTATATTTTTCTATTTGCTTTTTGAAGGTTTTGAAATTTTTGGATTTTGCTTTTCGAATAAATATTTACAAGATATGGATGAAGAAAGACCTTTTACTCCTCTTCTTCCTCTTGAAGACGTTTAAGTGTTTTCGGTTGAAGACTCTTTAGACCAATTCGTGGGAGGATAAACTCAAAACGTTCTCTAGGAAGAGCTTTGGTGAATATGTCGCTAAGCGGTATTGAGTCCTCACAAAATAAAGTTCCACCACACCGTTTTCTACTTGCTCCCTGATGAAATGATGTCGAATGTCGATGTGTTTTGCTCTTGAGTGTTGAACGTTGTTGAATGAGAGAGCAATAGCACTTTTATTATCACAGTACAGAGGGATTTTGTTGAATTCAAAGCCATAGTCAGATAATTGGGATCTCATCCATAGGATTTGAGCACAACAAGATGACATGGCTATGTATTCAGCCTCTTTAAAGGAAATAGAAGTACTCATTTGCTTCTTTGAAGACCAGCTCACAAGCTTATCACCAAAAAACCGAGCACCTCGGACGTGCCGGACGTGTATCTTGACATCCTGCATGATCGGCATGCATAGGTGTTAGTGACATACCGGTGTCCTTTAGGTACCAAAGTCCCATATTGATGGTTCCTTGGAGATACCGAAAGACCCGTTTAACCGCTTCAAGGTGCTTTTGGTAGGCTTAGCCTGATATCTAGCACACATGCAAATAGCGAACAAGAATGCGGTCTCGGTTGTGAGGTACATCGGGATCCGATCATACTACGATATTTCGTTTGGTCTACCATGATCCCTGAGTGGTCCTCATCCAGTTTAGTACGCTCAATCATGGGAGTGTCAACAGGGTCACTAGAATCAAATCCAAATTTCTTTAAAATCTCATTTGCATATTTAGATTGATTTATAAAAATGCCTCCGGGACTTTGTGAAATTTGTAATCCCAAGAAAAATGACATTTGTCCCATCATTGACATTTGAAATTTGGAACCCATTTCATTTGAGAAACGATCACATTCATTGGGGTCGGTCGAGGCAAAAATAATATCATCAACATATATTTGAATGTGAATTAAATGTTTGCCGACTTTACGGTGAACAATGTCGGATCAACTGCTCCTTTGTTGAATCCGGTAGATAGAAGAAACTTTGATAGCGTATCATACCATGCCCTTGGAGCTTGCTTTAAACCGTAAAGAGCTTTCTTCAAACGATAGACGTGAGTAGGATGCCCTGGATTCACAAAGCCTTCAGGTTGGCTGACGTATACGACTTCTTTAAGATCTCCGTTAATAAAAGCCGTCTTTACATCCATCTGATAGACTACCATGTTCTTACTTGCAGCATTAGCCAAAAGATTGATTGCCTCGATCACGAGCAAGCGAGGAGCAAATGATTCTTCAAAGTCAATACCCTCCTCTTGATGATATCCTTTTGCAACTAATCGAGCCTTATTCTTTAAAACATCACCATGCTCATCAAGTTTCACTTTGAAGATCCATTTTAGAGCAATTAATCATAGCACAATCGGGCGGTACTAATTCCCATACATCTAGTCGATCAAACTCATGAATTTCTTCTTGCATGGCATTGAACCAGTTGTTTTCATTCATGGCAGTTTTAACATCTTTTGGTTCGACCTTAGAGAGTACGGAGTTGAAGAAGCACCATAAGGCATCGGTTGCAAGTTGTTTTCGTGTGGATACTGGGCGAGAAGGGTTTCCAATGATGTTGTTCAATGGATGATCATGTGTCCACTTTCTAATGTGTTCATGTGGTTGTTGTTGAGGAACGGACGTAGCAGAGTCGATGTCTCGATGAAGATGGTTCGATGATGATTCAGGAGCAAATATGTTTTCAAATGGAGCATCTTCGGGAGTAGCAAAGGGATTAACTTCATCATGGGTGCCCGAAACAATTCCATGATGTACATTCGATGATTGATGATTTGTTGATGAGAGTGATCGGCGGCAAGCGCTTCTTGACTTAATGATATTGAAGCGAAGGGTTGACTTCATTGAGAGGGATAGGAGCACCTCTGATGATGGAATTGACATTTCATTAGCATTTGGCTCATAGTGTTCATCAAACATTAGATCAAACAATTTCTTTAAATCATCTTCTGATAGAGGTACATAAGGAGTTCTTGGTGAGGGATTTAAAATGAGAGTAGAACCGATGGGACTACTTGATGAAGGTTGAGATGCGGGTCCGAATTGGTTTGTCTGGAGCCATTGGACCGGTCGACTCATCAAGCGTAACGTGAATTTTTCCATGATATTTCGGGTTCTTTTGTTGTAGATTCGGTATCCTTTTCTGTTTGGTGCATATCCTACAAATACTCCAATGTCTGCTTTAGATTTAAGTTTGCCTAAATCTTGGCCCTCATTAGTTGGATAACACAATGCACCAAACACACGAAGGAATGAGAGATTAGGTTTTCTATTGTGGGCAAGTTCATATGGAGTTTTTCCATGAGCAGTGTGAATTAGGGATCGATTTTGAGTGTAGCATGCAGTGGCAATGGCTTCAGCCCAGAGAAACATTGGAACCTTTGAGTAAATCAGCATTGTTCTTGCGGCTTCCACAAGAGTTCGATTTTGTCTTTCAACTACACCGTTCTATTGAGGAGTTCGTGAAACACTTCTTTGATGACTGATTCCAACACTTTCATAAAACTCACTAAGTTGTTTATTAACAAACTCAGTTCCATTGTCGGTTCGGATGATTCTGACAGTTTTGTTAAGTCGAACCTACAGTTGTTTGATAAGTTTGATGATGATATCTGGAGTTTCATCCTTTGTCCTTAAGAACTTAACCCCGGTGAATCGAGAGTAATCATCAACCACAACTAACACATATTTCTTCCCAAAGATATTCTGTACTCTCATGGGTCCACATAAATCCATGTGAATTGTATGAAGAACTTCATAGCGAGTTTGTAGGTTTGGGTTTGTGGGCATACTTCTTGCTTTTTCCCAATTAGCATGCTGAACATAGATGATCCTTTTCATACTTTAGTCTAGGTAAACCTACAACTAAGTCCTTTCTGGAGAGATCATTGATGGAGCCAAAATTCAAGTGATTGAGACGACGATGCCATAACCATGACTTTATTTTCGAAGCCTTTGACAACAAGCAAATTGGAGAAGACTTCATCATATCTTCGATAGAGACAGTGTATATATTTGAACCACGTGTTCCTCTTAAAAGTTCTTTACCATCAAGTTCTCTAACGAAACAAGTATGTTTTCTGAAGGCCACTTCTAGATCAGAATCACAGAATTAACCGATAGAGAATAAGTTATGACCAAGACCTTCTACGTAATATACCATGGAGATAACACTATCACCGACAACATAATATCCATAACCCATAATTCACCAAATGATCGTTCCGAATCTAACAGTCCCGATGAATTTACTCACGAAGTTCATGAGCGCGACCGGTCTCCAGTCATATGCTTGGAAGCGACTGAGTCCGGTACCACGAACGATTTGAACGATCTGCAGTTGAACACAGACAAAAATGGATAAGTGGATAATTGGGATCCCCATGCAATAATGGGTTCCACTTGGTTAGTAACCATGATTGGAACACCCACATCAGAGGTAGAAACAATGGACTCATTAGAAATAGATGCGATGCTAGTGTCGATATTTGACCTATTCAAAGAATGTTCACTTCTTAAGGGAATAGTTCTACCAGTAGGCATCCATTTTCTAGTGGGCATTGTTTTAGCAACTTTAGGGCAAAACTCATTAATCTTACGGCCAGTAGGTATCCATTGATAACCTATATTACTAAATTTCCTTCCTGTGGGTTTCCACTATTTTCTAACTTTCTTTCGCCTTTGCCTTTTAGCCTTCTTAGCTTGAATTTTAACATTAACAGTTTTATCAGGGCATTTGACAGCATTGGACAAAACATTCACACCACATTCATGATTAGTAACAGAAATCAAGCAGTCATCATTACATGGTTTGTGAATAGTAGCAGAATTGAATTAATTACTGATGCGCTTATAGCTAATACTAGAATCAACACGATTCGTTTTATTCAACTCAAACTTAATATTCCTAGGGTGATCTTCTACTCTCTTCCAATGCACATTCTTAGCTTGCGAGGTCCTATCTTGCTTGGTATTGCCTGGAGGCTTTGACCATCTTGCTTTAATGTCACGATTACTCTGTAGGGGATTATGGGAAAATTAGTTGGTTGATCTACTTTTTGCATTCCTGAACTAGATGTGCAGGGATCTGAACTACTTGAAGGCACATTAGTGTTCACTTTCTTAAAACTGGGCATAGAATGATTTGTATGCTTGGCACTAGGCATGGAACAAGGCATCACAGCTTTACCTTTCGCACCTAAGGATTTAGGACATGTTGCAATTACACATTCTAGCAGCTCTTGAGATCGTTTGGCCTGAATGCAAGCAAACCTAATTTCTCTATCAAGAGGTTCATTAATGAAATCCTCTTCCACAATCTCACGGAGACATTCTAGACTATCCTTAAGGTGAGCACAATAGTCATGAAACACCGGTTCATTATTCCTAAGATGAGGAGGAATGCATTTACAGATCGCAGTATATTTGCAGTCTGAGGATGACTTTGATGCAACATTCTCATTAAAAAAAGTGGCAGTTTCCCTTTTTCGACTCCTCGATTCTCAATTTCTTTTTGTAAAGACGTTATTTTTTTGTTGTTTTTGTCATGAGTGACTTTCATTGAATCATATAACTCTTTAAAGTGTCGTTTAACCTTTTCATTTTCTTCTAGAAAACTCTCGTTTTCCTTTTGTAAAGCATTAACCAAGTTTTGAAGATGAAAGGTTTGAGAATACTGAGAATCTAAAGGAGGAAGCATTTGGGAGCCAGTCACATTGTTCTTTTCACCCTTTGATTGAGAGATTTGGGCTTTTAACTTTTTGATCATGTTACAATGAGCTCGAATCTGTTCATCACGTTTGCTAATTTCAAAAACTGCATCAAATTCAGGAGCATCCAAGGATGTCTTGATATTTGAGGTTTTAACATTTTCTTTAGATGTTGATATTTTAATTGCAAAGCAAGATGCTCAACTTCAATTTAGAAAACTGTTTCACCAGGTTATCATGATCATTCTGTTCAACTTTATCATGCAGTTTAGAGTTAGTTTTTTCAAGCTCAATGACACGATCATGGGAGACTTTCCGAGCAACAGATAATTCATGAAATTGAGAAGCATTAATGGAACAATTTGTAGTAGTGTAAAACACATCTTGAGTAATACATTCAGAAATAAGATTCTCATTCAAGGTATGCAAGTTCTTCCTCTCAATCTCATTATATTTTAATTCTCGCTCATAGTCACTAACCTCAACTATCATTGCATCAAATTCCTTTTCCATTTCTTTAATATCTGAATCCATCCCCCTTTTAAGACTCTCAAAGTGATCTTTTAGTTGTTTAAAGAAAGGTATGACCTCAGTTAAATAGCATTCTTTAGTTTGCTCAAAACCCTTTTCCCCTTCAGTTATCCCGTGGGTGTGATCCTTTTCTTACAAGTTTTCTCAAAATCAACAAATAATTGAAAAATAACATATTGAGTGATTAAGGTCTTGCTTTTAGTGGCAATAGTTCTAGGAACTAAATGCATTGGTGTATTCGGAGGATACACAGTTGTTGAAGGCATTTTCCTAACGGGAGGGTTTGTTACAACAAGATTCTCTGCTTTTTGCTTATCTAGATCCTTTTTCCGAACACTTGTTGGTGTTAACAACGTTTGAGGCTTAAACTTGTTCAAGGAAATCCAATTTTCCTTTTGTAATCATGGGGTTTGATCGTTATGTTATTCTCTTTACATTCGGGATCTTCTAGCTTCTTATTCATTTTCTCCCTAGATGCATCATCTAATTTTCTATCTTCCTCGATGCACTCAAAGCAACTAGGTTTCTGTCTAGGTTTAAGAATCTCATTACCATCATAGATTACATTATGAGCAGCTCTATACTTTTTAACAACCTCGGATTAGGTTCCACAACAAGGGGAATGCTATGCTTATCGCTTAAGACTCTCTGTTTAGTGATCAAGTGGCGATCTGAATGGTATTCTCTTATGCATACAACTTATTTTCAAGCTTGTTTTTCAAAGTTTTTAGATTGGAAAAATCATTAAAAGTTTTGATTCCTTAGCATTGAATTCTTGCTTAAGCATTTTAACATTTTCTTGAAGTTCTTGTTTTTGCTTAGCGGTTTTAGAAAGCTTTTCTTGTAAGGAGTTTAACTCTTGTTTTAAGACTTCTTCTCTAAATTTTCTTTTTCTAATAATTATGCGCATTTGGTCATCCATTTCTCGCTCACGGGTGGTTAACTCAAACTTAGCACGTTGTTCATAAATAGCAACTTGTTCTTTATAGGAATTTAGTTCAGAGATAACAAGTATCATCGGGGCACATGCGGTGTATTCATCAAAAACATAGTCATCATTGACTGCAGAAGATGCATTACTTGGTACAATCTCACTTTCACTTTGCTTCACATATTGATCATATGGGACAATATTACCATTACCCACATCTTCAATATCTGATTCATAAGTTTCAAGAGACTGTACTTTATTATGCATCTTTTGCATATCAACATCATCATATAGTTTTAATACCTCTGAAATGATTTTATCTTTGGATAGACCAGCTTGTTATGGTGGAGAGACCATAGGTGAGATGTTAGCCATGAAGATTGTTTGGGCAGTAGGTTCATCATCGACATCAGAGTCAAATGCATCACAGTCAGCTACTTGAAATGCATTTTGATGATTATTACTTATCTCCTGAATTGGCGTTCATCAACATCGCATCATAGGTTCGGGCATTTCCTTCAGCAGGGAACAACAACTCCTCTTCATCCAAAGCTGCTCCATTATCACGAGCTTGCACAAGCAGCATCTTGTCTCTGAAGTATTGCATTCGTGGGCGTTTTGGAGATGTGCAGTTCCTAGCAATATGTCCCTCACCACCACAGTTTTAGCACTTAATTGGCTTTGCTTGACCTTGATTCCCATTCCTTCCCTATTCGATTTACCACATATCCTCTACCAACTCCTCCTCTTCCCTGTTCATACTGCCTTTCTTGAACTGGTTGCACCCTAACCTTCCCATCTCGGCGGTTGCTTGATTGTGTGGATTGGATCTTTGTTCGAGGTTATTGTTGGTGTGTGGAAGAGAGTTCATGTTTTGACTGACCATGAGAGACAGTTGATTGATGAAGTTTTCCTTGAATGTGTTTGGGTCGGAGGCTTATATCTTTGGATCGGGATGAGTTTGTAATTACCATCACCCATGGGAATGAATTGAGAAGCTTTGGTAGTAATACCAACATTTGTGTAAAAGGTGTTGAGTCATTTGAGGAACTTGTTTCTCCCTGGTTGGTTTTGAACTGTTCAAGAATCCTTTTCTCAAACATAACATGTCTCTCATTCGGAGAAGGAAGGCATACAGTTGCTCATAGTTGGTGTTCTTCAATCCTTTGGTTAGCTTCACAGAGGTGACAAACTTGTGCCATTCGGGATTCATGTTGTTCACAAACTTTGAGTTCAATTGAATGTTTGGCATAGTCATTCTGATATTCCTCATATCATTTACAAGCTTGTGGAATCTCACGTAGTAATCATAGATACTCTCATCTGGTTTCATCTTGAAGTGCTCAAACTCATCATACAGTTGTGATTCTCTCTCTTCCTTGGTTAATTGAACACGAGATAAGCATCTTGACATTATCCCAAACTGCCTTGGCTTCGGTGTTGTGATTGATCAGCTTGTAGATGTCTTTTGGAAGACCCTGTAGTATGATGTTTGAGGCCCGATATCGCATCGAATCTCTTTTTCTCCTTATCACTAAGCTCATCATACGTCTTTGGTCTATCCAATCCAAAGATCATGGTTCCATCTGCAGCAATATCAATTATATCTCTTGTAGTCTCAATCGATAACGGTCCTTCATTCAATGGATTTGAGAATGTTGACCCTATTTTCCTTTCCAAGACAAGTACAATCTGATTCGTTGAGCCCAAGAGTCGTAGTCAGTTCTGTCAAGCATGGGTGGACGAGTATCAGAACCAGCTGCTTGAACATCCTCAACAACAGTGGAGATGATTGTAGATACGTTGGTAGACATGTTAACAGATTACACGGGATTTTATAACTCTATGATTAAACCGGAAAATAGATTCTTTCACGGGATTTTACTAAATCAAGAGAAAACCCTATTACAAACCGAAATCAACCAAGTCGCTAAGAGTTATTGAACCAAGTCGCTAAGACCAAGTCGCTAGATACAAGTTGCTAAAGCACCAAGTTGCTACACAGTCAAGTCGCTAAAGCACCAAGTCGCTACACAGTCAAGTCGCTAAAGAGCAACTCGCTAAGGTCCAAGTCGCTAACACCAAGTCGCTAAAAATTATGACAGCAAATCGCTAAGCACCAAGTCGCTAGACACAGCTAAGTTGCTAAAGAACAACTCGCTAAGATCCAAGTCGCTAGTATCAAGTAGCTAACAATTTGCACTACAACGCTAACAATTCTGAAGCAAGTCGCTAACCTCACAAAGTCGCTAGCCGTAGTGGAGAATCCACTAACTTGTACTATTTGTCGACTTGTCTCAATAGACAAGTCGCTAGGCTCAAGTCGCTAACAACTAACACTGTAACTCGCTAATTTTTACTGAAGCAAGTCGCTACGATGAAAATCACAACGAGAACCAAGTCGCTAGCAAGAAAAACTTCAAAAACACACTTTTCAATCCAAAACAAGCTCAACCACAGTGATTCAAGCTTACCAAATCAAAACCCAAGCACTTACAATGATTCTAAACACAAAAGTACACCCAAAATTCAAACTTTAACACTAGAAATGATCCAAATGATGCAAAAACCACTAAACTTTTTCAAACTCAAAAACCACCTAAAACCACTAGAAATCCAAGGATATGTAAGACAGATGATCAAACCATGGCTCTTTATACCAATTGTAACATATTGGATTTCACAAATACACTAAACCAATGATCAAAGAGGCGTATACAAGAGGTTTTAGAGAGAGAAAGGGTTAGAGGTTTGGGAACTTAGTGAGAGAAAATGAAAGTATTATTATGAGCTCCAACTCTCTACCTTGGGAGGTAGAGAGTATTTATAGTTCTTACATAAATCGCCACCTACGGGCTGTGGATCAGCCATACAGTGGGTAAAGACCCGTCCGTCCTCCACGGTGTTACTTAACTAAATACTACTTAACATTAAATAATCTACGACTACGAGCTTTCTAACGATTACATATACTTGAGGTGACCGACTCTTTAATGACTGGATTTTCTAAATCCTAACAATAATCTTCTCAAATTTCATAACCACTGAAGTCTGACGCAATCCATTCCAAAAGGTGCCAAGAGACCACTTCCCCCGAGTAGTTGAATTGATGCAGCCCGTCTCTTAGAATAGAGCTCAAGAACTATCCCGAATACACATCATGCCCGGAAAGAAAACACCTCCCCAATGTTTGTGGTAAACAATGGCTTTCTCCCCTGATGATCGTGTATGAAGCTCAAGAACCCGAAGTACACCAATATCCAAGAACTCTCCCGAATACACATCATGCCCGGAAAGAAAACACCTCCCCAATGTTTGTGGTTTTGACACTTCAGAATCAGCAACATCTTATCAGCCCAAATACTTGAAATCTTTTTGAGAAGACCACTTTTAATCTTTGTGAGAATCAACTTGCTGAAGAATATGAGCAAGTCTAATTGGGGATTAAATCAGACATTTCACCCTCTCCCAATTAGTGCTCTCCCCAAAACCGACAATCTATTTGATGAATGCCTTGACTAAGAAGAAGTCTTTAGATCGTTCAATGCAACTCGTCTTTAGTCTTCTAACATGTAGCAGAAAATGTAGAATCGACTGTAGACTCGACCTTCTTCAAGATTGTCCAGTTGGGGATTAGATAGTTAACATCTTCATCTCACCAAATGCATTCCAATTACCTTACAAATAGCAAATCCCCTTAACTCAAATCCCTCCCAATCAAACAAGAACAGAAAGATGTTCATTAAGGAAATCAGCTCCGCAACTGGAAGCACTTTGTCATTTAATCATATTAGCCCGTGTGAAGATGTTAACCAACGGCTCTTAGAATAAACTACATGTGAAGATGATCCGATAAGAAGAAGCTCGGTTCTTACATGAGTTAGGAGCCGTTTGACCATATATTCTCAAATATCAATCAACCATGCAGATAATTCACACTTCTTCTCCCCCTCAAGAATTGCATACGGAGATGCCATTCTTGATTAAACAAGTGATTATCATCCAAATGTATTCTATTCACACTTCTCCTCCGCAAAATTAGCACATGATGTCTCCATCTTCATTATATTGAGCAAGTGGAATAAGAGTAATTATCAGTAGTCCGGTTCACTTGATGACTGAAGCGCATGGAAAAAGCATGAAGCATGTTGATGAGAATGGTCATAAGTGAGAAGATTTCTCTTCTTCAAAAGATAAAGCGCACTGAAACATACACTTTTCTTTTCTTTAGAGTACGAGGCATGAACTGTTGTGTTCATACGTCATAATCTCTCTCTTTTCATCATCTCTTGGCAAAACTAGTAATCACCCCATTATCATTCAGTAGGCTCATTGTTGTGACAGCTGATGGAGAAAACCCAATATGATGAATATTACCCTGAAGTAAACTAACCCGAACTCGTGACTTAAACTTGCACATATATAACAAAGGGCGGTGCCGAGACTTCATCCTCCATTGAATCTCTAAGTACTCTATACTCTTCATCCAACCAACCATCAAGTATAAGACGTACATCACCTCTTGAAAATCCACAATTGAATGTGACACTGAGCACTACAACGTAACTCCTTAAAGTGATAGTTATTTTGAGGTGATAAGAGCCCAATTCCCCCAAGTGGTAAAAAGAAAAGGTAAAAGTCACCCAACAATAACTAGATTTCCAAGTCTTTGTTTTTTATAATAAGCTCGAACAAGGATCTTGAAGAATCTTCATCCAACCATCCCTGATACCTTCAGATACTAAGTACACTCGCCCATGATAATTCACTTCAACCTCAAATAAATAATAGTGAATTAACTCCGTTGTCACATCTTCTGGTTAAAAACTCAAATCTAGCCTCCTTTGACGTTTTGAGTGAACTATGATAATGGTTTTCATCCCGACCATGGTTAAATGCACATAACCCCGTAAAACCTTGTAATAACAAAACTGCCACGATGAATATCCAAACACACATCCAATTCATGAAGTACACCCGTTTATCCCTTCTTCAAAGCAGAAACCGTAGCACTAGCATCTGAAAAGATCCCGAAACACACTTTCCTTTCTCCAGGATGATTCCATCAATACGGGATTTTACAATTCTATGGTTTAAACCGAGAAATAGTTTCTTTCGCGAGATTTTACAAAGCCAAGAATAAACCGTAAGATAGATCCGGAAATGCACTTTACAATTACCAGGATGTTTCCATTGTCACGGGATTTTACAAGTCTATGATTTAAACCGAGAAATAGTTTCTTTCGCAGGATTTTACAAAATCAAGACAAAACCATAAACAATGTCAGCTTGAATGTGTTAAGAAAACTTTGGTTTCAGTGAATATCTATTTTAGGGGAACATGCAGCGGTTCATCAATGGTTCATTATCCAACATCATCAACCATCCAATAAATACTCTGGTAAACACATCATTCACATGTTCTGTCAGCTATTGTAGTGACAATGGAGAAGTAAACCCGATATACCAAACTTGATCATGAAGTAAAATTCCTCATATTTGCTACTTAAACTTGTACTAATCCTCTTGACAAAGAAACGGTGTACCCAATGTACAAAACCTCTTGACATTCTCAACTAAGTGAGACACCGAAGTGATAGTTACGTTGTGGGTTAAGCGAGAAAAAGTCACAACCGTAATTAAATAGCCAAGTCTTTATCACCCTCTATAAACGCCCAAACAAATCATCTTCGCGGAAGGGTAGAAAGAAAGAAGACGAAATAAGTAAACGTGCTCGGAAAACTTCACTTCAAAATCAAATAAGAAATACCGTCCAAACAACCCCGTAGTCAACATTTTCAATAAACACTTCAAGTCGTGATACAATATTCTTTGTGAATATGTATACATAAAAGTATCAAATTGCATAACCCAATGAGTCTCATCATCAAATCACATCATGCACCAAATCTCATTATCAAATCACATGATCAAATCTCATCATCATCAAATCTTACATAAGTCAAATCTCGAGAAGCCCATCTGACCCAATCATGAGTGCAAACCAATCTTGGTTACTTGAAAAAAATCAAGGCCTGGTCTATGAAAAACAATCCAATCGTCCAAGTAGAGCCTTTAAAACATTAAACTCAATACCAAATTAGTAACACCAGTCAAGAAGCTCAAGCCCATGTTTTTCAAATATTAGATTAAGCTGTGAATTAGCGAATCCTCCGTGAAAATTAGCATACCAAAAATAACACTCTTTTTTTCCAAATATAATCATAATTAAGTGTATCCTCTCACTCTATTCTTATATCTAATCAAAACTTGTCCATCCCGTAAAACTCGTTAAGCCCATCTTACAATATAACAGATCCAGGCCCATGAGAACATTGGATAATCACGCTCCAATTAAGTCATCCAAACCCGATCCAAACAACATGTGTAAACCGGTTATATGAGGGTAACATAACCCTAAATATTAGGGCAATTATCTACACACATTCATCATAAACACACGCTCCCATCTCCTTGTTTCTCTCACCAAACCCTATCAAATCAAGATCTAAACTCTTCTCCTTAAATTTCTTCACAACAATCCGATTAGGATTAATATTCAGCAAATCTCAACACATCCCCATCATCACAACTGATTAACAAACAACTTGAATCGAATCACAAACACAAGAACCACCACCGTACCCCTTTTTTTTCATTTACAGCTCAAGAAGAATCAAGAACACGACTTAGGGCTTCAAGATCCATTGGGTCTCGAGTAGGTTTGTATGTGATTATGTTATGTGTTGTGGTCTTTGAACGAAACTTGAAGGGATTATAACACTAATGTTATAAGTCTTATTCATATATGTTTCAAACATTTACTGAAGTGAGAACTTCATAAAGGATTGATGATGATGGTTTAAATTCGTGGGTTAGACATTGACAAATCTTGAAGCATATTTGATAACCACGAATTAAATATGTTTGAGATCTTTTTATTTTATTTTTTCATTGTCTCGTGAAGTAGAGGTTTGAATATGGGATTTAGATTAGATATGAAGTTGTTGGAAGAGGGATTAGGATAGGTTTTGGATCGATGATGTATATGTTACGGAGGTCGAGACTTGGTGTTTTGGTATTTGATAATGTGGTCATGGTCAACTTGACGATTTCTTCTTCTACATCTATTCTTTTAATTTAATTCAGACAAGTCGCTAGATAGACGGCAAGTCACTAGATAGACGGCAAGTCGCTAGATAGACGGCAAGTCGCTAATCTCAAATCGTTAACTTATAAATATAAGTCGCTATATCATTTTCTTGACAAGGCTTGCGATGTAAAGGACATTTTCAACGTGCTCATATGCGTCTTCGTCCCTGTTTCCTGAAAAAGGGTTAGCGCGAAGCTCCTTCATAAATTGGTCTTTGATTTCGAAATGAACATCCGCTCCAATTGCCGGTCTTACGAGACCTGGCCCTTGTTATGCTCTTGTCAACGCCAAGTATTCCTCAAGAGTGAGGTCATCGATGTTAACAACTTCCATAGTACCTGAAAACTTGAAATATGATCGTGAGAAAATTTTAAAACGAAATTAAAGACTTAATATTAATCCTAAAATAACTCCCCGGAAACGACGCCAAAAACTTGATGCAGGTTTTACTGACCAGGTCTTAATATTTATAGTGTCTCGTTAAACCTATGGTCTACCCTAGTGCACTAACGGGCAGTGTACCCGGTCGTGTGTAGTGTAGTAATCGGTAAATCCGAGGTCGTCCCAAGAGCTATGTGTGTTGGATTATTACTAAGTCTACGTGTCACAGATTAATAATGGTTTCAATAGGGATTTAATTAATTAAACTACTAAAACAGAATAAAATAAATAAAAGCAAATAAATGGTAGACGAAATCAATAGAGGAAAGTGGTGCTAACCTAGTTAATCCTCCTAGCTAGTTATATCTACGTCTACTTACTTCCAATTACTTCAGGTGGGGTCAAATTCGAGAGGACAGCATTTGGTCAATTCGCCCTAACCTATCAGCAAAGATCCACCACAGGAGAAATCGGTAGCACCGTCATAAGTCTGTTGTTCACGGTCCCTAAGCCAAGTCATTAAGTACCGCTACATGCTAGATTTATAATAGTGAATGTTCGGCCGTTAGGAACTTAGACACGCACCCCCTAATTCTTAAGTTCATCCAAGCGATAGGTGATCAGTTGGTCAAATCGCACAAGTAGAAAGGGTCGTCATTGGTCATATCTTACCCTTCCCGTCTCAGGTCCGCTCACCTAGGGATTCGGTTGGTCATATCTCTAGGCAATTGGCCTCTATTGCCATTCAAAACTACCGAACCAAGGGTGGCTACCAATAAACTATGCATGCATACACTTAGAAATAATTGTGCGGAAGTAAAGTAAACGCAAACAAAACAATTAAGGAATCATAACTAGGTTAGCACCAAAAGGTGCTTAGCCGCTCATATTAATCATGCAAATCAATTTAATATTCAAAGGTACGAAATACATGAATTGAAAGTAAAAGAAATATAAAACGCTAATGCTTATCATAGTGGAGTGATTTCTCCCTTGGAGACAGCTCCGTATGCTCCTCTAGACCTGCCTTGAGCTTTTTCCCACATTCTCTGAGTGTTGTGTGTGGAATGGAATGAATAGAAATGCTGGAATTCGTGGGGTATTTATAGGCCAGATCTTGGTTACGGCGTAACTAAAATAAGAGTTACGCCATAACCTTCTATTTTGCACTAGATCTGCTAGTTACGGAGTAACCTAATGAGTGGTTACGCCATAGTCTTCAATAAGCTCGGTTACGTCGTAGTTGATGCAGCAGTTACGGCGTAAGTATCAGCGGCGTGGACCTCATTTGACCTAATGTAGTTACGCCGTAACCTTTGGGAAGAGTTACGTCGTAACCTTATGATAAGTTGGTTTTCTGAGTCACGCAATAGTTACGGCGTAATGTGAGAGACGAGTTACGCAGTAACTTCTTCAAACTAGCATACTGTGATAAATCTTTAAATATTTCTCCAGTTCCACGTCTCTTTAGCTCCAATGCTCGTAATTTACCTGAAAGTGGAAAACAATGGAAAACAAGCGTAAATCCATATAAATGATATAAATTACAAGCATTATCGGGGGAAGTTGACACTTATCTCCCAAAACCTGGAAAATATGAGTTTACAAATCCCTTATGCTAGAATAAAACAAAAGCCGAACACCTCACGAAAAGGGAACAAAACACTCAAATCTCTCAACTATTCTAAGTGTCAATTTTGGGGTGATCACTCAATCGCACAGTCATAGCATGTATTCTATCATAAGCTTGCCGGTTACATAAATCTCCACCACTAGAGTTAAGGGCTAAACAATTCTCGAAGGAAATATGGGTAGACACGACAAAGGTTAAGGGGTGGCTCGTCATTACTAACATGTCATGGCGAAGTGGACAAAATCAATGATACATGACCAAATCCATGGCCAAGACACCAAAGATTGCTCGCTGCATCACCTAGACACGCTTCATGTCTAAAGGGAAGGATAAGACATGGGATATATAATTGGTGTAAAATAAAAAACAAGCAGGTAGTCTAAATCTATAACCAAGTCATCACCACTTACCGTCCGCCCAAAGTCCAAGTTTTGAAGTCAAGAAATCGGATCATGAAATGCAAGGTAGATGTGTCATTAGAGGACGTCGTGATGGGCACACTACCTTTTCTTCAACTGTTGGCATAACTACCAACTCCAATCTCCACATTTGACCGAGGTGGCCTCCTCGATACTAAATCAATAAAGCTCACACTACAGTGCTTATAACATCGCACTTTACAATAACATAACAACTTTTTTTTTTCAACATAACAATAATAAGATAACAGAATATGCCCCCACTTGAGATGAACAATGAGAATTCGGGGGGTCTTCAATGATCTTCAGAAATGTTGTCGATGAAAGCATGATTTCCGAACCTTTCCACTGGAACCTTGAACTTAGGCAAATGATGACTTCCCAATCACAAATAAAGACTACAGAGTAGGCTAAGGTGTATAGGTGTATCGAAACAATATATTGGGTTGACAAAATGAAAGGAATGGCTCAGATGGGTTTATCTAAGGGTATCTTGCACTAAAGATGAGTGCAACAAAAGGGTTTCACATGGGGGTCGAAAAGTCGAGGTGACTAATCGATAGACACACAATGGTAGGCTGTTTGGGTGATAATCCTATAATATTGCCTTCTAAAACTGAAAAGTCCAAATACATCGAGCTAACTCAACATACCTCGTCTATGGTCTCGAAATGATGCAATGGCCAACTTCTAAAGTTTACAAGCTACCGGCACACTCATAATTTGGTGGATTTGGGGTAAAATATTAGAAACGGATAAGGCTAATCTCACCATATAATATCAAGGGTTGTATGTGCTCGGCTAAGGTCTAATCTAGTTAGGTTAAGAAAAACATGTCAAAATTTTAAAAATGGCATAATTTTTCAAAATAAACTAGAAAAAAGAGGGCGAAATAAAGTTCAAGAGATAATTCTACTCCCGTCCCCCCACTTGAATTGTACAGAGTCCCTTTTGTACTAGGCATTAAATAAAGGAGAAGATAAAAGTAGAATTAGAACGAGAACTTCCCTGAAATTTGCTCCATAAAGAAGGAAGGCCCACGAACAAGAGACGTGCCTTCGTTTAAGCATCATGAACAAACTTCAATCCCTGAAATCACACTACCGACAAGCATAATTCTAAAAAGAAAAAATGAAAAATAAAAAATGAAAAACAAACCTAACTCACTTTCGTAGGAATCACGGTTGCATTTAGCGAATGCAACAAGCCTTTTGAACCACTTGGTGTCCCAAGTGGACAAGTGAAGTCTCGTGAGGGTTTACAGGGAACACACCCACAAAGTTCATTTAAAATACTAATACAAGGTTATTGTGTTTTAAAATGAAAGAATTAAAGCAGAGGAAGGTTACGTCGTAACTCTTTTAAGGGAGCTACGCCGTAACTAGCAAAATCTGACATAAGCTGCAAAGCGAGTGGTTACTATGAAACCAGATGGTATACCGTAATTGGTAATGCGTCAAGAATTCTGCTGCTAAAAGGTTGGTTACGGCGTAATCACCAAGATGAGTTACGCGGTAACTCTATTCAGATCAGCAACTGTAGCAGCAATAAGTTCCTCGTTTCCTGGAAAAATAGTTAGAAAACACAAAACCCAACATAAAAGGAAATAAAACAAAAGAAAGGGATAATTCGGGTTGTCTCCCGAAAGAGCACTTTTCTTTATTTACGAGTCTTTAAGTTAGACTCAGAGCCGCGGGGCTTCTATGGGGGGCCTTCGGACTTCCTCTTCCTCCTCTATATCATATTTCATTGAATAAGGCTGGTCTCAAACATGCGGAGAAACAAACCGAGTCATTGAGTATCTTTTCTGCAAGAAATTAGCTTGTGTCCATTCGGAAAGAAATTTAGCCTCGTCTTCCACTTTTATTTTATCATACCTAAACTTTACTCGTAACCAATTTTCAAAGGAGATTCCCCTGTATCCTACTTCATTTCTCTTATCTTCGTCAAAACATGCCCATTCCTTGCGTTTGAGCCATTTAAGTTCAGGGAATTCTCCTCCATCATAGATCTTGCAGTTGGGGTTGCATGTAGGCATTGCCATCGTGTAGTCATCAGCTTTGATAGCGGGTTCACAAAAATGTATGGTCCAATCAATTTCGGTGAACCATTCGCTAAAAACATTATGCCCTTGTAACCATTTTTTTCTAATAAGATTCTCGTCTTCCCAGCACCACCAAACTTCTGCAGCTTCTTTAATCATATGAATGAGGTGCTTTCCTCCTCCATTGCATCATTTTTGAAAAGGAGAACACGTGGGTAATGTTACTTTGGTCCCCTCAACTAAACAAGTATTAGGAACACAACAGTGAATTCTTCTTTTCACAACGTAACTGGGTACAGAAAACGGGATCTCTTCCTCATCTTTTTCATCGTCACTTGATTGATGCCACCGCAAATGGCCAAAAGATGAAGGCGGAAATCTATCGGAATCATCTAATTCAATCCTTGGTGAATCCTCAGTCATAACAATTTCGTCTGCTTCAAGGCTTAAGGTTTTATCCAATTTAAACTCAACTATATCGCCACAGTATCCACCGTAATATCCTAATGTCTCCAGGAACGGTTTACCGAGAATCAAATGTTCCTTTTGTTGCTCTCCATGTCGATTACTACAAATTCTGGGGCTGAAACAAATTTATCAACCTTGATACAAGTACCACCTGTAATTCCTAAAGGGGTAACCTTGGTGTCTGTCGCCGGATTAATCAAAATATCTGTTTCCCAAAGGTGCACCACCTTAAGTTTTAGGAATATGGAAAGCGGCATGATGTTTATACAAGATCCAAAATCAACCACCCCCAACATATTAACACTCCCAGCAGAACATGGAACGATTAAACCATTTGCGCTAATATCCTTAACTGAAAATAAACTTGTTTCTGACCTGGATACGGTTTCTGAACTATGGTTACGCCGTAACTCAGTGAATTGGTTACGGCGTAACCCTTTCTGCATGTCGGATATCGTAATTTCCAATTCATCAGTTGTGGAATTGCATTCCTCAACCACCTCCTGAGGGTTTTGGCGAAAACAGCGTTGCATTCTACCATGTGCTTGGTTTCATTAAGTTCAATTTCATCAATCTCAGCACTGAGTTTTTCAATCATTGCTCCAAGGTTTTTTAGGGTTTCGTCGTGCCTGGAAAGATTTTTATTTGTGTTTTCCTGGAAACCCCTTAACCATGTATCTTGTTCCTTTTGTTTCTAGGCTGATGTTTCCAGGAATTTATTAATTATTTCTTCAAGACTGGGCTTTCTTTCTCCATAAGGCCCACGGTTGTAATTTCCATGATACCCATTACAATTTCGATTATCTCCGTAAAATGGTCGATTTTCTCCATACTTGGCTTCTTCAATATTTTCTTCGTCCATATAAGGACAATTCTTTGTTAGATGTCCTCCTTCACAGCTTTCACAACCTACTTGGATGGCATGAACGGTTTTTTTGACCTTCAGCATATCTCGACTGAGATTTTTAATTTTACTAGCTATTGCTGCAATTCCGTCAAAACTTCCGCTTTGGTTTCTTTTACTTCCTCCGTCGTGCCATTTTTGAGAGTGATCCGCCATTTTTTTAATGGCTTCAATTGCAAGAGTAGGAGTCATGTTCGGGATAGGTCCTTGATAGTCCAGCATTTGCCTTGTAGTTACGTTAATTCCTTTGTAGAAGATGTTGACCTTCTGCTATTTGTTCAGATCATGCGTAGGACACTTGTAAAGGAGATCGTTGTATCTATCCCAGGCTTGATACAACGTTCCGTCGTCTTCTTGTTTGAAATTATGGATCTCCAAAATCTGGTTAGAAATCTTTGATGGTGGACAATATCTCTGAATAAAGTGAAGTAGCGCCCAAGTATTAATTGCCCCGACGGGAAATCTTTCGATCCATCTTCTAGCAGCTCCAGTAAGACTCATAGGGAATACTCTTAGCATAATAGCATCATGAGACACACCTGAAATGTTGAAAAGGCTTGCGATGTAAAGGACATTTTCAACGTGTTAATACAAATAAGCCGTAAAAACGTTTATTTATATTTTACGATCTTCTAATGTTTTGTCGATAACAAACGTAAAATCATTTTAACGAAACAAATAGAGTAGGTAAATAGTTTGAGTTAATAGTTTTCTAACACACTTACGTTTTCACATAAAACACTAAAACAAGCTTAAGTGATTTTATGATTTAAATATATATGTACAACAACTAATGTTTACATATTGGGTTAGCACATACTTAAACTAAGTATACTAAAATGGGTAAAAACATGTATATACTAAAATGGGTAAAAACAAGTATATACTAAATGGGTAAAAACTTGCAAATGGTATTGACCCACAACCCATGGTTTTATATATACCACTTAACCAAGTTCATTGTATCTAGAAAGAAAACCATGGATCAACCCATAACCCATGACCCATGACCTATAACCAAAAATACCCATGGGCAAAGTGGAGCGTACCACGGATCCCTGGCTTTGTGCTAGCCGGATCCCAAGTGGAAGGGATCCGTGGGATCCGGGGAACAGTAGAGAATTTTCTCTATAAATAGAGAGCCATTTCTTCCTTTCTATGCATCTCTTTACACACATACTTCCCCAAAGTATTCTAACCCTCTAACCTCAGATCTAAGTGATCTATGTAGTTTGTCTTTTGTTTTTGTGTGATCTTCTAGGTTCCTCTTAAAGGCAAGATCACCACTTCTTGAAGACGTGCAAGCTCAAGTCCATGAGTTGTCATGCTTCGTCATCATCAAGACAACTAAGGTTCTCTTGTTGATAGTTCTTCCTTTCTCCATAGATGTTGGGTTGAAGGCATTAGTGAAGAATGCCAAAAGTGTCAAGATGAAAGCATTAGTGAAAGGTGCTCATCATCCGTGTCTAAGAATTATTGAAGAATGCTAAAGGTGTCAAGACGAAGGCATTAGTGAAGGATGCCAAGCGTTGTGTCAAAGGCATTAGTGAAGGATGCTGAAGAATCAAATCAAGTAGCATTTGGGAAGATTTCCTAGGTCGTATAATCGATGAGGTGCATCGTTATACATATAAGTATTTGTTTATTTACAAGGATGGTGATATCCTTGATGGTGTTGTAACAAGGAGTAGATCTCCTTGAGATTAGGTGTTGTGTCATGAAGGGTAGTAGTTCCTCCATAGTAATGGAACTAGGTGCTTAGCCTAGTACCTAATAAAGGGTAGGCGACGTTGTGATAGGATTATTTCTCCTAAGGTGTGAAAGAACTCGGTGGTTAGCCTAGCATCATATAAAGGGTAGACGACGTTGTGTTAGGTATGGTTCGCCTTGGTGTGAAAGAACTCAGTATTTAGCTTTGTACCGGAAAAAGGTTAAGCAACGTTGTGAAGGCTTCTCCGCCATAAGGAGTTGGTGTAGTGCTTACGAACTCTTGAGTAGGTGACTCGGGGAGTGGAGTAGGGCAAGGAAGGTGTCCTTGTAGCCGAACCACTATAAATAACTTGTGTCGTGGTGATGTGCTTCTTACTCTTTATATTTCATTACACGTTTATATATCTATCTATCAACGTCCAACATAAACAATCAAATAGATTGACATAAGTCGATCTAATTATTTAAAAGAAAGTTTTAAATTGGTAAAACTATTCAACCCCCCCTTCTAGTTTTCCACACAACGTGCTCATATGCATCTTCGTCCCTGTTTCCTGAAAAAGGGTTAGCGCGAAGCTCCTTCATAAATTGGTCTTTGATTTCGAAACGAACATCCGCTCCAATTGCCGGTCTTACGAGACCTGGCCCTTGTTATGCTCTTGTCAACGCCAAGTATTCCTCAAGAGTGAGGTCATCGATGTTAACAACTTCCATAGTACCTGAAAACTTGAAATATGATCGTGAGAAAATTTTAAAACGAAATTAAAGACTTAATATTAATCCTAAAATAACTCTCCGGCAACGGCGCCAAAAACTTGAAGCAGGTTTTACTGTCTTAATATTTATAGTGTCTCGTTAAACCTATGGTCTACCCTAGTGCACTAACGGCCAGTGTACCCGGTCGTGTGTAGTGTAGTAATAGGTAAAGCCGAGGTCGTCCCAAGAGCTATGTGTGTTGGATTATTACTAAGTCTACGTGTCACAGATTAATAATGGTTTCAATAGGGATTTAATTAATTAAACTACTAAAACAGAATAAAATAAATGAAAGCAAATAAATGGTAGAAGGAAATCAATAGAGGAAAGTGGTGCTAACCTAGTTAATCCTCCTAGCTAGTTATGTCTATGTCTACGTCTACTTACTTCCAATTACTTCAGGTGGAGTCAAATTCGAGAGGACAGCATTTGGTCAATTCGCCCTAACCTATCAGCAAAGATGCCACCACAGGAGAAATCAGGCGCACCGTCATAAGTCCTGTTGTTCCTGGTCCCCTAAGCCAAGTCATTAAGTACCGCTACATGCTAGATTTATAATAGTGAATGCCCGGCCGTTAGGAACTTAGACACGCACACCCTAATTCTTAAGTTCATCCAAACGATAGGTGATCAGTTGGTCAAATCGCACAAGTAGAAAGGGTCGTCAGTTGGTCATATCTTACCCTTCCCGTCTCAGTCCGCTCACCTAGGGTCAGCTGGTCATATCTCCTAGGCAATTGGCCTCTATTGCCATTCAAAACTACCGAACCAAGGGTGGCTACCAATAAACTATGCATGCATACACTTAGAAATAATTGTACGGAAGTAAAGTAAACGCAAACAAAACAATTAAGGAATCATAACTAGGCTAGAACCAAAAGGTGCTTAGCCGCTCATATTAATCATGCAAATCAATTCAATATTCAAAGGTATGAAATACATGAATTGAAAGTAAAAGAAATATAAAACGCTAATGCTTATTGTAGTGGAGTGATTTCTCCCTTGGAGACAGCTCCGTATGCTTCTCTAGACCTGCCTTGAGCTTTTTCCCACGTTCTCTGAGTGTTGTGTGTGGAATGGAATGAATAGAAATGTTGGAATTCGTGGGGTATTTATAGGCCAGATCTGGGTTACGGCGTAACTAAAATAAGAGTTACGCCGTAACCTTCTATTTTGCACTAGATCTGCTGGTTACGGCGTAACCTAATGAGTGGTTACGCCGTAGTCTTCAATAAGCTCGGTTACATCGTAGTTGATGCAACAGTTACGGCGTAAGTATCAGCGGCGTGGACCTCATTTGACCTAATGTAGTTACGCCGTAACCTTTGGGAAGAGTTACGTCGTAACCTTATGATAAGTTGGTTTTCTGAGTCACGCAATAGTTACGGCGTAATGTGAGAGACGAGTTACGCCGTAACTTCTTCAAACTAGCATACTGTGATAAATCTTTAGATATTTCTCTAGTTCCGCGTCTCTTTAGCTCCAATGATCGTAATTTACCTGAAAGTGGAAAACAACGGAAAACAAGCGTAAATCCATATAAATGATATAAATTACAAGCATTATCGGGGGAAATTGACACTTAATATTCAGGACTATTTGATGTTATCATCTACCCTAATGCACTAACGGGCAGTGTACCCGGTCGTGTGTAGTGTAATATTCGGTAAAACCGAGGTCGTCCCAAGAGTTATGTGTGTTGGATCAATACTAAGTCTAGGTGTCACAGATTTTAATATGATTTCGATAGGAAATTAACTAATTAACTACTAAAGCAAATAAAGGCAAAGGTGTGATCAATAGAGGAGAGTGGTGCTAACCTAGTTATTCATCCTAGCTAGTAATGTCTACGTCTAATTACTTCCAATTACTTCAAGTGGGGTCAAAGTTGAGAGGACAGCATTTGGTCAATTCGCCATAACCTATCAGCAAAGATGCCACCACTGGAGAAGTCAGGTGTCCCCTCATAAGTCCAGTTGTTCCTGGTCCCCTAAGCCGAGTCATTAAGTTCCGCTACATGCTAGACTTATAATAGTGAGTGCACGGGCGTTAGCAACTTAAACACTCACCCCCTAATTCTTAAGTTCATCCAAATGGTAGGTGACCAGTTGGTCAAATCGCACAAGTAGAAAGGGTCGTCAGTTGGTCATATCTTACCCTATCCGTCTCAGTCCGCTCACCTAGGTTCAGTTGGTTATATCTCCTAGGCAATTGGTCTCTACGGCCATTCAAAACTACCGAAACAATGGTAGCTACCAATAAACTATGCATGCATACACTTAGAAATAATTATACGGAAGTAAAGTAAACGCAGACAAAACAATTAAGGAATCATAACTAGGCCAGCACCAAGAGGCGCTTAGCCGCTTATATTAATCATAACAATCAATTCAATGTTTAATGGTACGAAATACATGAATCGAAAGTAAAGAAAAGATAAAACGCTAATGCTTATCGTAGGGGAGTGATTTCTCCCTTGGAGATGGGTCCGTATGCTCCTCTAGACCTGCCTCTGGCTTCTTCCCACGTTCTTTGGTTGTGGTGTGTGAAATGGGATGCTTTAAAATGCTAGAAATCGTGGGTATTTATAGGCCAGGTCTTGGTTACGGCGTAACTATAAAATGAGTTACGCCGTAATCCTCTAATCCTTCGTAAATTGCACTAGATCTGCTGGTTACGGCGTAACCTAAGAAGTGGTTACGCCGTATTCTTCAATAATCTTGGTTACGCCGTAGTTTGATGCATGAGTTACGGCGTAATTATCAGCGGCGCGGAACCTCATTTGACCTAATATGGTTACGTCGTAATCTTTGGGAAGAGTTATGCCGTAATCTTCTGATAAGTTGGTTTTCTGGGCCACGCTTTAGTTACGGCGTAATGTGAGAGATAAGTTACGCCGTAACTTCTTCAAAGTAAGCATACTATGATAAATCTTCAGTAAACTCTCCAATTCCGCGTCTCTTTAGTTCCAATGCTCGTAATTTACCTGAAAGTGGAATATAATGGAAAACAAGCGTAAATCCATATAAATGATATAAATTACAAGCATTATCGGGGGAAATTGACACTTAATATTCAGGATAATTTGATGTTATCGATGGTCTAATTAAGACTCGGTTAAGTATGTAGGTTGATGTATCAACGGCATTGCACCAAAATATTTGAGGAATAGATTGCTCATTAATCATGCTCGTACTGTTCCTCGGATCCCATGGATCCCTTACTTGATAGATTCGTCCAGTGTAATCTGGGGGATCCGCCAGACGCTCCTCCTATTTGGGTTATGGGTCATGGTTCATGGACTTTGGGTCATGGGTATCCAAATAGATACAATGTATCTAGACATTGGATCATGGGTTATGGATTTGCTCCATGGGTATGGGTCATGGGTTATGGATTTTACCCATCCTAATAAACTATTACAATAAATGAATTATTACAACAATTTATGTTAAATGACTATATGTAATATGTTTTACAAAAATAACATGTATCCTTATAATTTTACTTATGATAACTTATATTTGTTATCAACAAAACATAAAGAGATCGCTAAATATGAATAAAAGTTTTTACGATTTATTTGTAATAACAGTAAGTTTTAGAGGGAAAACGAATTGTTGTGCTTTGACTTTAGGTATTAAAAGGGGGTGTGGGGTTATCTGGGACAATAAATGGACCAAAATACCCCTCGCGTGACCGGTACGTGAGGCACTTAACTGGGAAATATTTGCACCGTTCGTCCACAGGAATGGTTTTGTGCCAAGTTTACTAACGGACGGATGGTTTTGTGCAAAACAAAATACGAGGATGTAAAGCAACACAAGTAACAAACTACATGAATGTATTTTGTACTTTACTCAAAAAAAATATAATGCGATTGTCAACCAAACTGCAAGACTTAATAATGAAAATGATGAAGATTTGAAGATGCATGTTAAACTCCTTGTATCATGACACGAAAGAAAAAGTTTCATCACAACGAAGTAAAGTTAAAAAAATGTGAACTTTCAACAATGTGGTTTGTTATAACCGGGCGATCGTCCAAGACCTCAAATTATAAAAGCCCCAAATTTGTACTTACATTTAACAATATCAAATAAAATACTTGATGGGTTACCAATGATCAGTGATATTAATTGCAAATTATGTAATATTTTTAAAGTAAATTTTGGTATTATTGGGATGAGCATTTAGAACCGAATTCGAACACCATATCGAAACAATACCGACTCCCGATACACGGTATGGGACCGGTACGATGAATCGAGTCAAAAAAAAATATGGGGCCACTAATACGGTACCGGTGTCAAAGCGGGATAGTACTCATTGAACCGTTTCATGCTAAACAACAGTAATGTAAAACATAAGGAAAGAAATGAAACGTCCCAAAAAACCTTATGTGGCAACTATAATCCTTCATAAGCCATCCCGAAAATTAAACCATACCTATTTTATAAGTTTTGAAATGTTTGTAAGTTACGACTGTCTTGGTGATATGTTTATTTAATTGTTGGTTGCGTCTTCTGATACGTTGTGGTTCGATGTCACTCACGAATGCACGTTTTTTCTTGTTTTTTGTGCTCACAGAAAGTTACTAACATGAAATCTTAGAATTTTTTTTGGTTTAACAAAAAACGGGAAGAACCGGATATGTGCCAGTTTTACGTAACGAGTACCGGTACCAGACTCCCGTCTGATACGATACCGACCCATTTCATGCTCGGGAGAAAAACGGTACCATCAGTTCGGTACGAATTCGGTACCAATCTGATATTGTGTTCATCCTTAGTCTAAAGTCAAAACAAAATAGATCCCATAATAGCCTAGTGCAGGCTGCTCATATCAACTCATGGGGCCGCAAAAGAAGTCCGACAGATTATGTAGATACTAGCCGGGTACCCACGCAATGCGGCGGCGAGTACCCGTGTCATTATATTTTCCGGTGAGAATTATGTTTTAGGTTGTAAAGAACGTATTTTTTGTGGGTTTTTGTTTCTTTGTTTGGTGTGTGTTTTTTTTAGATGTGTAAAGGTTCGGCTTTTATATGGTGCAAACATACATGTGTAGTGTTCTAATATTAGGTTGGGAGTTAAGATTTTTTTTTTTGGCAAAACGTTTAAATTAAAAATGATATAGTAAATAGATAGCAGTTTTGTTTTTCGAATTCTAGCATTTATATAAATGTTCAATGTTTAATATTTGGTCATAAAGCCTTTCTTTATTACATGGCTTTTAATGTATTGACCATTTGTTATTTCATTTATTATTATTGATTAACGACTTATTATTTCTTAATAAGAAAATGTTTTTGGTCTTACATTTTTAAGATTACTTCTTTTAGCAAGTCTCAAATCTATTATAAAGTAGTATAGATATGTACATAGTTAGTCAAAAGCCTAAATTGAAGCTTTTATTCAGTTGTGGTGTGAGTTTCTTTGAAATAAACGGCATGTTGGTGTCTTAAGTGATCCTATTTCTCTTTGTCCATTTCATCTTTTAACAATTTTTGTGTTAAATTTATAATATAATTAAGTTACATGTGTTGATGCTTTTACTATAGTTGGTGACCGAAGGCAGGCAAAAAAAAATGCAATGCTATAGATACGTTGTTGCGGCAGATGTCTACATTGCCAAGTTACAATTTTATGTTGGTTACAAAAATTATCGCTAGAAGTAACTAATTTATCCATAAATTGGGATCACACTACAACAACAAAAAAGAAAAAAAAAAAAAAAAAAAAAAGTCGCCCCTTTCATCACATATCCTGAAATTGGCACATCCAAAAGCAGGACGTAACACTTGCTACCCCTACAATCATATAATAAAAGTATTTGCAGCGGGTGAAGTTAATTAGTTCCTCATCTCTGCGACTTTTCCACACCTACATGAATCATCCTAACTTTTATTTGAACAAGTCATCAAAACCTTTTCCAGCAGGTGGAGATTTTCAATGCAAGTTAACAACATACAATGACTCCTCAATCCTCACAACATCCAACAAACAGTGCAAATTTGCAATGCAATCTTACATTTCAACCCAAAAGGGTTCAGCTCGTTGTGGTAAGGAGGGTTTATTTTGGTACATTTCAACGAGCTTTGAATCACATAATCACATCAATCGATTTTAGAAAACCCAATAAACTAAATTACGGTAAAAATAAACCCAGTGCATTTAAAGTGCATCACCCTAAAAGTAATTTGGAATCCAGAGTTGAAGCAACAGTTCCCTAAAACCAGTTTTAATCACTACATAACTTATATAATTTTCAACGACGACCATATCATCAAGAATCTTTGGCATATGTCAACAACAGGCTTTATGATAGCATGCAAGCAACGGAAAAAACACATAACAGCAAGAAGATTCATCCTAAGTAACCCTCACAATTCGGCTCCTATGCTTCTTTACTATCTCTATCATTGCCTCACAATATGCAGCCTCCTCTTTATCTTCGAAATCATTCACATCAATTTTCATCAAACTATCAATATCATCATCAAGGAGATCATTCCTCCCAAACAGAAGCAGATTTACTCCCTTCATGGCATACCCTGATACAGGCAATTTCAGCAAAGGGACATAACACTTACTTATCCTTTGAGGAAAATTTATCAGTTCCCCAGCTTCAGATAAGTTCCTCCTCATCTCAGCAACTTTTTCCCCATTAAGAGAAACTCTCCCCTTTTGATCTGGATCTGTAATGGAAACATCTTGTAACAATGGCAACTTGATGACGAGATTCCCCAACAACATAAACTTCGTAACAACATCCATCAAACATTGAAATGCAATCTCACATTTCTTGCTATATAACTCCATATCTTCTTCTTCTTCTACTTCTTCTTCTTGACCATTTGCATTAACATATAATTCCTTGTTAGCAAAAACCGAATTTGGTGAAAGAAATATAAATGAATCGACTCTGATTCCAAACTTAATCTTCCACTTAAACAACAGATGATTGTTATCAAAGGAAGATGGAACTTGGATACGTAGAGATTTCACTCTTCCGAAATTCTCCAAACACTTCATAGCAGACCAATAGGAGGAGCCCAATCTAGCAAGAATATCAGTGGGGATCAATCCCTCAGTGAGATGGTCTGCAAAAGGATTAGTAAAGCAAGTGAAGGAAACGGTGTCGACTTGACGGACGACCCTATTGAAACGTTTGGAAACAAGTTCGCAAAGGCACAAGGTTTTGAAATCGACTAATTTGCTTAGAATTTGAAGTACAATTTCATCTGGTAAACAACTGAATGAAGAAGAATCGTCTGCCACATTATATTTCTTGTTATTCTTCATCTCTCTTATGACGATGATCGATAATCAATTCGTGGGATATTGGAAGATAAAATCCTAGCCAGTCTCCTTTACACTATGACTTTATGTAGCTGTAGATTGAACCACAGTACAAGTTAGAAATAAAACCAATAATGCCACGTGAAATAATCAACTGTAAGTCCGTAACAGTACAACTTGCACAGAATAGTAAGATTGGGCATGCTTCTACGTGTTGTTTGATTTTTATTGTGTTTTGATAATTCAAAACACTAAACATAAGGACATTCTCATTCATTTATTCAAACATAATAGTCTCTTTTCTACAAATAATACTATCAGAACACTTATTTTTTAATAAAACATTCAATAAACAGTCATATGATTTAGCCTGTGTATCCATTTTTCACGTCACCACCAACCCAACTTATCTTACTCAGTAGGTCTTTTAAAACCCCTTACTTCTTTATAACAGTAAATTCTTAAGTTTATCTTATCTTTTCTACAAGTATGATAAGAGACGTACACATCAGGGAGCGTTTGGTAGCTTCTTATGCTTTATAAAAATAATCGAATAAAGAGTTTGACATAAACAAACTCTAAGACTGATTTTTAAAACCGTGTGTTTTCCCCTTTAATAATCATATAAAGAATTTGTCAACTTGGGTTAGCAATCCCAAACACCCCCTTTGTCCGATTTCTAAAATTACAAATGGTTGTTCGTTACGAACCTGAGACGAAAAAGACCTCGAACAATCTTCAATTCATCTGCTCTAGGAAGCTATGTAGCAGCGTTGAACAATAAACCTAAACCAAAACCAAATTTAGCTTAGCTGTGAATAGAGCGTTTGGTAGGTAGATTCCGTTGTTTAATAAGGACATAACCAAGCTAAGATTTTATCATCGAAACTAATTATTCGAGTTGAAAAGATACCATGGTATGTAAGATTGATTTAAATTACCATAATGCGACAAACTTATAACTTTAATCAAAACTGAGAAAACCGACAATGAAAAAACAACTTCAAACAATTGAAATAAGAATAAAAGTACCCTCATCAGAAAAATGACAAGTTTGAAATCATAAGCATGAAAAAACAACCTCTATACAATTCAAAAATACATTAACAATGTACATTAAAACAACAATGTCAACCAATGCTTAATCTAAAACGGGTAAAAAGAGAGGGAAGGGAAGTCAAAACTTTTTGGCTTTGATGTATGCGCCTAACCGTAATCCAATGGCCGTTTTCGGACTTTTCCATGGCGATCCCAAGTTGTTCACCAAATGAGGCTTGAACCGTGGCCTCTTATGAGACTTAGGGCCACTAAGTCTCATGGGTATCCGTGGCCTCTTTTTATTTTTTACAAACAACAATTTTTTACATCTATTTTTACAAACAACGCCAATTTTTCCGGACCGATGCCGAGACCGCGACCGGAGACCGGACATTTCAACCTAATCTCACATACATCTCCGACGAGACTTGAACCTACAAGCTCTTGGCCAAAGGGCTTTTGTACTTTTTGCCTATAATAAGCTCTTAAACATAAGGGATAGCTGGTTCCTAGCATATACTAATTAGTTTTGATATACAACACATTATTATTCAACTACACAAATACAATTTACAATATATATTTAACAACAAGAAGAAGAGCAACAAGGGTTTTTATAAATTTACTTAAAAAATAATAAGGAGGTTCAGGTGAACCGGGAAGTCAAACCTCCGGCGAAGGAGAGCCGGTCAACGGCACCGGCGACAATTAATTTCCATACCTTCAGTGTGTGTGTGTCAAGTGCTTTTGGTATTTGGTTGTGTTTGGTTAAGAGGTTACAAAAGCTTTTAGTTATGGGAATTTATTAGTACAATTTTATTAGGAAACTCAATTTTGAGCATTATATAATTGGAATTGATACTTATATCACATCTTTCGATGTATGTATTATAATTTGTACATTATAGTATTGTACTGTAATGCACAAATTGTGATGCATGAATCAAAATATGTTTTTATAGTAAAGTATCTCAATTATTTTTAAAAGTATGCAAATTATCTCCATTTAGTTATTTTTAAAAGTATGTAAATTATCTCCACATCAGCGTCACATCAGTTTTCTATCTCATTTTACTTCCCGTCAGTCCTCTCACATTTCTCCCGTTTTGGTCACCTTTCCCTCACATTTCTTTAACATACGCACTTTATAAAAATATACCCCATGTTAATACAAATAAGCCGTAAAAACGTTTATTTATATTTTACGATCTTCTAATGTTTTGTCGATAACAAACGTAAAATCATATTAACGAAACAAATAAAATACATAAATGGTTTGAACAAGTAGTTTCTAACATATTCACATTTTCACATAAAACACTAAAACAAGTATAAGTGGTTTTATGATTTAGTAATACATATGTACAACAACTAGTGTTTACATATTTGGATAAAATATACACATAACTAGTATATAGTATATTGGGTAATATAAATGGGTAAAAACTTAAGTATCACAACCCATTGGGCAAATACATTGAATGTAGTTGCGTACAACCCAAAGCCCATAACCCATGGATCTTGACCCATAACCCAGTGCATGATATCATGCTTATATCACATATGGATTATACCCATAACCCATGGATCAACCCATACCCAAGTGACTAAGTGCATTGCACTCAAAGATACATTGTATCTAGCCAAAGATCCATGGTTCAACCCATGACCCATGACCCATAACCAAAATACCCATGGGCAAAGAGGAGCGTTCCACGGATCCCTAGCTTTGTGCTAGCCGGATCCCTTGTGGTAGGAATCCGTGGGATCCGGGAGAACGAGGATTTTTCCTCTATAAATAGTGAGCCATTTCTTCATTATTTCTTACCCCTTTCTAACACACTTTCTCCCTGAGTTAAAAACTCACTAACCTCAGATCCAAGAGATCTATGTTTGTAGTTTTGTTTTTGTGTGATCTTTTAGGTTCCTCTTAAAAGGCAAGATCACCACCTTTGAAGTCGAGCAAGCTCAAGTCCATGAGTTGCCATGCTTCCTCATCATCAAGGCGAAGATATCTCAAGTGTCAAGACGAAGATATTAGTGAAGGGTATCTATCGTCTATAGGATAAGCACTTGTGGTAGGTGCTTAGAAGTCAAGACAAAGAAGCATTAGTGAAAGGTGCTTAGAAGTCAAGACAAAGAAGCATTAGTGAAAGGTACTTGGAAGTGAAGACACAAGACATTAGTGAAAGGTGTCTTGTAGATCTAGTCAAAGGCATTAGTGAAAGGTGCCTTAGATGTACATTCGATATGGTGTGTTTCGATGTACAAGATAGACTAGCATTAGATCCAAGGATATTGATATCCTTGATGATGTTGTAAAGGAGTAGATCTCCTTTGGGATTAGTCGTTGGTGTAGTGTGGTAGTAGTTCCTCCATTGCAATGGAACTAGTGAAAGGTGTAGTTCACCTTGGAGTGAAAGAACTAGGTACTTAGCCTAGTACCTTATAAAGGGTAGGCGACGTTGTGTAGGTGTGGTTCACCTTGGAGTGAAAGAACCCGGTGGTTAGCCTAGCACCGGAAAAAGGGTAAGCGGCGTTGTGAAGGCTTCTCCGCCATAAGGAGATTGGTGTAGTGATTACGAACTCTCGAGTAGGTGACTCGGGGAGTGGAGTAGGGCAAGGAAGGTGTCCTTGTAGCCGAACCACTATAAATACTTGTGTTGTGGTTTTGTGCTTCTTACTCTTATCTTTTCATTACTTACCTTTATATGCTTGTTTATCAACATCCAACACACACATCCAAATAGATTGACATAAGTCGATCTAAATAGATTAAAAGGAAGTTTTAATTGGCAAAACTATTCAACCCCCCTTCTAGTTTTCCACAATTGGCATCAGAGCTTCGTTACCAAGTTTCTTGAAGTATATTGTACTTTAAAAACTTGATACGATCCATGGTTAATTGAAAACTTCAAAGAAGGTTTTTCATAAAACAAACACCATGTCTTTTAAAAACTATATGTTTGGATGTTGATTTAATAACAACATTTTCTTATTTACTTTTTCATTTAATTGCACTAATCTTCTTTGTCATGTTGATTAGTCGAAGCTCATACCCACCAAGCTTTAGGAGTCGCTTGGTAACAAGAATACCTTCCTTAAGAAGGTATCTTAATCGCAAAGAAGCGGGAATCGTCTAAGTGACATTTGTTGTGTCATTTGTAAAGACATTCCTAAGTACGCTAGAGGTATGATTTTCCTTTTACTTTGCTTGATAATTAAGTATACCTATTTAGGTATTTATATGATTATCTTGTGTACTTGTACATAGTTTACATGAAGCTTCATTAGGAAGCCTTTTTCTCACATACGTGTTTTACTTCTCGTCTAAAGTCATGGTATATAAAACTTATGTTTTGTCTCTTTTAAATCCAATAATAAAACAAACACGAATTTCAAAAATTCCTCCTTCCCAATAAATAATCCCACCGTCGACCACTCTACCAAACCCTCACTTTTTCAAATCCTCCAATTTCAAAATTTTTTCTTATTTAAAAAAAACTTCATCTTCCTCCTCATTTTCATGTCAACGGAAACCAAGAAGATCCATCATCAACATGGTTTACATCGCACTCGTGCTCATCGCCCTAACACTCATCGCACATGTGTTCCCTATGATGAAGTTCACATATGGAGACATTTACTTTGTGTTGTTAATCTACATTGGGATCATATACCCAATCCTTTAATCCTTCGTAAATTGCACTAGATCTGCTGGTTACGGCGTAACCTAAGAAGTGGTTACGCAGTATTCTTCAATAATCTTGGTTACGCCGTAGTTTGATGCATGAGTTACGGCGTAATTATCAGCGGCGCGGAACCTCATTTGACCTAATATGGTTACGTCGTAATCTTTGGGAAGAGTTATGTCGTAATCTTCTGATAAGTTGGTTTTCTGGGCCACGCTTTAGTTACGGCGTAATGTGAGAGATAAGTTACGCCGTAACTTCTTCAAAGTGAACATACTATGATAAATCTTGATAAACTCTCAATTCAGCGTCTCTTTAGTTCCAATGCTCGTAATTTACCCGAAAGTGGAATATAATGGAAAACAAGCGTAAATCCATATAAATGATATAAATTACAAGCATTATCGGGGGAAATTGACACTTAATATTCAGGATAATTTGATGTTATCGATGGTCTAATTAAGACTCGGTTAAGTATGTAGGTTGATGTATCAACGGCATTGCACCAAAATATTTGAGGAATAGATTGCTCATTAATCATGCTCAAATCTTGTTCCTCGGATCCCATGGATCCCTTACTTGAGAGATTCGTCATGTAATCACGGGGATCCGCCAGCTCCTCCTATTTGGGTTATGGGTCATGGTTCATGGACTTTGGGTCATGGGTATCCAAATAGATACAATGTATCTAGACATTGGATCATGGGTTATGGATTTGCTCCATGGGTATGGGTCATGGGTTATGGATTTTACCCATCCTAATAAACTATTACAATAAATGAATTATTACAACAATTTATGTTAAATGACTATATGTAATATGTTTTACAAAAATAACATGTATCCTTATAATTTTACTTATGATAACTTATATTTGTTATCAACAAAACATAAAGAGATCGCTAAATATGAATAAAAGTTTTTACGATTTATTTGTAATACTTGATAAGTTTAGAGGGAAAGCAATTGTTGTGCTTTGACTTTAGGTATTAAAAGGGGGTGTGGGGTTATCTGGGACAATAAATGGACCAAAATACCCCTCGCGTGACCGGTACGTGAGGCACTTAACTGGGAAATATTTGCACCGTTCGTCCACAGGAATGGTTTTGTGCCAAGTTTACTAACGGACGGATGGTTTTGTGCAAAACAAAATACGAGGATGTAAAGCAACACAAGTAACAAACTACATGAATGTATTTTGTACTTTACTCAAAAAAAACTATTCAACCCCCCCCCCCTTCTAGTTTTCCACAATTGGCATCAGAGCTTCGTTACCAAGTTTCTTGAAGTATATTGTACTTTAAAAACTTGATACGATCCATGGTTAATTGAAAACTACAAAGAAGGTTTTTCATAAAAAAAAACACCATGTCTTTTAAAAACTATATGTTTGGATGTTGATTTAATAACAACATTTTCTTATTTACTTTTTCATTTAATTGCACTAATCTTCTTTGTCATGTTGATTAGTCGAAGCTCATACCCACCAAGCTTTAGGAGTCGCTTGGTAACAAGAATACCTTCCTTAAGAAGGTATCTTAATCGAAAAGAAGCGGGAATCGTCTAAGTGACATTTGTTGTGTCATTTGTAAAGACATTCCTAAGTACGCTAGAGGTATGATTTTCCTTTTACTTTGCTTGATAATTAAGTATACCTATTTAGGTATTTATATGATTATCTTGTGTACTTGTACATAGTTTACATGAAGCTTCATTAGGAAGCCTTTTTCTCACATACGTGTTTTACTTCTCGTCTAAAGTCATGGTATATAAAACTTATGTTTTGTCTCTTTTAAATCCAATAATAAAACAAACACGAATTTCAAAATTTCCTCCTTCCCTATAAATAATCCCACCGTCGACCACTCTACCAAACCCTCACTTTTTCAAATCCTCCAATTTCAAAATTTTCTCTTATTTAAAAAAAACTTCATCTTCCTCCTTATTTTCATCTCAACGGAAACCAAGAAGATCCATCATCAACATGGTTTACATCGCACTCGTGCTCATCGCCCTAACACTCATCGCACTTGTGTTCCCTATGATGAAGTTCACATATGGAGACATTTACTTTGTGTTGTTAATCTACATTGGGATCATATACCCAATCCTTTGTATCATCCTTAGTATTGAAATGCAATATTATTAATAATCTAGTTTATCTAGGTTATTTTTATCATAATGTGTTTGTCACTTATTTTGATTTATATGTTTTATATTCTTTTGTGATACATTAGAAGTCATGTATGCATGCTAAAGAAAATGTAGGATAAAACATATTTCCTGGTATAAAAATTGTAAAACCTATGTTTTATCAAATCTGTTTCTGTTACTACAGATCCACGAATCCCGGAAGATATACTAGCCGGATCTCTTTTGTAAAGGAACCGTGGGATCCGTCCTACTGGAAAACAGTTTTCATGCAAGATTAAAAACCCAATATCTTTCTAAATGTAATAATCCACTAGAAAGTCAAAACCTTGAGTATGTTAAAGTGTTAAATACCATTGTTAATAAAAATCTAGTAAAAACATTAAATTATCATAGGTTGACCACAAACATCTCTTTTTATTAACTTATCATTTTTATAGGTTCAACTATGACGCATGAATATAAGTTTGATTTTTCACTCACTAGCGTCTACACTCCGAAAATCTCTCTCGAACCCAACACACCTGGCAATCATGTCTGTGGGTTCAATAATCTCGAAAACCGTCACTTCCACGAAGGACGTATTGTAGACACCTCTCTACAATTCGAAGAAGGTATCAATACCTCCTTCCGAGCCATAGGACTAGAATGCCTTCTTGAAATCAACGAGAAGATATGTCCAAGGTTCATAATGGAATTCTTCCGTCAAGTCGAACTCGTTCGTAACGAGGATCGCTCTCTATCTCTTTGGTTTTATATCAAAAACCAAAGTTCACTCTAACCCTTGGGCATTTTGCTCACATCCTCCGGATTCCAAATCATGGACAATGTGCCTTCACCGAAGATTTTTCTCTTGATTCTCTCTTCAACTTTAGTGAAGAAAATAGTCCATATTGTTCACACATACCCTCTCTAGAAGATTTAAATCGCATAATATGCAAACCTCGACCATATTACTCCGATCCAAACATTATCTTTACAAGGGATATCCGAGAAGAGTACAAGCCTCTTGCACTCATCCTACGTGAAAATGTTTGGAGTCTTAGGGGAAATCGAGAAATTCTTCCCGCTTGTTGTGCTCACATGTTTTACTGTTTGCTAACACAACAACCATACAATCTCGCCTACTTCTTCGCAAGGCGAATTGCAAATCTTCAAGGCTCCAAGAATAAACTCATCCCTTATGGAATGTTCTTGAGACGCCTCTATCATAATGTTATGCACTTCCATCCTCAATTTCAAAGTCCGTTATACGTACTTGTGAACAAGATGATGGAACCGCTAAACATATCTCTCATGAAGACTTTCTTCATTCTTGATTCCACCAACACTCATCAATCACATAATGATCCTCCTAGCGAAAACACTCAAGGAAACTAATAGTATTCCAAAATAGGATCAAATCTCTTGTACTCGTGCTTTATCAATGTAATCCAATTTCCTTCATGAAATAAAACATTTTACATTTGATATCTTAGTATTAGAACTCTTTTTAGACTATCCTTGAGATATAATGCATTTTCAAGATCATTGCATATCTTTAGTAAGGTCCTGCTGAGCAGATAGGCGGATCCCAAAAATTGTACTAGACGGATCCCTACTCTTAGGGAACCGTGGGATCCGGCAAACAGAAAATGCAATTGCAAAGCATTATATTTCAAACATATCCTTAGAACACCTCACACACTAAGCTAAGCATAGTGTCTTAAGGAAAAATTAAGTCCTTATCAAGATAGGTTAATCTTTCCTACTCATACATAACTCACCTAGATCACACTCTAAGACGATTGTAGATCTACCGTTTTGTCCTTAATCCATTACTCTTCCGCTCTTAAACTCACACTTCATTTTTTACTTGATCTCTCTCATCTAGCCTTAGAGATCTTTCGATTATGGCAAAATTGATCATTAATCATGCTCGCATCAAAATTGATCAAAGTTGATCAAAATCTAGTTTTCCCATCTCAAAGCTTCTAGGATATCTTCCTAAAACACAACCTGATCTCTAGGATCATTTAGCTTCAATTGACACTCTAAATCTTTAGTGCCATCCTTGCTCATCCATTGGTACTCTTGAAAGTTCCAAATCCTTCCATAAATAACAATCATTAGCTACATCATTCATTGCCTTCAAGTACTCAAGCACCCCTTCATTTAAAACACTTAAGAGGACTGAAACACTCAAGATGATATAGGTTTTAGATCTTAGAAACATAATTTCCACCCTTTCATAACTGCTAAAAGCCGGATCCCTAGGATTAGCCTATACGGATCCCTATGAGGAAGGAACCGTGGGATCCGGATGACAGTTTATGTCAAACCTTGCTAAAACAATCATTTCAACTCATCTTCCAAACTCAAACGCTCCATCTCATCTTAAATGAGTTTCTAGATCAGTGCAACCTCTGAAATTGACTCTTGTGCATGTCAATCATCACATTCCAATGAATCCTAGTGGCTTAAGGCTTAAATGCACTTGCCAAATCTCTTAGTTTATAAACCACCTTGTTAGGACCTCCATAGTCATCACTCTCATCCTAACTTTCAGCTCTTGCAACCTCTTGAAATCATCTCATCATGAGGAAAACCCCCAAGTAATAACTTATCCACCAAAGAACCACCCATGAAAAAGTGTTAGATATTGGATTTCATAAACACATATCAAACACAAGTATGGATCGAATAGTATAGAGTTTAGAGAGAGAAAGTGGGATCCTTTCTAGAGAGAGAAAGTGAAAGAAAACATAGAATGTTAGATTAAGATGAATGAAAGGTCCAACCCTCTACCTTGGGAGGTAAAAGGTATTGATAGTTACAAACTAAACGTCCTCCTTCGGACTGTGGATCAGGCATACAGTGGGTAAAGACCCGTCCGTCCTCCACGGTGTTACACTACGCTAAACTAAACTAATAACTAACTAATAAACTGATAAATAACGTAAATACCGACACGTCTACGAGCTAACATATGATAGACCTTAATTGGGGTGACCGACACTTTAACATGGAATTTCCAATTCCTAACAATCTCCCCCAAAGGGAGGTCACCTCATGATTTACATTTTGAATCCTAGCATTCTTTTCTTGACTTCGTTCTTGAGCTCGTAGACTTCAATTCTTCAAATCCGCAATCTTGTGCTTTAGCAGTGATACTTCAAAGTTCGCATAGTATTGTACTTTCAGTGGAGGCCTTTAACTGATCCACATCTTTGATGATGTTCGAGCTTTCATTGAGATCATCAGCCACAGCAAATCTCTCTGGATCATCCATAGTTGTGTTGCCTTCATGTGATGTTGTGACTTTTGGACCGACATGCTCACACTTTCTGGATCATGATATCTTTTCGTCAGAGTAGCGGAAGCTTTTACTGGTTCAAGATATTTGCAGCAGCGCAGCACAAACATAGTATAGAAATATCGAGCCAGGTTCGTAGATATGCACAAGTCAAGATTTCTTCAATTAAGTGTGGATGCTGTGAGCATGCGGCTTTGGATTGACTCCTCAATTCGATCACCAACCGTCCAAATGTACCCGCAAACAACAGTTAGCAATAAAACACACGAAAGTGTCTTTGATCACTTTCGTTGAATTGAGGTACACGGCCTACGGTTCCCCGTTGATCAGTACAAGTACTACCTGTGATCAGGTAGAGTTCCGAAGAACCTCCTTTACAGGGTTTCGCAGCAGTTCTAGCTGCTCTCAAACCGGAGCGTCTCAAAAAGACAACGGGTGTGTGAACCAGCGAATTGAGATTCACTGATTGATGAAAAATGATTTGAAAAACAATCGCGTATTGCTTGAAGAAAGAGTTTTGCAATACGACGAAGGTTTTATGAGAAAGATCAATTTTCAATCAAAAATACTTTTTGTATATAAAAGAGTACACATTCGACGTGCTAGAGAAAAGAAGCGATTCGCACATCGAACGGTTTTTCCAAAAGTATTTTTTTCAATCAGAGATACTTTTTGTGTTTGAAAACATGAGTACACATTCGACGTGCTAGAGAAAAGAATGTTTGCACATCGAACAGTTTTTCCAAAAGTATTCGTCAATTCCATTCCTGGACCAAGGTTGATTCAAAAGTGAATCGCCCCATCGTTTCTGTCCAGTTGTCACAAGCTTGATCTTTAGAAAAGATCTCACATGTCACCCACCAAGAGCTTGTTTGATGTTAGCTATAGAAGGATTTCCATCTTCATTGTGAATACTTTTACATATCACTCAGATGTTCTGGCAATACCACAAGGATAATGCGTAGGACTCTTAATATATATTTACTTTCCACATTGTGTGAAACAGCAAGTGTTCATTAATTTTGTGTCCTAATGAGATGTTGAGGATGATCTCTTGGCTCTAGACTCAATTGTGCACATTTTGGTTTCCTATGCCGGAGACTAGGGAGAGGGTCTCCTTCTTCAATATCAACAATCTCTAAGAGAAAGTCGATAGATTATGTCGGTTCCCCGTGAGAATGAAACAAGCCCTTTTAAGAGGAACTTGAGTAGCTTGGGAAGATTAGTGCAGTGCGTCACTGGGTCCATGACGACTTGTCTTCAATACCGATGTTACCTTGGTAACCACCAGTAGTATATGAATTGAACCCGGTTTCTGCCCTAAAGTTGAAAAAATGGAGGGCTATTTCTTTTCACTCTTTTTCACATTCAATTCTTTTTCATTCTTCAACCCCTTCAGTGCTTACCGAGACTTCATTACTAGAACCTTGTTGGGTTAATTCCAGTACTAGCTCAGTCTCAGTCCGCACTCTTCCCATATCTCACTTTTCTCCTTTTTTCATCATACCTAAGGACTTCTACACTATCTAGTGGATTGTCCCTGGGTAGATCCCTCCGGTTCTGGCGGATCGTGAGAACGAATACCTAACCTAACCATCCTTATAACTCCATGCATAAAGTAAATTGGTCGGTCTTTTGGTATTGTTCATTCTTCCGTGAAACCAATTGAAAAATCATTTGGAAAAACAATCAAGATACATGTGATACGAGATCAAAGCATTTTGTATCTTAATAGTTTTGATCATTTAGAAATGCTCCCCCTCAACATGTGCATATGATTTGAAATTGTTTAGCACATGGAGGCAAGAGTTCTTTGAAATAATTTCTTGATCACAATTTCCTTAGAAAAAGCCTTTTGATTTTCTTTGGTAACTTCTCCCCCTCAATATGTGCATAGGATTTTTGAAATCATTTTTATCACATAGAGGAAAGAGTTCTTTTGAAACACATCCACGATCACAAAAACCATTAAGAAAACCATTTGAAAACTCAATCAAGGTACTTTATGTTAAAACATAAAAGCTTTTGTACCTCGATAGTTTATTTTCTTTTAAAATGCTCCCCCTCAATATGTGCTTCAAGATTCGAAAGCGTTTAGCACATATGAGAGAGCAGCCTGCACAATTGAATCAAAACGATCACCTTTTTATCAAATTTCATTATTAAATCACAAATTCTCCCCTGATCAAAAATATCAAACAATTTGAGATTTTGGATCCTAAGTGATTTAATAAGGTTTAAAAAACATAGGAGAAAATGTGGCCAGGTTTAAATACTCATCTTATTTTTGGATAAATGCTCCCCCTCAACATGTGCATTATGTATTAGAAATCGTTTAGCACATGGAGGCAGAAGTGCCTTTAAAGGACTAAAACCAATTCCATTTAAACAAATTTGAGATTTAAATCACGATCTCTACCCCAATCAAAAAATTCAAACCTTTTGAGATTTGTGATCCCAGTTGATTTAAATCATTTAAAAGATTTTGGGGAAAGACGTGGCTTGATTTAATTTTGAAAAATGACTGAGATGGACCAACTATAGACATTAAAGATTGTTAGTGTCGGTATGAGAGTTTTTAAACGATCTTTAAGTAAAATAAAACGAATTCACAATCAAACAAGAACAGAAAACATTTCATTTTGTAAGATCTTTGGGTTTTAAAGAAAATCATACCATGACATAACATTAAATCTTTAGATCACCACTTATTATTGTACAAACGGAACTTTTATGAAGAAATAACGTTTGAAAATATTTTAATTAAAATCACTCTCCCCCTCAATCGATGACCGTAGTCGATGATTGAGTGACTTAGGTTTTGATAAAAAATGAAGTCCGTGATTTTCAAAATTAAGACCAATTTATTTTCAAAACAATATTTTTCCATTTTCAAAACAATTTAATCAAATTATTCAAAATTGTTTAAAAATGGTATCCTGCACAAAGATACGTTAGGTGGTTGAGAAGCTTCTGTTGTTGCTGTAGGGCTTGGAAGAAAAACCGTCTGCAGATGCAGTGAGACTTCTTCTTACGTTGCATTTTGAATGCCAACTGACGTCAAATTAAGCTCTGTTTCTTCAATCACTTAGAAGAAAATCATCTGCTGATGCAGTGAGACCTCTTATGTTGCATTTATGCCAACTCTCCATGGAAGTCCAATTAAGCTCCGTTTCTTCATTTGTCAACCCAAGATATAGTTACCCTTTCCTTTCGGCATCCAATCATCTTCAATTGTGGGATCCGGATCGGGACCATTCTTTTATACCAATATACCTGCATATGTTAGTGAACACACATACAAATATATGGTGGTCGACATCACCCAAACAACAATCGACTAATAAAAGTCAATGCAACATATCAATCAGATCATTTAAATGTATGGGAATAATGTGTTCATCAAACTCTAATCATCTAATCCTAGCAATCATATCCTAGGCACCTAGTCCTTCAACATAGGTTAACATCATTTTTAATTAAGCATATTAGGATAATTAAGAAAGCTCGTTAGAAGATATAGATTTGAAAACATTCTCCCCCTCAACCAATAACTCATTTTATAAAAGATTTTAAAAGTGTTGAAGTCATTGATTGAGTTTCCAAATTTTATAAAAACTCTGAATCGATTGTTTTAAGCAACTCATTTTCCACCATTTTGAAAACACCAAATATTTTTCTGAAGAATTTTAGACGGAAAAACATTTGTGTAGGAACACCAGTCCTTCGACATACTTTCCTCATTTTGTTTTTAGGATAAGTGCACAAAAATATTTGAAAATTGGTTTAGCGCAACACTTTCCTTTCTTTTGAAGAGCGGGTTGCTATCAGAAATAATAGCAAACCATAGTTTTAAGCACGGGTTACAGTCTGAACTAACTGTAAGCCATAGTTTGTGACACGTTTTGGAAAAAGAATATTTACACCTCCTGCTCGAACTTCATCTATGGTCCCGTGCCATTATTGAATGACATTTCTAAGACCGTAGATGTTATCGATACCAGAAGACATGTCATGAGAAAACATATTTTTGGTATTTTTGAAATTTTTTGATTTTTATGGGTTTTTGTTGATTTTATATTTTTCTATTTTGTTTTTGTTGGTTTTATATTTTTGTATTTTGTTTTTTGATAAATATATACAAAGATAGAGTAGATGATATAATTTAAGAGGATGATGATACGAGTACCGAGATAAGGATATCAAGCAGCACGTCATAGAAGATAGAATACGTCATCTCTTAAACTTCCACCACCAAAGCTTCCGAGGCTCCAGAATTGAAGAAAGAAATTGAACCATCTGAAAGAGAGACTTTGGCAGCTTCCCCTCAAACCGAAAATCCTTATGTTGAGCAGATTCGAAGCTCTATTTCAAGCTTGCTTTAGCCAGGTGCACAGGGAAGCACACCATTATCATCGAACTTGCTGCTCCTTTTAAGAATAATCACCGTGATTTATCGTTCGTGGTTATATCATCCAATAGAAGAACAGCACCATATCATCCCACACATAAAACAATCTTCTCATATTTCTTTTCTACTGACGTCTGAAGCAATCCATTCCAAAAGGTGTCAAGAGACCACTTCCCCAGAGTAGTTGAATTGATGCAGTCAGTCTCTTAGACTAGAGCTCACGAGCCCGAATACACATACCCGAAGACAAAGAAACTTATACCATCGTAGTAGCAGATTAAGTCCAATAGCCAAAGAATAACCCCGATGTATACTTTTCTTTCCCCCTGAAGACAGTGCTTGAAGCTCAAAAACCCGAAGTACCCGAATGCCCAAAGAGAGAATAACTGATAACATTGAAGAAGCAGGCCGAATCACTGATTATCTCTGCGGATGAAAATCTCTGCGGATGTCCACTCCGGAATAAGTGATTATATCTCTTAATCACTGATTAAGCCCTCAAGTAAAACAGCTGAGCATCCCCAATGTACACAATCTCTCTCCCCTAATGATTGCGATAACATCAAAATCATCACACACTTGTGTACCCCTTTTATCTTCATAAACTAACTCTTCCATCTCTTCCCCACGTAGTTGGAATAATAACACTTAAAGCCTTGATGAGTAAAACCTTGAGATTCTCTGCGGTCATGACATTTGTCTTCCCAGGATATCTTCAATCACATAGAAGAGTTAAGTTCATCAAGTTTACTCGCCATGAGTCAAACCTTGAGTTTCTCTACGGTAATAACATTTGTCTTCCCGGGATATCTTCAATTACTTAAAAGTATTAAGTTCATCAAGTTTACTCGCGTTTAGATGCTTGTCTCCTTCCCCCTTGCTGGTTTTGACACTTCAGAATCAGCAACTCTTTGTAAGCCCAAATACTTGAAATCATTTGAGAAGAACACTTGAAGTCTTTGTGAGAATCAACATGCTGAATAATGTGAGCAAGTCTAATTGGGGATTAAATTTGGCATTTCAATCTCCCCCAATTAGTGCTCTCCCCTAAACTGACAATCTGTTTGATAAATGCCCAGAATAAGAAGAAGTCTTTTGATTAACACATGCAACTCGTCTTTAGTCTTCTAACATGTAGCAGAAAATGTAGAACAGACTGTAGACTCGACCTTCTTCAAGATTGTCCAGTTGGGGAATAAATAGTTAACATCTTCATCACACCAAAAAGCATCCCAATTAACTTATATCTTGCAAATCCCCTTAACTAAAATCCCTCCCAATCAAACAAGAACAGACAGATGTTCATCAAGAAAATTAGTAATCAGCCCACAACGAACACACGAAATGGTGACACCAAGCAAACAATCACATCAAACAAGAACAGAAGGTTGTTCGGAATCATCATGTTGATGTGCAAGTGAAGCATTAACCGGAAGCACTTTGTCGATAAACCCATCAGTCCGTGAGAAGATGTCAACCAACGGCTCTTAAGAAGAAACTCCATGTGAAGATTACCCGATAAGAAGAAGCTCGGTTCTTACATGAGTTTAGAGCCGTATGACCATTTATCTCAAATATCAATCAACAATGCAAAAAATTCACACTTCTTCTCCCCCTCAAGAATTGCATACGGAGATGCCATTCTTGACTAAATAAGTGAAATCATACAAAAGTATTCTATTCACACTTCTCCCCCGAAAAATTAGCACATGATGCCGCCATCGTCATTATAGTTGAGCAAGTGGAATAAGAAAAACAATCAATGGTAGCCCGGTTCACATGATGACTGAAGCGCATGGAAAAAGTATGAAGCATGTTGATGAGAATGGTCATTAATAAGAAGATTTCTCTTCTTCAGAAGATAAAGCGCACTGAAACGTACACTTTTCTTTTCTTTAGAGAACGAGGCATGAACCGTTGTGTTCATACGTCATAGCCGATTGAATATCAATGTTGAGTAACTTGAACCCGTGAGTTATGAGATATCAATCCTTTTGTTATCCATACTTTAAGCCAGTCCATGTATTGAAGGATCGAAGTATCTGCAACTGAGTAAGGACTACCTGCACTAATATTACAAACTTGATTGCATATATTATGGTTAGTGACATCATTATCCAAACCCTTTGGGGTTTCACGGTCAACATTGAGAATGCCATTGGTAAACATCTTTTCTGTAGGTATCCACCTAAGTCCAGCATCCTTAAAAATTCTACCAGATGGTATCCACTTATGGCAAGGTATAGGATTGTTAGGCTTCTTATGCATAGTGAGAGACTTATCCTTATTCCTAGTTTCCAAAGATTTAGCAGTTGGTAACCATCTAGGTGAGGCTTTTGGTTTCATTTGCTTCATATGCACTGTGGATGACTTAGTGTAAATCCTAGACTTAACAGGTTGTACCATTGCATGAGCATTTACTTTCTTCAGGGATTTTGTGAAACATTCATCATGATTAGCATTAAAGATACATTTCAGACACTTTGAGCAAACAACTTGTTTGGATTCAGAAATAGATCTAGATTTCTTAGAGTGATCTGCTATGGGAATAGCTTTAATCGAAATGCAACTACTCTTAGATGTACGCCAATCCCTAGTCTTTAGATTAGTGTTCCTAGGTAATGGTTTAGAACTACTAGCAATGCCTTGAAATCTTGAAGAATTCATCATCCTAGGTCTTGTACCTAAAATTCCGTCTTTACGATTCTGTGCCTTCTTTCTAGCCATTTCAAGATAAGAGTTCTTATACAAGTCATTCATATCAATTTTCCTAGGCAAGTGAGGTGAAGTGATTGGTTTTGTCAAAACTTGTTTCGCATCAACTTGGGAGGCAAACCGCGTTTTTGAAAATTTTGGTCGTTCAGATCTAAAAGCATTCGGTTGTCTAATAGCTGGTTTCCCCAAGTTTGATGGTTTTGAAAACTTAGTGTTCACACTATTCCTTGTTGTTTTTCTGAGCTCATTTTTTAAAGCAACAATGGCGAAACTCTTTTTCTGAAGTTGAGCTTTGAGATCATCAATTTTAGCTATCAAAGAGTTTGTTTGTTCCATTGATGTAGTTCTAGCTTCTTTGATAGAGTCACTTAGTTCTATGTGATGCTTTCTCAAAGACTCATTTTCCTTTAGTAATTTGGCCACACAAACCGCTAATTCATCATTTCTCATTTGAATATCATCAATAGCATTAATATCAGAATTACTTGTAACCAAATTACTTTTCACATGCATATCAGAAATATGTTTCTTCAAATTGTTGATGGTTGATTCTTTGTCTTGAAGCTGAGCTTTCAAAGTGTTCATTTCAAAAAGTTCACGGAATTAAGGAAGTTCCGGATTTTTACATGGTTTGTTAATTTGGAAACTTTCTTCTTTACTTTGTATCGCAATTTCAAGTGAAATGCAATGTTTTTCAAGATTTGAGAGTTTGTTTGAAAGTTCATCAAAAGCCTTTTTATCAACCATATCATTTGTTTTGAAATTATTAGACTCATCCTTAACCAAGGAACAGTTATCGAATCATGTTCACATTGAGATCGGTTTGTTTAGGTACATTAGCAGATGCACTATGTTGAAAAGATAAGGGTACCTCATCACATGAAACATGTTCATTTATCGGTCGATATCGCATCCACATCATGTGTAACAAGAGTTCTTGAACTACTTGGCTGTTTTCAAGCTTATCGCCTCTGAGCCTATGTATTCAGTACCAACTGATCCATCATCTGATGCTTTACCCATCTGATTCGTTATTTTAAAGCAAAGGGCAGTTTTAAAATTTTGTATTTCCCGATTAAGAATCAATCACTACTTGAGGACAAGTAATAATCAACCTTCCGGAGTCGTATTCCACGGCGAGATATGAATTGAATTTTACGTTTATGTCTTTCGTTTGATGCTTGATTATCGAATATTTGGTTTTTGGATTTTTGAAAAGATTTTAAAAACTATTTTAGCTAATAGAGAATTAAATAACAACTAATGACGAAATAAAATTAAGCTAAGAATATGATAGTAAAAGCTATGCTTGTCAAGTGAGGTGAAAAGTTAAATAAGTGTGAATAATCCATTAAGCCCTTGTAATTAATACCCGTTGAAATAAAATTATTTTCTCACAACGTTGGCTTATATTGAAAACAATCATTTCTCTCTTGGTAATAATCCCTAGATTTAAATAATCAATAATTCCAACGGCTTTTGCCCGTTAAAAAGATCAACTAAGTATATCTAAAAGTAATCCGGAAACTATTAATCAATAATCTTCGATACCCGTTTAAAAAACTATTTTCTCACAACGTTGGTTTATTTTGAAAACGATTCTTTATCTAGGTAAAATTACTAGATTTAATTAATTACCCTAACGGCTTTTGCCCGTCAAAACAACAAATTTCAATCCAAGTAACCGAAGATTATTAATCAACAATTTCTAGATTTTATTTTTGGTGAGAAATGAATTTCTTCAAGTTTCTCGTTTCGATAATTTTTATTCCGATAAAGATATAAAGCTAAGTCGCTAATTAGTTATCCACCTTCCCTCGAAAACCATTGCACACAAGAATGAGGTCCACATCAAGGTCCTAATTTCACACGATTTAGGGAGAATATCCTTTTTATGGCGACCGAGACAACTCATCTACGAGTCCAGAGACAGAGGCTTTATTTAGACATCTCCCGGATTCAAAGTTTGGCTTAACACTATTTCACACATTTGCATTTTTGCAATTTAGGCCCTTGGTCTTTTCAACCACTAACTCAACGGGATTACCGTTTTATCAGAAGTCTTATTATGACTTTGGATTTTCCTCAACCTTTATAGAAGTCCATGACAACCGGGGTACCGTCGGACATAGAAAACTTTTATGGCTTTGGATTTTTCAACTTTAATACATTTGGGCTTTATTTCATGTTAATTTTTGTGCCAAACTCCAAACCCTACGGCTTTTATAAAAATAGAAACAATAGCGACAAACTATCGGAATCAGTTGTCTATTACACGTAACACTTACCTTGATGTGTACCCAACTCTCATGGGCAAGGATTCTCTAAAGAAGAATAAAGAACTAACTATCGCCAAAAACTCAACATCTCTAATTATTTATTCACCGATATGGGGTGAAACAATCTTGTGGGAACAAAAAGCCATAAGTACCTTCGATGGGCTCTAAAGAGAACCAACTACTCCACGCTTAGCATTTAAACTCATAAGTAACTCTATCATTTCTCGATCTCCCCAAATTTAAAATCCCAAATAATGAGATCCGCGGATGCTTAGCCGATAATTAAATTATCTATGGTTAAGGGAACAAGTTAGGGCTCAACACGCCCGGTCAAGTCAGAATTCTATTCCTACCCTCACCAGCGGAAAGTCAACAAGGTGTCAAAACATAAATTAATTTAGCAAATGCTTCGTCTAATGAAATCAAGTTATGCATATTTAAAGTCACTCAGGGAAACTTGCAAAATCTTGGCTTTGTGAGCTAGAATTCGCATTTTATAGCTTCTTGTCTAAGAGACTAGCAAACTTTTCAATCAAAAAGACTAGCAAAAGCTTAAAAATTTTTGATTTTTTTTTTTTTTTTTTTTTTAGGATAAAACGGTTAAAACGGGGTTGCATGGAGACCATACAAAAGCAGAAAAAGTCATATTTCGATAGAAATCCACCTCACACTTAAAACTTAACATTGTCCTCAATGTTTAAAAATTACGGGCGTTAACCCCACACTTAGAATTGAAAAAGGCGAATGTTTTAAAAATTCTAAGTGTGAAAGGTGAAAAATCATTTTTAATTATGACAAAGGGTTATCCCAAGATATAACATATAAATGATTGGAGACCGAGTGTTGGAGGGTTTGAAAACAAGCACGGAGGTCTTCTCGATCATAGGGATTCTTCAAGCAAAACGGGAACCTGCAAACACACATGGAAAGAAACACAACCCCACACTAATCTACAACACACTTATTAGAAGAAAAATAAAGATAGATAGATAGATAACACGGGTTGCCTCCCGAGAAGCGCTTATGTTTTTGTTAACCGAGTCGCTAGCTTGACTCGACCCCGAATTCATTTGTCCATGGGGAAGCAAGTGTTGAATCCATCAATTATGAGAATTCCGGGATCAAAAATTGTATCCTCATTCCCGAAGGAGTGAAGGAGAGGAGAAGTCACATTAAATGTGAAGAAGGGAAGAAAGATTCTGATGATATATGTTTCAAGCTCAAATGACTCTTTGGAGAAAAGATTTTGCAAAACATTTTGGTCACATTTAGAAAGCTCATTTTCTCTTCCAACGAGTATCCCTGGATTAAAAATTTTGTCTTCACAAGACGGTTCAACGGGATACTCGAAGGAGATCTCATTAGTGAGGATAGAATCGTCATTACATGACGAAGAGAAAAGTCGAGAATACGAGGTGGGACAAGTGGTGTGCTCTGAGAGCTAGCATTTTTCACCACTTCCGTTATGATCTCTGTAACGTTCTCGGACATTTCATCAAAAAGAGGATTTACTCCGCAAAAAGTATAGTCATCGTTAAATTCAAAAAGTGGATTTGAGAAAATCCCGGAAGTAACCTCAGAAGTGTCAAGAGAATCATCACGAAAAGGCAAATCATATTCATCGTCGGATATATCCTCGGACTCACTTGGGATTGGGACAAGGTCTTCAACACTAGACGATTTCGTTTCCAAAATAGTCTTTGAGATGCTCGTCCCCATTATGAGAGAGTCCTCGGGATCCTCGCTGGGTAAGACGGATGTGATTGCAATAGACTGAGGGAGTTGAGAGATAACATCGTTCAATGGAATAGCACTCTCCTCGTCATAATCTTCGTCGACCTTATGTTTAGCATATAAAGCTCGTATATGTAGCATGTGCTCCTCTGCAAGTAGTTCTTCCATACTCTTTCCTTCCTGGTCTTTCTGGACGGGTTCAGCATCAGCATATGAATTATAGAACTTCCCAATTGGAATGGTTTCTTCTTCATCGTCATCATCGTCATCATAATCGTACACGAGAGGTTTCCAATATTGGGAACTTACTCTAGCTGCTTGTTCTTCAGCTAGAAGTTCTCCATACGTTTTCGGACGAGACTCTTCTTGGGCACGTTCATTAACCAATTCTTTTAAATCTTTGAGTATATTCAGACAATTTTGGAGAAGTTCTTGAGGAATTTGCGGCGGTTGTGTTTGAATCGTTTGATACTGTGGAGGTTGGTCATAATAAGAGTAGTCATAATTGTTACAAGGATCATGCTCATAGACAAGCGGATTCCTCGTTTGACAATCAACGTTATAGTGCGGACCTCCACAGTACTCACAACCGTATGATTGATGTGAGTGATTCGGTGAATCATATGGATATTGGTCAAAACCAAAGTTTTGATTGTCACACGGACCTTGCTCATAGACAAGCATGCTCCCTGCTTGACACTCAAAACCTTGGTGAGGACCTCCACAATACTCACAAGAATATGTTTCCATCTCATGGTGCGGGGGTTGGTTAAGGAAATTGGTTGTTTCATTGTAGGGATTTTGGTCATAGACAAACCCGTTTCCCGAATTCACAATGCTACAACCAGGGCAATTTCCACCATTTTGAGGTCCCCCGCACCATTGACAACCATATTGGTAAGACGAAGACATAACGAAGAATTAAACGGATAGAGGGTAAAAGAAATAGAATCAAGCGATCGAGAGGATAACGAAGAATAGAATTAAACGGTGAAAGAGGGTAAGAGAAATAGAATTAAACGGATAAGAGGAATAAAGGAGAATATTTTTAATTTTTGAAAAAAAGGAAAATATTTTTGGATTTTTGAAAATTTCAAATTTTATTGTGATTTTTCTTTTAAAGATACGAAAATTAACTTTCAAAAAAAAGGATCTTCAAGGCACTAACTCGAAACAAAACGCAAAAATCTTAACATATCTCCCCGGCAACGGCGCCAAAAACTGATTCGTTATTTTAAAGCAAAGGGCAGTTTTAAAATTTTGTATTTCCCGATTAAGAATCAATTACTACTTGAGGACAAGTAATAATCAACCTTCCGGAGTCGTATTCCACGGCGAGATATGAATTGAATTTTACGTTTATGTCTTTCGTTTGATGCTTGATTATCGAATATTTGGTTTTGGATTTTTGAAAAGATTTTAAAAACTATTTTAGCTAATAGAGAATTAAATAACAACTAATGACGAAATAAAATTAAGCTAAGAATATGATAGTAAAAGCTATGCTTGTCAAGTGAGGTGAAAAGTTAAATAAGTGTGAATAATCCATTAAGCCCTTGTAATTAATACCCGTTGAAATAAAATTATTTTCTCACAACGTTGGCTTATATTGAAAACAATCATTTCTCTCTTGGTAATAATCCCTAGATTTAAATAATCAATAATTCCAACGGCTTTTGCCCGTTAAAAAGATCAACTAAGTATATCTAAAAGTAATCCGGAAATTATTAATCAATAATCTTCGATACCCGTTTAAAAAACTATTTTCTCACAACGTTGGTTTATTTTGAAAACGATTCTTTATCTAGGTAAAATTACTAGATTTAATTAATTACCCTAACGGCTTTTGCCCGTCAAAACAACAAATTTCAATCCAAGTAACCGAAGATTATTAATCAACAATTTCTAAGTTTTTCACACTCAAATCCCATATCACTACTCACTTAACAAACATATAAGAATCCACTCAATAAACATAACTACTAAAGCAACAATTATAACCTCAATAATAATAAACATTTTATTAACGAAAATATAAAAGCTAAACGAGAAAGGCGAGAAAGTAGAACCCGATCTAATGAGACGAGAATAATAAACCACCCGATTTTATAAACTTATCAAACCAAAAAGTTTATTTCTTTATTAGCTTTTATATTACCAAATAGCTAATAAAGCTTGTGACTTTAATAACTAATTAGTTTTATAAAAGCTAGAAAAGCTCTAAACTTTAGTGATAAGCAAGCTTATAAAACCCATAAGCTCCACGCCTTAGCAATGAATGAACAAGCTTAAAAATCACAACTTTAACAAAGGTTAGGACAAATAAGCAATAATATGAATCAAATAAGCTATGGAAAAGCTTATTGATTTAGAAAGACTAAGAAAGATTAAAACTTTTTAATTAAAAATACTAAATCTAGAATAATAAGCTAATGAAAAACTTTTTATAAAAGAAAAACTAATAAAAATCAAATCTTTTTGAGTTTTTATAAAGTATTTAGCAAAATAAAGATTAGATCTAAGTTTATAAAATGTTTTAAACAAAGTAAATAAAGAGTGCTTAATAAATAGACTAGATCTAAATAAGCCACAAAAAGCTAATAAGCTTTCATGACTTATTAGATAAGATAAGAAAAAGAAAAGAAAAAGATGAAAAAGAAGAATAAGCTAAAGACAAATAAGCCATAAAATAAATAAACTTCATTAATAATAAAAGAGTTGGTTACAAAATAAGCACTTCAAATAAGCAAAAAGAAATAAGCTAATACTACTCCTAATTATAAATCTACTCCTACTCCTAAAATAAATAAAACTAATGTGTGTCAATTTTTTTTTTTATGTGAGATGATGTCCGGATACATTCATTTATAGGTCCATTCTCCTTCTCGATTGTTCTAATCAACATAGTATTCCTTGTTGTAGCTGGACACGTGGAGCACAATTGTTGGCTGAAGCAGAATTTGGTGGAGCGAGTGGATGAGGAAAAAAAAGACGCGCCCATCATGAATTATTTGGAGCGTTTGTAGTGCACGCTAGGGACAAAAAGGCATTTGCAATTTCTTTCTGCTGGGACCGGAGAAGCTTGCAATTTACTTTCTTCAAATTATAACTCAACTGATACTAGGCTACTGTGGGCCTGATGGCTTAATCTTGGGCTGCTTCTTGCGTTTTGATATTGGGCCACGAAATGATAATGGAGCAGCTGGGCTTGAAATATGCTTGCATCTACATCATGTAAAAAATATGACAAGAGTGGGACTAGAACCCTTGACCTCTTGCTTATCAAACATGCTCCCAACCATTAAATCAAGAGCCCTTTTGTGTTAACTCTTTGAATTTAATTCTTTTTAGCCCTCTTTCCTTAATCCAATTTTAGCCATTATCTTTAAAAAATAATCTTCGTTCGAGCTCCGTTTAATCTTTCAATATTTTCTTCTCTTCCTCGATGCTCCAAATAAAATAACCACTTGACTCGATATTTCGTGATCTTTCCAATGGTGTGCTCGGATAAATTTTTACGACTTCGTTTGAACTTCGAAAAACATGGAAATATCGTCGAAACTCATCCGAAAATCACCGTTTTTGCTTTGTTTTCAAACCCTTGTACCTGCAAGACATAATAACACATATACAACATTTTTGCAATATAATTTGACATATTTAATGTTTATTAGTCCGATTTATCATATTTTTTAGATATAAAATGATGTGTGTTTTAGCACTCATCAAAATCTCAACACTACAATCTCTTGATTGCACTTGACATTCATTCACCAAACATTCATTCACCTCTCTGATTACTGTATCCACATCTTGTCTTACATGAGTTACTGAACAATTTGTTGCATCATTCTTTGTTGTCTGTTATTACGCATTCAGCAACATCCGATCTTTCAACTGATACATTACCCAACTCATCACAACAATCTCTTAACTGCACCAGACACACATCCACTTTTTCATCTTTCTGAGTAACTTCCTCAATATACTTCTCCACATTATGCATGATATGAATAAGTGTCTCAATGAACATGCTAATTTCCATTCCATTGTGTCTCTTGAAAGATATTTCAGTCAAGTCTTGATCATAATCTGATGAATATTCCCCATTGATGAATGGTTGAAATTGTTTGTGGATCACATGAAGTGCGCAACTGGAACAATCCTTTTGAACCTTTTCTTTATCAAGTTGTTGTTCTAATTGTTCTAAGTTCAATAGTAATGTTTCCGTTAAAGTGGATAAATTTTGACGGAAAAGGGCAATGCATGTTCGTTCCATAGTTGTAGATGTGAGTAACATGAGGTGTGAATGAAGTTGTCGATAAGGTTCAATGCAACTTTCCTTACTTTTTGCAAGAGCATTCGTAACCTTTGGTGCATTTCTCTCTCTTTAGATTCTAAACACGGAGATTTCACATCCTCATTGATTGATTCCATCATTTTAACCGTTCGATTGTAGCATACATTATCATTATTGTCCACAGACATCATACAATTTAAGTACTTTCGAAATGACTGGTGATAGTGTAAGACATGATGTTGTAATATATACGGGATTTTACAAGTCTATGATTTAAACCGAGAAATAGATTCTTTCTCGGGATTTTACTAAAATCAAGACCAAACCGTTAAGCAATGACCAATGGAGCGTGTTAAGATGACTGATGGATTGTCACAATGATATACAATTGTGTGTTAGGACTTATGATTGTTTGTAGGATTAGCAGAGATGTTGTTTGGTCGACATTTGGGTAGGTTGATGCGATTTTACTGGAAAAATTTAGGTCCAAAACTTAAAAGCTCAATAACTTCATTTCGGAGGCGATTTGGGCCTCAAAAAATTCGTTTCACGGCTTTGCCGTGAAACCTCACCATATTCAGCCTGTTCCGCTCGTTTTGACTGGTATTTCGCTGAAAACGGAGTTACGGTTCAAAAGTTATGGCCGTTTGAAGTTTTGCCGTTAAAAGTCAACTTTTGGTCAAACCGCTTCAATCAACTCGCATCGGGACAACTCGCTTAAGCGACAATTCGCTTAAGGCACAACTCGCATAAGATGACAACTCGCTTAATAGACAAGTCGCATGAAACACAACTCGCAAAACACAGATAACTCGCTTAATCAACTCTCTTAGGCAACTCTCTTTAGATACGTTGAATCTGGACAAGTCGCATAGGCAACTCTCTTTAGTATCAACTCGCTGCACAATCAACTCGCTTAAAGAAACAAGTCGCTTAATAACCAAGTCGTATAAATAGTCAACTCGCTAAGTAGCCAAGTCGCTTATACCAACTCGCTTCTAATGAAGAAGCAACTCGCATCCAAGAAACTCAACTACGAGTCTCAACTCGCTTTGTACACTTTTCACAAATACCCACTTTATCAATCAAAAACGACCAAACCACAATGATTTAAGCTTTCCAATTCAAAACCTAAACACATATGATGATCCTAAACACAAAAGTACAAGCAAAATTCAAACTTTAACACTAGAATTTGTCCAAATGATTCAAACTCTCCTAAACACTTAATACCCCAAAAACCTTATGAAATCCACCAAAACAAAGAACATGAAAGATGAGTGATCAAACCATGGCTTTTGATACCAATTGTTAGATATTGGATTTCATAAACACATATCAAACACAAGTATGGATCGAATAGTATAGAGTTTAGAGAGAGAAAGTGGGATCCTTTCTAGAGAGAGAAAGTGAAAGAAAACATAGAATGTTAGATTAAGATGAATGAAAGGTCCAACCCTCTACCTTGGGAGGTAGAGGGTATTTATAGTTACAAACTAAACGTCCTCCTTCGGACTGTGGATCAGGCATACAGTGGGTAAAGACTCGTCCGTCCTCCACGGTGTTACACTACGCTAAACTAAACTAATAACTAACTAATAAACTGATAAATAACGTAAATACCGACACGTCTACGAGCTAACATATGCTAGACCTTAATTGGGGTGACCGACACTTTAACATGGAATTTCCAATTCCTAACAAAAAGGCTCGTGTTATACACGAAATTTCTTCAACCGAATCATCTCCCGTCAAGCCAACAAATGATAGAATTCTCCATCATCCAATCAAACCAATTCCTAAAAGGATAGTACCCACAAAACTACCTATGCCAAACACCACCATACCTCCTAGGCCAAACAATATCATCTCCACTAAACCATCACCATTGGTTCCTAGAGCTATTTCATTTACATCCCCACTATCATCACCTCACCTCTACAATTTAGAGGACTTGCCTCCTAGGTCGTCTCATCCGCTTCCGCCGACAACATTCTCCTCATTAGGAGAAATAATGATTCAAAATCAAGGTGTTGAGTCAACACTTGCTCCAGCTTCCTTTTCGCCGTTTCCATCATACAATCCCTTTTGGATTATGAGAAATCATCAAAGTCAACCACCCGACCATATGGAAGTTGACACTTCTCTACCACCACCATCATTTTTGGTTGAGTCATTCTCAAATGCACCTCCACCAATCCCTCCATCGTTTGAAGCTCCACAAGCCGCTTCACTTGATCCTTCGCATCAAGCCATTTCACTTCTTCCACCACCACTACCTAGCCATGACAAAGATTGTTATCATTGTCAACATGTTGAAAGTTTGATACATGAAGTACGAGAAGACCAACGTTTCATGTTCTATCATCTCCTCGAACGTTTCGACGAGATCAAACCTAAACAAAACTTGAGCTAGAAGATTTTAGTGGTGTCCTAGCATCAAGCGATAGTTTGTTTAGAAATTCCTAGTCATGTATTTTCTTAGTTTTTAGAGTCATGTATATCATAACTCTAGTTTTATTAAATGGAATTACATGCTACTTGTTATTTTGTTGAGCATATGATTTGTGTGATAACATTGCTTGTTATATCACCTTGGTATGCTTGAGCAGCTAATCACGGATCCCTCATAATTGCCTAGACGGATCCCTACTAGGTGGGAACCGTGGGATCCGTAAGACAGAAAGTTTTCTTTCTACTAACTTGAATCACATTTGCAGGAAATTGTGAACTATACTTGCTTTCTAACCTTTGTTTTGTAGTTATTCAATTTACATATGAAGACTTTGACGTCCTAAAGCTAGAGGGAGCTTTATGTCAAAGCAATACATTGCAAATTACTTGCAATACTAGGTTTACATTTCGTGACATCCCTGCAAATAATTTTCAATGACGACTATATCATCAAGAATTTTGGCAATCGTCTAACACAACTAACTCCGCATATGTCAACAACAGGCTTTATGATAGCATGCAAACAACGGAAAAAACACATAACAGCAAGAAGATTTCATCCTAAGTAAACCTCACAATTCGGCTCCTATGCTTCTTTACTATCTCTATCATAGCCTCACAATATGCAGCCTCCTCTTTATCTTCAAAATCATTCACATCAATTTTCATCAAACTATCAATATCATCATCAAGGAGATCATTCCTCCCAAACAGAAGCAGAGTTACTCCCTTCATGGCGTACCCTGATACAGGCAATTTCAGCAAAAGGACGTAACACTTACTTATCCTTTTAGGAAAAAATTTCAGTTCCCATCAGATAAGTTCCTCCTCATCTCAGCAACTTTTTCCCCATTAAGAGAAACTCTCCCCTTTTGATCTGGATCTGTAATGGAAACATCTTGTAACAATGGCAACTTGGTGACGAGATTCCCCAACAACATAAACTTCGTAACAACATCCTTCAAACATTGAAATGCAATATGAAGTTTCTTGCTATATAACTCCATATCTTCTTCTTCTTCTTGACCATTTGCATTAACATACAATTCCTTGTTAGGAAACACTGAATTTGGTGAAAGAAATATAAATGAATCGACTCTGATTCCAAACTTAATCTTCCACTTAAACAACAAATGATTGTTATCAAAGGAAGATGGAACTTGGATATGTAGAGATTTCACTCTTCTAAATTTCTCCAAACACAACATAGCAGACCAATAGGAGGAGCCCAATCTAGCAAAAGGATCAGTAAAGCAAGTGAAGGAAACAGTTTCGACTTGATGGACAATCCTCCTGAAACGTTTGGAAACGAGTTTGCAAAGGCACAAGGTTTTGAAATCGACTAATTTGCTTAGAATTTGAAGTACTATTTCATCTGGTAAACAACTAAATGAAGAAGAATCATCTGCCACATTATATTTCTTGTTATTCTTCATCTCTCTTATGACGTCGATAATCAATTTGTTGGATAGTGGAAGGTGAAATCCTAACCAGCTTTTACACTATGACTTTATGTAGCTGTTGATTAAAACACAATACAAGTTAGAAATAAAACCAATATAGTCACGTGAAATAATCAACTGTAAGTCTGTAACAGTACAACTTGCACGAAATAGTAAGAGTGGGCATGCTTCTACTCGTCGTTTGATTTTTATTGTGTTTTGATAATTCAAAACACTAAACATAAGGACATTATCATTCTTTTATCAGATTATTTAAACATAATAGTCTGTTTTCAATTAGAATATCAGAAAACGTATTTTTTAATAAAACATTCAATAAACGGTCATATGACTAGCTTGTATATCCATTTTTAACGTCACCACCAAACCAGCTTATCTTACTCTGCAGGTCTTCTAAAACCGCTTACTTCTTTAAAACAGTACATTTTAAAGTTTATCTTATCTTTTCTACAAGAATGATATTAAGTGACATACACATAACTGACATCAGGGAGTGTTTGGGATAGCTACTTATTAGTTCTTATGCCTTATAATTATAATCAAATAAAGAGTGACATAAACAAACTCCAAAACTGATTTTTGAAACAGCGTTTTTTCTCTTTGAATAATCATATAAAGAATTTGGGTTAGCAATCCCAAACACCCCCTTTGTCTGAATTCTGCAATTACAAATGGCTGTTGGTTACGAACCTGAGACGAAAAAGACCTCGAACAATCTTCAATTCATCTGCTCCAGGAAGCTATGTGGCTGCGTTGAACAATAAACCAAAACCAAATTTAGCTTAGCAGTGAATGGAGCGTTTGATATGTAGATTCCGTTGTTTAATAAGGACATAACCAAGCTAAGATTTTATCATCGAAACTAATTATTCGAGTTGAAAAGATACCATGGGATGTAAAGATTGATTTAAATTTCCATAATGCCACAAACCTATAGAACTGAGAAAACCGACAATGAAAAAACAACTTCAAACAATTGAAATAAGAATAAAAGTACCCTCATCAGAAAAATGACAAGTTTGAAATCATAAGCATGAAAAAACAACCTCTATACAATTCAAAAATGCATTAACAATGTACATTAAAACAACAATGTCAACCAATGCTTAATCTAAAACGGGTAAACAGAGAGGGAAGGGAAGTCAAAACTTTTTGGCTTTGATGTACGCGGCCTAACCGGTAATCCAATGGCCGTTTTCGGACTTTTCCATGGCCATCCCAAGTTGTTCACCAAAGAGGCTTGAACCGTGGCCTCTTATTAGACTTAGGTCCACTAACAACAATTTTTTTTACAACCTACACCATCTATCTCACATACGTCTCCAACGAGACTAGAACCCACAAGCTATCTTGGCCAAAGGACTTTTGTAGTTTTTGCCTATAATAATAAGTTGTAAAACATAAGGGATAGCTGGTTCCTAAGCATATAATTTGTTTCCATATACACATTATTCTACTACACAAAAATAATAATGAGGTTCAGTTGAACCGGGAAGTCAAACCTCCGGCGAAGGAGAGCCGGTCAACCGCACCGGCGACAATTGATTTCCATACTTTCGTAGTGTGTGTGTGTGTGTGTGTCAAGTGCGTTTGCTATTTGGTTAAGAGGTTATAAAAGCTTTTAATTATGGGAATCGGGAAAAGTTATACAAAACCCCCCCTTTTTCTACAAAGGCACTCCTCTTTTTTTTCTTTTTTTTCTTTTTTTTTTATTTATTTATTTTTTATTTTTATAATTTTGTTTAAAAAAATATAAATCTGCAAGTATGGAACAGAAAATATAAAGTTTAATAAGTCAATCGTTTAAAATTGTCAAAAATACAGAGCAAAAACTGACAGAAAACTGTGTTGTACTGAAAAACAAGAGGGACAAAAATAATAAAAGTACAAAACTCCCTGATTTGACATCCTAGAGGGGGTTTGTATAGTATGACCCATGGGAATTTGATTAATACAATGTTAAAAATGATTGGGACACTCAATTTTGAGCATTACATAGTTGAGTGTCCCAATTATTTTTAAAAGTGTGCAAATTACCTTCCATTTAGTTATTGTTATATTCGGTTTAAAAGCACTGAAGATATGGTACCCCATAGAGCTTGTTAGGCTAAAAGAAGTCATAGGGCTTGCTAGGCTAAAGAAGGGTTGGTGAGCTGCTCACCATCCACATCAGCGTTACATTAGCTTTCTCTCTTATTTTACTTCCCTTCACTCCTCTCACCTTTCACCCGTTTTGGTCACATTTCATTAAAATAAGCACTTCATAAAAATATACCCCACTAAATATCCTACATACACTCACAAAACAAATAAAAAATATTTACTTTTTGGAATGGGCCCACGTTTTTTGCACCCCCTTTTGGTAAGCCGGTCACCAAACTTATGCAACTTGAGTGTGACATCTCACTTCCGTTTTGGTGGTCACTATCCACTTGACACTAATGGTGAGGCGGTCACCCACCACTCTGGATGGCCTTAGTGCCCTATGGCACGATCCTGTAGCACTAGCCAATACTCTCCTTTGTGTTATGGTGCATTGCATTAAACCTATCAGCTAAGACATCGAGCCTTTTACTTTCTTTTCACATGGTAATGGTGTAAATTGGGGTTTAGAAAAAAAGGAGTCCGTCGGGTTTACAAAAAGAGACGTTGGGGTTTAAAAAAAAGTATAACGCGATTGTCAACCAAACTGCGAGACTTAGTGATGAAAATGATGAAGATTTGAAGACGCGTGTTGAATTCTTATATCATGACAGCGAAAGAAATTTTTTTATTACAGCGAAGTGAAGTTAATAAAATGTGAACTTATAAAGGTGTGGTAATATCACCAATGTGGTTTGTTGTAGGCATGCGAAAGTCCAAGACCTTTAAAGGTCCCAAATTCGTACTTACATTTAATAATATCAAATAAAATACTTAATCAATGATCGGTGATATTAATTGTAAATGATCGATATTTTTAGAGATATTTTTAGAGATAATTTCGGTACTATCCTAACGTGTTTCTAAGTTTTAATCGTCTAAACAAAATAGGGCCCACAATAGCCTTGTGCGGACTGCTCATATCAAATTCATAAGCCCGCAAAAGAAGTCTGGTAGATTATGTACATAGTTAGTCCAAAGCTGATATTCAGTTCTGGTGTGAGTTTCTTTGAAAGAAGCAACATGTTGGCATCTTAATTACCGTATTTATACACTTCTCTCATGGAACGTCATCATTTCATGTTGGGCTTGAAAGTGAATTTATTTTAACCCGGCTCAAAAGGTGTATGTGTACGTGGGTTTTTAGCTTTGACTTTTTTTTTAATTATTATGACATAAAAAAAAAGTTATGCACATGCGCTAAATATATACATAAATTATACATTTGAAAACATAGGCACAACAGCTAAATGATTACAAGATAAATAATCATTGCACTAATTAAAAAAAAAAAAAAAAAAGCGGAGCCAGAAAGTTTTTCTCGAAAAGGCGCACTTTGATAATTTTTAAAACATTTTAGAAAATTCACATTACAATTTTTTTCACTAAGGCCACATGCCCCCTGCCCCATCATGTCTCCACCCATGTAAAAACTTTCCAAAAAAATAAATGATAAAATAACTGCGCCGCAACATGCAACGACCTATCTTCTCGTTTTTCCTATTTCTCCTTGTCCATTTCATCTTTTAACATTTTTTTTTCTAAAATTATAAAACAATTAATTAACTTACATGTGTTGATGCTTTTACTATACTGGGTGACCGAATCACCAAATGCACACCAAAATAAAAAAATGCGATTATTGCTGAAAATGTCTACATTGCCAAGTTAGATTTTTTATGTTGGTTAGAGAAATCTCGCTAGAAGTAGCTAATTTATCCATAAATTTTGGTATCTACTACGACAACAAAACAAAAAAACAACAAAAACTCCTTTAGCATGGTGCTTTACTAAGTCACAAACTTGTTAGGCAGTCAGTGACATTCTTTAGTAACGGTGACATTCTTTACACAAAATTCATCGCACACGGGATTATATGTAAAAAAAACTAAAAACCATTGGTTCATCTACTGAATAGCTAAGCAATTTATCGCACACGGGTAACCCTTTACAAAGGGAAAAAAAGGAATAGTTAAATAATTTGCAAACAAACATCAACATTGTGACCGACACTAACTGTAAGTAAGCACACACTCAGACAGGCACACTGTGACTGTTAAAATAACATCATAATAAAAAAAACAAGAGGATTATTCACCTTCAGGTAAATTACTTATGCCTAAACATGATTGATTCACCTTCATGTGAATTACAAGTTCAGTCCTCACCACACCCTAATTACAACGAGGGTGACAATGGCACAATTAACAAACTAATTACCTGAGCTAGTCAAAAAAGGGTTGTAGTAGTCGTAACCAGAACAAGTAGTACCCTCGGCCCTACGCAACATCCCGCTATTCTACCTTTGTCAGGATGAGACCAACGATTTACATTACCAAAAGATAAAGTATTTATTGAGATTACGCATACATAATCAAGACGGATAATTGAGAATAAACAAAGTGAATAAAAATAATATAATAGGTGGCTAAAATGACATTTAGACCTTTTTTTTGGTTTGGGTCGGGTCTAGTTGACTTGACCCCCGCAAACACTTTTTTTGTCCATGTTATAAAATATAACATAAAAAGTCTCAAGATCTGTATTGTTGTGATAGTAATCTAAGGCTTCTAATACAACACTTTGGACAACTTTGAACAGTCGATGGTTAGCCAAAAGCCCAAACTGAAGCTTATATTCAATTGTAGTGTGAGTTTCTTTGAAAGAAACAACATGTTGGCGTGTTTCTCCTATTTCTCTTCGTCCATTTTCTCTTTTAACAATTTTTGTGGTAATTTTTCTAATAATAATCAAGTTACATGTGTTGATGCTTTTACTATAGCTGGTGACTGGAGGCACACCAAAATAAAAAATACAATGTGATAGAGGGGTGAGATCAATAAAGATCACATAAAAACTAAAGATCAAATGGATGAATCTCAACCATTCATTTTTATCAAATTAATTAAAATTCATTTTCACCCTTATATTTAAAAATTAAATATTTCACAAACCGTTAATAATTAGATAAAACTAATTATACCATTGCGACAAGAATAAAATTATCTTTCTATAGAGATCCAATATTGTGTACTTTCGACGAACTTATTTTTTATCGTTTTTTACGGGTTTCGATATATTACACAATAAATGAAAATTTATAAAAAATACTATTTTGTGTTAACACAACCCTAAAACTACAAACCCTAAACCCTAAAAACCCTAACCCCTAAACCCTAAAAACCCTAACCCCTAAACCCTAAAAACCCTAACCCCTACCCTAAAAACCCTAACCCCTAAATCTTAAAAACCCTAACCCCTAAACCTTAAACCCCTAAAACCCTAACCGCTAAACAAAAATACCTAAACCCTATCCGCTAAACCCTAAAAAACCTAAACCCCCTAACTCCTAAAAAGCTTAACCCAAAAAAGTCAAAACCCTAAACCCTAAACCCTAAACCCTAAATACCTAAACCCTAACCGTAAACCATAAACCCACAAAAAAGTCGGAAAAAAAATTTCGTCGAAAGTATATGATGTGGGATATCAAATTAAAGATAATTTTATGCTTGTCGTGATGGTATGATTAGTTTCGTCTAACGATCAATGGTTTGTGAGATATTTAGTTTTTTAAAATGAAGGTGGAAGTTTATTTTATTGTTTTGATGAAAAAATGAATGGTTGAGAATGGTTTATTTGATCTTTAGTTTTTGTTTGATCTTTATTGAACCAAACTCATGTGATAGATACGTTGTTGCACATGTCTACATTGTCAAGTTACATGTTTATGTTTGTTAGAGAAATTCTCGCTAGAAGTAGCTAAATTACCTATAAATTGGTATCCCACAAGAACAAAACAACAAAGCACTTCGCTTTAGCATGGTGCTAAAATAAACTTGTTATGCAGTCAGTGACATTCTTTAGTAATTGTGGCCTTTACACAAAACGCATCGCACACGGAATACAGTAAAACCTCTATAAATTAATGATGTTGGGACCATAATATTTTATTAATTTAACGAGATATTATTATATCGATAAATTGATAATTCATTAATTTAAAAAAGTTTTACGTGTGGCTTTTAAATTTCCAAGTCAAATATACTAGTTAGAGATGAAAAATAAATTAGAAAAACAAGTTCCAATTAACATTTTATATATTCAAGTCATTAAAATATCTAATGAATGTATACTAATAAATGTTACGAGGTTCAAGGCATTGAAGAAATAGTGAAATATTTTACTGCCTCCGTCCCATATTAAATGTCAAGTTTTGACTTTTGAGGTATTTTTTATTCAACTTTGACCTTAAATATTTTGGTTTGTGTTGTATAATATTTGATGAAAATTATACCAATGAAAAATATGTTTAAAACACAATCCATTCATATATTTTGCATCAAGTATTGTATAACACAAACAAAAATATTTAAAGTCAAAGTTAAAAAAGAATTGTTTTGAAAAGTCAAAGTGGACATTTATTATTGGACGGAGGGAGTAGTAATTATTACCTCTGTCAAATATTAATTGTTCACTTTGATTTTTCGGAGTCTTTGTAGTTCAACTTTGACCTTAAATTCTATTATTTCTGTTATGTGATACTTGATGCAAAATATATGAATTGATTGGGTTTTAAATGTATTTTTATTGGTATAATTTTTAACAAGTATTATATAGCACAAGTAAATATATTTACAATCAAAGTTGAACAAGAAAAACTAAAAAAAGTAAAAGTGGACACTTAATATGAGATGAAGGGAGTTAATTTATAGTTTCGTTGGGACAAATACATATACACCGGGGTTTCAAACATATTATTATCTTATTATTTTATCGATTTGGGTCCAAATTTGTACTGGTCCCGAGTTAGGACCGGACAAATTATTAATTTTATCGAGGTTATTAATTTATCGAGTAAAAATCATTGGTTCATCTAGTGGATAGCTAAATAATTTATAAGTTACAAGACAATGAAGAAACATAGGGTTAACGTTTGGTCTTGTATGTAGTACGAAAACTAAAGGATCACCTCCCATACCGTCTCTACTGTAGATATCACAACCTTGATGTCCTGGATGTTGTAGGAGAGAACATATATAAGACCCTACCTATACTAATAGTAGAGAGTAGAGAGACTGTATCAGAGGTGATCATTTAATTTTCGCACTTCTTTGGTCTATAGAAAGGAACTAGCTACCACCATTCCATAGGTATGGTCCATACTCAATAGAAAGGAACCAGTTACCATTCCATTAGCAAATGAGCCAAACACCCACAAATAATTAAAAATGTTCATAACCGGTCATTCAGTGATCAACATTTATATTATCAATCGTAATAGAACCATCATTCCCTTCTGGCAGACCGTCCCTCTCACATAAGAGAAGAGTTGCCCCTTCATCACATCCTGGCAAATCCTTAAGCAGGACATAACACTTGCTAGCCCTACAATCATATAATAAAAATCTGCTCAATTGTTGCAGCGGGTGAAGTTAATTAGTTCCTCATCTCAGCGACTTTTCCACACCGACAGAAATCATCCAAACTTTTATTTGAACCCGTCATCAAAACCTTTTCCAGCAGGGGGAGATTTTCAATGCAAGTTAACAACATACAATGACTCCTCAATCCTCACCACATCCAACAAGCATTGCAAATTTACAATGCAATCTTACATTTCAACCCAAAAGGGTTCAGCTCGTTGTGGCAAGGAAGGTTTATTTTGGTACATTTCAACAAGCTTTGAATCACATAATCACATCAATCGATTTTATAAAACATAATAAACTAAATTACGGTAAAAATAAACCCAGTGCATTTAAAGTGCTTCACCCTAAAAGTAATTTGGAATCTAGAGTTAAAGCAACAGTTCACTAAAACCAGTTTTAATCACTACATAACTTATATAATTTTCAACGACGACCATATCATCAAGAATCTTGGCAATCTTCAAACACAGCTAACTCCGCATGTCAACAACAGGCTTTATGATAGCATGCAAACAACGGAAAAAACACATAAAAGCAAGAAGATTCATCCTAAGTAGCCCTCACAATTCGGCTCCTGTGCTTCTTTACTATCTGTATCACAGCCTCGCTATATGCAACCTCCTCTTTATCTTCAAAATCATTCACATCAAATTTCATCAAACAATCAATATCATCGTCAAGGAGATCATTCCTCCCCAACAGAAGCAGAGTTACTCCCTTCATGACGTACCCTGATGCAGGCAATTTCAGCAAAGGGACGTAACACTTACTCATCTTAAGTGACTTTTTCAGTTCCACAGCTTCAGATATGTTCCTCCTCATCTCAGCAACTTTTTCCGCATTAATAGAAACTCTCACCTTTTGATCTGGACCTGTAATGGAAACATCTTGTAACAATGGCAAATTGGTGATGGGATACTTCAACAACCTAAACTTCCCAACAACATCCTTCAAGCATTGAAGTGCAATCTCACGTTTCTTGCTATATAACTCCATATCTTCGTCTTCTTCTTCTTCTTCTTCTTGACCATTTGCATTAACATATAATTCCTTGTTAGGAAAAACTGAATTTGGTGAAAGAAATATAAATGAATCGACTCTGATTCCAAACTTAATCTTCCACTTAAACAACAAATGATTGTTATCAAAGGAAGATGGAACTTGGATATGTAGAGATTTCACTCTTCTAAAATTCACCAAACACAACATAGCAGACCAATAGGAACCCAATCTAGCAAGAATATCAGTGGGGATCAATCCCTCAGTGGGACGGTCTGCAAAAGGATCAGTAAAGGAAGTGAAGGAAACAGTGTCGACTTGACGGACGACCCTATTGAAACGTTTGGAAACAAGTTCGCAAAGGCACAAGGTTTTGAAATCGACTAATTTGCTTAGAATTTGAAGTACAATTTCATCTGGTAAACAACTAAATGAAGAAGAATCATCTGCCACATTATATTTCTTGTTATTCTTCATCTCTCTTATGACGATGATCGATAATCAATTTGTGGGATATTGGAAGATAAAATCCTAGCCAGTCTCCTTTACACTATGACTTTATGTATCTGTAGATTGAACCACAGCACAAGTTAGAAATAAAACCAATAATGTCACGTGAAATAATCAACTGTAAGTCCGTAACAGTACAACTTGCACAGAATAGTAAGATTGGGCATGCTTCTACGCGTTGTTTGATTTTTATTGTGTTTTGATAATTCAAAACACTAAACATAAGGACATTCTCATTCATTTATTTAAACATAATAGTCTGTTTTCTACAAATAATACTATCAGAACACTTATTTTTTAATAAAACATTCAATAAACAGTCATATGATTTAGCCTGTGTATCCATTTTTCACGTCACCACCAAACCAACTTATCTTACTCAGTAGGTCTTCTAAAACCCCTTACTTCTTTATAACAGTAGATTTTTAAGTTTATCTTATCTTTTCTATAAGTATGATAAGAGATGTACGCATCAGGGAGCGTTTGGTAGCTTCTTATGCTTTATAAAAATAATCGAATAAAGAGTTTGACATAAACAAACTCTAAGACTGATTTTTAAAACCGTGTGTTTTCCCCTTTAATAATCATATAAAGAATTTGTCAACTTGGATTAGCTATCCCAAACACCCCCTTTGTCCAAATTCTGCAATTACAGATGGCTGTTGGTTACGAACCTGAGACGAAAAAGACCTCGAACAATCTTCAATTCATCTGCTCCAGGAAGCTATGTAGCAGCGTTGAACAATAAACCTAAACCAAAACCAAATTTAGCTTAGCGGTGAATAGAGCGTTTGGTAGGTAGATTCCGTTGTTTAATAAGGACATAACCAAGCTAAGATTTTATCATCGAAACTAATTATTCGAGTTGAAAAGATACCATGGTATGTAAGATTGATTTAAATTACCATAATGCCACAAACCTATAACTTCAATCAGAACTGAGAAAACAGACAACGAAAAAACAACTTCAAACAATTGAAATAAGAATAAAAGTACCTCCATCAGAAAAATGACAAGTTTGAAATCATAAGCATGAAAAAACAACCTCTATACAATTCAAAAATACATAAATAAGTTATAACAAGTGATTGCTCATTTACATTAACAATGTACATCATTAAAACAACAATGTCAAGTTGTCAACCAATGCTTAATCTAAAACGGGTAAACAGAGAGGGAAGGGAAGTCAAAACTTTTTGGTTTTGATGTATGCGGCCTAACCGGTAATCCAACGGCCGTTTTCGGACTTTTCCATGGCGATCCCAAGTTGTTCACCAAATGAGGCTTGAACCGTGGCCTCTTATGAGACTTAGGGCCACTAAGTCTCGCGGGTATCCGTGGCCTCTTTTTTTATTTTTTACAAACAACAATTTTTTTACATCTATCTCACATACATCTCCGACGAGACTTGAACCTACAAGCTCTTGGCCAAAGGGCTTTGTACTTTTGCCTATAATAAGCTCTTAAACATAAGGGATAGCTGGTTCCTAGCATATACTAATTAGTTTTGATATACAACACATTATTATTCAACTACACAAATACAATTTACAATATATATTTAACAACAAGAAGAAGAGCAACAAGGGTTTTTATAAATTTACTTAAAAAATAATAAGGAGGTTCAGGTGAACCGGGAAGTCAAACCTCCGGCGAAGGAGAGCCGGTCAACGGCACCGGCGACAATTAATTTCCATACCTTCAGTGTGTGTGTGTCAAGTGCTTTTGGTATTTGGTTGTGTTTGGTTAAGAGGTTACAAAAGCTTTTAGTTATGGGAATTTATTAGTACAATTTTATTAGGAAACTCAATTTTGAGCATTATATAATTGGAATTGATACTTATATCACATCTTTCGATGTATGTATTATAATTTGTACATTATAGTATTGTACTGTAATGCACAAATTGTGATGCATGAATCAAAATATGTTTTTATAGTAAAGTATCTCAATTATTTTTAAAAGTATGCAAATTATCTCCATTTAGTTATTTTTAAAAGTATGTAAATTATCTCCACATCAGCGTCACATCAGTTTTCTATCTCATTTTACTTCCCGTCACTCCTCTCACATTTCTCCCGTTTTGGTCACCTTTCCCTCACATTTCTTTAAAATACGCACTTTATAAAAATATACCCCGTGTTAATACAAATAAGCCGTAAAAACGTTTATTTATATTTTACGATCTTCTAATGTTTTGTCGATAACAAACGTAAAATCATATTAACGAAACAAATAAAATACGTAAATGGTTTGAACAAGTAGTTTCTAACATATTCACATTTTCACATAAAACACTAAAACAAGTATAAGTGGTTTTATGATTTAGTAATACATATGTACAACAACTAGTGTTTACATATTTGGATAAAATATACACATAACTAGTATATAGTATATTGGGTAATATAAATGGGTAAAAACTTAAGTATCACAACCCATTGGGCAAATACATTGAATGTAGTTTGGTACAACCCAAAGCCCATAACCCATGGATCTTGACCCATAACCCATTGCATGATATCATGCTTATATCACATATGGATTATACCCATAACCCATGGATCAACCCATACCCAAGTGACTAAGTGCATTGCACTCAAAGATACATTGTATCTAGCCAAAGATCCATGGTTCAACCCATGACCCATGACCCATGACCCATAACCAAAATACCCATGGGCGAAGAGGAGCGTTCCACGGATCCCTAGCTTTGTGCTAGCCGGATCCCTTGTGGTAGGGATCCGTGGGATCCGGGGAACAATAGGATTTTTCCTCTATAAATAGTGAGCCATTTCTTCATTATTTCTTACCCCTTTCTAACACACTTTCTCCCTGAGTTAAAAACTCACTAACCTCAGATCCAAGAGATCTATGTTTGTAGTTTTGTTTTTGTGATCTTTTAGGTTCCTCTTAAAGGCAAGATCACCACCTTTGAAGTCGAGCAAGCTCAAGTCCATGAGTTGCCATGCTTCCTCATCGTCAAGGCGAAGATATCTCAAGTGTCAAGACGAAGATATTAGTGAAGGGTATCTATCGTCTATAGGATAAGAACTTGTGGTAGGTGCTTAGAAGTCAAGACAAAGAAGCATTAGTGAAAGGTGCTTAGAAGTCAAGACAAAGAAGCATTAGTGAAAGGTACTTGGAAGTGAAGACACAAGACATTAGTGAAAGGTGTCTTGTAGATCTAGTCAAAGGCATTAGTGAAAGGTGCCTTAGATGTACATTCGATATGGTGTGTTTCGATGTACAAGATAGACTAGCATTAGATCCAAGGATATTGATATCCTTGATGATGTTGTAAAGGAGTAGATCTCCTTTGGGATTAGTCGTTGGTGTAGTGTGGTAGTAGTTCCTCCATTGCAATGGAACTAGGTGCTTAGCCTAGTACCTAATAAAGGGTAGGCGACGTTGTGAAAGGTGTAGTTCACCTTGGAGTGAAAGAACTAGGTACTTAGCCTAGTACCTTATAAAGGGTAGGCGACGTTGTGTAGGTGTGGTTCACCTTGGAGTGAAAGAACCCGGTGGTTAGCCTAGCACCGAAAAAGGGTAGGCGACGTTGTGAAGGCTTCTCCGCCATAAGGAGATTGGTGTAGTGATTGAACTCTCGAGTAGGTGACTCGGGGAGTGGAGTAGGGCAAGGAAGGTGTCCTTGTAGCCGAACCACTATAAATACTTGTGTTGTGGTTTTGTGCTTCTTACTCTTATCTTTTCATTACTTACCTTTATATGCTTGTTTATCAACATCCAACACACACATCCAAATAGATTGACATAAGTCAATCTAAATAGATTAAAAGGAAGTTTTAATTGGCAAAACTATTCAACCCCCTTCTAGTTTTCCACAATTGGCATCGAGCCGTTACCAAGTTTCTTGAAGTATATTGTACTTTAAAAACTTGATACGATCCATGGTTAATTGAAAACTACAAAGAAGGTTTTTCATAAAAACAAACACCATGTCTTTTAAAACTATTTGTTTGGATGTTGATTTAATAACAACATTTTCTTATTTACTTTTTCATTTAATTGCACTAATCTTCTTTGTCATGTTGATTAGTCGAAGCTCATACCCACCAAGCTTTAGGAGTCGCTTGGTAACAAGAATACCTTCCTTAAGAAGGTATCTTAATCGCAAAGAAGCTGGAATCGCCTAAGTGACATTTGTTGTGTCATTTGTAAAGACATTCCTAAGTACGCTAGATGTATGATTTTCCTTTACTTTGCTTGATAATTAAGTATACCTATTTAGGTATTTATATGATTATCTTGTGTACTTGTACATAGTTTACATGAAGCTTCATTAGGAAGCCTTTTTCTCACATACGTGTTTTACTTCTCGTCTAAAGTCATGGTATATAAAACTTATGTTTTGTCTCTTTTAAATCCAATAATAAAACAAACACGAATTTCAAAAATTCCTCCTTCCCTATAAATAATCCCACCGTCAACCACTCTACCAAACCCTCACTTTTTCAAATCCTCCAATTTCAAAATTTTTTCTTATTTAAAAAAAACTTCATCTTCCTCCTCATTTTCATGTCAACGGAAACCAAGAAGATCCATCATCAACATGGTTTACATCGCACTCGTGCTCATCGCCCTAACACTCATTGCACTTGTGTTCCTATGATGAAGTTCACATATGGAGACATTTACTTTGTGTTGTTAATCTACATTGGGATCATATACCCAATCCTTTAATCCTTCAGAATTGCACTAGATCTGCTGGTTACGGCGTAACCTTAGAAGTGGTTACGCAGTATTCTTCAATAATCTTGGTTACGCCGTAGTTTGATGCATGAGTTACGGCGTAATTATCAGCGGCGCGGAACCTCATTTGACCTAATATGGTTACGTCGTAATCTTTGGGAAGAGTTATGCCGTAATCTTCTGATAAGTTGGTTTTCTGGGCCACGCTTTAGTTACGGCGTAATGTGAGAGATAAGTTACGCCGTAACTTCTTCAAAGTAAGCATACTATGATAAATCTTCAGTAAACTCTCCAATTCCGCGTCTCTTTAGTTCCAATGCTCGTAATTTACCTGAAAGTGGAATATAATGGAAAACAAGCGTAAATCCATATAAATGATATAAATTACAAGCATTATCGGGGGAAATTGACACTTAATATTCAGGATAATTTGATGTTATCGATGGTCTAATTAAGACTCGGTTAAGTATGTAGGTTGATGTATCAACGGCATTGCACCAAAATATTTGAGGAATAGATTGCTCATTAATCATGCTCGTACTGTTCCTCGGATCCCATGGATCCCTTACTTGAGAGATTCGTCCAGTGTAATCTGGGGGATCCGCCAGACGCTCCTCCTATTTGGGTTATGGGTCATGGTTCATGGACTTTGGGTCATGGGTATCCAAATAGATACAATGTATCTAGACATTGGATCATGGGTTATGGATTTGCTCCATGGGTATGGGTCATGGGTTATGGATTTTACCCATCCTAATAAACTATTACAATAAATGAATTATTACAACAATTTATGTTAAATGACTATATGTAATATGTTTTACAAAAATAACATGTATCCTTATAATTTTACTTATGATAACTTATATTTGTTATCAACAAAACATAAAGAGATCGCTAAATATGAATAAACATTTTTACGATTTATTTGTAATAACAAAGATAAGTTTTAGAGGGAAAACGAATTGTTGTGCTTTGACTTTAGGTATTAAAAGGGGGTGTGGGGTTATCTGGGACAATAAATGGACCAAAATACCCCTCGCGTGACCGGTACGTGAGGCACTTAACTGGGAAATATTTGCACCGCTCGGTCACGGAATGGTTTTGTGCCAAGTTTACTAACGGACGGATGGTTTTGTGCAAAACAAAATACGAGGATGTAAAGCAACACAAGTAACAAACTACATGAATGTATTTTGTACTTTACTCAAAAAAAATATAATGCGATTGTCAACCAAACTGCAAGACTTAATAATGAAAATGATGAAGATTTGAAGATGCATGTTAAACTCCTTGTATCATGACACGAAAGAAAAAGTTTCATCACAACGAAGTAAAGTTAAAAAAATGTGAACTTTCAACAATGTGGTTTGTTATAACCGGGCGATCGTCCAAGACCTCAAATTATAAAAGCCCCAAATTTGTACTTACATTTAACAATATCAAATAAAATACTTGATGGGTTACCAATGATCAGTGATATTAATTGCAAATTATGTAATATTTTTAAAGTAAATTTTGGTATTATTGGGATGAGCATTTAGAACCGAATTCGAACACCATATCGAAACAATACCGACTCCCGATACACGGTATGGGACCGGTACGATGAATCGAGTCAAAAAAAAATCTGGGGCCACTAATACGGTACCGGTGTCAAAGCGGGATAGTACTCATTGAACCGTTTCATGCTAAACAACAGTAATGTAAAACATAAGGAAAGAAATGAAACGTCCCAAAAAACCTTATGTGGCAACTATAATCCTTCATAAGCCATCCCGAAAATTAAACCATACCTATTTTATAAGTTTTGAAATGTTTGTAAGTTACGACTGTCTTGGTGATATGTTTATGTAATTGTTGGTTGCGTCTTCTGATACGTTGTGGTTCGATGTCACTCACGAATGCACGTTTTTTCTTGTTTTTTGTGCTCACAGAAAGTTACTAACATGAAATCTTAGAATTTTTTTTGGTTTAACAAAAAACGGGAAGAACCGGATATTGTGACACACGGTAAATTTTCACCAAAATTTAACTGATAATTAGTAACTCATTTTACTAAGCCAAATTTATTAAGCATGCATAAGCTTTGCCTGATCATTTGAGTAGCTAACTCGCATACAGTAGGTAACTGCACCACTTTTGCACTCATATCATTTTATGAATATTTTATTCTGTCTTATGATTTAAATTATAAGACGAGAGGTTATCTCGTTCTTCCCAAAGGACCGACACTACACGCTGCGACACTATGATAAGGACTCGCTAAAACAATTAACAAATGTCAACCACTTGGAATATTTCAAAGATCAAATATTTCAGGCACGTAACAATGAGACACTACGTTATAAAAGCTATCGAACAATGATACCTTGGTCACAAATTCATATCACGAGACACAAAATATATAACACACTACCACTCAAACAAAATGTTTGTATAAAGCTCAAATACCATTAATACTTAAGTGTAAAGTATATACATACATTAGCACAAGTTGTACCATGAATAAAATACAAATACAACCATTTATACTTTCACCTTAAGAGTAAACTTTGTAAATATTTAGATAAAACTCCTTTTGTCTTTTCACTACACACTCACGACAAAACCAAGGAGGACACAAGCTAGACTTTAACAAATTGTCTCTTTGGTCTCCTCCCTTCCACGTCTAAAGCAGCCAAGAACCAGGAAATACAAGTTAACCAAATATTCCCTTCAACCTAGCCCTACACCTCTCACTAGATCGAATCTCCCAAAGAGGGAAGCCAAACATGCCTATCCATCATCTTCTCATCTCTCATACTATATTCATGAAAGATTTGGTCTCAAAATCCAACCTTGGTGCGCTGGCTATGGGTTAGACGAATCCAAGAAGAATCAAAATGAGATCATTCACAAGAAACATATCTCTACTCCAATCCACCTTGAGCCAATTCACAAGATTCGTCCATTCTTGGAAGCTAGCCATTTTCGACTTCAATCCAAACACCAAGAAGAGAGAGAGTTCAAGCTTTACCCAAAGTGCCTCTATATCTCTAGTGAAGATGCAAGAACCCCAAGTTGTGCTTCAATTTCATTTTCTCTCAAAAACTAGGGTTTGTCAAAGTTAGGGTTTTCAAAAATTAATTTGGGGGTTTTGCAATTGGAGGTACCTTGGAGCTAATTCGAGTTTGGTTTGGTCCGAATCCAAGAAACGACCTTTCATCCATCACCTATCCTTTTCGGATTTAAGGTTATCATTTCTTTGTTGTTATGTTTTTATGTTGTTTTATGATTTTAAGAGTGGAAGAATTCATCAAGGAAATTATCATGTGTTCTTGGGTCATGTCGATTTGAGTTTAAGTTTTGAATGCCACGTTGAAATTCATGTATATAACTAGTTGAGATTTTGATGTTACTTGTTTTGCTAATCTCGTTTTGTAACCGAAAACTTAAGTAGTTATGTACTCGAGGGTTCGTATATTTTCTGTCGAGATTTATGAGTCGAGGAAATGAAGGTTAAGTCTTATAGTAACTTGGTAATTTAACTATACAACTAAGTAATCTCTACGTGATAATACTCACTTTTTACAAACAACTATGTCACTCCGGAATTTAAGTAAGTCTTGGGTAATACGTGGGTTTGGTTTACTATCGAGGTAGGAACCGGGTCGAGTAGTACTCAACTATGGTATAGCCTTGCCACTTCTTTACTCTATCGCGTATAGTGAGCCTCGACTTCATCATCAACATACTCGGCTTAAGAACCTTTGTCTTGACCTCACCTTGTAAAAACCCATGTCATGTATAAGCAAGTTTGTTAACACTATAGTGAAAATTTGGATGTCTTATTTGAAAACTATTTCTGTCGAGTAGCCGAAACCAAAGAGTTGAAGATTTCTCATTTGTAAGTCCACTAGTAAACACGGTCATAGAAACTGGAAATTCAACTTTGAAAGTAGTACTTGACTTAGTAAGTCAAGCACCTTGTATCAAGTTTAACTTAAGACACTTAGTCACATACTTGTCGTCATTCTAGTTGTGGTGTTGTTCGCCGAAAGGGAATCCTCATCGAGACCCATGACACCATCAACCGAACATATAACTAGAAACTTTAGTCTCACAAGAGTTTAATATTTTGGCTTAACTAGGTATGCATCTTGTGGAAAACTAGCTTTATGTCTTTCTTTTAAATTTGGCCGAATACTCATTGAGGTATTATGATCAAGACGGGTAGCCGAGATGTGTTCAAGCACATTAGTCGCGACTCGATTGTAACCCCGAGATGGTGACAGTTTAACTCGAACTCATTACCTCTCAAATATGTATTGACTACATGCCTCTTTCTTTTTTGATCCCTCGCTTAAACATCATACCCAAGCCCAATACATTGCAACTTCTTGACTAGTTAAGTAGCTAAGACTATTAACAAAACCTGATGGGCCACACCCATTGCATCACAAAATATTCGAACTCCTTTTTGGGCCAAGCCCATTCGTGTACCCAAACTGTCGGGCCACGGCCCACTTACGCTTTTGGATGTTGGTTTTAGTAATTGAAACGCGCCAAGTAATACCGGAAAATCACAAAGCTAAACTCATTGGTTGCACAATTGAAGAGATCGACTTTAGATATATACACATATTTCGACGAATAAAACAAGAGTAACGGCGTACAAACAATGAACCAAGTGTCTAAAGATTATGAGTCATACAATAAGATTTGCGAAATGAAGTTAACGACAATGTGTAAAGAAATGTATGTCAAGTGAACATCTCATTGAAATATTTATATATACGGAACTAGTTTGTTAAATAAATGAGATACCACTATATTATTTCCTAGTCCATTTAACATTGATGACTATATATTTCACTCGAACTCCTTCCTAAATACAAATAGAAAACAAATTATAATTTTGACAACACCATTTCGTGTCAACCTAAATAGGTATATATACATCTATATACTTACTAATAGAACATTTTTATTATATGTTTTAAATCAACCTTGGATCTTAAAACCATACTAACGTCAAAATGAAAAGAGTATATATACATTCATATACCTACTAGTAAACCTCTTAAATTACTCTTACAAACTAAAGGTTAAAACCATTAAATCAGAATAATATTAATTGCACCATTTTAAGTATGATATACTTAAAACAATGAACTAAAACATTACCCTCCTTATCTAGGTCGCATGTCGGTGCAGCTTCACAATATTCACTAAGTCCCACATTTGGATTTCACATTTGCTAAGGTGAGTTTCATAGCCCCACTTTTACTTGATAAATTGTTTTATACATCTTGGGGTGAGAAATATGCAAAACATTTTATGGACCAAAACTATTACATGATTACTATTACGTGGTTTAGCCTAAGCCCTTATGTCCCTAAAGAATGCCCTTTTTTCATGAACCGTCAATTCCTCATTGGGAAACGCGAATGTTATAAATAGATCTATTGAGGGTGACTCCTCCGTTCGGTTGGCCATGCTTAGGCCAAAGCGAAACGTATACCATGTCGGAATCAAGTGTTGAGGGACAAAACACTTGCTATGGGCCCCTATATTGTATAACATCTTTTAGCATACTGAACCGTCGTAGTATCGGTTGCATGAACTTAGAGCTAACGTAATAGATATTCATACATATATCATTATATTCGTTGTAATGATTATATGCCTTTGCTTATGGTCCAAGCTTACTATTTTAATTTAAACCTATGAACTCACCAGCTTTTAGCTGACCTTTTAGCATATTTTCTCAGGTCTTTAAGATTTGTTCATGAAGGCAAGGCAAGAAGCGGATGTATGGTCGTAGAAATTTTAAAGAAGTGTTTTTAAACAAAAATGATGTTTTTACTTTGGGACCACTATAACTAATGGGATATACCCATTTGTTTAAACTATGCTGTAAGATAATATTTTAAAACCATTTTATGAAATCAAACGGAGTATGTATTCTGTTCTTTATTACTTGTGTTATGATCCACCAACTCCGTAACGCTCCCGAATAACACGTATGCTTCCGCTTAACAAATTTGGGGGTGTTACAGATTGGCATCAGAGCCTAAGTTATAGAGAATTAGGTACATATAAACCCTAAACTATAACTACTTTTCACCAAAAACATCATACTACGACCGCCGATTGCCGCTTGCCTTACTTGCCATTTTACTTAAAGTTCATTTAATAGGATTACATGTTTTATTTCCTATTTACTTATACGCTATTCCATATCCATCATGAGCATATTTTTCCGCATACTTACACATATGCACCGTCTTGTCACAGACTATGCCTTCCCCAGCCTTTCCTCACGATGTTCAGGAGGACATCCTACTAGCACACTCACCGACCATCCGCCAGCTTGCACACTCAGCCACTGATCCATACGTACAGGCCACACTAGCAGTCCAGCCAGCTATTGCACCTACTCCACTTATACCTACCCTCACCACCACTCCATCAGCCCTGTTGACACGCAGGCAAAAGCCCCGTATGATTGTGAGAGTACCTGGATATCGAGAGAGGTATTCATATGTGCCTGCACTAGCTTCTTGATGACCCGCGCTGCTACATGGGTCCTTCTACTACTTCAGAGTCATTGACACCGCCACCCATCTGAGTCACCACCTCATCGAGACTCGGAGATCTACTGATTCTTACTCGAGGAAGATCCGGGAAGATCCGAAGAGGATCCTGAAGAGGAACTACCAGAGCCTATACCGACCGAGAGTGTCCCCGGCTATGTTAGCATAGCAGCAGATGTAAGTACACAGGTCCGGAGATTGTCCAGAGTATACAGGAGCTAGGACAAAGCTCCAGGATGGCTCAGAGATTAGACGATGACATGGATATTGATGCACCATTTGGATTAGGGCAGAGGGCCGCTTTTCTCCACAGTCAGGAGGAGAGTATGGAGATTGATTGGAGAGATATTGATTGCTTGATCAGTTCAGTACCACTTGTCACTAGTCCGAGCTATAGTCCGTCATCACCTTCGTTCATACCATCTGCAGCAGACATGGAGCGCCTTGCTCGCGCCACTAGACAGCTTGAGACCATTGAGGTAGCTGCACCAGTTGAGGCATAGCCAGTGCCAGACCCATCAGGATCTCCAGATGATGAGGAGCTGACCCTCACAGAGAGAGTGCTCATTCAGTTAGATTCTCATGAGACTCTGCTAGGAGTACATACTGATCAGCTAGAGAGAGTCGATCCAACACGCTTGCAAGCTTGCGAGCAGCGTGTTGAGGGTTTAGACCGAGTTACTGATGTGTTGTTTGAGAGCATGGGACTCGAGAGACACGAGAGGATACGACTGGATTTTAGGGTTGAGACTCAGGTCGAGGACGTCAGAGAGTTGGACAGCAGAGTACGAGCTTTGGGTAGAGGTCAGACTCAGATACACGGACGACTAGAGGAGCTAGAGAGCGTCCAGTGGATTGCGAGAGATACTGTCAGAGAGGGATGGCAGAGGACTACTGGTTTAGAGTCTATGTTGGCATCACAGATGAGGCGTATCGAGAGATTGGAGGATACACAGCGAGAGCTGATTTCCATCATAGAGCGATTACGTACCGATCATCCTTAGATTCCATTGCATGATTGTAGTACACTAAACTGAGCTATAACAGTTAGTGTTAGTCATTATCATCGTATTTCAGTTGTATTTTCCATTGTACTTCCTTTGTATTCCGTTGTATTCCGGTTGTACTCCAGTTAGTATCTCATCATGTACCGTAGGAATCTTGTAACCGAAATTCTATCTATGACAAACTTATTTTCCTACCCAATTGTCTTTACGTTTATAGATTACACATATGATCTATCTACGATAACCACCCTATTACGTGGCACTTACCTTATTTAAAAGGTTCTATATCTCATCACCTTTCTTACTGCAGAAATGCCGCCAAAACGAAGATCAAAACGTACCAACCCTGGTGGAGCCTCCAATGCTCCCATTCCAGCGAGAGTCACTCGCAACCAAGCTGCAAATGCTGCTATTCCAAACAGAGTCACACCAGATCAGACTGCTGAAGCCACTACTCCTGCTAGGGTTACTCCAATCCAACCCATCATGAATCAAGCCATGATCGACCAACTGTCAATGAGCGGTGAACGCCGCTTTAGCTGCAGCAAATCACTCGTCTACTAATGCTGGAACTTCAAGACCACCCACTCACAACCGCACTTGTACTTATCAAGACTTTCGTAAAACCATGACTGGAAGCTTTAGTGGAACCGAAGGAGCTGTCGGTCTAACTAGGTGGATCGAAAAGCTCGAGATCAGTATTCGAATCTGCAATTGTGAAGAAGATTCTAAGGTTAAGTATGCATCATTCACCTTCACGGATGCTGCTTTGACCTGGTGGAACAATTTTCTGAAATCCGCTAGTATCGATGTTGCCTATGCCATGCCATGGGAGAACTTCAAGGAATTGGTACTTCGAAAGTATCGTCCTCTAATGAGATCAAGAAACTCGAGCATGAGTTTTGGAACCTAAAGGTTCAAGGTACCAATATGGCTGCTTATAATCAGCGATTTCAAGAGCTAGCTTTATTGTGTCCTGAAATGGTTCCCACTGAGACCCGATTGTTGGAGAGATACATCGGAGGATTGCCTCAACCTATCAAGGGCAATGTAACCACTTCTAAGGCTATTGATCTCCATGAAACCATCGAGGTAGCCAACAAACTCATGGACCAAGTGATTGAGGATTCCATGGAAAAAGTGGTTGACAGTAAGAGGAAATGGGATGACCATTCTCAAGGTTACACCAACTATGAATACCGTGGTAACAACAATAGGAACAACCGCAACAACCAAAACAAAAGGCAAAATGTTGCTAGAGCTTATGCAGTGAATGTCGGAGAAAGAAAACCGTACTCAGGGACTGCACCATTGTGCAATCGATGCACGCTGCATCACAAGGGGCATGTACCGTTAAGTGCCGTAATTGTCGAAGATCGGACACTTAACCAGAAATGCAGGTCCAAATCATTGGCGACAGTTCAAACAGCCCAGCTCAGACCCAAAAGCGAATATAACTTGCTTTGGCTGTGGTGAAAAAGGGCATTATAAGAATGAATGCCGAAAGACCAGAAACCAAGGTCGTGAAGGAAATCAATGAAACCGAGGGAATCCAGAAGCCATGGAATGGCGGATTCAGGGAATGTTGGACAAACGAGTAATCAGGGAAATGGAGAAGGAGCTCGTGGTAGAGTCTATGCTGTAATCAAAGTGGAAGCTCAGAAGACCAATGTTGTGACGGTACGTTCCTTATAAATAACCATTATGCATCCATACTGTTTGACACGGGGGCCGATAGGAGTTTTGTTTCTAATACATTTAGTCCACTACTCGATATTACCCCAACCGCATTAGGAAATGCATACAACGTGGAACTAGCTAACGGTAACATAGAAAGGGTAGATACCATCATAAGAGGTTGCACCCTTAACCTGTTAAACCACCCATTCAATATCGATTTGATACCAGTAGCATTGGGTAGTTTCGATGTCATTGTCGGAATGGATTGGCTAGCAAAATATCATGCTGCCATCATTTGCGACGAGAAACTCGTTCGGATACCCTACGGAGATGAAGTGCTAACTATAGAAGGAGACAGAAGTGACAGAAGAAACGCTTCAAGATTGCATGTCATTTCCTGTACCAAGGTGTTAAGGTGTATCGAGGAGGGATGTCATATCTTCCTAGCACAAGTCACCGGAAAGGACGAAGACGAAGGAGAAGAAAAACGTCTGGAGGACGTGCCAATAGTAAGAGAATTCCCTGAAGTCTTTCCCAAAGACTTGCCAGGACTTCCGCCGACTCGACAGGTTGAATTTCAGATCGATTTAGTGCCTGGTGCCGCACCAGTGGCAAGAGCACCTTATCGATTAGCTCCAACGGAACTTCAGGAGTTATCTAACCAGTTGTCGGAACTTGCGGAAAAAGGATTCATCAGACCAAGCTCATCGCCATGGGGAGCACCAGTCCTATTCGTCAAGAAGAAAGACGGAACCTTCAGGATGTGCATCGACTATCGTGAGTTGAATAAACTAACCATCAAGAACCGTTACCCACTCCCGAGAATCGATGACTTATTCGATCAACTTCAAGGTTCGAGTGTTTATTCAAAAATCGACTTAAGGTCCGGATACCATCAACTAAGAGTTCGAGAAGAAGATATTCCCAAAACCGCCTTCAGAACTCGTTATGGACATTACGAGTTCCAAGTCATGCCTTTTGGGTTAACCAACGCACCAGCTGTGTTCATGGACCTCATGAACCGAGTGTGTAAACCCTACTTGGATAAATTTGTGATCGTATTCATTGACGACATCCTAATTTATTCCAAGAGTGCGAAAGAACACGAAGAGCACCTTAGATTAATCTTAGAATTGTTGAAGAAGGAAGAACTGTATGCGAAATTCTCGAAGTGTGAATTTTGGATACCTACCGTGCAATTCTTAGGTCATGTAATCGACAGTCAAGGCATACATGTAGACCCCGCTAAGATCGAGTCAATAAAGGATTGGGCGACACCCACAACTCCTACCGAAATACGCCAATTCTTAGGACTTGCTGGGTACTACAGGAGATTTATCGACGGTTTCTCAAAGATTGCCAAATCTTTAACCAAGCTAACCCAGAAAAACGCTAAGTTTGACTGGGGAGAGAAAGAAGAAGAAGCTTTTCAACTCCTTAAAGAAAAGTTGTGTAGTGCACCTGTTCTGGCCTTACCAGAAGGTAGTGAAGACCTTGTTGTATATTGCGACGCTTCACATAAGGGGCTCGGAGCAGTATTAATGCAAAGGGGGAAGGTGATAGCATACGCCAATTGAAGACTCATGAGAAGAACTACACGACACACGATTTGGAGTTAGGATCGGTTGTGTTCGCACTCAGAATTTGGAGACACTACTTGTATGGCACAAAGTGTGTCGTATACACCGATCACAAAAGTCTACAACACATTTTGGATCAGAAAGAACTGAACATGAGACAGCGCCGATGGTTGGAATTACTCAATGATTACGACTGCGAAATTCGTTACCATCCGGGTAAAGCGAATGTAGTTGCTGATGCTCTCAGTAGGAAAGAGCAACCAAAACTTCTTAGAGTCAGATCCTTGGGTATGACGATTAGTTCACCTCTTCCAACCAAGATTCTTGAGGCTCAATTGGAAGCACTCAAAGAGGAAAATCGTCCGAAGGAAAACCTTTACGGAATGCCAGAAAGTGAAAATGGATTCGTAAAAAGGTCGGACGGAACTCTGTGTTTCAAAGAGAGAAGTTGGATACCACTCTACGGAGGAATTCGCGACATCATTATGCATGAATCCCACAAGTCTAAATACTCCATCCACCCAGGACCCGACAAAATGTACCTTGATTTGAAGAAATTGTACTGGTGGCCTAACATGAAAGCCGACATTGCAACATATGTCAGCCGATGTTTAACTTGTTCAAAGGTTAAAGCTGAACATCGAGACCCTCGGTCTACTAGTACAACCCGAAATCCCCGAGTGGAAATGGGAACGCATAACAATGGAATTTATCACTAAGTTACCTAAAACCTCTAGAGGCTACGACACTATTTGGGTAATAGTGGACCGTCTCACCAAGTCAGCACATTTCCTACCGATGAAGGAAAGTGATGGAATGGAAAAACTAGCTCAACTATACCTGAAAGAAATCATCGCACGCCATGGTGTACCAATTTCCATCATTTCGGACAGAGATAGCCGTTTCACCTCAAACTTCTGGAAATCACTTCAAGACGCTTTAGGATCTAATCTCGACATGAGCACCGCCTACCATCCTCAGACTGATGGACAGAGCGAGAGAACAATCCAAACACTAGAGGATATGCTAAGAGCATGTGTGATAGACTTTGGAAATGGCTGGGATAAACACTTGCCATTAGCCGAGTTTTCTTACAATAACAGCTATCACACAAGTATCAAAGCCGCACCATATGAAGCACTCTATGGTCGGAAATGTAGATCACCTGTGTGCTGGGCCGAAGTTGGAGAAAGTCAACTTACTGGTCCGGAGTTAATCCAAGAAACTACCGAGAAGATTGTACAAATCAAAAGCCGACTACAAGCAGCTCGTGACCGCCAAAAGAGCTACGCGGATAAAAGGAGGAAACCACTTGAGTTTCAAGTGGGAGATAGAGTTATGCTCAAAGTTGCGCCATGGAAGGGCGTAATCCGTTTCGGTAAACGTGGAAAGCTAAATCCTTGTTATATTGGACCTTTCAAAATTCTTGCTAGAATCGGACCGGTAGCATACCGCCTTGAATTACCACAAGAACTCAGCTCTGTGCACAACGTGTTTCACGTGTGCAACTTAAAGAAATGTCTTTCCGACGAAACTCTTGCTATTCCTTTGGAAGAAATCCAAGTCGACGAAAGATTGAATTTTGTCGAGGAACCCATTGAGATCATGGATAGGGAAATCAAACGGCTTAAGCAAAGCCGCATCCCGATCGTCAAAGTCCGTTGGAACTCTCAAAGAGGTCCAGAATACACGTGGGAACGCGAAGACCAATTCAAACGCAAGTACCCACACCTTTTCTCTACTTCACAAAGCAATCCTAACTGAAAACCGAGGACGGTTTTTCTTCCAAGACGGGAGGATGTGACACACGGTAAATTTTCACCAAAATTTAACTGATAATTAGTAACTCATTTTACTAAGCCAAATTTATTAAGCATGCATAAGCTTTGCCTGATCATTTGAGTAGCTAACTCGCATACAGAGGTAACTGCACCGTTTTGCACTCATATCATTTTATGAATATTTTATTCTGTCTTATGATTTAAATTATAAGACGAGAGGTTATCTCGTTCTTCCCAGTGACCGACACTACACGCGTACCGACACTATGATAAGGACTCGCTAAAACAATTAACAAATGTCAACCACTTGGAATATTTCAAAGATCAAATATTTCAGGCACGTAACAATAAGACACTACGTTATAAAAGCTATCGAACAATGATACCTTGGTCACAAATTCATATCACGAGACACAAAATATATAACACACTACCACTCAAACAAAATGTTTGTATAAAGCTCAAATACCATTAATACTTAAGTGTAAAGTATATACATACATTAGCACAAGTTGTACCATGAATAAAATACAAATACAACCATTTATACTTTCACCTTAAGAGTAAACTTTGTAAATATTTAGATAAAACTCCTTTTGTCTTTTCACTACCCACTCACGACAAAACCAAGGAGGACACAAGCTAGACTTTAACAAATTGTCTCTTTGGTCTCCTCCCTTCCACGTCTAAAGCAGCCAAGAACCAGGAAATACAAGTTAACCAAATATTCCCTTCAACCTAGCCCTACACCTCTCACTAGATCGAATCTCCCAAAGAGGGAAGCCAAACATGCCTATCCATCATCTTCTCATCTCTCATACTATATTCATGAAAGATTTGGTCTCAAAATCCAACCTTGGTGCGCTGGCTATGGGTTAGACGAATCCAAGAAGAATCAAAATGAGATCATTCACAAGAAACATATCTCTACTCCAATCCACCTTGAACCAATTCACAAGATTCGTCCATTCTTGGAAGCTAGCCATTTTCGACTTCAATCCAAACACCATGAAGAGAGAGAGTTCAAGCTTTACCCAAAGTGCCTCTATATCTCTAGTGAAGATGCAAGAACCCCAAGTTGTGCTTCAATTTCATTTTCTCTCAAAAACTAGGGTTTGTCAAAGTTAGGGTTTTCAAAAATTAATTTGGGGGTTTTGCAATTGGAGGTACCTTGGAGCTAATTCGAGTTTGGTTTGGTCCGAATCCAAGAAACGACCTTTCATCCATCACCTATCCTTTTCGGATTTAAGGTTATCATTTCTTTGTTGTTATGTTTTTATGTTGTTTTATGATTTTAAGAGTGGAAGAATTCATCAAGGAAATTATCATGTGTTCTTGGGTCATGTCGATTTGAGTTTAAGTTTTGAATGCCACGTTGAAATTCATGTATATAACTAGTTGAGATTTTGATGTTACTTGTTTTGCTAATCTCGTTTTGTAACCGAAAACTTAAGTAGTTATGTACTCGAGGGTTCGTATATTTTCTGTCGAGATTTATGAGTCGAGGAAATGAAGGTTAAGTCTTATAGTAACTTGGTAATTTAACTATACAACTAAGTAATCTCTACGTGATAATACTCACTTTTTTACAAACAACTATGTCACTCCGGAATTTAAGTAAGTCTTGGGTAATACGTGGGTTTGGTTTACTATCGAGGTAGGAACCGGGTCGAGTAGTACTCAACTATGGTATAGCCTTGCCACTTCTTTACTCTATCGCGTATAGTGAGCCTCGACTTCATCATCAACATACTCGGCTTAAGAACCTTTGTCTTGACCTCACCTTGTAAAAACCCATGTCATGTATAAGCAAGTTTGTTAACACTATAGTGAAAATTTGGATGTCTTATTTGAAAACTATTTCTGTCGAGTAGCCGAAACCAAAGAGTTGAAGATTTCTCATTTGTAAGTCCACTAGTAAACACATTCATAGAAACTGGAAATTCAACTTTGAAAGTAGTACTTGACTTAGTAAGTCAAGCACCTTGTATCAAGTTTAACTTAAGACACTTAGTCACATACTTGTCGTCATTCTAGTTGTGGTGTTGTTCGGCTCGAAAGGGAATCCTCATCGAGACCCATGACACCATCAACCGAACATATAACTAGAAACTTTAGTCTCACAAGAGTTTAATATTTTGGCTTAACTAGGTATGCATCTTGTGGAAAACTAGCTTTATGTCTTTCTTTTAAATTTGGCCGAATACTCATTGAGGTGTTATGATCAAGACGGGTAGCCGAGATGTGTTCAAGCACATTAGTCGCGACTCGATTGTAACCCCGAGATGGTGACAGTTTAACTCGAACTCATTACCTCTCAAATATGTATTGACTACATGCCTCTTTCTTTTTGATCCCTGCGTTAAACATCATACCCAAGCCCAATACATTGCAACTTCTTGACTAGTTAAGTAGCTAAGACTATTAACAAAAACTGATGGGCCACAGCCCATTGCATCACAAAAATATTCGAACTCCTTTTTGGGCCAAGCCCATTCGTGTACCCAAACTGTCGGGCCACAGCCCACTTACAGTTTTGGATGTTGGTTTTAGTAATTGAAACGCGCCAAGTAATACCGGAAAATCACAAAGCTAAACTCATTGGTTGCACAATTGAAGAGATCGACTTTAGATATATACACATATTTCGACGAATAAAACAAGAGTAACGGCGTACAAACAATGAACCAAGTGTCTAAAGATTATGAGTCATACAATAAGATTTGCGAAATGAAGTTAACGACAATGTGTAAAGAAATGTATGTCAAGTGAACATCTCATCGAAATATTTATATATACGGAACTAGTTTGTTAAATAAATGAGATACCACTATATTATTTCCTAGTCCATTTAACATTGATGACTATATATTTCACTCGAACTCCTTCCTAAATACAAATAGAAAACAAATTATAATTTTGACAACACCATTTCGTGTCAACCTAAATAGGTATATATACATCTATATACTTACTAATAGAACATTTTTATTATATGTTTTAAATCAACCTTGGATCTTAAAACCATACTAACGTCAAAATGAAAAGAGTATATATACATTCATATACCTACTAGTAAACCTCTTAAATTACTCTTACAAACTAAAGGTTAAAACCATTAAATCAGAATAATATTAATTGCACCATTTTAAGTATGATATACTTAAAACAATGAACTAAAACATTACCCTCCTTATCTAGGTCGCGTGTCGGTGCAGCTTCACAATATTCACTAAGTCCCACATTTGGATTTCACATTTGCTAAGGTGAGTTTCATAGCCCCACTTTTACTTGATAAATTGTTTTATACATCTTGGGGTGAGAAATATGCAAAACATTTTATGGACCAAAACTATTACATGATTACTATTACGTGGTTTAGCCTAAGCCCTTATGTCCCTAGAGAATGCCCTTTTTTTTCATGAACCGTCAATTCCCCATTGGGAAACGCGAATGTTATAAATAGATCTATTGAGGGTGATTCCTCCGTTCGGTTGGCCATGCTTAGGCCAAAGCGAAACGTATACCATGTCGGAATCAAGTGTTGAGGGACAAAACACTTGCTATGGGCCCCTATATTGTATGACATCTTTTAGCATACAGAAACTGTCGTAGTATCGGTTGCATGAACTTAGAGCTAACGTAATAGATATTCATACATATATCATTATATTCGTTGTAATGATTATATGCCTTTGCTTATGGTCCAAGCTTACTATTTTAATTTAAACCTATGAACTCACCAGCTTTTAGCTGACCTTTTAGCATATTTTCTCAGGTCTTTAAGATTTGTTCATGAAGGCAAGGCAAGAAGCGGATGTATGGTCGTAGAAATTTTAAAGAAGTGTTTTTACACAAAAATGATGTTTTTACTTTGGGACCACTATAACTAATGGGATATACCCATTTGTTTAAACTATGCTGTAAGATAATATTTTAAAACCATTTTATGAAATCAAACGGAGTATGTATTCCGTTCTTTATTACTTGTGTTATGATCCACCAACTCCGTAACGCTCCCGAATAACACGTATGCTTCCGCTTAACAAATTTGGGGGTGTTACAGATATGTGCCAGTTTTCTGGTAACGAGTACCGGTACCAGACTCCCGTCTGATACGATACCAGTACCTCATTTCATGCTCGGGAGAAAAACGGTACCATCAGTTCGGTACGAATTCGGTACCAATCTGATATTGTGCTCATCCTATAGTCTAAAGTCAAAACAAAATAGATCCCATAATAGCCTAGTGCAGGCTGCTCATATCAACTCATGGGGCCGCAAAAGAAGTCCGACAGATTATGTAGATACTAGCCGGGTACCCACGCAATGCGGCGGCGAGTACCCGTGTCATTATATTTTCCGGTGAGAATTATGTTTTAGGTTGTAAAGAACGTATTTTTTGTGGGTTTTTGTTTCTTTGTTTGGTGTGTTTTTTTTAGATGTGTAAAGGTTCGGCTTTTATATGGTGCAAACATACATGTGTAGTGTTCTAATATTAGGTTGGGAGTTAAAATTTTTTTTTTTGGCAAAACGTTTAAATTAAAAATGATATAGTAAATAGATAGCAGTTTTGTTTTTCGAATTCTAGCATTTATATAAATGTTCAATGTTTAATATTTGGTTATAAAGCCTTTCTTTATTACATGGCTTTTAATGTATTGACCATTTGTTATTTCATTTATTATTATTGATTAACGACTTATTATTTCTTAATAAGAAAATGTTTTTGGTCTTACATTTTTAAGATTACTTCTTTTAGCAAGTCTCAAATCTATTATAAAGTAGTATAGATATGTACATAGTTAGTCAAAAGCCTAAATTGAAGCTTTTATTCAGTTGTGGTGTGAGTTTCTTTCAAATAAACGGCATGTTGGTGTCTTAAGTGATCCTATTTCTCTTTGTCCATTTCATCTTTTAACAATTTTTGTGTTAAATTTATAATATAATTAAGTTACATGTGTTGATGCTTTTACTATAGTTGGTGACCGAAGGCAGGCAAAAAAAAATGCAATGCTATAGATACGTTGTTGCGGCAGATGTCTACATTGCCAAGTTACAATTTTATGTTGGTTACAAAAATTATCGCTAGAAGTAACTAATTTATCCATAAATTGGTATCACACTACAACAACAAAAAAAAAAAAAAAAAAAAAAAAAAGTCGCCCCTTTCATCACATATCCTGAAATTGGCACATCCAAAAGCAGGACGTAACACTTGCTACCCCTACAATCATATAATAAAAGTATTTGCAGCGGGTGAAGTTAATTAGTTCCTCATCTCTGCGACTTTTCCACACCTACATGAATCATCCTAACTTTTATTTGAACAAGTCATCAAAACCTTTTCCAGCAGGTGGAGATTTTCAATGCAAGTTAACAACATACAATGACTCCTCAATCCTCACAACATCCAACAAACAGTGCAAATTTGCAATGCAATCTTACATTTCAACCCAAAAGGGTTCAGCTCGTTGTGGTAAGGAGGGTTTATTTTGGTACATTTCAACGAGCTTTGAATCACATAATCACATCAATCGATTTTAGAAAACCCAATAAACTAAATTACGGTAAAAATAAACCCAGTGCATTTAAAGTGCATCACCCTAAAAGTAATTTGGAATCCAGAGTTGAAGCAACAGTTCCCTAAAACCAGTTTTAATCACTACATAACTTATATAATTTTCAACGACGACCATATCATCAAGAATCTTTGGCATATGTCAACAACAGGCTTTATGATAGCATGCAAGCAACGGAAAAAACACATAACAGCAAGAAGATTCATCCTAAGTAACCCTCACAATTCGGCTCCTATGCTTCTTTACTATCTCTATCATTGCCTCACAATATGCAGCCTCCTCTTTATCTTCGAAATCATTCACATCAATTTTCATCAAACTATCAATATCATCATCAAGGAGATCATTCCTCCCAAACAGAAGCAGATTTACTCCCTTCATGGCATACCCTGATACAGGCAATTTCAGCAAAGGGGCATAACACTTACTTATCCTTTGGGGAAAATTTATCAGTTCCCCAGCTTCAGATAAGTTCCTCCTCATCTCAGCAACTTTTTCCCCATTAAGAGAAACTCTCCCCTTTTGATCTGGATCTGTAATGGAAACATCTTGTAACAATGGCAACTTGATGACGAGATTCCCCAACAACATAAACTTCGTAACAACATCCATCAAACATTGAAATGCAATCTCACATTTCTTGCTATATAACTCCATATCTTCTTCTTCTTCTACTTCTTCTTCTTCTTGACCATTTGCATTAACATATAATTCCTTGTTAGCAAAAACCGAATTTGGTGAAAGAAATATAAATGAATCGACTCTGATTCCAAACTTAATCTTCCACTTAAACAACAGATGATTGTTATCAAAGGAAGATGGAACTTGGATACGTAGAGATTTCACTCTTCCGAAATTCTCCAAACACTTCATAGCAGACCAATAGGAGGAGCCCAATCTAGCAAGAATATCAGTGGGGATCAATCCCTCAGTGAGATGGTCTGCAAAAGGATTAGTAAAGCAAGTGAAGGAAACGGTGTCGACTTGACGGACGACCCTATTGAAACGTTTGGAAACAAGTTCGCAAAGGCACAAGGTTTTGAAATCGACTAATTTGCTTAGAATTTGAAGTACAATTTCATCTGGTAAACAACTGAATGAAGAAGAATCGTCTGCCACATTATATTTCTTGTTATTCTTCATCTCTCTTATGACGATGATCGATAATCAATTCGTGGGATATTGGAAGATAAAATCCTAGCCAGTCTCCTTTACACTATGACTTTATGTAGCTGTAGATTGAACCACAGTACAAGTTAGAAATAAAACCAATAATGCCACGTGAAATAATCAACTGTAAGTCCGTAACAGTACAACTTGCACAGAATAGTAAGATTGGGCATGCTTCTACGTGTTGTTTGATTTTTATTGTGTTTTGATAATTCAAAACACTAAACATAAGGACATTCTCATTCATTTATTCAAACATAATAGTCTCTTTTCTACAAATAATACTATCAGAACACTTATTTTTTAATAAAACATTCAATAAACAGTCATATGATTTAGCCTGTGTATCCATTTTTCACGTCACCACCAACCCAACTTATTTTTTAATAAAACATTCAATAAACAGTCATATGATTTAGCCTGTGTATCCATTTTTCACGTCACCACCAACCCAACTTATCTTACTCAGTAGGTCTTTTAAAACCCCTTACTTCTTTATAACAGTAAATTCTTAAGTTTATCTTATCTTTTCTACAAGTATGATAAGAGACGTACACATCAGGGAGCGTTTGGTAGCATCTTATGCTTTATAAAAATAATCGAATAAAGAGTTTGACATAAACAAACTCTAAGACTGATTTTAAAAACCGTGTGTTTTCCCCTTTAATAATCATATAAAGAATTTGTCAACTTGGGTTAGCAATCCCAAACACCCCCTTTGTCCGATTTCTAAAATTACAAATGGTTGTTCGTTACGAACCTGAGACGAAAAAGACCTCGAACAATCTTCAATTCATCTGCTCCAGGAAGCTATGTAGCAGCGTTGAACAATAAACCTAAACCAAAACCAAATTTAGCTTAGCTGTGAATAGAGCGTTTGGTAGGTAGATTCCGTTGTTTAATAAGGACATAACCAAGCTAAGATTTTATCATCGAAACTAATTATTCGAGTTGAAAAGATACCATGGTATGTAAGATTGATTTAAATTACCATAATGCGACAAACTTATAACTTTAATCAAAACTGAGAAAACCGACAATGAAAAAACAACTTCAAACAATTGAAATAAGAATAAAAGTACCCTCATCAGAAAAATGACAAGTTTGAAATCATAAGCATGAAAAAACAACCTCTATACAATTCAAAAATACATTAACAATGTACATTAAAACAACAATGTCAACCAATGCTTAATCTAAAACGGGTAAACAGAGAGGGAAGGGAAGTCAAAACTTTTTAGCTTTGATGTATGCGGCCTAACCGGTAATCCAACGGCCGTTTTCGGACTTTTCCATGGCGATCCCAAGTTGTTCACCAAATGAGGCTTGAACCGTGGCCTCTTATGAGACTTAGGGCCACTAAGTCTCGCGGGTATCCGTGGCCTCTTTTTTTTATTTTTTTTACAAACAACAATTTTTTTACATCTATCTCACATACATCTCCGACGAGACTTGAACCTACAAGCTCTTGGCCAAAGGGCTTTTGTACTTTTTGCCTATAATAAGCTCTTAAACATAAGGGATAGCTGGTTCCTAGCATATACTAATTAGTTTTGATATACAACACATTATTATTCAACTACACAAATACAATTTACAATATATATTTAACAACAAGAAGAAGAGCAACAAGGGTTTTTATAAATTTACTTAAAAAATAATAAGGAGGTTCAGGTGAACCGGGAAGTCAAACCTCCGGCGAAGGAGAGCCGGTCAACGGCACCGGCGACAATTAATTTCCATACCTTCAGTGTGTGTGTATCAAGTGCTTTTGGTATTTGGTTGTGTTTGGTTAAGAGGTTACAAAAGCTTTTAGTTATGGGAATTTATTAGTACAATTTTATTAGTACACTCAATTTTGAGCATTATATAATTGGAATTGATACTTATATCACATCTTTCGATGTATGTATTATAATTTGTACATTATAGTATTGTACTGTAATGCACAAATTGTGATGCATGAATCAAAATATGTTTTTATAGTAAAGTATCTCAATTATTTTTAAAAGTATGCAAATTATCTCCATTTAGTTATTTTTAAAAGTATGTAAATTATCTCTACATCAGCGTCACATCAGTTTTCTATCTCATTTTACTTCCCGTCACTCCTCTCACATTTCTCCCGTTTTGGTCACCTTTCCCTCACATTTCTTTAAAATACGCACTTAATAAAAATATACCCCATGTTAATACAAATAAGCCGTAAAAACGTTTATTTATATTTTACGATCTTCTAATGTTTTGTCGATAACAAACGTAAAATCATATTAACGAAACAAATAAAATGCGTAAATGGTTTGAACAAGTAGTTTCTAACATATTCACATTTTCACATAAAACACTAAAACAAGTATAAGTGGTTTTATGATTTAGTAATACATATGTACAATAACTAGTGTTTACATATTTGGATAAAATATACACATAACTAGTATATAGTATATTGGGTAATATAAATGGGTAAAAACTTAAGTATCACAACCCATTGGGCAAATACATTGAATGTAGTTGGGTACAACCCAAAGCCCATAACCCATGGATCTTGACCCATAACCCAGTGCATGATATCATGCTTATATCACATATGGATTATACCCATAACCCATGGATCAACCCATACCCAAGTGACTAAGTGCATTGCACTCAAAGATACATTGTATCTAGCCAAAGATCCATGGTTCAACCCATGACCCATAACCAAAATACCCATGGGCAAAGAGGAGCGTTCCACGGATCCCTAGCTTTGTGCTAGCCGGATCCCTTGTGGTAGGGATCCGTGGGATCCGGGGAACAGTAGGATTTTTCCTCTATAAATAGTGAGCCATTTCTTCATTATTTCTTACCCCTTTCTAACACACTTTCTCCCTGAGTTAAAAACTCACTAACCTCAGATCCAAGAGATCTATGTTTGTAGTTTTGTTTTTGTGTGATCTTTTAGGTTCCTCTTAAAGGCAAGATCACCACCTTTGAAGTCGAGCAAGCTCAAGTCCATGAGTTGCCATGCTTCCTCATCATCAAGGCGAAGATATCTCAAGTGTCAAGACGAAGATATTAGTGAAGGGTATCTATCGCCTATAGGATAAGCACTTGTGGTAGGTGCTTAGAAGTCAAGACAAAGAAGCATTAGTGAAAGGTGCTTAGAAGTCAAGACAAAGAAGCATTAGTGAAAGGTACTTGGAAGTGAAGACACAAGACATTAGTGAAAGGTGTCTTGTAGATCTAGTCAAAGGCATTAGTGAAAGGTGCCTTAGATGTACATTCGATATGGTGTGTTTCGATGTACAAGATAGACTAGCATTAGATCCAAGGATATTGATATCCTTGATGATGTTGTAAAGGAGTAGATCTCCTTTGGGATTAGTCGTTGGTGTAGTGTGGTAGTAGTTCCTCCATTGCAATGGAACTAGGTGCTTAGCCTAGTACCTAATAAAGGGTAGGCGACGTTGTGAAAGGTGTAGTTCACCTTGGAGTGAAAGAACTAGGTACTTAGCCTAGTACCTTATAAAGGGTAGGCGACGTTGTGTAGGTGTGGTTCACCTTGGAGTGAAAGAACCCGGTGGTTAGCCTAGCACCGAAAAAGGGTAGGCGACGTTGTGAAGGCTTCTCCGCCATAAGGAGATTGGTGTAGTGATTACGAACTCTCGAGTAGGTGACTCGGGGAGTGGAGTAGGGCAAGGAAGGTGTCCTTGTAGCCGAACCACTATAAATACTTGTGTTGTGGTTTTGTGCTTCTTACTCTTATCTTTTCATTACTTACCTTTATATGCTTGTTTATCAACATCCAACACACACATCCAAATAGATTGACATAAGTCAATCTAAATAGATTAAAAGGAAGTTTTAATTGGCAAAACTATTCAACCCCCCCCCCTTCTAGTTTTCCACAATTGGCATCAGAGCTTCGTTACCAAGTTTCTTGAAGTATATTGTACTTTAAAAACTTGATACGATCCATGGTTAATTGAAAACTTCAAAGAAGGTTTTTCATAAAAACAAACACCATGTCTTTTAAAAACTATATGTTTGGATGTTGATTTAATAACAACATTTTCTTATTTACTTTTTCATTTAATTGCACTAATCTTCTTTGTCATGTTGATTAGTCGAAGCTCATACCCACCAAGCTTTAGGAGTCGCTTGGTAACAAGAATACCTTCCTTAAGAAGGTATCTTAATCGCAAAGAAGCGGGAATCGTCTAAGTGACATTTGTTGTGTCATTTGTAAAGACATTCCTAAGTACGCTAGAGGTATGATTTTCCTTTTACTTTGCTTGATAATTAAGTATACCTATTTAGGTATTTATATGATTATCTTGTGTACTTGTACATAGTTTACATGAAGCTTCATTAGGAAGCCTTTTTCTCACATACGTGTTTTACTTCTCGTCTAAAGTCATGGTATATAAAACTTATGTTTTGTCTCTTTTAAATCCAATAATAAAACAAACACGAATTTCAAAAATTCCTCCTTCCCTATAAATAATCCCACCGTCGACCACTCTACCAAACCCTCACTTTTTCAAATCCTCCAATTTCAAAATTTTCTCTTATTTAAAAAAAACTTCATCTTCCTCCTCATTTTCATCTCAACGGAAACCAAGAAGATCCATCATCAACATGGTTTACATCGCACTCGTGCTCATCGCCCTAACACTCATCGCACTTGTGTTCCCTATGATGAAGTTCACATATGGAGACATTTACTTTGTGTTGTTAATCTACATTGGGATCATATACCCAATCCTTTGTATCATCCTTAGTATTGAAATGCAATATTATTAATAATCTAGTTTATCTAGGTTATTTTTATCATAATGTGTTTGTCACTTATTTTGATTTATATGTTTTATATTCTTTTGTGATACATTAGAAGTCATGTATGCATGCTAAAGAAAATGTAGGATAAAACATATTTCGTGGTATAAAAATTGTAAAACCTATGTTTTATCAAATCTGTTTCTGTTACTACAGATCCACGGATCCCGGAAGATATACTAGCCGGATCTCTTTTGTAAAGGAACCGTGGGATCCGTCCTACTGGAAAACAGTTTTCATGCAAGATTAAAAACCAATATCTTTCTAAATGTAATAATCCACTAGAAAGTCAAAACCTTGAGTATGTTAAAGTGTTAAATACCATTGTTAATAAAAATCTAGTAAAAACATTAAATTATCATAGGTTGACCACAAACATCTCTTTTTATTAACTTATCATTTTTATAGGTTCAACTATGACGCATGAATATAAGTTTGATTTTTCACTCACTAGCGTCTACACTCCGAAAATCTCTCTCGAACCCAACACACCTGGCAATCATGTCTGTGGGTTCAATAATCTCGAAAACCGTCACTTCCACGAAGGACGTATTGTAGACACCTCTCTACAATTCGAAGAAGGTATCAATACCTCCTTCCGAGCCATAGGACTAGAATGCCTTCTTGAAATCAACGAGAAGATATGTCCAAGGTTCATAATGGAATTCTTCCGTCAAGTCGAACTCGTTCGTAACGAGGATCGCTCTCTATCTCTTTGGTTTTATATCAAAAACCAAAAGTTCACTCTAACCCTTGGGCATTTTGCTCACATCCTCCGGATTCCAAATCATGGACAATGTGCCTTCACCGAAGATTTTTCTCTTGATTCTCTCTTCAACTTTAGTGAAGACAATAGTCCATATTGTTCACACATACCCTCTCCGGAAGATTTAAATCGCATAATATGCAAACCTCGACCATATTACTCCGATCCAAACATTATCTTTACAAGGGATATCCGAGAAGAGTACAAGCCTCTTGCACTCATCCTACGTGAAAATGTTTGGAGTCTTAGGGGAAATCGAGAAATTCTTCCCGCTTGTTGTGCTCACATGTTGTACTGTTTGCTAACACAACAACCATACAATCTCGCCTACTTCTTGGCAAGGCGAATTGCAAATCTTCAAGGCTCCAAGAATAAACTCATCCCTTATGGAATGTTCTTGACGCCTCTATCATAATGTTATGCACTTCCATCCTCAATTTCAAAGTCCGTTATACGTACTTGTGAACAAGATGATGGAACCGCTAAACATATCTCTCATGAAGACTTTCTTCATTCTTGATTCCACCAACACTCATCAATCACATAATGATCCTCCTAGCGAAAACACTCAAGGAAACTAATAGTATTCCAAAATAGGATCAAATCTCTTGTACTCGTGCTTTATCAATGTAATCCAATTTCCTTCATGAAATAAAACATTTTACATTTGATATCTTAGTATTAGAACTCTTTTTAGACTATCCTTGAGATATAATGCATTGTCAAGATCATTGCATATCTTTAGTAAAGGTCCTGCTGAGCAGATAGGCGGATCCCAAAAATTGTACTAGACGGATCGCTACTCTTAGGGAACCGTGGGATCCGGCAAACAGAAAATGCAATTGCAAAGCATTATATTTCAAACATATCCTTAGAACACCTCACACACTAAGCTAAGCATAGTGTCTTAAGGAAAAATTAAGTCCTTATCAAGATAGGTTAATCTTTCCTACTCATACATAACTCACCTAGATCACACTCTAAGACGATTGTAGATCTACCGTTTTGTCCTTAATCCATTACTCTTCCGCTCTTAAACTCACACTTCATTTTTTACTTGATCTCTCTCATCTATCCTTAGAGATCTTTCGATTATGGCAAAATTGATCATTAATCATCCTCGCCTCAAAATTGATCAAAGTTGATCAAAATCTAGTTTTCCCATCTCAAAGCTTCTAGGATATCTTCCTAAAACACAACCTGATCTCTAGGATCATTTAGCTTCAATTGACACTCTAAATCTTTAGTGACATCCTTGCTCATCCATTGGTACTCTTGAAAGTTCCAAATCCTTCCATAAATAACAATCATTAGCTACATCATTCATTGCCTTCAAGTACTCAAGCACCCCTTCATTTAAAACACTTAGGAGGACTGAAACAATCAAGATGATATAGGTTTTAGATCTTAGAAACATAATTTTCACCCTTTCATAACTGTTAAAAGCCGGATCCCTAGGATTAGCCTATACGGATCCCTATGAGGAAGGAACCGTGGGATCCGGATGACAGTTTATGTCAAACCTTGCTAAAACAATCATTTCAACTCATCTTCCAAACTCAAACGCTCCATCTCATCTTAAGTGAGTTTCTAGATCAGTGCAACCTCTGAAATTGACTCTTATGCATGTCAATCATCACATTCCAATGAATCCTAGTGGCTTAAGGCTTAAATGCACTTGCCAAATCTCTTAGTTTATAAACCACCTTGTTAGGACCTCCATAGTCATCACTCTCATCCTAACTTTCAGCTCTTGCAACCTCTTGAAATCATCTCATCATGAGGAAAACCCCCAAGTAATAACTTATCCACCAAAGAACCACCCATGAACAAGTGTTAGATATTGGATTTCATAAACACATATCAAACACAAGTATGGATCGAATAGTATAGAGTTTAGAGAGAGAAAGTGGGATCCTTTCTAGAGAGAGAAAGTGAAAGAAAACATAGAATGTTAGATTAAGATGAATGAAAGGTCCAACCCTCTACCTTGGGAGGTAAAGGGTATTTATAGTTACAAACTAAACGTCCTCCTTCGGACTGTGGATCAGGCATACAGTGGGTAAAGACCCGTCCGTCCTTCACGGTGTTACACTACGCTAAACTAAACTAATAACTAACTAATAAACTGATAAATAACGTAAATACCGACACGTCTACGAGCTAACATATGATAGACCTTAATTGGGGTGACCGACACTTTAACATGGAATTTCCAATTCCTAACAATCTCCCCCAAAGGGAGGTCACCTCATGATTTACATTTTGAATCCTAGCATTCTTTTCTTGACTTCGTTCTTGAGCTCGTAGACTTCAATTCTTCAAATCCGCAATCTTGTGCTTTAGCAGTGATACTTCAAAGTCCGCATAGTATTGTACTTTCAGTGGAGGCTTTTAACTGATCCACATCTTTGATGATGTTCGAGCTTTCATTGAGATCATCAGCCACAGCAAATCTCTTTGGATCATCCATAGTTATGTTGCCTTCATGTGATGTTGTGACTTTTCGACCGACATGCTCACACTTTCTGGATCATGATATCTTTTCGTCAGAGTAGCGGAAGCTTTTACTGGTTCAAGATATTTGCAGCAGCGCAGCAGGAACATAGTATAGAAATATCTGAGCCAGGTTCTGTAGATATGCACAAGTCAAGATTTCTTCAATTAAGTGTGGATGCTGTGAGCATGCGGCTTTGGATTGACTCCTCAATTCGATCACCGCAACCGTCCAAATGTACCTGCAAACAACAGTTAGCAATAAAACACACGAAAGTGTCTTTGATCACTTTCGTTGAATTGAGGTACACGGCCCACGGTTCCCCGTTGATCAGTACAAGTACTACCTGTGATCAGGTAGAGTTCCGAAGAACCTCCTTTACAGGGTTTCGCAGCAGTTCTAGCTGCTCTCAAACCGGAACGTCTCAAAGAAGACAACACGGAGTGTGTGAACCAGCGAATTGAGATTCACTGATTGATGAAAAATGATTTGAAAAACAATCGCGTATTGCTTGAAGAAAGAGTTTTGCAATACGACGAAGGTTTTATGAGAAAGATCAATTTTCAATCAAAAATACTTTTTGTATATAAAAGAGTACACATTCGACGTGCTAGAGAAAAGAAGAGATTCGCACATCGAACGGTTTTTCCAAAAGTATTTTTTTCAATCAGAGATACTTTTGTGTTTGAAAACATGAGTACACATTCGACGTGCTAGAGAAAAGAATGTTTGCACATCGAACGGTTTTTCCAAAAGTATTCGTCAATTCCATTCCTGGACCAAGGTTGATTCAAAAGTGAATCGCCATCGTTTCTGTCCAGTTGTCACAAGCTTGATCTTTAGAAAAGATCTCACATGTCACCCACCAAGAGCTTGTTTGATGTTGGCTATAGAAGGATTTCCATCTTCATTGTGAATACTTTTACATATCACTCAGATGTTCTGGCAATACCACAAGGATAATGCGTAGGACTCTTAATATATATTTACTTTCCACATTGTGTGAAACAGCAAGTGTTCATTAATTTTGTGTCCTAATGAGATGTTGAGGATGATCTCTTGGCTCTAGACTCAATTGTGCACATTTTGGTTTCCTATGCCGGAGACTAGGGAGAGGGTCTCCTTCTTCAATATCAACAATCTCTAAGAGAAAGTCGATAGATTATGTCGGTTCCCCGTGAGAATGAAACAAGCCCTTTTAAGAGGAACTTGAGTAGCTTGGGAAGATTAGTGCAGTGCGTCACTGGGTCCATGACGACTTGTCTTCAATACCGATGTTACCTTGGTAACCACCAGTAGTATATGAATTGAACCCGGTTTCTGCCCTAAAGTTGAAAAAATGGAGGGCTATTTCTTTTCACTCTTTTTCACATTCAATTCTTTTTCATTCTTCAACCCCTTCAGTGCTAACCGAGACTTCATTACTAGAACCTTGTTGGGTTAATTCTAGTACTAGCTCAGTCTCAGTCCGCACTCTTCCCATATCTCACTTTTCTCCTTTTTTCATCATACCTAAGGACTTCTACACTATCTAGTGGATTGTCCCTGGGTAGATCCCTCCGGTTCTGGCGGATCGTGAGAACGAATACCTAACCTAACCATCCTTATAACTCCATGCATAAAGTAAATTGGTCGGTCTTTTGGTATTGTTCATTCTTCCGTGAAACCAATTGAAAAATCATTTGGAAAAACAATCAAGATACATGTGATACGAGATCAAAGCATTTTGTATCTTAATAGTTTTGATCATTTAGAAATGCTCCCCCTCAACATGTGCATATGATTTGAAATTGTTTAGCACATGGAGGCAAGAGTTCTTTGAAATAATTTCTTGATCACAATTTCCTTAGAAAAAGCCTTTTGATTTTCTTTGGTAACTTCTCCCCCTCAATATGTGCATAGGATTTTTGAAATCATTTTTATCACATAGAGGAAAGAGTTCTTTTGAAACACATCCACGATCACAAAAACCATTAAGAAAACCATTTGAAAACTCAATCAAGGTACTCTATGTTAAAACATAAAAGCTTTTGTACCTCGATAGTTTATTTTCTTTTAAAATGCTCCCCCTCAATATGTGCTTCAAGATTCGAAAGCGTTTAGCACATATGAGAGAGCGACACTGCACAATTGAATCAAAACGATCACCTTTTATCAAATTTCATTATTAAATCACAAATTCTCCCCCGATCAAAAATATCAAACCCTTTGAGATTTTGGATCCTAAGTGATTTAATAAGGTTTAAAAAACATAGGAGAAAATGTGGCCAGGTTTAAATACTCATCTTGTTTTTGGATAAATGCTCCCCCTCAACATGTGCATTATGTATTAGAAATCGTTTGGCACATGGAGGCAGGAGTGCCTTTAAAGGACTAAAACCAATTCCATTTAAACAAATTTGAGATTTAAATCACGATCTCTACCCCAATCAAAAATTTCAAACCTTACATAGGGATGGACTCGTCAAGGGGGAGTTAAGACGAGTACCATTCCCGTCACTTGCTCTCTTTTACATTTTTACATTTTTTTTCTTATAAAAATTGTGTTAGTTTCTTTTAACACTTTTTGTTTTGACAAAAAGGGGGAGAAGAAAGTAAAAACTACAAATTCAAACTTTTACGAACTTTAGCTTTTTCCTTAAAATAATTTTATGTTTTGTCATCAACAAAAAGGGGGAGATTGTTAATACAAATAAGCCGTAAAAACGTTTATTTATATTTTACAATCTTCTAATGTTTTGTCGATAACAAAAGTAAAATCATTTTAACGAAACAAACAGAGTACGTAAATAGTTTGAGTTAATAGTTTTCTAAACACACTTACGCTTTCACATAAAACGCTAAAATAAGTATAAGTGTTTTTATGATTTAGATACATATGTACAACAACTAGTGTTTACATATTGGGTTAAACATATACTAAAATGGGTAAAAACTAAGTGTATGCTAAAATGGGTAAATACAAGTATATACTAAATGGGTAAAATACTAGCAAATGGTTTTGACCCATAACCCATGGTTTTATATATACCACTTAACCAAGTTCATTGTATCTAGAAAGAAAACCATGGATCAACCCATAACCCATGACCCATGACCCATAACCAAAATTCCCATGGGCAAAGAGCGGACCACGGATCCCTAGCTTTGTGCTAGCCGGATCCCTTGTGGTAGGGATCCGTGGGATCCGGGGAACAGAAGAGAATTTTCTCTATAAATAGAGAGCCATTTCTTTCTCTCTAAACATGGTTTTTCACACATACTTCCCCAAAGTATTCTAACCCTCTAACCTCAGATCTAAGTGATCTATGTAGCTTGTCTTTTATTTTTGTGTGATCTACTAGGTTCTTCTTAAAGGAGAGATCACCACCTCTTGAAGACGTGCAAGCTCAAGTCCATGAGTTGCCATGCTTCGTCATCATCAAGACTACTAAGGTTCTCTTGTTGATAGTTCTTCCTTTCTCCATAGATGTTGGGTTGAAGGCATTAGTGAAGAATGCCGAAAGTGTCAAGATGAAAGCATTAGTGAAAGGTGCTCATCATCCGTGTCAAAGCATTATTGAAGGATGCTAAAGGTGTCAAGACGAAGGCATTAGTGAAGGGTGCCAAACGTTGTGTCAAAAGCATTAGTGAAGGATGCTAAAGGTGTCAAGACGAAGGCATTAGTGAAGGGTGCCAAGCGTTGTGTCAAAGGCATTAGTGAAGGATGCCAAAGGATCAAATGAAGTAGCATTTGGGGAGAATTCTTAGGTCGTATAATCGATGAGGTGCATCGTTATACATATGTGTATTTGTTTATCTACAAGGATGGTGATATCCTTGATGGTGTTGTAACAAGGAGTAGATCTCTTTGAGATTAGGTGTTGTGTCGTGAAGGTGTAGTTCACCTAAGGTGTGAAAGAACTAAGGTGCTTAGCCTAGTACCTAATAAAGGGTAGGCGACGTTGTGATAGGATTAGTTCTCCTAAGGTGTGAAAGAACTCGGTGGTTAGCCTAGCACCGTATAAAGGGTAGGCGACGTTGTGTTAGGTGTGGTTCGCCTTGGTGTGAAAGAACTCGGTATTTAGCTTTGTACCGGAAAAAGGTTAAGCGACGTTTTGAAGGCTTCTCCGCCACAAGGAGTTGGTGTAGTGCTTACGAACTCTCGAGTAGGTGACTCGGGGAGTAGAGTAGGGCAAGGAAGGTGTCCTTGTAGCCGAACCACTATAAATAACTTGTGTTGTGGTGATGTGCTTCTTACTCTTTATATTTCATTTCACGTTTATATATCCATCTATCAACGTCCAACATAAACAATCAAATGGATTGACATAAGTCGATCTAAATATTTAAAAGGAAGTTTTGAATTGGTAAAACTATTCAACCCCCCCTTCTAGTTTTCCACAATTGGCATCAGAGCTTCGTTACCAAGTTTCTTAAAGTATGTTGTACTTTAAAGACTTGATACGATCCGTGTATGTTTGAAAACTACAAAGAAGGATTTTTTTCTTGTTGGTCATATTTTCTTTTAAATCATTTTGTTGGACATTGATAGATGATTCTAATCATTTTTGCTCTTAAGAAATCTTTGTGCTAGAATCTCTTCAAAGTCTTCATTCAACGATTAATGAAGTCAACATTCAAGGAAGGATCTAAAAGGTAATCACAATCCATGTACACCAAGTACAAAGGATTACTTTAAAAGCTCATGAAGTATTTTTGGTATTATACCAAATCAAGAAGCATAGAGGTATGTTTTACTCTTCATTAGATAGGTTACATGAGTCCCGTTTATTGTCATAAGTTATCTCTGCTTAACTAATCACTAACATCATTAGAAGTCTCTTTCGTCACCTTTAGTCTTTTTCAACATAGGGGATGATATTATTTTTTTTCCGTCAAACTAACGCCGTCATCACATATGAACCCTCGATATGTAATTCATCGAAAATCATCATTCAAAACAATCCTCAATACCTCCATTTTTGGGCAAGCTAATTTATAAGCCTACTACAAAAATAATACCAAACAACTTCCTTTCTGTCCACAGTAGCCGGATCCCTCTAGTTGTACTAGCCGGATCCCAAATACAAAGGATCCGGGGGAACCGTGGAACAGAACTCAGCTATACGCTTCAAAAATTCATCACTGATTTTTTTTCCTTCTATTCAAATAACACTAAAACGACTAAACTACTGAATCCATCCTCATGGGCTTCCATACTCTCAAGTATTCCTTCCTAGAACATAATTGTAAGTAATTACATTAACTTGTTCTAACTTTCATCATCCTCATCCTAGGGTTTATGGTTTCTTAATTTTTAATCAATTAATTTAATTAGGGCTTTTTAAATTAATCATGAAAAGGAGCTTTTTAACAAAATCACATTGTGTTCACAACATTGTTAATACAAATCAAAACCATAAACCCATCCCAACTAATTTTACCTAATTGGAAAATTTGTATTTTTAGGACCAACCATGCCCAAAGCTACTCAACAAGATCATCATGACACCGTCCACTACCTTACTCATTACTATCGTAAAAAGGGATTGACCAAACCGACCGTAAAATTTTCAAAAGTCTTGTAAAACGACTTATCCACGAAGGTCGTGTAGTCAAGGAATGTTTCCTTGAAGATACCGACATTCGTCAAGTTTTCTCGACAATCAACTTTGATTGTCTCCTTGACATAGATGAACAAATTTGTCCGGTTTTCATTTTTGAATTTTACAAAAGCTTTAGGATCATTCGAAACGCCAATGATAGCATTTCAATCGCTTTCATCATCAATAAACAAAACTTCACTCTTCCTCTCAACACCTTTGCTCAAATTCTTCGCATTCCTTGTGAAGGAATTTGTATGTACTCTCAAGATTGGGCAATTAATGCTCAAAACCTTGCACTTGATCCTAAGCCTCTCTATAACACTCCTATTGATGAACCCGAAACCATCCGAGACACTATTTTCAAAATAAGAACCGACCAATCTAGTTTCGACCGAAACAAGAAGCTCATTCATCGTAATCCCTTTCAAATGGAACTTTTCGAAATGCACCCCATGTTTAGAAAATGGGAAGAAATCCTTAGGGAAAATGTCATTAGCCTAGTTGGAAACAAAGATCATCCAAACGCATGTCTTGTGCAAATGATCTATTGTCTTATCCATCAAAGGCCATTTAATCTTGCCTATTACATGGTAAGGAGAATGGCTGGGGTATTCAAAGCCTCCAACATGGTACTTCCGTATGGTATGCTTCTAACACGACTTTGTAATTATGTTGGTACATTGCAACCATCTCCTATCAACGATGACCATTATCTTTCCGATCACGTCATGGTACCTCTTACCAAACGACCTTCTAAACGGTTCATGGTCAATAGAGAGCAACCCGAAGCTCTCTCGGACTCCTCGGCCGGAGAAGAAGAAGAAGAAGAAGATGAGGAAGACATCGACCCCGTATCCAACATCAAATTGGACATCCTTGAATACCACGAACAACTTCCAACCATTCCAAACGAGACCGCGGAATTCAAAAAAATAAGAGGCATGATTCAAAACCTCGCATACAACCTCACTAAGCCGTCAAAAAGGAAAAGAAAGGATTGACGAAAGAGACAATAGGATTATGCTTGTTTTGTTTATCTTATGTTTAAATGATTACATTTTAGCTCTTTCGGTTTATGATTACTTGGATATTGTCTTTAACTAGTGTTTTGTGATAAACATGCTTGTTTCTACTATTTTTCTGTGGATTTACTAGTGTGCATAAACTCGCGCATCATTTCTGTAGGTTCTGTGTTGGTTACGATCTGCATGCCGGATCCCTAGGATTAGCCTAGCCGGATCCCTCCCTTTAGGGAACCGTGGGATCCGTGACATCAGACGAGCAATATAGCATTCAATACATCAAAACTGCTTTCTAGATAACATCACATTAGCTTAGCATATGATTTTAGAACCCAACTAAGTCCACTTCTAGGATGAGAAAGGCTTAGACTCACTAAAGGCTTACTTAAGATCTTAGTCTTATTTTATCAACACATCTAAACTCACCATATTTCCGCTTCGACTACTCACAAACTATTCCTCACCTCTCAAAACACTTAAGAAGATAAGCTAAGCAATTTTAGGAAATTGCTTCTAGTCACTTATATCTCAAGATAAGACAAAAATTAGTTTTTTCAATTTTTGTAGTTTTTAAGAATCTTTCTTAATATCACCTCAAGCCTAAATCTGATCACTAGGATCATTTATTATTAACTTGACACCTTCATAACTCTTAATGTTATCCTTAGACAACCATGGTAGTCATCTTGTCCCATCCCCCTTCCATAAAAAGCAATCATTTGCTACAACACTTATTACCTCTAATCATTCAAGTACCCTTTCATCCTAAACCTTTAGGAAAACTGAAACATTCAAAATAAGATAGGTTTTAGCACCTAGAAACCTCATTTCAAACCTGTCATAACTGCTGAGAGCCGGATCCCTAGGATTATCTTAGCCGGATCCCTTCAAGGAAGGAACCGTGGGATCCGTGTGACAGTTTATGTCAAACATAGCTAAAACAATCATTTCAACTCATCTTCCTAACTCAAACACTCCAATGAGTTCCTAGATCAATGAAACTCTGAATCTCAACCTTGTGCATGTTAATCATCACATTTCCAAGAACATTAGTGGATTAAGTCTTAAATGCAATTGCAAAACTCTTCTCCTTATAACCCATATTGCCAAGAACACTTTAGTCATCAAACACAAACATAATTATCAGCAATTGCAACCATTCTTCTTAGTCATCTCATCATGAGAAAAGCTCCTAGTGCTTACTCATCCACTCAAGAACCACCAAAGAAACTTGCTAGAATCATACACGAAGTTTCCTCAACCGAATCATCTCGGTTAAGTCCACCAATGCTAAGATTTCCCCTACACCAAGGAAACCAATCAAACTAATCCCCAAGAAGAGTGTTCCCACTAAGATTTCATCACCAAATTCTACTATACCAAACATACCCTCCACAACTCAACCAACATCATTAGTGCCTAGAGCCACCTCACAATCATCTCCACACTCTCACAATGTAGAAGATTTACCCTCTTGGCCATCTCATCTTTCACCATTACCAACTAGTTCACTTGAAAAGATTGAGCAACAAAATCAAAGTGTTGAATCAATACTTGCTCCAAAAGCAAACTCTATCATTCCTCCCAATAGTCCATTTTGGATTATGAGAAAACATCAAAGGCAACCACCCAACCAAATGAAAGTTGATGCTTCCTTACCTCTACCCTCAAACATTGTAGAACCACCATTTAATGAACCTCCATCAAATCCTCCTTCATTTGAAGATCCTCAACCCACTTCACTTGAACTTTCACTTCAAGAAACTAAAAACCATGACAAGGATTGCTATCATTGTAAACATGTTGAAAGGTTGATACATGAACTACGTGAAGAGCAACGTTTCATGTTTTATCACCTCCTCGAACGTTTCAAAGAGGTTAATAAGCCTAAACTACAATGAGCATCACATTCAAAAACTCAAACTTAGAATGTTTAGGAAACCTTTCTCATCCTTGATCATCTTAAGCTTAGTTGAACTTTGAATTGGGGTAATTCATTAGCATTAGTAGCACTTTTTTGGCTAGTTCATTCTCTTAGTTTTAGAGATTTGGTGGTGTATCTCTTGTTTTATTGAATGAATACTTATATGCTATGATTATTTTATGTTGTGCTTGATATATTGTACATATATCTCATTCTCTCAAAATAGCATTCCTTGACATTTCTTCACTGCTGAAGATACTGTCAACAGATAGCCGGATCCCTTCGAGATAACTAGACGGATCCCTTCTTAAAGGGAACCGTGGGATCCGTGGTACAGGAGTACAAATTTATACTAACTTGCGTCTCTTTTGCAGGAAATTATGCACTATACTCTTGTTTTTCTAACCTTTGTTTTGTAGTTATTCAAAATACACATGAAGATATTGACACCATAAAGCTAGGTGGAGCTTTGTGTCAAACGAAATTGCAAAATCATTTCCAACTTAATTCATTTTTGGATTAACACTTCATGACACCCCATTGCAACATTGCAATATTCAAGGGGGAGCACGTTCTCGTCACTTAGACGAACCATTTGCAAACTTAGTTGCAAACACAATTAGTTTATTTTACGCTATGTCCTTGATGCCCTTACATAGGGATGTACTCGTCAAGGGGGAGTTAAGACGAGTACCATTCCCGTCACTTGCTCTCTTTTACATTTTTACATTTTTTTTCTTATAAAAATTGTGTTAGTTTCTTTTAACACTTTTTGTTTTGACAAAAAGGGGGAGAAGAAAGTAAAAACTACAAATTCAAACTTTTACGAACTTTAGCTTTTTCCTTAAAATAATTTTATGTTTTGTCATCAACAAAAAGGGGGAGATTGTTAATACAAATAAGCCGTAAAAACGTTTATTTATATTTTACGATCTTCTAATGTTTTGTCGATAACAAAAGTAAAATCATTTTAACGAAACAAATAGAGTACGTAAATAGTTTGAGTTAATAGTTTTCTAAATACACTTACGCTTTCACATAAAACGCTAAAACAAGTATAAGTGTTTTTATGATTTAGATACATATGTACAACAACTAGTGTTTACATATTGGGTTAAACATATACTAAAATGGGTAAAAACTAAGTGTATGCTAAAATGGGTAAATACAAGTATATACTAAATAGGTAAAATACTAGCAAATGGTTTTGACCCATAACCCATGGTTTTATATATACCACTTAACCAAGTTCATTGTATCTAGAAAGAAAACCATGGATCAACCCATAACCCATGAACCATGACCCATAACCAAAAATACCCATGGGCAAAGAGGAGCGGACCACGGATCCCTAGCTTTGTGCTAGCCGGATCCCTTGTGGTAGGGATCCGTGGGATCCGGGGAACAGAAGAGAATTTTCTCTATAAATAGAGAGCCATTTCTTTCTCTCTAAACATGGTTTTTCACACATACTTCCCCAAAGTATTCTAACCCTCTAACCTCATATCTAAGTGATCTATGTAGCTTGTCTTTTGTTTTTGTGTGATCTACTAGGTTCCTCTTAAAGGAGAGATCACCACCTCTTGAAGACGTGCAAGCTCAAGTCTATGAGTTGCCATGCTTCGTCATCATCAAGACTACTAAGGTTCTCTTGTTGATAGTTCTTCCTTTCTCCATAGATGTTGGGTTGAAGGCATTAGTGAAGAATGCCGAAAGTGTCAAGATGAAAGCATTAGTGAAAGGTGCTCATCATCCGTGTCAAAGCATTATTGAAGGATGCTAAAGGTGTCAAGACGAAGGCATTAGTGAAGGGTGCCAAAAGTTGTGTCAAAAGCATTAGTGAAGGATGCTAAAGGTGTCAAGACGAAGGCATTAGTGAAGGGTGCCAAGCGTTGTGTCAAAGGCATTAGTGAAGGATGCCAAAGGATCAAATGAAGTAGCATTTGGGGAGAATGCTTAGGTCGTATAATCGATGAGGTGCATCGTTATACATATGTGTATTTTTTTATCTACAAGGATGGTGATATCCTTGATAGTGTTGTAACAAGGAGTAGATCTCCTTGAGATTAGGTGTTGTGTCGTGAAGGTGTAGTTCACCTAAGGTGTGAAAGAACTAAGGTGCTTAGCCTAGTACCTAATAAAAGGTAGGCGACGTTCTGATAGGATTAGTTCTCCTAAGGTGTGAAAGAACTCGGTGGTTAGCCTAGCATCGTATAAAGGGTAGGCGACGTTGTGTTAGGTGTGGTTCGCCTTGGTGTGAAAGAACTCGGTTATTTAGCTTTGTACTAAAAGGTTAAGTTTATCGCGTTGTGAAGGCTTCTCCGCCCCAAGGAGTTGGTGTAGTGCTTACGAACTCTCGAGTAGGTGACTCGGGGAGTGGAGTAGGGCAAAGAAGGTGTCCTTGTAGCCGAACCACTATAAATAACTTGTGTTGTGGCGATGTGCTTCTTACTCTTTATATTTCATTTCACGTTTATATATCCATCTATCAACGTCCAACATAAACAATCAAATGGATTGACATAAGTCGATCTAAATATTTAAAAGGAAGTTTTAAATTGGTAAAACTATTCAACCCCCCCTTCTAGTTTTCCACAATACTTATATATGCTTGTCTATGAACATCCAACACACATGTTTAGATAGATTGACATAAGTCGATCCAAATAGTTTAAAACCAAGTTTTAATCGGTAAAACTATTCAACCCCCCTTCTAGTTTTCCACAATTGGCATCAGAGCTTCGTTACCAAGTTTCTTAAAGTATATTGTACTTTAAAAACATGATACGATCTGTGTTTAATTGAAAACTACAGAGAAGGTCTTTTACAAAAACAAACACCATGTTTTTAAAACACTTTGTTTGGATGTTGATTAGATGACAACATTTTCTTTTACTTACTATTTATTTAATTGCACTAACCTTCTTTGTCATGTTGCTTAGTTAAAACTCATACCTACCAAGCCATAGGAATTGCTTGATAACAAGGATACCTTCCCTAAGAAGGTATCTTAAACACGAAAGAACCGGAATTGTCTACTGACATTTGTTGTGTCATTTTAAAGACATTCCTAAGTGCATTAGAGGTATGATTTTTCACTTATCTCTAAATAACATTAGTTTAATAAATAAGTATGCTTGCATAGGAATTTATATGATTATCTTTTGTGCATATTCATATATTACACGTAGCTTAGTCAGGAAACTTTTATGGCATACATGTTGCTCTTTCGTCTAAAGTCGAGGTTTATAAAATTTTTGTTTTATTTTATTTAATACAAAAATCATATCTTCCTAATAATAAAACAAAACACAAATCTCAAAAATTTATCCTTCCCCATAAATCCCCATCCGACCTCCACTCCACCAAATCCTCACTTTTTCAAATCTTCCACTTTCAAAAATTACCTCTCATTCAAAACTTCATCTTCCGCCTCATCTCATCTCATCTCAAACCAAAACCAATAAGGTTCTTCATCAACATGGTTTACATCGCCCTCGTACTCATCACCTTAACGCTCATCGCTCTCGTGTTCCCCATGATCAAGTTTTTGTATGGGGACATATACTTTGTGTTGTTAATCTACATTGGTGTTATATACCCAATCCTTTGTATCATTCTTAGCATTGAGATGAAATATTACTAATGTTCTAGTTTATCTAGTTTATTTATGTGTTCATCATTTCTTTTAATTTTTATCTTTCGTAGCTTTCGTGGTCTTGAGATAATTTAGAAACCGATAATGCATGCTATAAGTAAAAATTGGCTAATATACATATCTTGGTATAAAACTATAAGATGTAAAAACCTATGTTTTTATCAAAACCCTTTTTCAGTCACTACAGATCCACGGATCCCTGTAGGTATACTAGCCGGATCCCTCATGGAAGGAAACCGTGAGAACCGTCCTTCTGGATAACAGTTTTTTATGCAATACAAAAACCGTTTTCTCCCTAAAAGAAATATTCTACTAGAATGTCAAAACATTAAGTGAGTTAATTATCATTGTTAATAAACATCTAGTAAAAACGTTAGGTAATCATTGTTTTGCCTGTAATACGTCTCATCTTATTAACTCTTCACTTCTATAGGTCTTGCTATGTCGCATGAGTATGAGTTCGATTTTTCACTCACTTGCGTCTACATCCCTAACATATCTCTTGAGCCCAACACACCTGGCAATCATGTCTGTGGGTTCAATAATCTCGAAACCCGTCACTTCCATGAAGGACATATTGTCGACACTCCTCTACAATACAAAGAAGGTATCAATACCTCTTTCCGAACCATAGGACTAGAATGTCTTCTCGAAATTAACGAGAAAATATGTCCAAGGTTTGTATTGGAATTCTTTCGTCAAGTGGAACTCGTTCGTAATGAGGATCGCTCTATATCTCTTTGGTTTTGGATCAAAAACCAAAGTTTTGTTCTAACCCTTGGGCAATTTGCTCACATCCTCCGAATTCCAAATCATGGACAATGTGCCTTCACTGAAGATTGATCTCTTGATTCTCTATTCAACTTTCATGAAGAAAATAGTCCATATTGTTCACACATACCTTCCCCGCAAGACTTGACTAGCATAATATGCAAACCTCGACCCTATTACTCCGATCCAAACATTATCTATACACGGGATATCTGAGAAGAGTACAAGGCTCTCGCACTCATCCTACGTGAAAATGTTTAGAGTCTTAGGGGAAATCGAGAAATCCTTCCCGCTTGTTATGCTCACATAATGTATTGTTTGCTAACACAACAACCATACAATCTCGCCTACTCTGCAAGGTAATTGTAAATCTTCAAGGCTCCAAGAATAAACTAATCCCTTATGGAATGTTCTTGACACTCCTTTATCATCACATCATGTACTTCCACCCTCAATTTCAAAGTCCGTTGTATGTACTTGTGAACAAGATGATGGAACCTCTAAACACATCTCTCATGAAGACTTTCTTCATTCCTGAATCGGCGAACACTCATCAACCATTTGATGATCCATCTAGCGAAAACGCTCAAGGAACTTAGTTTTCTTTCAAAATAGGGAAAATCCTTAGTATTCATGCTTTATCAATGTAATGCAATTTCCTTCATGAAATAAAACATTTAACATTTTATATCTCTACTATATTAGTGTTAGAACTTTTTAGAAAACACTAACCTTGAAATATGATGCCTTGTGCAACCCTTGCATACCTTTTGTAAAGGTTCTGTTTAGCAGGAAGACGGATCCCTTTGAAAGCGAAGTTAGACGGATCCCTACTCTTAGGAACCGTGGGATCGCAAAACGTAAATGCAAGGTGCAGTTGCAATCTTTATACTTCAAACCATGTCTTTAGATCACGTCACACTAGCTAAACATAGTGCCTTAGGACCAATTGAGTCCTTATCAAGCTGAGTAAATGTTTCGTACTCACGCATAACTCACTTAGATCACACTCAAGACGCTTGTAGATCTATCGTTTCACCTAAACTCATTACTCTTCCACTCTTAGGCTCACACATCATTCCTCACATGATTATACATCTAGCTTTAAAAATCTTTCAATTTTAGCAAATTGATTTTTTTCATCTTTACCTCAAAATGGATCAAATTCTAGGTTTTCCATTTTCTATAACCTTTAAGATACTTTTCAAAATGGTATCTTAAGTTACAATCTGGTCTCTAGGACCATTTAGCTCCATTTGACACTCTCAAGTTTTTAGTGTCATCTTTGTTCTTTCATTGGTACTCATAAAAGTTCCAATTTCTTCTATAAAAGGCAATCATTAGCTACATCACTCATTGCCCTTGAACATTTAAGTACCCTTTCATTTAAGATACTTAGGACGACTGAAACACTCAAGATGGTATAGGCTTTAGACCTTAGAAACATCATTTTTACCCTTTCCTAGTTAGCTAAAGAGGATCCCTAGGATTACCTAGACGGATCCTCATTGGAGGGAACCGTGGGATCCGTGTGACAGATTCATGTCAACTCTAGCTAAAACAATCATTTCAAGCTCATCTTGCTAACTTGAACACGCCATCTCATCTTAATTAAGCTCCTAGATCAGTACAACTCTGAAGTTGACTCTTGTGCATGCTAATCATCACATTCCAAGGAATTTTAGTGGCTTAAGTCTTGAATGCACTTTTCAAATCCTTTGCTTTATAAACCACATTGTTAGGACTCCTAAAGTCATCATATTCATCCTCATTTTCAGCACTTAGAAACCTTTACAAACCTCTTTGAATCATCTCATCATGAGGAAAGCTCCTAGTGGTAACTCATCCACAAAAGGACCACCCAAGAAAATTGCTCGTGTTGTACACGAAATTTCCTCAACCGAATCATCTCCGGTTAAATCCACAAATTCTAGGATTTCTCCTCCACCAACTCAACCAATCAAACCAATCCTTAAAAGGATAGTCCCCACAAAACTACCAATGCCAAACACCACCATACCTCCTAAACCAAACAATCCCATTTCACTAAACCATCACCCTTGGTGCCTAGAGCCCTATCATTTACCACTCCACTCTCATCACCACACCTCTATAATCTAGAGGATTTTCCTCCTAGGCCATCTCATCCTCCACCACCGACAACATTCTCCTCATTAGGAGGAATAGTGGAACTAAATCAAGGTGTTGAGTCAACACTAGCTCCGGCTTCCCTTTCTCCATCACCATCAAATAATCCCATTTGGATTATGAGAAATCATCAAAGTCAACCACCCGACCACATTCAAGTTGAAACCTCTCTACCACCACCATCATTCTTGGTCGAGCCATCTTCGAATGCGCCTCTGCCAATCCCTCTCTCGTTTGAGGCTCCTCAACCAGCTTCACTTGATCCTTCACATCAAGCAATTTCCTTTCTTCCATCACCACTACCTAACCATGACAAAGATTGTTATCATTGTCAACATGTTGAAAGTTTGATACATGAAGTGCGTGAAGATCAACGTTTCATGTTTTATCACCTCCTTGAACGTTTCAACGAGATTAAACCTAAACAAACTTGAGCTAGAGGATTCTAATGGTGTCCTAGTATCAAGCGCGACTTAGATAGTCTAGTAACTCAAAGTCATGTATTGTTCATTTTCTTAGTTTTTAGAGCCATGTATATCATATCTCTAGTTTTATTAAATGAAATTACATAATATTTGCTATGTTTCTGAGTATATGATTATTGGTCTAATACATATCTCATTTTGATGCCAACATAATTTTTGGTACATCACATTTCTTTGTATTCTAGTTACAGCAGATAAGATCCCTACATTTTGCTGAGACGATTCCTCCAAGGAGGGAACCGTGGGATCCGTGCAACAGAAGACTAGTTTTCTACTAACTTGACTCTTATTTGCAGGAAATTATGCATTATATACTAGTCATCTAACCTTTGTTTTGTAGATTTTCAATTTACACGTGAAGACTTTAACACACTAAGCTAGGGGGAGCTTTGTGTCAAAGCATTACATTGCAAAAACACTTGCAATATTGGGATTACATTTCATGACGTTCCTTTGCAAAGTTGCAATCATCAAGGGGGAGCATATTCGTCACTTCGATGAAATCTTTTGCAAACTTAGTTGCAAATGAACTAGCTTAGTATTTTTTTTTCTTAGCCTCACAAAGGGATGGACTCGTCAAGGGGGAGTTAAGACGAGAACTTCCCGTCACTTCTCTCTATTTTTTTTTCTTTCACATGTTTTTCTTAAAACAATGCGTTAGTTCATTTTCAAAGCTCTTTTTGTTTCAACAAGAAGGGGGAGAAAGAAAGTAAAAACTACAAATTCAAACTTTTACGAATTTTAGTTTTTCCTTAAAATAATTTTATGTTTTGTCATCAACAAAAAGGGTGAGATTGTTAATACAAATAAGCTGTAAAAACGTTTATTTATATTTTACGATCTTCTAATGTTTTGTCGATAACAAACGTAAAATCATTTTAACGAAACAAATAAAAGACGTAAATGGTTTGAGCCAATAGTTTTCTAACACACTTACGTTTTCACATAAAACACTAAAACAAGTATAAGCAATTTTATGATTTAATAATACATATGTACAACAACTAGTGTTTACATATTGGGTAAATATATACATAACTAGTATGTATTATAATGGGTAATATAAATGGGTAGAAACTTAAGTATTTTTCCCATTGACCAAATACATTGAATATAGTTGGGTAAAACCCAAAGTCCATGACCCATAACCCATTGCATGACATCATGCATAAGTCATATATGGATAATATCCATGACCCATGGTTTTAATCCATGACCCATGGTTTTAATCCATGAACCATGGACTAGATGCATTGCATCTTGTAGATACATTGTACCTACTTGGATACCCATGATCCATAACCCATGACCCATGACCCAAAACCCATGGGCAAACAGAGCCCCACTCGACCAAGACACGTGACGGATCCCTGTGTGGGATCCGTGGAACAAGAGGTTGTTTTCCTCTAAAATAGTGAGCCATTTCTTCATTGTTTGTACAGAATTAGAAAATTCCATAGGAAGTAGGGTCACCCCAAATATAATCTAGCATAAGTTAGCTCAGAGAAATATCGTATATCGCTTTTATTAGTTAGTTATTTAGTTTAAAAGTAACACCGGAGTGAAGGATTCGCCCACCATTGTATGCCTGATCCACAATCGAAGGAGACGCTATTTGTAATTAAATACCCCTACCTCCCAAGGTAGAGGGTTGGACCTTTCATTCATCTTAATCTAACCTTCTATGTTTCTTTTCACTCCTCTCTCTGGCTCCCACTTTCTCTCTCTAAAACCTCTAAACAATTCGACCCATATTATTGTTTGTTATGTGTTTATGAAATCCAATATCCAACAATTGGTATCAAGAGCCATGGTTAGATCATCTCTTACACATCTTTGGATTTCTAGTGGTTTTTAGGTGGTTTTTGAGTTTGAGAAAGTTTAGTGGTTTTTTGCATCATTTGGTTGATTTCTTGTGTTAAAGTTTGGATTTTGATTGTACTTTTGTGTTTAGGATCATCATAAGTGTTTAGGTTGTGATTGGAAGGCTTGAATCATTGGTTGGGTTGTTTTTGATTTAAAAGTGTGTTTTGGAAGTTTTTCAGCTATTGACTTAGTTCATTTAATATTTTCGTAGCTTACTTGCTTCACATTTTTGTAGCGACTTACGTTGTGGAGCTACAAGTTAGATCTAGCGAAGTTAAAGTACAAGTAGTGGATTCTCACCTGTAATGACTTGGGTAGCTTAATTGGTCAAGAGCGAAGTTGTTTAGCTTAATTTGTGTCTCTAGCTTAATTGTGGTAGCTTAATTGTTGCCAAAATTTGGTTAGCGACTGGTCTCAGAAGCGAAGTTACTATTTAGCTTAATTTGCTTTTCTTAGCTATGACTGGGACTTTAGTTTACTGGGGTGTAGCTTAATTAGGTGTTAGCTTATTTGTGCATTTTCTTAGCTTACTCGTCCTAGCCGCATTTCTGGTCTTAGCTTACTTGGTTCAAGAATTCTTAGCTTAACTTGTCGATTTTCCGACAAAACTTCAAACCGCTATAACTTTTGATCCAGAATCGCTGCCGTCTACCCATCAAAACTAATCGGTGAGAACGAGAGATCAACGTCATCAACTAAAGTTCATTCGGTCAACCTTCGAGGGCTAAATCCGCCAACGTAAGTTATTGAGGTTTTATGTTTTAGACCCAAATTTCTGAAAATCGCATATAAACCAATCCAAATCTCAACCAAACAACATCTCGCTATCCCACAAACAATCATAGTCCTAACACACAATTGTCTATCATTGTGTCGATCCATCACCATCTTAACACGCTCCATTGGTCATTGCTTAACGGTTGGTTTGATTTAGTAAAATCCCGCCGAAGATTCTATTTCTGTTTAAATCATAGACTTGTAAAACTCGTGCATACTACCACATCATGTCTTATTCGACCACCCGATTTCGTAAGCTTAAATTGTATGATGATGTGGACAACAATGATAATCGGAGTGCTAATCGAACGCATTAAAAGATGATTGAATCAATCAATGAGGATATGATATCCTGTTCGCACTCGAAAGACGTAAATGCACCGTCAATGCTACGTAATGCCATGCAAAAGGAAAGCATCATTGAACCTTATCAACTTCACTCTCACCATGTTACTTCTACCCACATCAATGGAACCTAACATGTATTGCCCTCTTCGTCGATTTTTCCACATTAACAGAACTCGCCGTTAAACCTAGAGCAATTGGAGCTACAACTTGACAAAGAGAAGGTTCATAAGGATAGTTCCGCCATTGCGATCAAGTGATCTACAAACACTTTCACCATTCATTAGAAGGGAATTCACATCCGATTATGATCAAGACATGATCAAATGTCCTTCAAGAGACACACCGAATGGACATTACAGCCGACGGAGACACTTATCCATCTCATGGATAATGTGGAGAAGTATATTGAGGAAGTTACCTAAAGATGCAAAAGTCGATGAGAGTCGCATTGAGAGTTATTTGTGATAAGTTGGGAAATGTATCGAAAGGTCGGTGTTGAATGCGTAATATCGAACAACAACAGAATGATGTAACCACCGCCGTTGACTCGCCTCACAAGAAGTGGATGTTGTAATCGAAGGCTTAATGTATCTCGTGTACAATCAATAAATTGTTGTGTTGAGACCGGTATGGCACCGTGATGTTGATCGCTAAATCTAATACGAGGCTCGAGACGATAAGCTTGAAATGTACCGTCAATGACTCTTGTTACACATGATGTGGATGCATATCGCACTTTAAATTGAACAGAGTCATGTAATGAGGTACCCTTATCAAGCTCAACATAGTGCATCTGCTAAAAGTTCTTAAACAAACCGATCATGATGTGTTGAACATAACTTTCATAAATGCTCAATCAGGTCGAAGTCCGAGATTAAGTGTTTCAAAACAAAAGATATGGTTGATAAGAAGGCTTTTGATGAACTTTCAAACAAATTCTCAAATCTTGAAAAACATTGCATTTCTCTTCAAGGATTTCGTGAGTAAAGAAGAAAGTTTTCAACTTAACAAACCATGTAAACAACCGAACTTCCTCAATTTCGGAACTTTTGAAATTAACACTTTGAAAGCTCACCAAGAAAAAGAGTCAACCATTTACAATTCGAAGAAACATATTTTGCCTTGAATGAGAAAAGTAATTTAGTCATGAATACACAAGACATTGATGCTATTATAACAAGAAATAATGAATTGTCAATTTATGTGGCTAAATTACTAAAGGAAAATGAGTCTTTGAGAAAGCATCACATAAAACTAAGTGACTGGCTAAAGATGCTAGAACTAAATCGAGAGAACAAACAAACTCTTTGATAGCAAAACCGATGATTTCAAAGCTCAACTTCAAGAAAAGAGTTTCGCTATTGTTGCCTTAAAAATGAGCTAGGAAAACCTAGGGAAAAATGTGAATACTAAGTTTACAAAACCATCAACTTGGGAAACCAGCTTATCCCATTAGAAACCGTCCATTGTTAAAGAAAAATGCTTATATCCTAAAGACCAAAATTTTAAAAACACGGTTACTCCCAAGTTGATGAGAAACAAGTTTTGTCAAAACCAGCCACTTCACCGAAAGTTATCTAAGAATAACTTCTGCTAACCCTCAACACGTATTACTTCTACTCCCAAAGACCTCTAGGATTAGTTCGAAACAAAGTGTCAAAACCAAGCATTAAAACCCGTAATTCATATGATATGAATGACTTCAGGAAGAACTATTATCTAGAAAAGCTAGAAAAGGCAATGATTCTAAAAGACGGAATTTTAGGTGCAAAACCTGTGGTGATGAATTCTACGAGATTTCAAAGCATCGCTAGTAGTTGTAAACCACTACCTAGGAACACTCAAAAGACTAGGGGATCACTAAGACATCTGTTAGCATTAAGCATAAGAATGCTAAGCATGTAGAAAACAAAACTAGAAATTCTAAGTCTTTTCCACAAAAGAAACATTTTCCTAATTCACATGCTAAGGTACAATCCCCTAAGACTACTTATGCGACTAAGTTCCAACATGTTGTGAAGCAAAACAAACCAAAAACTTCTCCTAGATGGATACAAACTGCTAAATCTTTGAAACTAGGAATAGGATAAGTCTTCCACTCCGGCATGAAGCCTCAACAATCCTAGACCTGCCATAAGTGGATACCGCCCGGTAGAATGTTTAAGGATGCCTGACTAGTGGATTCCTAAAGTCGCTCGATGACAAAATCAAGGTTGACCGTGAAACCTCAAAGGGTTTGGATACTAATGTCACTAACCAATATATATGCAATCAAGCATGTAATGTTAGTGCAGTAGACCTTACCGCTGCGATATTTCGATCCTTCAATACATGGACTGGTTTAAAGTATGGATAACACAAGGATTGATATCTCATAACTCACACGTTCAAGTAACTCAATCTTGATATTTTTTCGATATGACGCCAACACTACGCTCAAGCCTCGTTTCTAAAGAAAAGAAAAGTGTACGCTGGCGCTATCTTGAAAGAAGAGAAATCTTCTTATGACGCCTGCTCACATCGCCAGCCTCGCATTTCATCATTATGGTAACCAGTAGATAACACTTCAGCCCCTCTTCAAAGAAAAGAAAGTGTACGCTTCAGGCGCTTTATCTTCGCCTAAAGAGAAATTCTCTCATGAATGGCCATACTCATCTACATTCTTCATCAACAAGCTTCATGTTTTTTCCACGCTCATTCAATCATCAAGTGGATCTATGTTCATTGGTGTATACTCTTATTCATGTTAAATCAAAATGGCAACTTCGGATGCAATTTTTGAGGGGGAGAAGAGTGAATATACTACATGATGATAGATGTTTGAATAATGGTGATACGACTTTATTTTTGATGATGATGAGTGTATATTCTTTTTGATTATGAGTGAATATATTTGCTAAGGATAACGGGATTCATTGTTTTGAATTTTGATGACTCTCCTCCAACGCCTAATGCTTCACTTCAACTTACTAAGGATAATGGGAATCAATGTTTGGGATTCATTGTTTTTCAAAGATATGTTTGATGAGTACCTTCAACCTTTGACGAATGTTGATCATCCAAATTTTCTAAGCTCATGCCCGCTTCTATTGACTCAACCGGTTCATAATCAAAGAAGTACAACCTGTGACTACTCAAAAAAAAATCCCTATCTCCGCTATTCCTCAAGGCGTTGATAATGATTATCATAATATTGCAGTTGCACTCATGAATAATGATCCGCGCTTTGGTATTCCTTTGCCAAATCTTCACGGATTATTGTTCATGAATAATGATCCGTTCTTTGGTATTCCTTTGCCAAATCTTCATGGATTATTGTTCTCTCATGACGCTATTAATCAACCACATGAACATTAAGGAAAATGACTACCTCATCCGCTCGAAAACATGATTGGTGAATCTTCCGCATCGTCACTACATGTATACTTTTAGGAAGAATGCATTGATGTTGAGGCATCATTTGTTCGGTTCATTGGGTGAATGTACATCCCATTGTATGTTTATTCACGTGTTGGGTATTTGGCATAAGTTGATTACTTTGGAGTTAATCGTTTATCACTTATTTGAGATTGCAGTTGACCTTCACAAAGGCGTTTTCTTATTTTATCTTGAAGTCTGGGATGGTTGGATGCATGACTTTCAATGATAACTTGCTCGTGATTGAATTTAAGTTGAAGACTTTGTTTATCTAGTTACCAGCCAGTTCCGCCGATGGTTGAAGACCGGTTAACTATCACTTCGGAGTTACGCTATTTCGACACACACGCTTATGTCGCTGGATAATCGCAAAGAGGTGTTAATGTCTCATACTTTGGTTGAGTATTGAGTACTTGGAGATTTGCTTGGAGCATAAATTCTCGACACCGCTCTTCCAACATTAGTGCAAGCTTAAGATGCAAATGCGGGGAATTCTACTTCAGCCAAGTTTGGTACATTGGGTTTTCTTCATCGCTGGTCACTTCAAATTGTCTATGAATGGGTTGATAAAGATAGTCAGAGAGAGTTTCTATAGCAGTTGATTCTCACAAGATTCATTTGAGCTAATTTTTGTTCTTCTCTATTTCAAGAATATTTAGTATGTATAATGTGTACGATTCGAGGTATCAAGGGAAGGAGACATACATCTAAACACACAAGAGTACACGCGGATGAACCTAATACTCTTTTCTCGTTGAAGTAATCCCGAAGACAATTGTCATAACCATAGAGAAACTCGTTGTTTACTCATAACCTTTGATGTATTATTCCAACCATTTGGGAGGAAGTGGTCTCTGGATACTTTGGGTATGTGTTAACTCCCTCCCTCAAGAGAAGGAAATATGAGAAGAATATTTGGTTCGGGAGATGATATTGCTTATCGACATCTTCGATATGAATAATGGTAAAGTGCTTCCGATTATTCCTTCATGTACACATTATTATGTTGATTCCGATTAGATCACAACCATCATGGGGGAGAGATATGGGTACATCTAGAACTCACAACATGTTCACCGATCGGGTTTAATCGGGTTATTCGAGTTGACATTCGCAGAGATGATCGCATTGACTCAACATGTTACTTGAATGTCATCGTCTCTACTCTTGTTGGGTACATGTGTACCTCATGGGCTAATTGGTTATATGTAAGATAATTGGAATGCATTTGGAAATATGAATATGTTGATGTTTAGTTCCCCGAATTGACAACCGGTCAATCTCGAAGAGTAATGTGTACATCGGAGATGCACAATAGGTTCATGTGATCGTAGTTCATCGCTATTCCGATTTGATAACCACGCTGATACGATCTATGTTTCAACTTGTTACTTTGGTGTTCTCGTTCTTCTAAGGTGAACTTCATTCAATGAGACTGTTTTCATTCATTTCTACTTCTTGGAAAATGGTCTTTATACTCAGTTTGTCGGTTTGAAGGGAAGCTACCAAAGACTCACTTGTTGAAGGCTCAAGTTCTTTCGACGATTCAAGAGCCTCGAATGCTTTGGTGGTGGAAGTTGAAGAGATGATGACTTCTATCTTCTACAAAGTGCTGAACGATTTCCTTTTTTGTACTCGATCATCATCCTCTTAAACTATTTCTCTATATTTGTATATATATTTATCAAAAACCAAATACAAAAGATAAAACCAACAAAAGAAAATAGAAAAATATAAAATCTTCAAAAGCCCATAAAAATCAGAAAATTGAAAAATACCAAAAATATTGTTTTCTCAAGACATGTCTTCTCGTATCGATAACATCTACGGTCTTAGAAATGTCATTCAATAATGGCACGGGACTTTAGATGAAGTTCGAGCAGGAGGTGTAAATATTCTTTCTTAAACATGTCTCAAAATATATGGCTTACGCTTATTTTGCATCAGACAAACTCGGCTTAAAAAATGGCTTACGCTTATTTCGATCAGAACTGGCTTAAAATAATGGCTACGCTTATCTTCCGTGACCGTAACCGCAGCTTAAACAATGGTTTGCTATTATTTCAGATAGCAACCCGTTCTTTAAAGAAAGGAAAGTGTTGCGCTAAACCAATTTTAAATATTTCGCACTTTCCTAAAATATATTGAGGAAAGTATGTCGAAGGACTGGTGCCTACACAAATGTTTCCGTCTAAAATTCTTCAGAAAAATATTTGTTGTATTTCAAAATGGTGGTTAATGAGTTGCTTTTAAAACAATCGATTCGTGAGAGTTTTTGTAAATTGAAAACTCAACCAATGACTTCGCTTTTAAACTTTTCATAAAATGAGTCATGGATGAGGGGATAATGTTTTTCAAATCTATATCATCTAACCGGCTTTCTTAATTATCCTAATATGCTTAATTAAAAATGATGTTAACCTATGTTGAAGGACTAGGTGCCTAGGATATGATTGCTAGGATTAGATGATTAGTGTTTGATGAACACATTTTTCCCATACATTTATATGATCCGATTGATATGTTGATTGACTTTATTAGTCGATTATTGTTTGGGTGATGTCGACCACCATATATTTGTATGTGTGTTCACTAACATATGCAGTTATATTGGTATATAAGAATGTTCCCGATCCGGATCCCACAAATGAACATGATGGATGCCGAAAGGAAAGGGTAACTATATCTTGGGTTGACAAATGAAGAAACGGAGCTTAATTGGACTTCTATGGAGAGTTGGCATGTATGAAACGTAAGAGGTCTTATCGCATCGCCAGATGGTTTTTCTAAGTGATTGAAGAAACGAAAGCTTAATTTGACCTCACTTGGCATTCAAAATGCAACGTAAGAAGAAGTCTCACTGCATCTGCAGACGATTTTTCTTCCAAGCCCTCACAAAGAACAACATAAGCTTTCAACCATCTAACGATCTTGTCTTGCAGAAAAGTAGTGGATGATACCATTTTTCTTAAAACAAACTTGATAAATTTGTTTTGAAAATGGAAAATATTGTTTTGAAAATATATTGGACTAATTTTTGAAAATCACCGGACTTCATATTATCAAAACCTAAGTCACTCAATTTTTGACTTCTGTCATGGATTGAGGGGAGAGTGATTTAAAATAAAATATTTTCAAACGATATTTCTTCATAAAAGTTCCGCTTTGTATGCTAATAAGTGGTGATCTAAAGATTTAATGTTATGTCATGGTATGATTTTTCTTTAGAATCAAGGTCTTTCAAAATGAAATTTTTTCTGTTCTTGTTTGATTGTGAAAATGTTTTGTTTTACTCAAAAGATCTCTTAAAACAATCATACTGACGATACTAACAATCTTTAATGTCTTAAAATGGTCCTTATCCGTCATTTTTCAAAATTAAATCTTGCCACGTCTTTCCCCAAAATCTTTTAAATGATTTAAATCAATTGGGATCACAAATCTCAAAAGGTTTGAAATTTTTGATCGGGTAGAGATCGCGGAGTTAAATCTCTTATCTGTTTAAATGGAATTGGTTTTAGTCCTTTAAAGGCACCCCTGCCTCCATGTGCCAAACGATTTCATACACAATGCACATGTTGAAGAGGAGGATTTATCCAAAAACATGATGAGTATTTAAACCAGGCCACATATTCTCCCATGGTTTCTAAACCGTATTAAATCACTTGGGATCCAAAATCTCAAAGGGTTTGATATTTTTGATCGGGGAGAATTTGTGATTTAATAATGAAATTTGATAAAAGGTGATCGTTTTTGACTTAATTGTGCAGTTCGCTCTCTCATATGTGCTAAACGCCAATCTTGGCACATATTGAGGGAGCATTTTAATGGAAAATAAACTATCGAGGTACAAAAGCTTTTATGTTTTAACATAGAGTACCTTGATTGAGTTTTAAAATGGTTTTATTAATGGATTTTGTGATCGTGGATGTGCTTCAAAAGAACTCTTGCCTCTATGTGTTAAAATGATTTCAAATATCCTATGCACATATTGAGGGGGAGAATTTTACCAAGAAAATCAAATGGCCTTTTCGTAGGAAATTGTGATCAAGAAATTATTTCAAAGAACTCTTGCCTCCATGTGCCAAACAATTTTAAATCATATGCACATGTTGAGGAGGAGGATTTTTCTAAATGATCAAAACTATTAAGGTACAAAATGCTTTGATCTCGTATCACAAGTACCTTGATTGTTTTTCCAAATGATTTTTCAATTGGTTTCTAAGAAGAATGAACTGTACCAAAAGACCGACCACTTTACTTTATGCATGGTGTTATAAGGATGGTTAGGTTAGGTATTAGTTCCCACGATCCACCAGGCAGTCGGAGGGATCTACCAGGACAATCCACTAGATAGTGTAGAGTCCTTAGGTATATTGAAAAAAGGAGAAAAGTGAGATATGGGAAGAGTGCCGACTGAGATTGAGCTAGAACTGGAATAAACCCAACAAGGTTTTAGTTATGAAGTCTCTAAGCATCGAAGGGGTTGAAGAATGAAAAGAATTGAATGTGAAAAAGGGTGAAAAGAAATAGCCCTCCAATAATTCAACCTTAGGGCAAAACCGGGTTCAATACATATGCTACTGGTGTTTACTAAGGTAACACCGGTATTGAAAACAAGACATCATGGACCCGATGCATCAGCACCTAACTTCCCAAGCCACTCAAGTTCCTCTTAAAGGGCTTGTTTCATTCTCACGGGAACGACATTATTATCTATCGACTTTCTCTTAGAGATTGTTGATATTGAAGAAGGAGACCCTTTCTCCCTAGTCTCCAAGCATAGGAACCAAATGTGCACGATTGAGTCTAGAGCCAAGAGATCATCTACAATATCTCATTAGGACACAAAATTAATGAAGACTTGTTTCACACAATGTGGAAAGTAAGTATATATTTAGAGTCCTACGCATTATCCTTGTGGTATTGCCGTAACATGAGTGATATGCATACATATTCACAATGAAGATGGAAAGCCTTCTGGAGCCAACATCAAACAAGCTCTTGGTAGGTGGCATGTGAGATCTATTCTCTAGATCAAGCTTGTGATAACTGGATAGAAACGATGGCGCGATTCATTATTGAATCAACCTTGGTCCAGGAATGGAATTGACGAATACTTTTGGAAAAACCGTTCGATGTGCAAACTTCTTTCTCTAGCACGTCGAATGTGTACTTATGTTTTCATTCAAAAGTATCTCGATTGAAAAAATGCTTTTGAAAACCGCTCATATGCGCCTAATCTTCTTTTGCTAGCATGTTGAATGTGTACTCATTCTCTAATATAAAAAGTATTTTGTTTGAAAATTGATCTTTCTCATAAAACCTTCGTCGTATTGCAAAACTCTTTCTTCAAGCAATACGCGATTGGTTTCAAATCATTTTTCATCAATCGCTGAATCTCAATTGCCGTTCACTCACCGTGTTGTCTTCTTTGAGACGCTCGGTTTGAGAACAAATTAGAACCGAAACCCCTGTCAAGGAGATTTAGGAATCCTACCGATCAAGTGCGGTACTTGTATCGATCAACGGGAACCGTGGGTCGTGTACCTCAATTCAACGAAAGTGATCAAAGACACTTTCGTGTGTTTTATTGCCGACCGTTGTTTGCGGTGTACATTTGGACTTGCAAATGATCGTAATTGAGGAGTCAATCCAAAGCCGCATGCTCACAAGCATCCACACTTAATTTGAAGAAATCATGACTGGTGCATATCTACATAACTCGGCTCGATATTTCATACTATGCTTATGCTTGCTGCCGCAAATATCATGAACCAAGAAGGCTTCCGCTACTGATGGAAAGATGTCATGATTCAAAAGTGTGAGCATGTCGGTCCAAAGTCACAACTTCATATGATGGCAACACAACTATGGATGATCCAGAGATTTATCGTGGTGCCGATGATCTCTAAGAAAGCTCAAGATCATCAAAGATGTGGATCGCTTAAAGGCCTCCACTAAAAAGTACAAATCGGGCGGACTTTGAAGAATCACTACTAAAGCACAAAGATTGTCGATGTTGAAGAATTCAAGCTCACGAGCTCAAGATCGAAGATAAAATAGAATGCTAGGATTCAAAATGTAAAACATGGGGTGACCTCCCTTAGGGGAGATTGTTAGGAATTAGAAAATTCCATAGTGAAGTAGCGGTCACCCCACATATAATCTAGCATAAAGTTAGCTCGTGAGAAATATCGTTATTTATCTGCTTTTATTAGTTAGTTATTTAGTTTAAAGTAACACCGCTGGAGGAAGGACGGTCTTTACCCATCAGTATGCGATCCACAACCAAGGAGGACGCTTATTTGTAACTATAAATACCCTCTACCTCCCAAGGTAGAGGGTTGGACCTTTCATTCATCTTAATCTAACCTTCTATGTTTTCTTTCACTTTCTCTCTCTAGAAAGGCTCCCACTTTCTCTCTCTAAAACCTCTAAACAATTCGACCCATATTATTGTTTGTTATGTGTTTATGAAATCCAATATCCAACATCTCACCCCTTTCATATATATTTTCTCTTTGAGTTATAAACTCTCTAACCTCATATCCAAGTGATCTATGTATGCAGTTTTGTTTTTGTGTGATTCTCTAGGTTCCTTTTATAGGCGAGATCACCACCTTTTGAAGTCGAGCAAGCTCAAGTCCATGAGTAGCCATGCTTCGTTATCATCAAGATTACTGAGGTTCTCTTGTTGATAGTTCTCTTTCTTTTAAGAAGTGTAGTGTAAGACATAATGAAATATGTCTAAAGGGTCAAGACAAAGACATTAGTGAAGGGTGTCGATCGTCTCGTGACAAAGCACTACTGGAAGGGTGCTTAAGTCGGCTAAAGGCTATTATGAAGTGGCAGAAAGTCAAGTCACAAGGCATTAGTGAAGGGTACCTTGAGATTGAGTCAAAGGCATTAGTGAAAGGTGCCTAAAGTGTACATTCGATATGGTGTGATTCGATGTACAAGATAGATTTGTATTGTGTAACCACCAAGAATTTCACCTTGTATTAAACTAATATAATATTCTAATAAAAGAATATTTATCTATTTTTCTATGTCATTTTTTTAGAGAAAACGTTATCAGTTTATCTGATTAAGAAAAACCAACTAATGTGACATAAATTTTCATAAGGTAAAATGACTATTTTACCTTTGACTTTAAAGTTGACTTTTGACTATTTGACCTTTCCGTAATGTAAACGCATCATCAGTAACCGATAGTAACTGGTAATTTTCCAAGTTAAATAAATCAATCTGATTCGAATTATTACTCTCAGAACATTTTTGTTCACCTTTGTCTATTTAACGAGAAGTTATCTCGCAAAACGTGAAAGCCGCGTCACATCTTTTAGGGTCAGGCTGAGATGCTTCCCACTCGTCCGGAGATCCATATTACTTCTGGTCCTCATCACTTCTCGTCAAGATTGATGGTCAAACAGGATGTTATCGTTGCGACAATGGTTTAACTTAAGAATCTTATTTCAAAAAGATTTATGTTTACATCTTTAAAAATGTATATTGCAAAATGTAGGCCCATTAAAAGGATTTAAGTGGTCCCCAGATTGGTATAAGAGCCTCGGTTATAGAGAACTGGGTATTTTTGAAACCTAGACTATAACTACATTTATTTAAAACTAACCCCACAATGCAGTAGATACATGCCTGCCAGCCAAGCTGATGCCTCGATTTTGACTTGTTGAAGTCATACTTGATGAGATATGTATTATATTACTATCCACTTAATCTCACTATGAGCCATGATTGTTTCTCCTATATATGTTTAAAGCACGCATCAGCGCCGCTTCACTTTATCCTCACATAAATGGAATGCTCGCTTTTACTTTTCGTGAACAACTAAAAGAATAAAGGACATAATGCTAGTGTAACTGAGCCGAGTATTTCAAAGTTCATGTGAATATAGATTGATCACCTATATTCATCAGGAAGAAGGGCATAGACTGATCACCTATGTCCAACCTTGAGGCGAACTTTGCAATGCTGGGGATGGTTGTTTTGGTTTTGGGAAAACAAAATGATTTTGTATGTGTAAACGATCATGGACATGATAAAATTTTACCCCTACACACAACACACTGGCATCACAATACTTATTCATAGTGATATTTTTCCACTTTTACGGAACGTCTTTCATCGCCGCTTGGTTATATTACGACTATGAATTACTTTCGGAATTAATGAAAACGTTTAATCATGCTTTACGTTGGGGTCGAGTTAGACCCGATTAACCACCATTTGAATTCGAGTTGTGTATCTCGACACATTTGATATCGTAATAAGTTCATTGAACTTATTGATGGAGTGTTTTGGAATTAATCTCGACTATATTTGATTTTGGATTATTTGGTACTGAGATTTTTGGGTCTAGTTGCGGATTTGGAATTTTTACTTTATTTTAGCCTTGCCTTGATCGTGGTTTTATTACGGACCCCCTGCCCCAAGCTTTATCTTGGAACGATTGTTGTTTATTTTCCGAATCAATGCCGTTCACTCGATATTGTTCAATCGACGTTATCCAGTCGATGTCGTTAATTTTTCTGAATCGATAATGTTCTACCGACGGTGTTTCATCAACAGTAATCGATTAAGTTTGTACCTTACTCTTTATTGATGTACCTCACGCACTATTGGTGTTGTACCTTATGCTCCATTGATATATTCCTATCAATGTCGTTCTATTGACGCAGTTTTCTTGATGCGGTTTTATCCATATTATCCTACTATGTTGTTTTATCGAAAATATTCTGCTGATGTTATTCTATCGATGCTATCCTATCGGTGTACCTTACACTCAATCGATGTGTGATCCTCTATCGTACCCATTGGGAACTATTGACATTTACTCGTATTTGGAACTTGACTTGATCTCGACTTTGTAGTCGGATTTCTTTTAACACTATGATTTTGAACACAAACGTTGTAAAATCTTCTTCGTTAAGTGACCGGTCGAGCGACCGCTAGTAGTATTAACTTTTTCCGGAGTTATACCCTAAACTCGCTAACCTCTCCCTTCAACATAGATTTTATACCCAACAGAATTGATGCATAACTATTTAAACATTTCCTATCAGCAACGTGCATAGGGATTTGCTTGGCAGATGATGCACATTATTAAAACATAACTTATGACATATTAAATCACTATTACTGGATCGTTGTAACACTATGTCATCTCCAAATTGTCCCATTATCATTTTCTCAGACGTTGAAATCAAGGTTGCCTCGTCACTCGCTACTGTAATAGTGTCTCCTTTATCCCAAAACTTGTACTCAATTGATGAGTTCAGTACATTCCTTGCCATTCTAGGAACGACACATCACGACAGCTACGAAGGGAAACCCTCGTTGAATATAAATAACGAGCGAACTACTGAACTTTTAATAACCTAGAAATATACCACAAGTTCCTCAGAACTCGAAAGCACTATTTGTAGGAACAAATACCTAACTCTCTACTTATCTCAAGAAAATACCAACAGGTTGCTCAACTACTCCCCCTTATAAAAGAGTAAACTGTGTCGTTTTATAACGCACAAATTGTAATCGATCATCTTGTCAACTATTTCATGTCAATCTACCAAATGTTATACTACTTATCATTGAATCAAAAATACCCTACCTGTATTTTATGAACAACGAGTTTTCCTCAAATCGTCCTACAAACGTTTTGTACAAATCACTTCACGGGCTACTATATTGTAATATACCGATTCAATACTGTTCTTCTATTTCATTAGACAAAAAAATAAATAAAAAAATAATACACTTTTTGCTAACATTTTGTAAACTAAGTTACAGTTACCCTACAAGTTTACTACAACCTTATGAACAAGATTTACCATTGAATCACAAAATGAACTACAAATGTTTCTACTATTGGGCAATTAATAAATTGTTTTCTTATCTATTTTACAAATTATTTGCAAATCATTTCACGAGTTATGTTATAACCTGATTTGTTGTCTTACCAAAACATCACAAAATTAACCTACAATTTCACTACTATACTATGAATAATAAATCGTTTTCTATTATCCTATAAGCTTGTTTTGGGCTTAAAAAGTACAATCGGCGGTGTCGTTGTTTGCTTGTTTCCGGTCACACCAACAATTCACAAAGGGGTGCTGTTGGTTTGTTGTTGAGAGACTAACCACCCAAGGGGTGCGTCTGATTTATGTCTCAGCTCGGTACAGCCACCCACTAGTGGGGTTTTGTTTTCTTGGTTATTTCCTGATTCTCGACTAGAAACCACCCAAAGAGAGAGTTTGGTTCTTCTTTCTTCAGCCCACCAGGGGTGTTCGTTTCGGCTTATTTTCAGCATATTAGAGGCGCTTGGGCATTGGCATGACATGGTCATAAAAGACTCTGATATAGCTTGGGGAACACTTAAATTCTTTTTATGGGCCTACATTCTATAATACATATTTTGAAAGATGTAAACATAAATCTTTACGAAATAAGATTTCTCAAGTTAAACTGTTGTTCTATACATTGTGTTATGGTACCAATCGAGTAATACCCCAGTAACACTTACTTCCGCTGCAAACCATTTTTGAGGGGTTACAGATTGCACGTTTTTCGAGATAACTTCTCGTTAAATAGACAGAGGTGAAAACTATATATAACGCATACCGACACCGCATTAGTTATCGTTTAATCTTGATAACTACTTTTCGGAATCGAATTATAGTAGTTTTGTCGAATCATATGGGAACATCCAATAAACGAATGGGTCATGTTGAAATTTTCTAAAATTTCTATACTTGGTAAAATTTCTACAAAAAGTCTATTTTCTCAAATTCCGACAAAAAGACAAAGTTCCCCTTAAGGGGGTGAGACTGTAACCATCCGTATTTTTCAGATTATCAAATTAACTATTAACTCCTATTTATATTCACTATAAACTTTATTCTTAGTTTAAATAACGTTTAAACACTCCCGACAACCCACGACTCAATTTTATAATTGAGTGCATTAATAATTTTTGTTTTATACATTGTGTTGTGGTACCAATCGAGTAATACTCCGCAACGCTAAAACCATCTTTTTTGGGGTGTTACATTGGTATAAGAATATCAATATCACATGTCCTTATAAAATTTTAAACCATGGAAAAGTTCAGTTGTTAAGTTATGCTTGTTGGTAGGTTTAGCCCTCTATGACTATGGTGTCAGTCGTTATTTTGGCTGCAAGAGTTTCACTTGTTAAATTTTGGGAAAGAACTGAATGAATGTAGCGTTAAAGTCGCCTTTCAGCTTTTGTGATGAAAACTTCAATAAGGTTTCATGAACTGGTATGTTGAAGCATGACATATGAGTTCAATGCCGCTTCTTAAATTCAAATACTCAACACTGCTTGCCAGATAAGTTGTTTGCAATTTCCTCATTGGTGTTTATATTTATTGTTATAAGGAGTTTGATTACCGAAGATTTGTTCGTATAAAGGGAGATATGGTTATCCGTGAGCTCCAGAGAGTAAGCCATGTTTGTATAGCAGTGTTTGTAAAATTAAGAATGAAAACGGTTTGTGCCAATTATATCGATAAGAATAGCGAAAGCGGGTAAATAGGATTTTATCTATGAAATTTATGTCACATTAGTTGGTTTTCTTAATCAGATAAACTGATAACGTTTTATCTAAAAAGAAATTGACGTAGAAAATAGATATAATATTCTAATAAAAGAATATTTATATATTTTCTAATTTTTTTTAGATAAAATGTTATCAGTTTTTCTGATTAAGAAAACCAACTAATGTGACATAAATTTTCATAAGATAAAATGACTATTTTACCCTTTGATTTCTTCTATTTGACTCTTATCGATAAGTACCTTACACAATAAATGGATTCACAAACCGTTTTACAAATTTTGCTACAATTACATTATACACTATTTACTCTCTTGAAAAGCTTTAAAGGATAACCGATATCTCCTTTTATATCTGAACCAAATCTTCAGAGTAGATCAAACTCCTTGTTATGAAATAATAAATAATAAACATTTAATGGGAAATTGCTAAGGAACAAACTGAATCATTATCTACAAAAGCTGAGGTGTTGGAATTATTTGAATTTAAGAAGTAACATTTGAACTCATATAGTAGACATGTAAACCTTCAACTTGGAACCGAGTCCATGTGGTCATTTAAGAACCTTATTTAACAAGTTTTCATCACAAAAGCTGAAGTTCAGCAACTTTCTCTACATTCATTCAAGTTCTTTCCCAAAATTTTAACAAGTCGAAACTCTTTATTTTTATACCGCCCAAATCCGAGAAGACGATGACACCATGCTAGTCATTATAGGGTAAACTACCAACAAGCATAACCTTAACAACTGAACTTTGCCATTAAACGTTTAAAAATTTATAAGGACATCGTGATATTAATATCTTTGATACCAATCTGTAACACCCCAAAAAAAGATGGTTTGCAGCGGAAGTAAGTGTTATCGGAGTATTACTCGATTGGTACCACAACACAATGTATAAAACAAAAGTTTAACTTGAGAAATCGTATTTCGTAAAGATTTATGTTTACATCTTTCAAAATATATATTATAGAATGTAGGCCCATAAAATAATTAAAGTGGTCCCCAAGTTATATCAGAGTCTTCTATAACCATGCCATGCCAATGCCAAGCGCCCAAAGTTATATCGCCGCAATCCGAAATTGCATGCTAAAAGTGTCAACACAAAGGTTATGAGTTCACAGGTTTTAATATTAACAAGTAGTTTCAAAACGAAAATCATTGGTTGTCAAAGTTTCAAATGGTCCATTATGTATGCAACAAGATTCATTGCTTTTTAGGGTTCCCATTACTTAAGCCTATTCAAATAAAATTGTTCCTACGCTAAGAACATGCTCTAACCCAGCATGAGAAGGTGATTCTATGCACTCCGGTTAGTAGAGTGAGGGGATGGCTCTACCTCTAAATAGCTTATCCATAGATATCAATGGCTCGTTCCGATGCATTGGGAGGAGCTAATAAGTAGTGTAGTAACAGGGACTTTTACAAGCCGCATTAGTAGCCATGTTGGATATTGATTTCACATACACATCAAACCATAACACAAAGTGGGCGTATAAGTGGAATTCTAGAGAAAGTTAGAGGTTTAGGGAACTTAGTGAGAGAAAGTGAAAGATATTATTATGAGCTCCAACTCTCTACCTTGGGAGGTAGAGTGTATTTATAGTCTTACAAAACCACACACAACGTGTCATGATCAGCATACAGATTGGTAAAGACCAGTCCGTCCTCCACTGGGGTGTTACTTAACAAAAATACTACTTAACTAAATATAACTATGACTACGAGCATTTTAACGATTACATATACTTGAGGTGACCGACTCTTTAATACCTAGAATTTCTAATTCCTAACAATCTCCCCTAAGGGAGGTCACCTCAAACATATACTAAAATGACATTGAATACAATCAGATATTACATTAACAATTGATCTTGCATTCTTGATGTAGTACTTTGCTCCCAAGCTCGTAGTCATTGATTCCACTCATTGCATGTTTGGTTAATCCAAGTGGAGGTCTTTATCGATCACGGATAATAATGTTGAGCCAACTTTTGAGATCATCAGCTAATAGAAAATCTCCGATACATCCATTGTGGTGTTGGTATTATGTGATGTTGTGACTTTCGGACCGACATGCTCACATTCTGATCATGATATCTTCTCATCAGAGTAGCGGAAGCATTCGTTGATTCATGATATTGGCGGCAGTAGCGAGAAGCATGGAGTTAGAATATCGAGTCATTGATGCACAATCATGATATCTTTTGATATGAATGTGTAGTGTGAGCATGCGGCTATGGATTGACCGCTCCATTCGACACCGCGAACGCCGGGTGTACGCATACAAGCAGTTAGCAAATCGCACGAAAGTGTCTTTGATCACTTTCGTTGAATTGAGGTACACGCCCACCTTCCTCGCTGATCGCGATAAGTACTTACGTGATCGTATAATTCAAGAATTTCTTGACAGGTTTCAGCCGCATGCTCTCGCTGTTCTCAAACCGGAACGTCTCAAAGAAGACAACACGGAAAGTGAGTGAACCGAATTTCGTCCACCGATTGATGAAAAGAGATTTGAAAAACAATCGTGTATTGCTCAATAGAAATTGTTTTGCAATATAACGAAGGTTTTAATGAAAATCAATTATCAATCATAAAACACCTTTTGATTTGAAAAATTAGTACACGGTCGACGTGCTAATGAAAAGAGTTTTAAAGCACAAAGACCGTTTTTCAAAGGTATCCGTCAATCCATAACCTGAACCGGGATTGATTCAAAAGAATGAATCGCCCCATTGTTTCGTCAGCTTGTCACATGGTTGATCTATATAATAGATCTCACATGCCACCTACCAGTAGCTTGTTAGATGTTGGCTCCAGAAGGCTTTCCATCTTCACAAAGGAATATGTAAACACATCACTGATGTTCCGCAATACCACAAGGATAATGCGTAGGACTCAAGATATAATCTCTCTTTCCACATTGTGTGAAACAGAGAGTCTTCATTGAAAGTGTCCTAATGAGATTTATTGATGATCTCGTGGCTCTAGACTCAATTTGTGCATATTTGGATCCTATATCGGAGACTAGGGAGAGGGTCTCCTCCTTCAATATCAACAATCTCTAAGAGAAAGTCGATAGATAATGTCGGTTCCCCGTGAGAATGAAACAAGTCCTTTTAAGAGGAACTTGAGTAGTTTGGAAAGTTAAAAGGCGTCATGGGTCCATGACGCCTTGTCTTCAATACCGATGTTACCATCAAGTAGCATATGAATTGAACCCGGTTTCTGCCCTAAGGTTGAATAAATGGAGGGCTATTTGTTTTCACCCTTTCAATTCTTTTTAATTCTTCAACCCCTTCAGTGCTTACCGAGACTTCATAGCTAAGAACCTTGTTGGGTTTATTCCAAGACTAGCTCGGCCTTTAGTCCGCACTCTTCCCATATCTCATTTTTCTCCTTTTATCATCATACCTAAGAACTCTACACTAACTAGTGGATAGTCCCTGGGTAGATCCCTCCTGCTCTGCGGATCATGGGAACACATACCTAACCTTATCATCCTTATATCACCATACATAATGTAAAGTTGGTCGGTCTTTTTGGTATTGTTCATCCGCCATAGGAACCAATTGAAAACCATTTGAAAATCAATCCCGATACTTATGATATTTTATCAAAGCATTTTGTACCTGAATTGTTTTTGATATTTTTAGAAGAAGAACTCCCCTCAACATGTGAATCAAGTATTTGAAATAGTTTTCCACACGGAGGCAAGAGAAAGAATTAACTTCTTTGATTACCATTTTCAAAAATATCAACATCACTTCCCTAATCGAATCAAGTAGATAAAGCATTTTGGGGAAGGATGAGGTTTTCATGATTTTGCTCCCCTCAATATGTGCCTCGAGATTTGAAAAGAGTTTTGCACATACTAGAGGGAACCCTCAAGACCTTGAGATAAGTTATCACGTTTCAAATCATTGTGGTTTAAGATAGATGCTCCCCTCAACATGTGCATGGAAAATTTGAAATCGTTTGTCACATGTGGGAAGGAGAGCTTGTACATCCTTATAAAATCATTTACCAAATTATCGCTTTAAATCAATTTAAATCACACATTCTCCCCGATCACAATTATCAAATCATTTGAGATTTGTGATCTCTTATAGATTTAAATTGATTTTGAAAGCTTTTAAGGAGAATTGTGACTTGATAATGAAAGCGTTTTAACGATAATGATCGATTTTAAGACTTTAAACTCCATTGATAAAACATGCTTGAATATCTTTTGAAAACAATTTAATGCCAAATAACTTTTTAATTTAATTGAAATCATTCTCCCCTCAATCAATGACATAGGTTGTTGATTGAGAGATTGATATTTTGACAAATAAGTCCAGATGATTATAAAAAAATAGAGACTGAAGTTTTTTTCAAAGCGTTAGTTTTCACAGATAAATGATTAAAGAATCGAGCATGGAATTTTGAAAACATGATAAAGTATGGCTCGTTTTTCTTTGGCGGTTATCTGCACGAAATGACAATAAACCATTGCTTTTCTCCCAAAAATAAATTTTGATTTAATGATTCAACATCGAAGTCCCGTCATTCTTTGAATGACACAAAGACCGTAGATATTATCGAACCGAAAACGCGACAAATGACAATATTTTTGAAGATTTTTTTTTTCGATTTTTATGGTTTTGAAGGTTTTATAATTTTGTATTTTGATTTTCGAATAGATATATACAAGAGATAGATGAAGATAGACCTTTACTCCTCGTCTTCCTCCCGAAGACGTTTGAGTGTTTCTGGTTGAAGACTTTTCAAGCCAAGACGTGGAAGAATAAACTCAAACGCGTTCTCTTGGAAGAGCTTTGGTGAAGATGTCGCTAACCGATATTCGATCTCACAAAATAGAGTTCCACCACACCTTTTTCCACTTGTTTCCCGATGAAATGATGTCGAATGTCGATATGCTTTGCTCTTGAGTGTTGAACGTTGTTGCATGAGAGAGCAATAGCACTTTTATTATCACAATACAGAGGGATTTTGTTGAATTCAAAGCCATAGTCCGATAATTGAGATCTCATCCATAGGATTTGAGCACAACAAGATGACATGGCTATGTATTCACCTCTGTAGAGGAAATAGAAGTACTCATTTGCTTCTTTGAAGACCAGCTTACAAGCTTATCACCCAGAAACCGAGCACCTCCCGTGACGCATTCTCGACGAGTATCTTGACATCCGCATGATCAAGATTCGCATAGGGTTAGTGACATACCTGTCCTTCGGTACCAAAGTCCCATATTGATGGTTCCTTGGAGATACCGAAATACCCGTTTAAACTCTTCAAGGTGCTTTTAGTAGGCTTCAAAGCGGTATCTAGCACACATGCAAACAAAATAACAAGATGTACCGGTCTACTAGCTGTGAGGTACATCAGGGATCCAATCATACTACGATATTTTGTTTGGTCAATCATGATCCCCGAGTGGTCCTCATCTAGTTTGGTTCGATCAATCATGGGAGTGTCAACAGGTCACTTGAATCAAATCCAAATTTCTTTAAGATCTCAATTGCATATTTAGATTGATTTATGAAAATGCCTCCGGGACTTTGTGAAATTTGTAATCCCAAGAAAATGACATTTGTCCCATCATTGACATTTGAAATTTTGAACTCATTTCATTAGAAAACGATCACATTCCATTGGGTCTATCGAGGCAAAAATAATATCATCAACATAAATTTGAACATGAGTTAAATGTTTGCCGACTTCCCTGGTGAACAATGTTGGATCAACTCTCCTTTGCTAAATCCTGATAGAAGAAACTTTGACAACGTATCATACCATGCCCCTGGAGCTTGCTTTAAACCATAAAGGGCCTTCTTCAAACGATAAACGTGAGTAGGATGCTCTTGCTTTACAAATCCTTCAGTTACCGACGTGAGACGACTTCTTTAAGATCTCCCGTCAGAATGCCGCTTTATCCATTTGATAGACTACCATGTTCTTACTTGCAGCATTAGCCAAAAGATTCTAATTGCCTCGATTCGAGCCACAAGAGCAAAAGATTCTTCAAAGTCTATACCCTCCTCTTGACGGTATCCTTTAGCAACTAATCGAGCCTTGTTCTTCAACACATCACCATGCTCATCAAGTTTCACTTTGAAGATCCATTTTAGAGCAATAATCATAGCACAATCTGGAGCGGTACTAATTCCCATACATCTAGTCGATCGAACTCATGAATTTCATCTTGCATAGCATTGAACCAACTATCTTCATTCATGGCGGTTTTAACATCTTTTGGTTCGATCTTAGAGAGTACGGAGTTGAAGAAGCACCATAAGGCATCGATTTCAAGTTGTTTCCGTGTGACACCGGAGAGGGATTTCCAATGATGTTGTCTAATGGATGATCGTGAGTCCATTTTCGGAGGTGTTCATGTGGTAGTTGTTGAGGGACTGAAGAAGCGAGTCGATGTCTCTGAAGAGGATGGTTCGAAGAAGATTCAGAGCAAATATGTTTTCAAATGGAGCATCTTCAGGAGTAGCAAAGGGATTAACTTCATCATTGATGCCCGAAACAGTTCCATGATGTACATTTGAAGAATGATGATTTGTTGATGAGACGGAAGGATCGAGAAGGCGGCTTCTTGACTTAAAGATATTGAGACTGAGGGATTGACTTCATTCACTGGAATATGAGCAGCCTTCGTTGTAGGGATCAACACCTCATTAGTACTTGGATCATAAAGTTCATCAAACATAGGATCAAACAATTTCTTTAAATCATCTTCCGATGGAGGTACATATGGAGTTTCTTGAGAAGAGTTTGGAACAAGGGATGAACCAATTGGACTTATTTGAAGTGCGGGTCCGAATGAACTCAGAGCCGTTTGACCCGTCGACCATCAAACGTGCGTGAATTGTTTCCATGATGTTTCGGGTTCTTTTGTTGTAGATTCGGTATCCCTTTTGTTTGGTGCATACCCTACAAATACTCCAATGTCTCCTTTAGCTCTAAGTTTGCCTAAGTCTTGACCCTCATTAGTTGGATAGCACAATGCTCCAAACACACGAAGGGAAGAGAGATTAGGTTTTTTGTTGTGGACAAGTTCATATGGTGTCTTTCCATGAACGGTGTGAATCAGGGAACGATTTTGTGTGTAGCATGCAGTGGCAATAGCTTCACCGGAGAAACATTGGAACTTTTGAGTAAATCAAAGATTGTTCTAGCGCTTCTACAAGAGTTCGAGCTTTCAACTACACCGTTCTGTTGAGGAGTTCGTGGAACACTTCTTTGATGGTGATTCCAATGATTTCATAAAATTCACTAAGTTGTTTGTTAACAAACTCGGGCCCATTGTCCGTCCGGATAATTCGACGGTTTTGTTAAGTCGAACCGCACTGTTTGATGAGTTTGATGATGATATCGGAGTTTCATCCTTTGTCCTTAAGAACTTGACCCGTGTGAATCTAGAGTAATCATCAACTATAACTAACACATATTTCTTCCCAAAGATATTCTGCACTCTCATTGGTCCACATAAATCCATATGATTTGTATGAAGAACTTCGTGACGTGAGTTAGTAGGTTTGGGTTTATGGGCATACTTCTTGCTTTTTCCCAATTGACATCTTGAACAAAGATGATCCTTTTCATACTTTAGTCTAGGTAAACCTACAACTAAGTCCTTTACGAGAGATCATTGATGGTGCCGAAGTTCAAGTGATTGAGACGTCGATGCCATAACCATGACTTTGGTTTTGAAGCCTTTGACAACAAGCAAATTGGAGAAGACTTCATCATATCTTCTATAGAGATGGTGTAAAGATTTGAACCACGAGTTCCTCTTAAAGTTCCTTACCATCAAGTTCTCTAACAAAACAAGTATGTTTTCTGAAGGCTACTTCTAGATCGAGTCGCGAATTGACCCATCAGAGAACGATTATGACCAAGACCTTCCACATAGTATACTCTAGAGATAACACTATCACCAACAACATAATCACCATAACCCATAATTGCACCGAAATGATCATTACCGAATCTAACTGATGAATTTGCTCACGAAGTTCATGAGCGCGACCGGTCTCGGTCATATGCTTGGAACCGAGTCCGGTACCACGTAACGATTTGAATGATCCGCAGTTGAACACGACAAGAATGGATAAGCTGGATAATTGGGATCCCCATGCAAGAATGGGTTCCACTTGGTTAGTAAAAGAAGTGGAACACCCACATCGAAATAGAAACATCCATATCGAAGTAGAAGCAATGGAATCATTGGGAATAGATGCAATGTCGGGTTGTATTTGACCTATTCAAAGTATGTTCACTTCTTAAGGGAATAGTTCTACCAGTAGGCATCCATTTTCTAGTGGGCATAATCTTAGTAGTTTGAGAGTAAACCTGATTATTCTTATGACCAAAAGGTATCCAATAATAACCTATCTTTATAAAAGTTCTTCCGGGTTTCACTGCTTTCTAACAATCTTTCGTTTTTGCCTTTTTGCCTTATTTGCACGATTATTAGCATTAACAATTTTAATTGGGCATTTGATAGCATTAGACAAAGCATTCACACCACATTCATGATTAGCAATTGCGAGAATTCAAGGCACATCATTACAAGGTTTGCAAATAGTATCGAATTAATTTAATTACAAATGCATTTCTAAGGCTAATACTAGAATCAACACGATTCGCTTTATTCAACTCAAGCTTAAAGTTCCTAGATTGGTCTTCTACACTCTTCCAATGCACATTCTTAGCTTGCAAGGTCCTATCATTCCTTGTATTGTCTTGAGACTTTGACCTGCTTGCTTTACTGTCATTGATTACTCTGTAGAGGAATGGAAACATTAGTTGGTTGATCTAGTTTTTTGCATTCCAACTTGATGCAAGGATCTAGTACTAGAAGGCACATTAGTGTATACTTTCTTAAGACCGTGATTTGAGCTTTTGCGGGCACACTAAGTTCACTTTCTTAGTACTAACATACCGAATCGAACTATGAAGGCACATTAGTGTTTCCTTTCTTAAATTGGGCATAGAACGGATTTTCGCTTGGAACTAGGCATAGAACAAGGCATCACAGCCTTTTGCACCTAAGGTTAAGGATTTGGGACATGTTGCAATTACACATTCTAGCAACTCTTGAGATCGTTTGGCCTGGAGGCAAGCAAACCTAATTTCACTATCAAGAGGTTTGTTAATGAAATCCTCTTCGACAATCTCACGGAGACATTCTAGACTATCCTTAAGGTGAGCACATTATTCATGAAAAGCATGTTCATTATTCCTAAGATGAGGAGGAATATATTTAAATCACAGTTGTATTTGCAAGTCTAAGGGTGACTTTGAGACAACATTCTTATTGAAAACAAGTGGTAGTTTCCCATTTCCCGACTTCGATTCTCATTTCCTTTGTAAAGACGTTATTTTTTCGTTGTTTTGGTCACAGGTGACTTTTATTGAATCATATAACTCTTTAAAATGTCGTTTAACTTTTTCATTTTCTTCTAGAAAACTCTTGTTTTCCTTTTGTAAGGCATCAACTAAGTTTTGAAGATGAAAAGTTTGAGAATTCTGAGAATCTAAAGGAGGAGGCATTTGGGAGCTTGTCATATTGTTCGTTTGACCCTTTAATTGAGAGATTTGGGCTTTCAACTTTCTCGATCGTGTTGCATCGAGCTTGAATCGTTCATCACGTTTGTTAATTTGAAAAGCGCATCAAACTCGAGCATCCGAGGATGTCTTGATATTTGAAGTTTTGACATTTTCTTTAAGATGTTGATATTTTAGTTGTAAATTAAAATGCTCAACTTCCAGTTTAGAAAAATGTTTAACCAAATTGTCGTGATCATCCGGTTCAATTTTCTCGTTTAGTTTAGAATTAGTTTTTCAAGCTCAATGACACGATCATGGGAGACTTTCAGTGAAACCGATAATTCATGAAATTTGGAAGCATTAATGGAACAATTTGTAGTAGTGAAAAACACATCTTGAAAATACATTCAAAATTTCTCATTTAGTGTATGCAAGTTCTTCCTCTCAATCTCATTATATTTTAGTGCTCGCTCATAGTCACTAACTTCAACTATCATTGCATCAAATTCCTTTTCCATTCCCTTAATATCAGTTTCTATCCCCTTTTTAAGACTCTCAAAGTAATCTTTTAGAAGTTTAAAGAAAGGCATGACCTCAGTTAAATAACATTCTTTCATTTGCTCAAAACCTCTTTCTCCTTCCGTAATACCAGTGGGTGTGATCCTTTTCTTGCAAGTTTTCTCAAAATCAACAAATAGTTGAAGTATAACATATTGGCTAATTAAGGTCTTGCTTTTAGTGGCAATTGTTCTAGGAACAAGATGCATTGGTGTATTAGGAGGATACACATTCGCTCTAGGCATTTTCCAAAGAGGAGGGTTTGTTTCAACAATATTTTCGACTTTTCGCTTATCTAAATCCATTTTCCGAGAAAACTTGTTCGGAGTCAACAATGTCCGAGGTTTAAACATGTTCAAGGAAATCAGCTCCTTCTTGTAATCATGGGGTGTGATCTTTATTTTTTTCTCTCTACATTTAGGATCATCTAATTTCTTGTTCATCTTTTCCCTAGTGACTTCATCTATTTCTTATCTTCCTCGTGCACTCAACCAACTAGGTTTCGTCTAGGTTTAAGGATTTCATTGCCATCATAAAGAACCTTATGAGCATTTCTAGCCCTTTTAATGACCTCTGGATTTGGTTCCTCAACAAGGGGAATGCTATGCTTATCGCTTAGGACTCTATGCTTAGTGATCATGTGCGCAGCGATCGAATGGTGTTCCCTTGTATGTACAACTTGTTTTCAAGTTTGTTTTTCAAAGTTTTCAGATTAGAAAAATCTTTCAAGAGTTTTGATTCCTTTGCATTAAATTCTTGCTTAAGCATTTTCACATTTTCTTGAAGTTTTTGTTTTTGCTTAGCGGCTTTTAGAAAGTTTTTCTTGCAAGGAATTTAACTCTTGTTTTAATACTTCTTCTCTAAAATTACTTTTCTAATAATTGTACACATTTGGTCATCCATTTCGCCACGCAGTGGTCAACTCAAATTTAGCACGTTGTTCATAAATAGCAACACGTACTTTATAGGCATTTAATTTGATATTACGAATCATCGTGGGCACATAAAGTGTATTCATCAAAAATATAGTCATTGTTGATCGGCAGAGATGCATCACTTGGTACAACTTCACTTTCACTTTGTTTCACATATTGATCATATGGGACAACATTGATATTACCCATATTTTCAATATTTGATACAAAAGTTTCAGTTGATAGTACTTTGTCATGCATCTTTTGCACATCAACATCATCGTATAGTTTTAGTACCTCTGAGATGAGTGTGTCTTTGGATGGGCACTGTGTGTTGAAGAGGAGACCTGGGGAGAAACCATTGGAGAAATGCTAGCCATAAAAATTGTGTGTGCAGTAGGTCCATCATCCACATCGAATCGATGCATCACAATCGCGACTTGAAAGGCATTCGATGATTGTGACCTATCTCATGAATACGCTCATCCACATCTGCATCATAGGTCTTGGCATTGCCCTCGCAAGAAAAACAACTCTTCATCCAAAGTAGCACCATTATCCCGAGCTTGCACAAGCAGCATCTTATCTCTGAAGTAATCAGCATTCTGTGGACGCTTTGGAGATGTGCAGCTCCTTGCAATGTGTCCCTCACCACCACAATTATAACATTTGATCAGCTTAGCTTGACCTTGATTACTATTCCTTCCTCGATTTCGATACCAACATAACCTCTACCAGCTCCACCTCTTCCCGATCATACTGTCTTTCTGAACTGGTTGCACCACGATCCTAGCTCCCATCTTTAACAGTAGCTTGATTGTGTGGGTTAGATGTCGTTCGAGGTTGTTATTGGTTTGTGGGAGAGAATTCATGTTTTGACCAATCAGAAGAGCTAGTTGATTAATGAAATTACCCGTGTGCACGTGCATCGGCTTGTTTGAACATGGGATCGAATTAGTTTGTGATTACCATTTCCCATGGGTATGACTTGTGAGGCTTTGGTTGTGATTTTGATGTTTGAATAGAAGGCAGTTGAGTCATTAGACGAGCTTGTTTCTCTCTGGTTGGTTTTGAACTGATTAAGAACCAATTTTTCAAACATAGCATGTCTCTCATTCAGAAGGAGGAAGGCATAGAGTTGCTCATAGTTTGTATTCTTCAATCCTTTAGTGAGCTTCACAGATGTGACAAACTTGTGCCATTCGGGATTCATGTTGTTCACAAATTTTGAGTTCAGCTGAATGTTAGGCATAGTCATTCTGATGTTCCTCATGTCATTCACCAACTTATGAAATCTCACATAGTACTCATAGACACTCTCATCTGGTTTCATCTTGAAGTGTTCAAATTCGTCATAGAGTTGTGATTTTCTGTCTTCCATAGTTATTCGAACGAGAGAAGCATCTTGACATTATCCCATAGTGCCTTTGCCTCGGTGTTGTGATTGATCAGCTTGTAGATGTCTTTAGGAAGACCTTGAAGAACAATGTTAGAAGCCCCGATATCAAGATCGAATCTCTTTTTCTCCTTATCATCAAGCTCATCATCCATATTTGGTCTGTCCATTCCGTAAATCGAGTTCCATCTTCAAAGTATCAAGTACATCTCTAGTCGTCTCAACTCGACACGGTCCTTCATCAATGGATTTGAGAATGTTGACACCATTTTCCTTTCCAAGGCAAGCATACAACTGATTCGTTGAGCCCAAGAATCGTAGTCAGTTCTATCAAGCATGGGTGGGACTAGTATCTAAACCAAACTGCTTGAACATCCCTACAGCGGGGAGATGATAGTAGGAACGTTGGTAGACATGTTAACAGATTATACGGGATTTTATAACTCTATGATTAAACCGGGAAATAGATTCTTTCACCGGATTTTACTAAATCAAGAGAAAACCGTAAACAATCACCCAAGTCGCTAGAAGATAATGCACCAAGTCGCTAACACCTAATTCGCTACACCCCAAGTCGCTAAAGTCCCAAGTCGCTAGACAAATGCAAGTCGCTAAGTAGTAACTCGCTAACCCTCAAGTCGCAAGCAAAATTTTGGCAGTTAATTAGCTACTCAAGTCGCTAAAACTTCAAGTCGCTAAAGAGCAACTCGCCATGCACCAAGTCGCTAACACCAAGTCATAGCTACCGTAGTGGAGAGTCCACTACTTGTACTGTTAATCGCTAGGTCTAAGTCGCTAGCTCCAAACTGTAACTCGCTACAAAATTGTGAAGCAAGTCGCTACGAAGAAAGAGATCCGGATATCAAGTCGCTAGCAAGAAAAACCACATAAACATCACTTTTCAATCCAAAACAACCCAACCAAGATGATTCAAGCCTACCAAATGAAAACCTAAACACTTGTGATGATTCTAAACATAAAAGTACTAACAAAATCCAAACTTTAACACAAGAAATCAACCAAATGATGCCAAAACCACTAAACTTTTTCAAACTCAAAAACCACCTAAAACCACTAGAAATCCAAAGATGTGCAAGATATGATCTAACCATGGCTCTTGATACCAATTGTTGGATATTGGATTTCACATACACATCAAACCATAACACAAAGTGGCGTATAAGTGGAATTCTAGAGAGAAAGTTAGAGGTTTAGGGAACTTAGTGAGAGAAAGTGAAAGATATTATTATGAGCTCCAACTCTCTACCTTGGGAGGTAGAGAGTATTTATAGTCTTACATAATCGCCACACAACGGTCGTGGATCGCATACAGTGGGTAAAGACCCGTCCATCCTCCACGGTGTTACTTAACTAAATACTACTTAACTAAATATTACTACGACTACGAGCTATTCTAACGATTACATATACTTGAGGTGACCGACTCTTTAATACCGGGAATTTCTAATTCCTAACACGCCAAACATAAGCATACATGCACCAAGCAGACAAGAGCAAAGCAGCATAGCTCGGGATCAATCGTTCGTAAATCCATAATTCATGAATGCACAACCATTTAGTTTTAAGTAATCATAGCATGCTTTTCAATCTTGTAAACGAGTAAAAATAAAATCTGGCCATGGAAACTCATCTTATTCCCAAGAAATACAAGAATCAATAACCACGATCAGCATCAAGAAGAAATGTATCATTAGGCAAGGAATTATCAACGATACAATCCAAGTATTATTGGCAACAAATCCCTGATAGTATATGGTTTATCTCAAATTATGACACGCGAATAGTAATCGATGCGTATTATCTTTTGATATTTTAGAGATTGACTTTAGTTATCACACGTGTTAAATGGATATGATTTTTTTAGAAAGAATACCCTCGAAGTTACAAGCTGAATCTATAAAATTGGTTTCATGAAGCGGTAAGCATTACGTGTTAAGCCAGTTTTACTTTTTAACATAAGAACCATCTTTAGTGACGTTAGTCGTACAAAATGTCTTAAGTCTAGAACGTAAATAAATAAACATGTAAGTGAAAATGCATCGGTTATACATAAAAAAGACATTTAACGCTAAAATGAACTGTTTTATAAGGTGACACTAACTATTTTAAAATAGTTTGAGCATATCATTTATTTAGTTAACGTTAAATAAAATTGTAGGTCGCGGGTACGTTCATAACGTGAGGGTGCCTAAAAATAAAGAACACAATATATAAAAAAAGACTCGACTAATGAAAAACTAGCTTAAAGCGATGTTATAAAATGCTATGGGTCACTAACCTGACCTAAGACGGCTATCACATTTTCTTAGATCAACTCCAAGGATCGAGTGTTTACTCAAAGATCGATCTGTAATCTGGGTATCATTAAGTTAGAGTCTCAGAGGATGCACTGAATACTAAATTTAAAACCCGTTATGTCCATTATAAGTTTCAAGTTATGCCATTTTGGTTAACTAATGCACCTGCCGTGTTCATGGATCTCCTGAATCGAGTGTGCAAACCCTACTTGGATAATTTTATGATAGTTTTCATAGATGATGTCTTGATTTACAGGAGTGGAAGAAAGGGGCACGAAGAACATCTGAGACTCATCCTAGGACCACTTAAGAATTGACTTATTGAATTATACGCTGGAATTAGTTATCTACATCGACTGTTTGTTTACTCTCTTTACTCGAGTCTCTTTCCAAATGTAAATTTTGGATTCTGATCGTGAAATTTCTAAGTCCAGTGATCGATAGTCAGGGTATCCACGTAGATCCCGGCAAGATTAAGTCTATTAGAGACTCGGCGACTCCTACGACTTCGACTGAGAAACGCCAAATATAGAACTCGCTAAACATAAATAATGAACTTTTCATTATCTGACATACAAACTGCTTGCAATAATTTTGCCGACCATTTTTCGGTCATTCTACAAAATGTTTTACTATTATACCATAAAACCAAGAATTTCCGACCTTACTAATAATTTATGAACAATGAATTGTCCTCCTATTGCCCTGTAAACTGTTTTACAAATCATCTTACAAATTATTCATTGATCAAGTTACTACTTGATACTAAATCAAAAAATGATTGAAAATATTTCTACTATTTGGCAATTAATAAATTGTTTTCTTATTTACTCTAAGAATTAGTTACAAATCATTTCACGAGTTATTTTATAACCTGATTGTTGTCTTACCAAAATATCACAAAATTTAACTGCAATTTCACTAATACATTATAAATAATAAATCGTTTTCTATTACCCTATAAGTTGTTTAAAAAAAATTCCTCACCAAGTTATTGCTCCAATACAAAATCATTGCTTCAATACAAAATCACAAACTACGATTTACTATTAATTTGCAGATAATAAAATATCTCCCTCATTACTCAATAAATGGTTTTACAAACTGTTTCATAAACTATAGTACTCTACTGTAATCATCTTATAAACTAATTACTTCCTTGAACAGCTTTGAAGGATAACTAACACCTTCTTTTGTAATTGAACTAAATCTTCGGAGTAGATCAAACTCTTTGTTATGGAACAATAAATAATAAACGTTTAATGGTCTTTCTTATTTCTCAAACCTTGTGAGAAAACTATTTCCTAACTATGAACTCACCAACTCTTTTGAACGCTATGGCACCTTCTCAGATTATTTTACTCCTTGTCTTCGAGGATGAGTGTGAACATTCATTCCGTATTCTCGGAACACTTACGACGTCTCACAATACATCGCCTTGTAACTCATCGGTTAAGTATGAGTGTTGTGTTAGAAATTCTTAAGTTATCACTTTTGTTGTACAAATCCTTACAAACAAGAACCGTTTGTTGAGCTAACGGACTTTTTACACTCTTGAGCTAATGGACTTAGTTCAGTCTCGAACTAACAAATTAGGTGTGATATCCCATCATCCATCACATAAGCTCTCCCTTGAGCTCCTCTCATTTGTTGGCCATTATTTTGGGAACATTATTTATCGAAATGTTCTAACTCTCCAAATCACATCACTACTTGTTACTGTTGTTATTTTTGTTGTCGTTGGATCCTTAAGCAGTCTGAGCTCGTACAACTCAATCCACTAGGTTACGAGACATCTGAATTGTTTCATCCAATGTGAGTGGATCAAACAAAGTTACGTTCTCTTGAATACCGGGTGGAAGTTCTCAGATGAACTTATTGGTTGAGACCATCTTTGGGCACACTACTGCCAACTCTTCAAAGCAACGGACATAAGTCGTGATATTAATATCTCTGACAGCAAGGTTCCAAAATCACCTTTATTTCTTGCACCTCCTTCCAATGGCAATACTTCTTGTTCAATAACTTTTTCAACTTAGCCCAAGCAATTTTGTAAGCATTCTCGATACTAATAGATTGTGCAACAACATTCCATCCTGACCAATCATCACCCAGAAGTATGCTTATGGTATTATTTGACTTTGCAATCTTCAACACAGTATCACCCAGAAGGACGCTGTTCTTTCAAACTAACTAGTCAAACCAACCACTCCTTTCGTACTTTTGAAATTTCTGACCTTTCCGCTCGTGAAATCCCTGTAAGAGCAGCCTCTAACCCTTTAACATTTGGTACAACATTCAAGTCTGAGGTGCCTCCCCTCGATTTGCATTAGTCCTCCGATTATCTATATTTTATATTATCCCTTTGGATATACCAACTTGAAGCTTGATATTAATCAGAACTTCTGCTCACTGATAAAGCTTTAAAAGAGTTCCTGATTTCACCTGGGAACGTGAGATCAGAATTCACCACAAATACCCACTTTTTCCCAGACGTCTCAACATCAAACCTTTCGAAGTCTTCGTTAGAATTGGGTCGATATCTTATAGAATCGAGCTACCACCCGAATTTAGCAATGTACAATACGTCATTCAGTTGTACAATCTGAAGAAGTGTCATACTAATGAGGCACTCATTATTTCTATGGAAGAAATCCAGATTGATGAACGTCTGAACTCTATCGAAGAACCTACTGAGAAATCAAACAACTTAGGCAAGTCGCATTTTTATTGTCAAAGTTCGATGGAACCCGAGAAGAGTTCCTGAATTCACATGGGAACGTGAAAATGAACTCAAACACACCGTCAGCAGACAAAACTCGTTGAACTTCGGGACGAAGTTCCCATAAGGGGTGAGACTGTAACCACCAGTAAATTTCACCTTGTATTAAACTAATACAATATTCTAATAAAAGAATATTTATCTAT
>OU343223.1:56286919-56438148 GCA_910596185.1 Chrysanthemum makinoi | reverse complement strand
AAATTGACAACATTTACTAATTAGTCACACATGAAAATTTTGATTGTGTGACCATTACAACCGTGATCGCCACACATTGAACATTGTGTGGCTAAAGGTATCCGTGATTTTGTTTCGATCATTTAGCCACAAATGAATTTGGAACGCGTGACAAATACAAGTAACCTTGATGCGTTAGTCACATGAAGTAATTTTGTGTGTGTCTAAATCATAGAGTCAAGTTTTGTCACACATTATTTAAGGGTGACTGATATGTTTTGCCAACTCTTTAGCCACATCCGAAATTGGAACAAGTGACAAATGAAAAGTAAGGTTGAAGCATTAGTCACGATATACATATAACAAGGACAATATATGTCACACAGTTGAACACTGTGACCAAAAGCCATATATGGTCACTAAATGTTTTGTCACACATTCGTTAAGTGTAGCCAAAATCCAGTACATATGTTCACGTAGGTTAATGTGTGTGTTTAAAGTTTAGTTTGTGTTAGCTTGCCAAAAGCTAATCTATAAAGTCACATTTGCTACTAACACCGTGACCAAATGCCATATATGGGTCACGCTAAACGTTTTGTCACACATATTATTTAAGTGTAGCCAAAATCCAGTATATATGGTCACGTAACTTAATATGTGGCAATTGGATGATCAATAGTCACTCAAAATACACGTTTCTTCACTTTAAACACTATATGGTCACACTTATTAACACTTTTAGCCACTTTATGGTTAATTGTATGTGACTAAATACCCAAACAAACATGCTTTGTGTGACTAAATGTTAGAAAAGGCCACACAAACATAAATTCATGTGGCCATTGGATGATCAATAGTCACACAAAATACACATTTCTTTACTTTAAACACCATATGGTCACACTTATTAACATTTTTAGCCACTTTATGATTAATTGTATGTGACTAAATACCCAAAACAAACATGCTTTGTGTGACTAATGTTACAAAAGGCCACACAAACATAAAATTCATGTGGCCATTGGATGATCAATAGTCACAAAAAAGACATATTTCTTCACCTTAAACACCATATGGTCACACTTATTAACACTTTTGGCCACTTTATGCTTAATTGTATGTGACTAAATAACCAAAAGAAACATGCTTTGTGTGACTAAATGTTAGAAATGGCCACACAAAAGGAAATTTGATGTGGCCATTGGATTATCAATAGTCACAAAAAAAACTATTATGTTTTTCATAAACAGAACTAACTACGAATACTAAACGACTTAGCTTGTCTGCCAGACTTAACCTTGTACTGGCAGCCTTAACCACTAAAACTAACCTACCAGACTTAACTTGGTACTGTCAGCTTTAACCACTAAAGTTTTATGTTTATAAGTAGACCACAACACAAAATATATTTTTTTGGGTGCAAAGATGAACTTGTATTAATCAAGGAAACTTTGTAAAATGAAAAATCAACACACACTGATATTCAATATCTGATATAATGTTTTATAAGTCTGATAATAAAAACAAACTGCCCATATCATACAACCATGGACAGATGACAACCAGCACAAAACCATCACAAAGAACACCTTTTAATGCACCAATATGAACCATACACTTCCAGATAGGGGCTATACCAAGTAGTTTACATTCCATCTCATGAATGGCTTCAACTACTTGGGAACACACACCTAAATGAAGCCAACCAAATCCTACACAATCCTAAAATCTGTTTATAAACATGTCTACCAATAACAACTGATAAAGCCTGGAATTACGTTTTAACACATGCTAAATACTGAAATTATAACTGGAGTACGGGAAGACACCGAAGCTTGGTCGTCGATGACAAAGTCAACAAGATTGAATCTGACCATTTTGTTTCGTTCCCACTCACACCTCAACAAATCTCTCCATATGCGCTTATGGTAACGTGGTTCTTGCTTCTAGGCCTATCGTTGTGGTGTTGCAGATTCACGTTCACATAAAACTCCATGTCTTCCCGGTATCTCGCAATGCTATGGTACTTCCACATGGATTTCGCTTCGTAAACTTATGTGGTATGTTCTGCATTAAAAAGAACAATGTAGTATGCTAATCAAAAGTATGTCCATGTGTTGAAGCATATATTAGTTTTTGCGAAAGCAGATAATGACTTAAATGGTCCGATTTGTATCATTACTTACCAAACGACTCCGTCCGGACATATGCAAGGATGGGCGCGTAAAAACAATCCCTTTCACTTTCATGCTCTATACATTCGTTCCATGCACATATGTGTTTCATACGCTCATCTGCAATTGGAATTTAATAAAAATGGTAATTAATAATTTAAAAGCTATTATATGGAAAGGTTTATTTTAAAATAAAATCATAGATTATGTCTACACTTTGATTAACATACCTTCATCTACGGGTTTCTCATGAACGGTCTTGTACGATTCAGCTCCATACGTTGCACAAGTTCAGAACGCATCATCAATCCATTTTCAGAAAATGGCATCAGGGAAAGAGTATTGTTTAGAGATTTTTGAAAACAACTCTTGTGCCGAAACGTTTTCATCGTGAACCAATACATTCCATCCGTGCCCACCAAACTCATGCACGTGTTCTTTCCTCCGTATTTCAATTTGACAGTGAGTGATAGCTGCTACAGGCACGCCAGCAACAAGAACGTCAAATTGGTTATTGTCAGTATTGTCCCGAAAATTGCAAGGAATGACCTACGTAACTGTTTAGTTTAAAGAAAACATTAGCGGGTCAAACAATTAAAATAATCCCCATTTTCAACAAACTTATACAATGTATTGATTAACATTTTTTCTTACCAGAGGTTGTGCAGGATATTCATCCAACGTAACCAAACCAACGTTTCTCAGTAACCTAGAAGAGCCAGATCGTATCCGTGGCATTCGTGCCCTGCATCGTTGTACCTGTTACATAATAACAGCTTCTTCCTGAATAATGAAATGGAATGTGGCCACATTGATGTATTGGCTTTGATCAAAAAAGCTTGCCACTGGACCCTTGCAAAGTAATGCGACCACGAACCAATTTCCAATAAACCTTATGTTTGGTTCCCCTATTGTGGATTAGGTATATCCAGCGCTTCTTGGGATACAGTGTTTCAGTAAACAAAGTAGGAAGCATCTAAAATTTAAAAAGTAAGCACGTATATCAATTTGATGGTTACATTGATAAATTTATAACCTTAAGTAAGCATTTTAAGTACAACTTACCTGCAATGTCCTAATGTTTGTGCGGTTTGCCTCCACCAACAATTGGATGCTCATTCTATTTTAAAACCACAATCGTCTTAATGGTCAATAAGGTTATCACATATGCATAACATTCAACTAATACAATTCTTAGATGATCAATACATCTTTATCATTAAGGTGTCAAACAAAAATGATTGAAGATGTACTACTACATATTTAACTATGTTTCAAAAATCAATAATCATATAGTCCTTTTAGAGTAAAAATCTGTATTTTTTACGTTTAATCATCTTACCCCATACGTTTGTTAAAATCTAGTAAGAAATCCATAATCTACCCAACATACCATACGCCATTGCTTCATCCAATGTTTAAACCTAAGCTCAGATAATTAATTACATAAGGTGTAGTGCTTTACCAAATCATATAAAAGCTATACTAACCTAGATTAAAAATATGTTTACAAGTTGTCTAATTAGCTATTTAACAAATAGCTGCTACGTTTTCCACAATCCACATATATCCATGATTTTTTTATTCAAATCATCCTATATTTACATGTCACACAATATTCTAAAGAATCAAATCGCATATAGTTCTAATAAAACGGCTGTTACATTATGATCAAAGGATACTATATTCTTTAGAATATGTTAAACATTGCAAAAAATACAAACATGCATTTGTATCCATCAACATATCGAAACATGCATATCAATCACTTTACATTTGCAGCTCATGGTTAAAAAACAAAAGAAAAACCAATGTGTAACATTACCTATTGATGCGGTTGTTGTGTTGAAGAAGATAGACTTGAATATTTTGCTTTGACTATGTGATTAAGTGTAGCCGTAATATATCACGTTCTCAAACTGCAATGATTACTACTAGTATTAATTAAGGGAAGGATTTTTTGTTTTATTTTTTAGCTTGTATTATGGGAGTATTGCATATATACCCACTAAAACTCAAAAAGTTGCATATTTCTCCATAATACAAGTTTTTAATGCATGATGTACAATGCAACTTAAGCATGTTTTGGGTATATATGCAAATATGTAAGTTAGTGGAACAATTACGTACCAAAACAGTACATTTGAAAAAGTACGCAACTATTTTATGACCTAAACCCTTGATTATATACATACAAAATATTTGGTAGAATCACCTTAAAATTAAGTACCTTAACATACAAATAAATAATATTACATTTACATGCATGTAAGTAACTTCTATAAATAAATACATATATGAATACAATATTGGTTAATCGAATATACAATGTATCTATTGAATCACTTCGGTGCATCAGCGTTTGCAATGTTTTGTACGATGTTTCCGTCCTTGAGATATGCGTTCCTATTGTGATGATAAAAACATAGTGGAATCAAGTAACAAAAAGTTAAGCGTTGTAATAAAAGTATATAATTGTAGGTACTTTTTAAATCTGAAAAACATACTATTTAATAACTTAGCACTACCAGTATTAACTTAACACTGCAAGTATTAACTTAGCACTGCCAGTATTAACTTAGCAGACATTAGTATTAACTTAGCTGTCATTATTAACTTATCTCTGCCAATATTAACTTAGCACTACCAGTATGCAAATAGTAATAAATTTGGCTTTTACTTGCATGCTATTTGTGTTAGATACCTTCCAAGGGAATCAATATGATGGAACTGTGAGAACTTGATAGTGATTGTGTATTTTGTTTTTATGCAAATGGTAGTCAATGTGTAATTATATGTTATACATGTGCCTATCACTATGCAAAACATATAGCCTACTTTTCCTATTTAAGAGGGTCTACAACTATGCAAAACATATAGCCTTACTTTTCATAACTTCTAATAAAGAAGGAAGAAAACACAATGTCTAGACACCTAAGTGTGATCGCTTAGAAGCGAAGCCAATTCGAATAAGCTGTGCGAGATGCTAGTGTTATCTTTATGTAAAGCTTGCGCCAGTCGGGACATTCACATGTCACAACAAATGAATGTATGCGCTAGCTTGGTGAGTGTTACTCGTGAGGCTTACTTTTATTCAAGAGTTAAAGAAAGCAGGTTGGAACATTTATGCCCTTGAAAACTGAGAATATCTAAGAGAAATTCAGGCAAGAGATGATGAAAAGCTCATGCAAATGAGCATTTTGGCAGTAGCGGATAGGAGCTAAATTTTCGAAACCATGATGTGTTCATTCAGAAACTTAAGGGCTTAATGGATTGGTAAGTGTGTTTGCATAGCTGGGGAAGCATTTGTTGGTCATGATGTCTTGTTTATGTTGGTCTTTGGATTTGCAGTTATGTACTTGTCTTGAATTTTATTTTGAATGTTGTTGTAATATTTGGTTTTAGCCTTTGGCAGTGTGGTTTATAGATATTTTATCAAATAAAAGCCAGTGTTTGTGTTAACTAATTTTACGATGCTTACCTTTTACTTTGTTTGCATTCCATGATCGATGCTGAAACAACATCCTTATCAATAATTCAGGATTAATCTGTTGAAATGCCTCCGTTTATGGAGTCTGTTTGCTGTTGATGCAATTAAAGAGGATGAGTAACATTTCCATATACAAATCTAAATTTTCAAAGCAACTTTGTGGCACTTTCAATCAAAGTATTATTATTCGATGTCAATTCCGCCCATTGTACTACGAATATATACACATATGCTTAACATCTTGAGCCAATCATGATTCCTTGGGATGGGTGTATGATAGGGACCATGATTATATATAGCTTCTAACGAAACTATATATACACGTGGCAGCGGACACCAGACCACAATGAAACATGATTGACCTGAAGAAATTTACCAACTTCATTAAAGTACAAGGTTGTGATAATATTATGCATATAAAATAAAACGGTCACAAACATGCGACATAATCGTCTATACACTTTATGAATTCACATTCACAAATTAATTGAATTTGTCAAGATATGGGCAATCTCAAGTTTAAAACTACCCGTCATAATTGATCAAAGCATTGATGGTCATGGTAAGCTTAACATCTGAGATAATCCATTAGTCACAAAATACAGGCTATCGGGCAAATCAAACAAATTTTGACTCATTTTTTGCACATAATAGTGAGGCTCAGATATGTATAAATCAATAGTTTCAAAATATAGAATTGCCACCAAGACACGAGGAAAATCACATCATTCGATTGATATCATCACAGCCTCTATCAAAGTAAGACACCTATGTTATAAGCAAGCAAGTGGAACATCTTAGTACTTTGAGCGTCCACTCGAAATCCCATTGCCATGTCTACGAAATAGCTGCAAAGATTTGCACCAAACCTATTGCTATGACGGTGACATAGGAATGGGTTTTAGAGGGGAAGCTCAAAGTACCAAAAGGTGTCAATGAATAAATAATTATCTATTCTACAAAAGTTAATTTTACAAATATGAAAAGACTTTTAAGTGCAATGGTTAAAATTTTATTGTTGAAAATTGGGAATAAGATCTTGTATACAGGCAACCCATCTACCATACATTCAAATAAATTTTGACTCATTTTTTGCACATAATAGTGAGGCTCAGATCTGTATAAATCAATAGTTTCAAAAACATCGGGATATAACCGCCATGGCTACAGATAGTATAAAATATAGAATTGCCAAGCCAAGACACGAAAAAAAAAATCACATAATCTGATTGATTTATTAAGATATATCATCACAGCCTCTATCAAAGTAAGACACTTATGAACAAAATAGAGTTAGGGAACTCTGTCAAACTAAGCAACGGAACCCATCTAGATCGTTAGAAAGATGTGTCTTGATAATTGAGGTTTTCAAAGTGAAGTTCAATGTAGCAAGCACTTTATGGACACATTACTTCGTAGATGGGTGGTTTAAGATAATAAATAAAATATTTTTCATAAAAAGGAAACACAATCAAACCCTTTACGAGATCCCTACTGGTCCTTTTGTAGTTTCAACTCCTTTGTGCAATGCGTACCCGGGCAAATTGCTAGATTGTGAAAAACAAAGGAACGATATGAGGAACTTCGAAGAAGGTTTGATGTTAAAAATAAAAGTTAAATGTCAATATGTTATAAGAAAGCAAGTGGAGACTGACTTAGTACTTTGAACGTCCACTCAAAATCCCATTGCCATGTCTAGAAATGGTAAAGATTTGCACCAAACACATTTGCTATGACGGTGACATAGGAATGGTATTTGAGGAAGCTCAAAGTACCAAGTCTAAATAATTATCGATTCTACGAAAGTGTATTTGTTGAATGGGATAATGAAGGAGTGTGGCCTGCCATGAACAATAAACACTATATCATTATCGTAATCAACACACCTCATAAAGAACACAATCAAACCCTTTTAGGATCCCCTACTGGTCCTTTTGTGGTTTCAACTCCCTTTGTGCAATTGCGCACTGGGCAAATTGCTAGATTGTTGAAAAACAAAAGGAATTATAGGATCTCGAAGGGGTTTGATTGTGTTCGATCATAAAAAAGTGTTTTCCTAAAAAGAAGCATAGTTAACCCTTCTGAGTCCCCATACATTAACATTTAACTATGCTTTTTATATTTACTAAGCTGCATACCTTATTGACTATTGACCTCCGTCAAGTGCATGTGTGCTAGTGCGAAAGGATAGAAAGCATCACGACAAAACAAAAGGCAATAAGCGTAGTAAAAGAAAGCAAGCAAACAAGCAAGGGGGCATACAGGGAAAAAGAAACGCGCGACGCGAGCACCAAAAGACCCGAGCGCGGGGAGCAAGACAAAGCGAGGCAAACCTAAGGGAGCAACAACGAACAGCATAAAAAACCTTGCGGGCCCTAAGACTACGGCAAAGCAAAAAGAGGCCACAAAATAAAACACGCAGAGGAGGCAAAGGGGACACCTAAAAGCCAACCTAGCAACACTACCCGCAAATCCTAATTCTATCCCTCCACCCCTTCCTATCTGAGATCATGTCCTTGGTCAAACGAAGCTTCATCATGTCAAGCTTAATTCTATCCTCCCACGAAATTTGCTATTTGCCTCATTGACGAATAATCTCATTCTTAGTCGCCTACTAATCTCATTCTTCGCGTCTCATTCTTCACGTACCCATATTGCATGTATAACACGTAATCGTTATTACCTCAACTAATGATCCATAAATCATCAAACAACTACTTTTCCTATGCAAATGACTAATACCGACTAACATCTAAACTAACATAACACAATAGCATCTATAAATCAATAAACATCCTAAACTAACAAACTAGCAGTAAATTATAACATTTATACCTGAGATATTAGGCTCAATCAGAAGAGAATCAAGCCCTTTATAATAGCCCTCAAGAGTATTTCATTAACTAACATTCATTTTGATTGATTTTTGCGCTTTGATTGAAAACCTAAATCTGCTATTAATTAGAATCTAACGGTGTTTTTGACCCGAAGTGTAAGAGATAAATGTGTGGAATACTGAAAGTCAAACACACACTACTTGACCATTTTCTAATAAAAGTAAATAAATAAATAAAACTAACTTATTTATTCAAGTTAATAAAGCATTAAAACCTAAAATTAACCGTTGTACTGATCATTGATCATTGATCATTTACATATAATTACAATTATAATTATATAAACAAAGTAGCAGTCAATAGCAAGCATCCATACAACCATCAACTATACATCATCAAAACACAAAAAAACTTCCAAAGCTTCCTATTCTCCATCTTGGACTCATCAACTTCATCCAAATCTTCCAAGAACTCTTCCTTCTCCTACGACAGACTCCGCGACATAGCACCAAAAGGCAGGCAGCCAAATCAATCTTCCTTCGATCCTTCAATTTGTATCTCACGAAGGGCAAACTCACCGATTCTGCAACATCATTGTAACGAGTAAACAATCTACCGGCCCTCATCGATTTAATACCGTTTCTTTTTTGCAGCAGTTCCCTTAGAATCTGCTCTCTTCTCCCACCGCTCGATCAACTTTTTCTCCTCTGCTATGTCTTGCAATATCAACAACCTTAAAGCATCGAGCCTGCCGAATCATGGCGGCTTTCATTTCATTGATATTAGGTGTGGAAGACATTTTGTGTGTTTAGGGTTAAAATGATTGATAGTTGTGTGTTTAGGGTTAAAATGATTGATACTTGTGTGTTGATTTTATGGTTAGGTAAGTATAAAAAACACTTAAGAGGCATCGGAAAATTTTTTGGGTGTTCTAGCCCTTTCATATTCTTCCATGCATAAATGTGATATGCAATAGTTCACAAAAAAAGTGATATGCAGGAGTATTTAGGAAGATATCTAATATTGCAATTTAAACCCTTCATTTTTTCATTGGATTTAAACCGCCCTATATACTAGGGGTGTTCACGGGGCGGTTCAAATCCGTTAGGTTAGAGATTTTAACTATCCATCGCGGGGCGGGTAGTTCATTTTAGGGCTAATAATCAAAAAAAGTACTATACTTGCCACACTTTCCTCTTCAGGGTAGCGAACAAATTTTTTTGATTCTGGGGGTATTATACTTTCAAATTCATCCTCTTTTAGGGGTATTTTGCAAAAAGTTGGACATTTTTGCCCTCTTACCCACAAGAGCAAATGATGGCCAGGTATGATACTTTTTTATCATTTGCCTAGTTTTTATTATGTTAAATTTTGGATATGTATTAAGATAATTTATTAATGATTTATAATTGTGTTAAATCTATGATAAAAATGTTTTGTTTTATCATTTGCCTTAATTCACTTCAAGTTGTTTAACGCTTCAAGCATTAAACGAATTAGGTATAAGCAGCTTCGCTAAATTAGGAGGAATTATCTCACAACCTGAAGTACTTGCATATAAATTTATGTTAAATCGTAGAAGCATAGACTAGAGAGTATACTATGACTAGATTAAGGGTGTGATTGTTTGATTAAGATGTTACACATGCGAATCGACTACCATCTGAATCGACTACCACATCTTACTAATAAGAGGTAGATATAATGAGAATCTGAATGAAAAGTGTTGTTTGTTTTTTATAATTGTCCGAATGATTTTAATTTTCCCTTTTTAAGTATATATTAAATTATTACAAATACGATTAATAAGTAAATAGTGTAAACTTAAAACAAAACATTTTTATCATAGATTTAACACAATTATAAATCATTAAATAAATTATCTTAATACATATCAACATTTAACATAATAAAAACTAGGGCAAATGATAAAAAAAAAGTATCATACTTGTCATCATTTGCTCTTTTGGGTAAGAGGGGCAAAAATGTCCAACTTTTTTGCAAAATACCCTAAAGAGGATGAATTTGAAGTACTGATACCCAGAAGCAAAACATTTTGTTAAGCTACCTGAAGAGGAAAGTGTGGTAAAGTATAGTACTTTTTTTGATCATTAGCCCTTCATTTTACTATCCAAACCGAAGCAGTAAAGCGGGTAACGGACATGCAAGTCTCCAGAAATGGCGGTTACCATTCGGAATCCGCGGTTAACCATTCAAAAATTAATCAGATCAGATCGGGCCGAACAATAACATAAATAAGAACGTAATATGTCATTTTAGTAAAATTAAATAACATTAAAGATATTAGAATAATAGTAATGTTGTTGTGTCGCAATGGAAACATTCAAATTACCATATCTAACAAAATAACTAATACTAATTATTTGACGTTTATAGATGATTCCTCCCGAACTACCCTCTTTTATTTCTCCGTCACACTTATCAACCGCTTGTGAACGGTCAACCGTAACAGATGATAAAAGGGCGACAGCCCGGGAGAGAAATGCAAGTTTACCAAGGATTAAAATATCCTTAGATCGTTTATGTCTGGTGGCGTGACAATCCACATACAATGACTTGTGAATCTTTGAAATGATATAGAATGTACAAAAACAGGAATGCGATTGACTAACACTAGGAATATGAATAGTAATAGCTCATCACAGCTACGTCCAATAAAAACGTGCAATCAGAAACCTAAAAACATGAAAGATATATAAACGTACGTTTAACTAAAACGTAAACGTATAAAAACAAAACGATTATAACTACGGTTGTAGGGATTTGCATGTCTTAGCGACTTAAATGCAAATTAAAGGAAATAAAAGAAAAAAATATTAAATAAACGCTATCACTATTTTTAAAATGATGAGCGTTTAAAACCTAAAACGTACGTTTAAATAAAATTACGTAAACGTACAAAATAAAACGTGAGTTTTAAAGAAATAAAAGGCCTACAAATATGAAAATGAAATTTTTACAATCCTAATAATAAAAGAAAATTATTAGAAAAAGAAAATTATTTTTACAACTATTTAATTAATTATTATTAATTAAAAACTATTTGTAACTATTTATTAATAACCTAAAATAGAAGAAAATATGAAATAAGGCTAGGAAAATAAAATTATGATTGAGAAAAATCTAAAATATTATAAAACTTATTTTAAAACTGAAAATTTATTTTTTTACACAATTATTCTATTTATTATTAATTATTTACTAATATTAATTACTAAAAACTATTATTGATTTATTAAAATACTAAATGATTAAAAGAAAATCAGAAACTTTTACAAAATTCTAAAATAAATAAAAGAAGCTAGGAAAAGTATAAAAATGATAGCTTATGTGCAAAAATAAGCTAATGGGCAATAAGCTTCTTAAAAAGAAGCTATCACTTGAGCTTATAGTGGTTCTTTTTGGTTTTTGTTTTACTGGATCTAAATACATGCGATAATATACATGTTAATTGAAAATAAGACTTTACAAACTAGAAATAAGCAAAGCATGAGCTTATGAGCCCAACAGTTAAGCTTTTGGCTTGGTTTGTTTGAGCTCAACTCCTAATAAGCTTGAAATAAGCTATCTGCAGAAATAAAAAGTAAACTAGGATGTACATAAGTCCAATAGGCAAGTATGAACAAGAAAAATGGACTTGAAACATGTGAGCTTATGGTTTAGACAATCAAGCTAAAAGCTTGACTTGGATGGAATTAAGGCTTCATAGAACCTGTAACAAGCTCCACACAGATAAACAAAAGAAAAATTATATGCATACAAGTAATATGAACAAGTATAGACAAGCTAATGCACTGGTATTCACCTATAAGCTAGTTATAAGCTCATAAGCTCATACGATTACCTTTGTATTAAACGCACTTTTGCATACCTTTTGTAATGGTCATTTTAAGCCGATAGAATAAGCTTGAAATACCAAAATGAGAATTGAAATAGCAATATGGGTTGGTTGGGTTTCCAAAAAGCTAAAAATCAACATGTGAGGTTCACACATGAGCTTAATAGAAGCTTATGAAAATGCTATTATTTCACGAATTCTCGGTGAATCTTGAAAATGGGACAACCAAAAGCTAGATGCGCCTTGCTTAACAAAATGCGCAAAATCTAATTTAAGCATAGGAACCTATAGTCTAGTGGGTTAGCTTCCAAAAGAAACTAAAATCACCAGCTAAGTCCTAGGAATAAGCTTTTGGCTTGCTTATGAAGAAGCTATGAGTTCACTGATTTCTTAGTGTACTCAGTGAATTGGTGATAAGTACAAGCTTATTGCAGACCTTATTAATAAGCTGCAATGTGAAAATTAGGTACTGGATCAAAGAGTTTGGTAGATAAGCTTTACAAAAGACTCAATCACACAAGCTCTAGATCATTAATGAGCTATTAAGAGCTGTAGGTAATAGTGTAAGTCCAAACAGTTAGACTGTTGTGAGTGGGCAAACTACCAGCTCTTATTGACTTATCAAATAAGCTCATGAGAGCTCAACCAACACTGGATATTGAGTATGAATAATTAGCTTCCCAAGAAGCTAAAATTCACAAGCTCAAGATAAGTAGGGAACTTTTCATGGGTTATGGAAACAACTCATCCTCTCTTTGTTTTGGATTGGAGGGAGTAGATGGAACAAAATGTAGAGAGTGATTAAGCTATGCAATTAAGCTAACAACTGAAAAATAATCATACATATAACAAAAAGGCCACAAAGGCAACATAAATAAGCCAAATACACCAGCTAGGATCAAGTCATGAAGCTTATGCAAGCTCATGAACTTGACACCTAAGGCTGTGGTGCAGGGCATGTTTTTTTAACAGGTATCTAAAATAGGACTGAAAATAAGCTATTAAAAAGCTAATTAAAAGTAAAATTATATTTTTCTTATTTAGATGAGCAGCAAAATTTTAACATCCTAGAAGCTTATAGACTAAATCTTAAAATTGAACACACACTAAAATTATACATTTTATTCAAAAATGACTATTTTGAAAAATTGACTTTTTACAAGAACATAAAAGTTTGACTAAAATGAACTTAGGATTGAATTTATGAACTGAATATGATATAATAAGCTGTAATAAGTTTATCTAGAGCTAGGTTAACAAGATTTAAACTAATACTATGAATTTCATAATCTAAAACTATGGGATGTAGTATATAAGGGAATTAAAAGGAAATTTGACTTTTACAAACAAGGTTGAATATTATGTCTTGCACGATCTATTAGGTACTAAAAGTGACTTGAAACAAGTATAAATAACAACTGAAACACCTAGCACTAGTTTATCGGCAAATCCAAACATCCCTGTGATTATCACTTGTCACATGAATATCAAAGGTATCATGAATCTCTCTAAGGTTCAGTTCCATACATTATATTATGACATATTGAGACTAATTGAGCATAAAATGTCAAGCACACAAGCAAGAAATCTGATTTGTCAAATTTATAATCCAACTGAGTAATTTCCAATTTTAAGCACAAGTGAATCTCAATGAACAAGCTACTTATATTATGCTATAATGACACTAAACAACAACATAGAAAAAGGAAAACATGAAAATCAAAGCAACTAAGGCAGTGAAAGCGATAAATTGCAAAAATTGTAAAAATGGCTTACAAATGAGAATAGGACTGAGACCAAGAACACATGGACAAGGTTACACCTATTAGCTTACCAATAAGCTCCTAATACCCATAGCATTCCAAATTCAACCTTGCTTCATCATCTTCTTCATGATCACACCATTTTTGATTTTTTTAATGATTTTCTCCATTTTTAGTATTTTACAATTTAAAGGTTATACTTGTTTAAATGAATCTAAAAGCTTAGTGAGCTTTTGTCAAGAGCTTATGCAAGCTAAAGAATCCTTAAAACAACTATATAACTTGAAATTAAAACGACTTGAGAAATAAAGAAAATAAAGCAAAACATGGAAATTAAAAGTAACTTGTAATTAAACTGGAAATAACATTCATTACACTAATTTGAGAAATAAAACAGCATTAAAACATTTAAAGACAATAATTTAAAGAAAGCTTTTAAAAACTACACTCGAACTAAGGTAAAACCAAAGTTAGTTTATTCTTTGTCTTCCTCTTGATCTTTATAGCATTATGAGTTCCCAATAGCTTCCTTGTCAAATCCCACTTTAAATCTTGGCCTTTGATTGCAGATATGATCCTAGCCGTTTAAATTCACTTTTTGGCTTCAAAGTCATTGGGGTAACTTGCAGCCTGATATATTACAATTAAAGAACTTTGGGGTTTAGTGGTGACTAAGGGGGAACAATTGAGATATTCCTGAGCAACTTGGGGTGATATGTAAGAAAACAGAGGATGAGTATGGTTTGGAGGGAAAAAGTGGTGGAGATGCATTTATTATGGAGTGGGATAGGTTTGAGAGGTGTAAGGGAGTAGGTTATGGCTGGTATAGCAGAGTGGAGGGGAGGTGGCGGCTTACGTGATGGCGGGAAAAGGCGAGTAACAGTGGAGGTAGGAGGTGGTGAGCAGTGGTGGCGGCGTTTGGTTTTAATTTAAACAACTGGACCGGGTTATAAGGTATTGGGTGGTTTGGGCTTGGGTGGTTATCGGACTTGGACTTGGGTTTAATAATGAATAAGGGTCCGTTTGGTATTTAATTTAGCATAAGGACTAAAAGTGTAATTCGCCTTAAACTTGAGGGACCTGATTTATCATCTTTCCAAACTTCTTTGAGGGACCAAACCTGCCATTAAACAATTATACAAGGACCAAAAGTATATAATTTACTATTTTAAAACTTTAAGGACCTAATATGTAATTTTTGGATTTTGAGGGACTAAAGGTGTAAATTCCCAAAAGTTTATCATAAGGACCAATTTTTCAAATATGAATAGTACAAGGTTAATGTTTGATAATTTTCACTTTTTAAATTAACCAAGGACTATATTTGACAATTTTCAAAGTTAAAGGACTAAAGTTGTCAATTTGTGATTTTTAAACTTTGAAGGGTTTGTTTTGACAACTTTTGAATCTCATGGACCTTAAATGACATTTTACAAGTTTTTGAATTACCAGGGACTAGTTTTGACCATTTGTGTAACTTCAGAGACTGAAAACGACAATTGTTGTGAAATTGATCATTTTTCACTTGTTTTTCAATCTTTTGTACCTGAATCACATAAAAACACATTTTTATGAATTTGTATCATTTTGAGAGTCATTTGTGTGTTTTTGATTGTTTTTGTGGGTTTATACAATACAAATATATGTGTATTTAGACACATATCAATAGATTACGATCACATTAATCATATGTAATCTATGGACGTTAGTAAATGATCAAATTAGATAAGTAAAAATGCATTATATGATAAAAGTAGTGCAATAATATAGTTAATACTTGTATATTTTTATGAATGGTTTGTTAAAACTTACATGTATATTATACTGTACGTTCGGTTCGGGTAACCACGGATAACTAAAGTAAAAACGAAACCGAACCGATGATAAGCGGGTTTTTCTCGTTTCGGTTTTCTCGTTTTCGATTTCTTCGGTTATCGGTTTTAGTGGTTTGGATTGACCGGATCGGCTCGGTTCGTCGGTTTCTCGGGTTTTTTGAACACCCTACTATATACATAGTTTAAATTTAAATTAATGACTAAACATGTCTAAAAGGTTTATTATCTCAACTTCTTAAAATTTATGTCAACCGCAATACATCGAACAAAATCAAAGTTAGTCATCTTTACAATGTAGCACATTGACCAAAATCAAAGTTAGTCATCATTACTATGTAGTCATCTACAGGTAGAAAGGCGAAGAAGACTAATCTTGCTTTATAGACACTACAACTTTGGCAAACAATGAATGCGGTGGTTATTAATTTGCGAACCATGCAAATTTGCATAACAAAACCCACGTAAACATTACCCGACAAGGTTACAACAACATTACGCAACAAGAATTTACCTCCGACCTATTACGTAATCAAAATTACTACCGCGAAAGACCATGGCGATAACAACTCAACAATAATTTACCTCCGACCTATTGTGTAATCAAAATTACTACACGTTTTTGTCTGTTTTAATGCGTTTTAATGCGTCTTTGTCCCCTTTAATCTGTTTTATACGTTTCGTTTTTGTTTACGTGAGTTTTACGTTTGCGTGTTTACATCGCCGCTAGTTTTTCATGTTTCGTCCGTTTACCTCGTTTTCATCCACTTTACCCATTTTTAGTCCGTTTGTATAACTTTTACACATTGGCCGATTCTAGCTGTTTTACGCTTTTGTCCGATTTACCTCGTTTTCATCCGCTTTTACCCATTTTCGTATGTTTTAAGAATTTTTCAACCGTTTTCATAGGTTTTCTTACACTTTACCTGATTGCGTTTATACAATACCGCGTTAGTCAGTTTTCTTAAGTCTTTGTCCTTTTAATCGGTTTTTATACGTTCCCGTTTTGTTTTGTGTTTTCGTCCGTGTTTGCACGCTACCGGTTTTTCATCTTTTAGTCCGTTTGTATAAGTTTTTACACACATTCGGCCGTTTCAAGTTGTTTTGCACGTTTTAGTCCCATTTACCCGTTTTCATCCGTTTTTACCCATTTTCGTATGTTTTAAGAATTTTTCAACCGTTTTCATAGGTTTTCTTACACTTTTACACGATTAGCATACGTTTATACACGTTTTAGTCTGTTTTCAAGTCTTTGTCCCTTTTAATCGGTTTTATAATGTTCCGTTTTTGTTTACGGTGTTTTCGTCCGTGTTTTTTTGCATTTAGTTTTTCATCTTTTATTCCGTTTGTATAAGTTTTTACACACATTCGGCCGTTTCAATTTGTTTTGCGTTTTCGTCCCATTTACCCGTTTTCATCCGTTTTTACCCATTTTAGTATGTTTTTAAGAATTTTTCAACCGTTTTCATAGGTTTTCTTACACTTTTACACAGATTCATACGTTTATACACGTTCTCGTCTGTTTTAATACGTTTCACGTCTGTTTTCTTACGTCTTTGTCCCTTTTAATTGGTTTTATACGTTCCCATTTTTTTACTGTGTTTTCGTCCGTGTTTGCACGTTTTACCGGGGTTTAGTTTTTCATCTTTTACTCCGTTTGTATAAGTTTTTACACACATTCGTCCGTTTCACCGTTTTGCACGTTTTCGTCCCATTTACCCGTTTTTCATCCGTTTTACCCATTTTCATATGTTTTAAGAATTTTTCAACCGTTTTCATAGGTTTTCTTACACTTTACACAGTTACGTTTATACGCGTTTTCTGTTTTAATCGTTTTAAAGCACTGTTTTCTTACGTCTTTGTCCCTTTTAATCGGTTTTATACGTTCCGTTTGTTTGCAGGTTTTCGTCCGTGTTTGCACGTTTTATTGGTTTTTCATCTTTTAGTCTGTTTGTATAAGTTTTTACACACATTCGGCCGTTTCCAGCTGTTTTGCACGTTTTCATCCCTTTTACTCAAACATTATGTTTGTAGGTTGCTAATTATGGAAGCCATGGCTTAAAATCTAAATAATTTTGTGTCAACTCAAGAAGCGAACTTAATTATCCATTTTCAATTTAAAACCATATGTGTCAACCCAAGAATCGAGCTTAATTTCGGGTCAACCCAAGAAGCGAACTTAATTCATAATCGGTTTTCGGTTCGCTTTGGTTTAATTATAGTTCGGTTTGTTTCGGTTTTTGTGTTGACCAAAATATAAATATAACCGCTTTAACGAAACAAAACCCGATAACCGAACGGATCAACACCCCTAATTTATAGTCATAGTTTAAAAGAAGGAGGACTTAGTTTGCCGTTTTTAAACATTAGGTCTTTAGAGATTGGTGGATCTTAGGGATGACAGGGAGGCTGCGAGGTCTAAGCTGCAGGGGTTGAATGATCTCATTACTCAATCTTAGGAGGAAATCGATACCAAGGAAGAACAAATTCAGGCGATGAATGGTTGAAGGGTTTCTCGCTATGGAATGGGATGTTTTCTTTTGCTCTAGTGTCATCTGTTTATGTCTAATGTCTAATGTTTAATGTCTTGGTTTAATGGGTTGGTATGTAGATATATTAACAATGGAATATGTATGGATCTTTTGATGGTTTATCCATACGAATTCTAAATATGTTTGTTAATATAAGTAATGTGTTCGCTAGTTTGTTTCATCTTTTTTTTCATGTTGTTTTGAATTTAGGAATTGGTTGTGGTGTTTAGGTTCATATTCGCACTGGTAGAATGTATTATTGTAGGATTAGGATGTTCAATTTTTAGATTGTTGTCAATTTTTTTATGACTGATTATGAAGTTTAGAACTGGAGGCGTTTGTTCATGACAATTATTTTTATTGAACCACTAGATTTAGGGTGTTTTTGTTGTTGTTTTTGCTTTAAGTTAATTGCATTTACATGTTTTCTTGATTTTTGTTGACTGCTTGAGGATGTTAGAGCTTATCTAATTTCTTATAAATAGCTTATTTATAGGCTTAAAGTAAGGTCTTAGGGCTGTTTGATGTATCAGCAGTTCTTGGTTTGATTTGCCTATTTTGTGCTTAATTGTTTATCTGGAACTGCTTATTAGTTATAGTTGCTTAATTAGTTGCTTTAAGTCCATTTTAGCTTTTGATTGTTCATTTGTATGCGTCATGTGGTGATTTTAGTGTATCTGCAGTTATATGTGTCTTTGACACAGCTGGTTTGAAGTAATATGGGTATTTGGGACTGTGGGTAAGCACCATTTCTATCAGGGGTGTTTTTGGTTTCAAAAATTATTTGATTTTTCAAAAATTAGATTTTCTAATTCATATTTAAATTGCAGCCAAAAACTAAATATTTAAATGCTATATTATAAATTTGGAGCCACATTTTAAAATTATCAAATTTGGAGCCAAATTATAGCCAAAATTTTTAAATTTACTTTAGAAATTATGGTTTCCTTAATTGAAAAACTGCCCCATCATTAGCCCTATTTTTACTCCAATAAATCAGCCTTCAAGCAAAACAACCAGAACTTCAATTTTTACACCATTATTTACCAATTAAGTTTACTAATTTTCTTTAACACATTACTTCTGACGAATCATGGCAACTCAAATCAATTGTCAGGATGATTTGGTTTATTCTGATCGTGAAAATGATAACACTTTAGAATATGAATCGAGGCGTATTAGATGAGGGTGAGGATGCTGGAAACAACCATTCAAATGCAAATGTTGTTAAGAGGGGCATAACTAGGTTAGCTAAGTTTCGCAGGGAATATGGAAAAACAGACGGAATAAAGGTCAGTGTAACCTTCGATGCACTTTGGATAGGTTATCGGAAAAAACGAGCATTGTTTTCGAGTTTTTGGGTGATTTGGTTCGTGAGCATATAGTTGTCGGATTCTAACCGGAGGAAGGTTGATTAAGAAGCAAGAGATAAAATGTGGGACGAAATCACGGTACACATATACTTTTTTTAACTAGTAGTGGCTTGGCTGTCGTAGATACAAGGTGTTAATAAGTTTATCTCTGCATTTACAGTATGTGCAACTAATTAACAACAATTTGTTAATCTTTGCAGCGATATTTTGATGTTGACTTGACGGTCGAAAGTGATAATGAATCGTCTTGGTCAACTTCTAAGGAATTTCAGAATGAAATTGATATAAAACTACATATTGCCCAACCAAAATACCCTTTCAAAACTAAATGAAGTCCCGCCAAAGTATAGTGCAATTATAAAAGCCGAAGATTGGGTTAATTTTGTAAACTACACAAGGGCGAGGAATACAAGGTGTTAATTATTCATTTTTATTCAAGTTCAAATATCTTTCACCTTTTCATATGTTTCCATATGTATTAGTTGTATACTATCAGCATTACTACATCTAAACGCCGTATGATTTTGTGTTGCAAGGTGAGATCAGCAAAAGCTAAAGTGTCGCGTTCCAAGTCTGTTTATGATCATACAATGGGACGAGGTGGATACGCCCGTTTGATAGAAAAATGGTAACAGTAAACATTTGCACATTTGCATTAAATAGCATCATACTTTCGTTTATCTTACATTTGTATGTATTTGATGTTTATAAGATCGAGAGTAAAGAAATTGAACCAGATGAAGAACCACCGCGTGGTACGCTGTGGTTGAAAGGAAGGGTGAAAAAAGACGGAGAATATCACGATGATGGTATCAGATCAGTGGGAGAAAAATTTGTAACTTTGACTGCAAATTTTATTATTATGTTTGTTTAGTTATTAGTTAATACTGCTACTGTATTACTTAAAACTGTTAGTTATAAGTTAATACAGGTAGTGTTTTAGTTAATACTTTTAGTTAATACTGCTACTGTATTACTTAAAATTGTTAGTTATAAGTTAATACAGGTAGTGTTTTAGTTAATACTTTTAGTTACAAGTTAATATTGGTAGAATTAAATAACCTATTTCCCATATTGTGTATGCAGAAAGAAACGGACGACAAGATCAAACAAGGAATCTTGAAGCTTGATCATGGCACTGATGCCATGACAGTTGTATTAGGTAAGGAAAAGGGAGGATATGCGAGAGGAGTGGGAGGTGGAGTAACCTACAAGAGGTATTTTGATCTGCCTCGAATCAGACAAGCATCGGATGAAAGAGTGGTGTTACTTCAAAGTGAACTTGATGATGAGAGGCGCCAACGTCAAGAAAAAGAGGTAATACTGAGTTTGATGAAACAATTGGCTGCACAAAGGGATCAGTTGCAGTCAACTTCAACTCCATTGACACAAACGGAAGTAAGACATAAGAAAGTAACATTCCATCTTTTTTTACCCTTTTAAATACTGCTGCAGTCTTCTTAAACAATTTATATTTCAGGTGTCTCCGGTGAACATTAATCTTTTAAATAGCAGTGCTAATGAGGATGCGAAACGTGTTCTTTGGGCGTGAGAAAATTGCAAGCATTGAGAAGTCTAATGGACTTGCAACTTTGGAAAAGGAAATGGAAATAAGTGTAAGTAATAAATCATCCCCCTGGTATTTTTGAATTCTACATACATGTATTATTTACCGTGTATTATATATATAGGAAACTGTTAAATCTGCCGCATCTAAGAAATCGACTAGATCAAAACGAAAGGATTATTCACGTCAACTTTCCGAATCACAAGAAAATGAGTCTCCATTAATAGTACTACCACAAGTATGTATTTAAACATTTTCATATGTTCTTTAGTTTAATTAATTACTGATACATATATACATGCAACAAATTATCTTTTTAGGTAATTAAGTGCAGACTGTGGCACTTAAAGAAATCAACTATTATTGCGGAGGGTACCGTGTACAAAACTAATGGAAAACAAATGCTTCATAACAAACCACTCCCAAAGGATTGCTACAGAGTGTCTATTGAAAAATCTTTAGTGGATGCAGCATGCATACCGGATGTAGGAAGTAACGGTTTCAAAACAGTTAAGGATGTAGTAGGTGGTTTTTATGCATGGCCAAAGGATCAAGTGGTTTTCAATGAAAAGGTACATAGATGCATGTGTTTTATAAACCTACATATATCATTCTTCATATTTAATTCAGTGTTTGATACACCCGGCTTTTGTTTCCTACAAGTAACACCACCAAGTACCATAAAACTGATTGGTGAGAAACGAACGCACCTAAATTACAAACAAAGCGCTACGTCTCTAGTGATGCCATGCAAAAGGAAGCTAAGAAGATCAAGAGTCAGAAGTCGTTAAATTATTGAGAATTTTAAAATTGTACGACATTACAATATTATATACATTCCAATTTTATTGTATTTGAATATATTTTTATATATTTGAATTTGTTTTGATATATATTGATTTCTTATATGGGACTAAAAGATTCATATAGTCACAATTATTAACACTTTTTTGTCACAGTTTGCTTAATTCGATGCGTGATTAAATATTAGAAAGGGCCACACAAACATAAAATTAATGTGGCCATTGGATGAACAATAGTCACACAAAACACACATTTATTCACTTAAAATACCATATGGTCACACTTATTAACACTTTTGGCCACTTTATGCTTAATTTGTATGTGACTAAATACCCAAAAGAAACATGCTTTGTGTGACTAAATGTTAGAAAAGGCCACAAAAACATAAAATTAATGTGGCCATTCGATGAGCAATAGTCACACAAAACACACATTTCTTCACTTAAAACACCATATGGTCACACTTATTAACACTTTTGGCCACTTTATGATTAATTGTATGTGACTAAATACCCAAAACAAACATACTTTGTGTGACTAAATGTTATAAAAGGCCACACAAACATAAAATTCAAGTGGCCATTGGATGATCAATAGTCACACAAAACACACATTTCTTCACTTTAAACACCATATGGTCACACTTATTAACACTTTTAGCCACTTTATGGTTAATTGCATGTGACTAAATACCCAAAACAAACATGCTTTGTGTGACTAAATGTTAGAAAAGGCCACACAAACATAAAATTCAAGTGGCCATTAGATGATCAATAGTCACACAAAACACACATTTCTTCACTTTAAACACCATATGGTCACACTTATTAACACTTTTAGCCACTTTATGGTTAATTTCATGTGACTAAATACCCGAAACAAACATGCATTGTGTGACTAAATGTTAGAAAAGGCCACACAAACATAAAATTCAAGTGGCCATTGGATGATCAATAGTCACACAAAACACATATTTCTTCACTTTAAACACCATATGGTCACACTTATTAACACTTTTAGCCACTTTATGGTTAATTGCATGTGACTAAATACCCAAAATAAACATGCTTTGTGTGACTAAATGTTAGAAAAGGCCACACAAACATAAAATTAATGTGGCCATTGGATGAGCAATAGTCACACAAAACACACATTTCTTCACTTAAAACACCATATGGTCACACTTATTAACACTTTTGGCCACTTTATGATTAATTGTATGTGACTAAATACCCAAAATAAACGTGCATTGTGTGACTAAATGTTAGAAAAGGCCACACAAACATAAAATTCAAGTGGCCATTGGATGATCAATAGTCACACAAAACACACATTTCTTCACTTTAAACACCATATGGTAACACTTATTAACACTTTTAGCCACTTTATGATTAATTGCATGTGACTAAATACCCAAAACAAACATGCTTTGTGTGACTAAATGTTAGAAAAGGCCACACAAACATAAAATTAATGTGGCCATTGGATGAGCAATAGTCACACAAAACACACATTTCTTCACTTAAAACACCATATGGTCACACTTATTAACACTTTTGACCACTTTATGATTAATTGTACGTGACTAAATACCCAAAAGAAACGTGTTTTGTGTGACTAAATGTTAGAAAAGGCCACACAAACATAAAATTCAACTGGCCATTGGATGATCAATAGTCACACAAAATACACGTTTCTTCACTTTAAACACCATATGGTCACACTTATTAACACATTTGGCCACTTTATGATTAATTGTATGTGACTAAATACACAAAACAAACATGCTTTGTGAGACTAAATGTTACAAAAGGCCACACAAACATAAAATTCAAGTGGCCATTGGATTATCAATAGTCACACAAAAGACATATTTCTTCACCTTAAACAACATATGGTCACACTTATTAACACTTTTGGCCACTTTATGCTTAATTGTATGTGACTAAATACCCAAAAGAAACTTGCTTTGTGTGACTATACAGTGTTTATGGTCACTAATACGGATTAATCCAACAAAATTTGTACCTAATTAGTCACACATGTTACGGTTTTGGTTACTCTTTTGCAATAGAGACTAAAACAAAGTCAAACACGTGACCATAGAGTACCTATGGTCGCGGCACCTTTAGTCACACACGGCCGAAAAATCATGTGTGACTATATGTATATCGTCACACATATTCGGTGTGGCCAAATCCACTTTTTGTTCTAGCGAAGGTAGGATAAGACATGGGATAAAATTGGTGTAAAATAAAATCAAGCAGATACACTTACCGTTCGCCCAAAGTTCAAGTTTAGAAGCTAAGAAACTGGATCATGATAATACCAGGTAGATGTGCCATTAGAGGACGTCATGATGGGCACATTTCCAACTCCATTCTTCAAATGTGACCGAGGTGGCCTCCTCGATACTAAATCTATAGTAAGCTCATATCATAGTGTTTATAACTTCGCACTTTACAATCGAATAAATAACAATAACTATTTATTTTATTTTTCTTCAACAAAACATAATAACCGAACATAACATCCCCCCACTTGAGATGAACAATATGAGAATTTGGGGGGTCTTCAATGATCTTTCAGGATATGTCGTTGACGAAAGCGTGATTTCCAAACCTTTCCACTTGAACCTTGAACTTAGGCAAACAATGACTTCCCAATTACAAATAAAGCCTACAGGGTAGGCTAAGGTGTAAGGGTGTAACGAAACAATATGTTAGGTGAACAAAATGAAATGAATGGCTCAGATGGGTGTATCTAGGGGTATCTTGCACTAAAGGTGAGTGCAACAAAGGGTTTAACATAAGGGTCAAGAAGTCGAGGTGACTAATCGATAGACACACAATGATAGGCTATTTGGGTGATAATCCTATAATACTGCCTTTTTAAACTGAAAAGTCCAAATACATCGAGCTAACTCAACATACCTCGTCTATGGTCTCGAAATGATGCAAAGGCCAAGTTCTAAAGTTTACAAGCTACCGGCACACTCATAATTTGGTGGATTTGGGGTAAAAATTTGGAAACGGATAAGGCTAATCTCACCATATAATATTAAGGGTTATAATGTGCTCGACTAAGGTCTAATCTAGTTAGGTTAAAAAAAACATGTCAAAATTTAAAAAATAGCATAATTTTTCAAAATAAACCAGAAAAACGAGGGCAAACTAAAGTTCAAGAGACAATTCTACTCCCGTCCCCCCACTTGAAATGTACAAAGTCCCTTTTGTACTAAGCGTTAAATAAATTTGAAGAGAAAAGTAGAATTAGAGCGAGAACTTCCCTGAAATTTGCTTCAAAAAGAAAGAAGGCCCACGAAATGAATCGTGCCTTCGCATAAGCATCCACGAGCAAACTTCAATCCCTGAAATCACACTACCGACAAGCATAATTCTAAAAAAGAAAAAAAATGAAAAAGAAACCTAACTCACTTTCGTAGGAATCACGGTTGCATTTAGCGTATGCAACAAGCCTTTTAAACCACTTGGTGTCCAAGTGGACGAGTGTAGTCTCGTGAGGGTTTACAAGGAACATACCCACAAAGTTCATTTAAAAACTAATACAAGGTTATAGTGTTTTTAAAAAGAAAGAAGTGTTACAGAGGATAGTTACGTCATAACTCTTATAAGGAGTTACGCCGTAATTAGTACAAAACCTGGCAGATGCTACAGGAGTGTAGCTACGGCGTAACCATTGCATGGGATTACGCCATAATTGGTAATGATCTGAGAAGAACTACTGCAAAAAGTATGTTATGGCGTAACCATAAGAATGAGTTACGCCGTAACTGTGGACAGATCAGGTCCCCGTTCAGCATGCTGCAACAACTTTTCTCTAAAATCCTGCAAATATGGTTAAAAACACAAAACCCAACAGAAATGGAAATAAAACAAATGAAAGGGATAATTCTGGTTATCTCCCGAAAGAGCACTTTTCTTTATTTACGAGTCTTTAAGTTAGACTCAAAGCCTCGGGGCTTTATGGTGGCCTTTGGACTTGGCTAACTTCCTCCATGTCCTTCATCAAATTATGTCTGACCCAAGCAACATTTGTAGCAGTGCGGAGGTACTCTTTAGTCTCGATCTTCCAGATTTTACAAAACTTTTCGTCTGGACCTAAGTGGTATCTAGTGAACTCATACTTTTCGGCTATAATTGGTGGCGGCCTCTTATACTGGATGCCAAGAAGTTTGCACCTTCTTTGCTCATATGCTTCATCATCGGGGTCAGTGAATCCATCTTCACCTTGTAGTTCAAGGTAATCTATATCATCATCATTGGACTCGGTACCTTTAAACCATTTATTGTCGAGTAAATCTTCCACTAGCACCTACTTGCATTCTTCTTTCTCATTTCTCGACGAATCTTTGGCATCTTTATCCGATACTTCAGTTATGTCATTAGGAACTTCTTCGCTTAGGTCGTCTTTACTCATACATCCATTCCAGATCTTCTCCTTAGTTAGCGCATCTACCTTTCCATATTTGATTTTGACCCAATTGTCGAATCCTAAATCGTCTAGCCAAGGCAATTATGTTCTTTCTGAGTCATTAGTTGAGGTCCATAAGAATTCATCTTCCCCAACTCTCTCCATACTGATTCCCCCATTACACTCATAATCAAAAGGGTTGCAAGATGCCCAAAGAACTCCGTCAGGGGTCTTTATTTTCTCACACCAATGACTTCGAGTTCCTTTGTCATCGGTGTTGCTAGAAGGAATATCTTTGAGTGGTTTAATGGACTTTCCTTGAAGAATATGTTTTTCATATTTGAGCTCCAAATTTCTCAACAAAACCGTATTAATGATTGCGTCCCTGAACCTCACTGAATACCAATCACTGAAGGATAGGTTTCCTAAATCAACGTCATGTCTTTCTAATTCATAAGGACATATCCATACTTCGTCCTTCATATTGCCACCCCCGTTACAATACTCGCGAAAGGGAATACATGTTGGCCATGCTCGTGTGGACTCATCTTCCGTGATCATTAAGGGACTGCAGCAATGCCTGATGGGTGGTTCCTCCTCTTCATCAATCGAGAATTTAGCTGATCTTTCATCATCGTTAAGCGCGGTCCATATGTATATGTCATCATTAACTATTTCATGATCGACCCCTCCATCGCAGGTTTCGTTCCAAGGATCGCATGAAGCCCATAGATCATAACACTTTCCATTATCAATTGCAATAGCCTTACACCAATGATTCTTCCTTTTAGATTCGTCTAACTCGGGAGACTTGTCACCCCTCGTATCCTGGTTACGCCGTAACTCTGATGTTTGGTTACGGCGTAACTCTCTTCTGTCATCAGCATTATTATCTTTATTAGACTCATCGGTGGATTTGTCATTCTCAGAAAACACGGCCTTACATGCAGTTGACTTGCTCTTTTGTGCCTGATTTATTCTTTGTACTTCGTCGCCAAGCTTCCCAATCATGGTTTCCAAGTTTTTCAGTGATTCGTCATGGCTTGAAAGGCTCTTGTCTATATTGTCTTGGAAGTTTTTAAGCCATTCTTCTTGTTCCTTCTGTCTCTTAGTTGAATCAACGAGGTACTTGTTAATTGTTTCTTCCAAGTTAGCTCTTCTTTCACCAAAATTTCCACGATCATAATATGGGGGAGGCCCTCCGCGATAGCCATTACCATTACGATTGTCCCCGTAAAACGGTCGATTTTCTCCATATTTAGCTTCTTCGATTGTGCTATCTTTGTTAGTGTGGGGACAATTTTTGGTGAGATGTCCTCCTCCGCAGCTCTCGCATCCTACTTGGATGGCATGAACAGTTTCTCTGATCTTGAGCATGTCCCGACCATGATTTTCTAGCTTGTTAGTGATGGCGGCAATTCCATCAAAATTTTTGCCCTGACTTCTTTTGCTACCTCCATCGTGCCATTTTTGGGAATGATCAGCCATTTTTTGGATAGCTTCAATCACGATAGTAGGGGTCATGCTCGAAATTGGTCCTTGCTAGTCCAGCATATGTCTTGTAGTTACGTTGAGCCCCTTGTAAAAGATGTTGACCTTTTGCTGGTTGTTAAGATCATGTGTAGGACATTTGTAGAGGAGATCGTTTTATCTATCCCAGGCTTGGTACAACGTTTCATCGTCATCTTGCTTGAAATTATGGATCTCCATGAGCTGATTAGATATCTTCGACGGAGGACAACATCTTTGGATGAAGTTCTTTTTTAGTAGAGCCCATGTATCAACTGCCCCGGCGGGCAATCTTTCGATCCATCTTCTTGTTCCCCCAGTAAGAGTCATGGGGAACACCCTTAGCATAACAGCGTCATGAGACACACCCGGAATGTTAAAAAGGATTGCGATGTACAAGACATTCTCAATGTGCTCATACGCATCTTCGTCCCTGTTTCCTGAAAAAGGGTTAGCACGAAGCTCCCTCATAAATTGATCTTTAATCTCGAAACGAACATTAGCTCCAATCGCCGGTCTTACGAGACCCGACCCTTGTTCTTCTCTTGTCAATGCCAAATATTCCTCAAGAGTGAGGTCATCAATGTTAACAACTTCCATGGTACCTGAAACTTGAAAAGAGATCGTGAGAAATTGAGAAAATTTTAAAACAAAACAGAAATGAAAGACTTAATGAAAATCCTAATAACTCCCTGGCAGCGGCGCCAAAAACTTGATGCAGGTTTTACTGACCAGGTTTTAATATTCATATTATCTCGTTATACCTATGGTCTACCCTAATGCACTAACGGGCAGTGTACCCGGTCGTGTGTAGTGTAGTATTCGGTAAAACCGAGGTCGTCCCAAGAGCTATGTGTGTGGATTTAAACTAAGTCTAGGTGTCACAGATTTTAATAGATTTTAAGGTTGAAATGATTAATTAAAACTAAAGACAAGAAAATAAAAGATAGCAAGTAAAGGCAAGGGTTGTGATCAATAGAGTAGAAGTGTGCTAACCTAGTTATTCATCCTATCAAGTTAAGTTTACGTTTAATTACTTCCAATTACTTCAAGTGGGGGTAAAAGTCGCTAGGATAACATTTGGTCAGTTCGTCCTAATCTATCAGCAAAGGTTTCCATTGGAGATGTCAGGTGACCCATCGAAAGTCCAGTTGTTTTTAGTCCCCTAAGCCAAGTCATTAAGTACCGCTACATGCAAGATTCATAATAATGAGTGCCCGGGCGCTAGCATCTTAAACACTCATCCCTTACTTCTTAAGTTCATATAAACAGTAGGTGGTCAGTTGGTCAAATCGCACAAGCGAAGAAGGGTCGTCAGTTGGTCATATCTTACCCTTCCCACTCAGTCTACCTACTTAGGTTCAGTTGGTCATATCTCCTAAGTAACTAGCAACTACCGCCATTCAAAACTATCGAAATAAGGGTAGCTACCAACAAACTATGCATGCATACACTAGAAACAATTATACGAAAGCAATGTAAACATAAACAAAACAATTAAGGAATCATAACTAGGCTAGCACCAAAGGTGCTTAGCCGCTCATATTAACTAAAACAATCAATTCAATGTTTAACATTACGAAATACATGAATTGAAAGTAAAAAAAAGATAAAATACTAATGCTTATCGTAGGGGAGTGATTTCTCCCTTGGAGATAGCTCCGTATGCTCCTCAATATCTGCCTTTTACTTCTACTCACGTTCACTGATGTTGTGTGTGAAATGGGATGATTAGAAATGATGGAATTCGAGCGGTATTTATAGGCCAGATCTTGTTACGGCGTAACTTGAGTTAAGAGTTACGCCGTAACATCCATTTCTTCGTAATTTGCTCTGGAAAAGCTGGTTACGGCGTAACATCAGGAATGAGTTACGCCGTATCTTCAATAAATCTTGGTTACGCCGTAATTGTTGAATTAGTTACGTCGTAGCTTGCAGCGGCGCGGAACCTCATTTGACCTAATTAGTTACGACGTAATCTTAGGATGGAGTTACGCCGTAATGTTCCATTTAGTTGGTTTTCTTGGCCACGCTTCTGTTACGGAGTAATGTGAGAGGGGAGTTACGCCGTAACATCTTCAAAATGAGCATACTATCATATATCTTCATTAAACTCTCCAAATCCGCGTCTCTTTAGCTCCAATGCTCGTAATTTACCTGCAAGTGAAATATAGAGGAAAAAATACGTAAATCCATATAAATGATATAAAATACGAGCATTATCGGATGAAATTGACACTTAATATTCAGGACTATTTGATGTTATCAGTTATGCACATGCGCTAAATATATACATAAAATATACATTTAAAAAACATAGACACAACTAAATGATTACATGATAAAAAATCATAGCACTAAAAAAAATAAAAATAATAAAAAAAACGGAGCCAGAAAGTTTTGCTCGAGGAGGCACACTTTGATAAATTTTAAAACATTTTAGAAAATTCACATTACAATTTTTTTCACTAGGGCCACATGCCCCCTGCCCCCATCATGTCTCCACCCATGTAAAAACATTCCAAAAAAATAAATGATAAATTGACTGCGCCGCAACACGCAACGGCCTATCTTTTCGTTTTTCCTATTTCTCTTTGTCCATTTCATCTTTTAACATTTTTTTCCTAAATTTATAAAACAATTAATTAAGTTACATGTGTTAATGCTTTTACTATACTGGGTGACCGAATCACCGAATACACACCAAAATAAAATAAAAATGCAATTGTTGCTGAAAATGTCTACATTGCAAAGTTAGATTTTTTATGTTGGTTTGAGAAATCTTGCTAGAAGTAGCTAATTTATCCATAAATTTTGGTATCCACTACAACAACAAAAACTCCTTTAGCATGGTGCTTTACTTAGTCGGAAACTTGTTAGGCAGTCAGTGCATTCTTTAGTAACGGTTACATTCTTTACACAAAATTCATCGCCCATGGGATTATATGTGATAAAACTAAAAACCATTGGTTCATCTAGTGAATAGCTAAATAATTTATCGCACACGAGTAATGATACGCGTACAATGCGCGTTCGGGGTCAAAGGAACTTCCTTTTCGTCGAGCAAGTTTTTCAACACCCTAGGCAGTGAACCTAATCGTTGTAGTGTAGTATTAGGGTAAGCCTCGGGAATTGATATCGTTCTCTAGGGGAATATGAATGCTAGTGAGAAATTACTACGCTAAGGTTGGGGTTGAGGAAGATTATTTTTTTATCTTTTTTTATGCTTTTTTAGAAAATAGAAAGGTACGAATCTCGGGGTATTGGATTTGGGGGGTTGGTATTTCTACCGATTACTCTACTTATCTAATTAACTAAGCTAAGGTGAGTGTAGTCTATGTTTATTGTTGTGTGCTCTTTTGATGATTAAAAATGTGTTTACTTAGATGCTATTACTCCCTAGTTATCTCCTATTGATAGTTGAATTGTCACGTCCTTATTATTAACGCGTTGTGTCTTCTAAGGTCGTAGGGTATGCGTTTATCCCTAACTCTTTAAGTCTACCTTAAGGTTTTTGCCTACGAAATCTCTAGGATTCATAAACTAACTCTAAGGTTTTCTTTGGATGTTTAGACTACAATAACTCTAGGTGATTATAAACTAATGTTCACAAAGATTACTTAAGCATTAAAAACACAACGAATGACCTATCGCAATACTAGGTCAATCACAATTAAGATAAGAGACAACCAATCAATATTCAATACCTAGGTTTCATAGATCTAAGCAAGCACACAAGTAAATTAGCCGGACATGGAAAACATGCAAGCATACACACAAACAATAGAAGACATAATTGAATCAATGAAGTAAATCACTTATCTTGTTGTAAAATAGGGTATGAAACCCTAAGATACTGCCCAAGACAGCCTATGTTCGGTTTAGGTTTTACTCCACAAAACTACCTCTCTAAATACTGAAAATTCGAATTCTATATATAGAGTTACAATATGCGACGGCGTCACTCTTTAATTGTGACGCCATCTGGTCGCCGCCATTAGGTCTTCGTCTTGGCCACGTCAACTCTGTGACGGCGTCACCTTAGGCTTGTGACGCCATCGGCTTCAACCTCTGACGTCGTCGGGATCCAAATCTAGGCCGTCTGAGTTGCGACGCCCTACTCTTCTAAACCTGATGCCGTCACTTGTAAAATAGCAATTTGCTCTCTGAGTCGTCTCAAGGTGTGTCGTGACGGCGTCGCAATTAAGCCGTGACGCCGTCCCCTTCAGTTCCAGCAGCTTGAGTGTCTCGATTCTTGACTTTGGCAATTTTCTTCATATATTCGCGCCTTTTCGTCCGAATAAGTATCATTCCAGCAATTTGCCTTCAAGAGACCTAAAAAATGAAAAGGAACGAAATTAAATAGTAACGGATACAAAAGTGATCAATTAAGGGCTTAAATGACCCCTCAAAAGTGTACCTTTTAAATCCTTATTAAGTAACCCTTTACAAAGAAAAAAAAAGGAATAGCTAAATAATTTGCAAACGAACATCAACATTGTGACCGACACTAACTGTAAGTAAATGCACACACTCAGACACGCACACTGTGACTGTTAAAATAACATCATAATGAGAAAAACATGAGGTTATTCACCTTCAGCTGAATTACTTATGCTTAAACATGGTTGATTCACCTTCATGTGAATTACAAGTTTAGTCCTAACCGCATCCTAATTACAATGAGGGTGACAATGGCACAATTAACAAACTAATTACCTGAGCCAGTCAAAAAAGGGTTGTAGAAGTCGTGACCAGAACAAGTAATACCCTCGGCCCTACACACCACCCGCTATTCTGACCTTTGTCAGGATCAGACCAACCATTTACATTACCAAAAGATAAAGTATTTATTCAAATTATGCATACATAATCAGGACGAATAATTGAGAAGAAACAAAGTGAATCAAACTAATATAATAGGTGGCAAAAATGACATTTAGGCCTTTTTTTGGTTTGGGTCGGGTCTAGTTGAGTTGACCCTCCCAAACACTTTTTTTGTCCATGTTATAATATAACATAAAAAGTTTCAAGATCTGTATTGCTGTGATGGTAATATAAGGCTTCTAATACAACAATTTGGGCAACTTTGAACAGTCGATGATTAGCCAAAAGCTCAAACTGAAGCTCATATTCAGTTGTGGTGTGAGTTTCTTTGAAAGAACAACATGTTGGTGTGTTTCTCCTATTTCTCTTTGTCCATTTTCTCTTTTAACAATTTTTGTGGTAAATTTATAATAATAATCAGGTTACATGTGTTGATGCTTTTACCATAGTTGGTGACTGGAGGCACGCCAAAATAAAAAATACAATGTGATAGATACGTTGTTGCACATGTCTACATTGCCAAGTTACATGTTTATGTTCGTTAGAGAAATTCTCGCTAAAAGTAGCTAAATTATCCATAAATTGGTATCCCACAACAACAAAACAACAAAGCACTTCCCTTTAGCATGGTGCTAAACTTGTTAAGCAGTCAATAACATTTTTAGTAACTGTGACCTTTACACAAAATATATCGCACACGGAAATACATGTAAAAACCATTGGTCATCTAGCGGATAGGTAAATAATTAATATGTTACAAAAAATGAAAAAACATAGGGTTAACATTTGGTCTTGTATGTAGTACGAAAACTAAATGATCGCCTCTCATACCTTCTCTACTATAAATATCACAACCTCGATGTCCTTGATGTTGTAGGAGACAACATATATAAGACCCTACCTATACTAATAGTAGAGAGTAGAGACTGTATGAGAGGCGATCATTTAATTTTCGCACTTCTTTGGTCTATATAGAAAGGAACCACTTACCCTTCGGTATGAGTGGATATTTACATAATGCTAAAATTCTGGGAACGAGTTACCACCATTCCATAGGTAGGGTCCATACTCAATAGAAAGGAACTAGTTACCATTCCATTAGTAAATGAACCAAAAACCCACAAATAATCGTCATTATAGTAAAACTGTTCATAACCGGTCATTCAGTGATCAACATTTATATTGTCAATCGTCATAGAACCATCATTCCCTTCTGGCAGATCGTCCCTCTCACATAAGAAAAGAGTTGCCCCTTTCATCATCATAAGAATGAAAAAACAACCTTTATACAATTCAAAAACACATAAATAAGTTATAACAAGTGATTGCTTATTTACATTAACAATGTACATTAAAACAACAATGTCAACCAATGCTTAATCTAAAATAGGTAAACAGGGAGGGAAGGGAAGTCAAAACTTTTTGGCTTTGATGTATGCGGCCTAACCGGTAATCCATTGGCCGTTTTCGGACTTTTCCATGGCCATCCCAAGTTGCTCACCCAATGAGACTTTAGGGTTGTTAACGCTTAATTTTCTTCCTCTAACTTTTCTTTTACGAACGGCAAATTTTGTATAATCTACGCCATCTATCTCACATACGTCTCCAATGAGACTTGAACCCACAAGCTATCTTGGCCAAAGGGCTTTTGTAGTTTTTGCCTATAATAATAAGTTGTAAAACATAAGGGATAGCTGGTTCCTAAGCATATACAGTAATTAGTTTTGATATACAACACATTATTATTCAATTTACAATATACAAAAAATCCCACTACTACAAAAAAAATAATAATAATAATAAAAAATAAAATAAAATAAATTGAACTTTCCTTTAGCAATAGTGATTTACTAAGTCAGAATTTATCCATAAAATTCCACTACTACTACAACAAAAAAAAAAAAAAAAAAAAAAAACTTTCCTTTAGCAATAGTGCTTTACTAAGTCACAAAACTTGTTATGCAGTCAGTGGCATTCTTTAGTAACGGTGACATTCTTCACACAAAATGCATCGCACACGGAATTATATGTGAAAACCATTGGTTCATCTAGCTAATACCTAAATAATTTATTCTACCGGAGTAACCCTTTACGAAAAAAATAATAATAGATAAATAATTTGCAAACAAACATCAACAACGTTGTGACCGACACTAACTCAGTGACTGTTAATTAAAATAACATTATAATGTAAAGAAAAACAGGAGAGGGTTATTCACTTTCATGTGAATTACAAGTTATCAGTCCTAAACGCACCCTAATTACAATGAGGGTGACAATGTCACAAAAGGGTTGTAGAAGTCGTAACCAGAACAAGTAGTACCCTCGGCCCTACGCACCATCCGCTATTCTGACCTTTGTCAGGATCAGACCAACCATCTACATTACCAAAAGATCAAATATTTATTCAGATTATGCATACATAATCAAGATGGATAATTGAGAAGAAACAAAGTGAATCAAACTAATATAATAGCCATAGGTGGCAAAAATGACATTTAGGCCTTTTTTTTTGTTTGGGTCGGGTCTAGTTGACCCCCGCAAACACTTTTTCTGTCCATGTTATAAAATATAACATAAAAAAGTTTCAAGAATAAGGCTTCTAATAAAACACTTTGGGCAACTTTTAAAATTCGATGATTAGATAAATTATTAATCGAGATGAAATACAGTCCAAATCGACCTCTTCGCAGGTAAACAGGTCTGGTCAAGATACCGCTACGTGACATCAATTTATAAACCCACTAAAATTAAATTGTAAAAAAATAGCAACGAAAGGATAAAGTAAACAGATCAGGTTAAGCTAAGGTGGTTAACCTTGTCCGGTCGTTCGATTGCAATCTGGTGGGAAGAGCGACTCAGTGTCCTGACAAAGCCTTTGGTGAATACCTATTGTGTAAACAAAACAATACAAACAATTGTAATTGACAAGCTTCTTTCCGCCTAGGAGGTCATTAAACTAGTTAAACTTTTCTTTAAGAGTCAGATGTTAATACTTTGATAAGGCGTGTTGAATACTAAACCTTTCATAGTTTTATCACGAAGCCTTGAAATCTTGCGAAATATCAGATGAAGCTATGTCTAATTCCAAGTCTCGTCCCGGACCTGTGCATCAAAGATCAAAAAAAAAAAAACAAGAAAAAGAAGTGAGATACCCATTCTCTCTATTAGACTCCTTATGGGTACATCATACATGCAGTTACTAAAAATAAAAATAAAAAATAAATAAAAAAAGTATCATGCTCGGTCCATATGTGCTTAAAACTAAAGCTTTATGAATGATATGTTATGCGAGTACCGTTTAGATTTCACAACAAAAAACACGTCAAATGAAGAATAAAAACCTGTGACAAGCCTTTGGATTGTTTTTAACCTGATCACTTTCTGGTTATAGAGATATGCACACAAACACAAATGTTACTAAAGAAAGTACTAAAACCTCATCCTAATTAGCGTGCAAACAATACCAAGCTAGCAGTATAAGGATGTGATGAATGTACTAACTCGTATTTTATCTTTATTACAAATAATTGAGAACATGGAAGAAGGACTAACCAACCATCCACAGTTTTATATATGGTTCGCAGGCAAGACAAGTAATATCCTGCAAGTGCTTTTGTACCTGGATAAAGGATTAAGAACCAAGTCATTATGCACAGAAAACAAACAATAAACAAAATGAGAAAGAATTCATATGATGCAGGCAGCATATATATATGACAATAAGAGACCAAAATACTACAAGTTGTGGGAACGAATACATGTGTATTGTATTTAGATTGATTTGGAAAAACGAACCTATAGCAATGATAACGATATGTTTTTCAGAATAAACATATCTAGGAAGGTGACCCACGGGCGGACTTATGTATGTAGTATGGGGTGGCGACGCCCCCCATGGCTAGCCGAAAAAGTTGTGATTTTAATGTAATTTTTTTTTTTTATTTTGACCTTTTTTCGAAAGTGCCCCCCACTCAAAACTCAAATTGCCCCCCACCTGCAATACTAAAACCCAACATTAAACACTTTAAAATCTTATAAATCCTTCATCTCTAAGTAACAATACTCGATTTATCATTTCAAATCTAGTTTTTTCTTCCTCATTTTGTTGCTATCGTCAAAAAAAAAAAAAAAAAAAAATTGTCCCCCACATCGCATTTTCCTAGTTCCGCCACTGGTGACCCATATCTTTTTTCAGGTAAGTTTTATCCCCTTGTATAGCTATAAGTTTTCACCAAAGACAGTCTACTTTTACAGAATGGGCCTATATTGCCAGAATTGTTTCGACATTACAAGATGCAATAGGGAATATAACTAATGGTTTACAATTAGAATAACTTTTTAACCAAAGACAAACCATTTTTAGGTTGAAAATGCCAGAATTGTAGCTGAGATTACGAGTGGAATAACTAAAGCTGTTACGCGCATTATATAGCGGGTTGCCTAATGTTTTTTAGTTGCAGATGAAACAGGAAGCACATAGAAGGGTTCAATCAGTCATAACCAAATCAAGAAACATACCTAATGGTTCTTGATGGTAACTGGTAAGAACAAACTTCCACAGTGTTCTTGCTCCGTCAGAGCTATTGCAAATTACTTCAGCCAGGTAGGTGCCAAGATTTCCTTCTTCGATGACCTCTATGGTCATGTAGAAGTGGTAACCCTTGCCAAATTTCAAGTAACTTCAAACTACAAACTCGAAATCATGGAGGTTGTTGTGTTCGCCCTTCTTAACATCCTAACAAACATAAATTTGTTTATATGTTACAAGACAATGAGAAAAACATAGGCGTGTCAAAAGCTGAAAGCATGTGGAACAGAACCATATCATCTCACATGCATTGTTGAAGGCATTAATAACAAAGTTACTGATGACGTATAGTCCGCATTCGGGTCACGAACCCGACCAATGACCGCTACTAGCGAGCCCAATACGACTGGGCTAACCCGATAACGGTTTGGGCTCACGAAGGCCCAAACCCGAAGTTATTTATAGCTTTGGATATCGGATATCTCTTATTTTTGGAGATATGTATTCAATGACCGACTTAGGCGGGATACGCCGAAGGTTGGGGAACACGAAACCAATAAGGATTTCGTGTGTATATAAAGGGCATCCAAGCCTCATTAAAAGGTACGATCTTAAAACCTAACTCTCCACTAAACCCTAAAACCGATTACTTACTCTCACGCCGGAGGATAATCGTGGGAGACAATCCAACGATAAGCCTAACGGTGTTTTCTGTTTATTTAGTGCGCAGGTCTCAAGCATCAAGGTCTAATTGATACGAGAACCGGAGTCCAAACGAGGAACGCCCAACTTTTGTATCAACAAGTGGCGCCATCCGTGGGACCAAATCACTAAAAACTAGAATGACAAAGCAAGGAAACATAAGCCAGCGATCGCATGGTGACCTTCAAAGGAAGAAGCAGCAAAGTGGATCAGCTTCTAAGCAGGCCTCTGGAACAACCAGTGTGACTAAAAACCAAGGGTCAGGCCCAAGTCTGGTCTTCACGACAGCGGAACCACGCACGGGGACAACCCATGCTGCTACAACAACCACCAGCGCAGAAGACCCACTGCGCAACCTTTTCACCACCCCCTCCAATCGGTGCCAGAAACGGGCCTCACAAACCCGCCAGACGCACCTGACCGAAACAAAGGTCCAGTGGTGGAAACAGACACCTTCGCTCTAGAATGAGTCACGCCTGAATTAGCGCCAAGTGACTTCGTGTCTCAAAACTATGAGACCTTGGTTGCCCTCATGCAAAAGGAAGCGAAAAAGAGGTCGAGTCGAGCACGAAAGCCCGACTCAACTTTGACTCGGAGTATGAGATATCCCGTCTCGTCATCGGAGAGGCACGGGAAGGATAACCGCCGCCCCGGTGTTTACGAATCGGGAGGAGAGTTGAGAACGATGAAGCGGTGACCTGCAGTATCGGAAGAACATGAAGAGGGCGGCGTACCAATGTCCATGCTAGGCTTGGTAGCCGCATGGTCCATGACAGACTGGGACGACGGCACTCCCAAGTGAGAGCTCTTCAAGCTCGGATTCGAGGGACACGGCGCAAGCGCCGAAAGAAAGGAAGCTCGTCCTCTGGTGACTCCTCGGACAACGAGGACAGAGAAACAGGACACTGGAAGTCCAGGGGAAGATATCGAGACCAGGAGGAGGAAGATATGTCTCTTCCCTGGCGCCGCCAAAAGGTGGACGCGTTCACTCGGCGCATCGGTGATTTTTCAGAAAATAAGAAAAGGCGCAGGCCCTCCAATGTGAAAACCTATGATGGAACAGGCGATCCTGATGATCACCTAAAAATTTTCGAATCAGCCGCTACTATCGAAAATTGGCCACAACCTGTGTGGTGCCACATGTTCAATTCCACATTAGTGGGAAATGCGCGAAATTGGTTCAGTAAGCTTCCACGCAGAAGCATTGATGGCTTTGAAGAGCTGCGGAAGGCGTTTCGCCTGAACTTCACTCAAAGGAAGAAATGCGCCAAAAACCCTGTCGAACTTGCAGGGTAAAAACGCCAGGGGAATCTACAAGCGCTTATGTGGAGCGCTATAAAGATGAGTGCATACATGTCAAGGCATGCTCGAAATACTAAAGATCTCAGGTTCATGAACGGGATCAATAACCCAGAACTCATCAAAAGGTTGAACGACAAGGTCCCCCAAACCTTTGATGAACTTATGAAACGCACGAGGTCCTTTATCCAAGGAGAAGCCGCCGCGGCAGACAGCAAAAAAGGCTACTCCAACTATAGGTCACAAGAACAGTCTAGGAGACAATCCATTGACCAGAGTAGCAACCGCAACAAGAACTACCGCGGCCAGGGGAGCGGACGAGATAATGACAAATATACCCCGTTAACAAAGACTCCAAAAGAGATATTCGCGACGGAAGGTGCGAACTTCCCAAGACCCCCACCAATGCGCACCCCAGAAGATCGGCGTGTGGGGAACGGATACTGCCACTATCATGGACAGAAGGGCCACACCACCAATAAGTGTGTCCAATTGCGCCAGCTAATTGATAAGCTAGTAAAAGAAGGCAGATTGGACCATTTGGTTAAAAATATCAAGGAGGGGAAAGATAAGCAAAAGACTGGGAACAAGAAAGAAGTACCCAAAGATAAGGTTGATACCATCTACATGATACAATCATGGCAGTGAATGACTAGGCAGAAGATCAGCCAAAAGTTTTCCCGCGGAAGCGAAATCTCCTTCCCCACCTTGGCTGCAGACAACGCAGTGGTAGAACCACTCACCATTGAAATCAATGCAGGGGGTCACGATATCCACCGCATTTATGTTGATGGAGGAGCATCCGCAGATATAATGTATGAACACTGTTTCAAACGACTGCGACCTGAGATACGAAGTCAGTTAAGCCCGGTCATGACGTCGTTGACTGGTTTTACAGGAGAAAAGATATGGCCCATGGGGCAAATACGCCTACTAGTCAATGTCGGCAATAAGGAACACTCCACGACAGCCTGGATGAATTTTATGGTGATCAAATCCCCTTCGCCATACAATGGCATTATTGGAAGACCAGGGATTTCAGCCATACGCGCAGTACCGTCTACAGCACATGGGATGCTCAAATTCCCGGTGGAGGGAGGTATTGTTACTCTCTACAATACCACCGTACCACCTGGAGAATGTAACACAATTACATGTGAGATGGCACACATTCCAGAATAGCGCACAACTACAGTACCAAACCTGAGGGTTGCAATTCATCCTGATTACCCAGAACAAGAAGTATCGATCGGGGGATCGCTATCTGATAACGGCAGGGCAGCTGTGTGCGCACTCTTGCAAAAGATCCTGGATATCTTTGCATGGGAACCAAAGCACATGACCGGTGTAACACGCTCGATTACAGAACACAAGTTGAGAATCCACCAAGGATACTCACCAGTACGATAGAAGAAGCGCGGCCAGGCTCCGAGAGCGCGCACAAGCAATTCGGCGAAGTACATAAACTTGTGGATACAGGTATCATGCGAGAAGTCTATTACCACGACTGGCTTTCCAACCCAGTGATGGTCAGGAAAAGTGACGGTAGTTGGCGGATGTGCGTAGACTTCACGGATCTCAACAAAGCATGTCCACAAGACTGCTACCCACTACCAGAGATAGATTGGAAGATAGAATCTTTGTGTGGATACCCACTTAAATGCTTCTTGGACGCATACAAAGGATACCACCAAATCCAGATGGCTAAAGAAGATGAAGAAAAAACGGCCTTCCATACAAGCCAAGGCGTCTATTGTTATACTAAGATGCCCTTTGGCTTGAAGAACGCAGGCGCCACCTACCAGCGATTGGTGGACAACGCATTTGAAAAGCAGGTGGGCCGCAACCTAGAGGTTTATGTTGATGACCTTGTCATAAAAAGCCATACGGAGGATGAATTGGTGCGCGACATTGAGGAAACATTTAAGACACTAAAAAAGATCAACATGAAGCTAAATCCTAATAAATGCACTTTTGGCGCTACAGAAGGCATGTTCCTCGGATATCTGATAGAGCCCGATGGCATCAAACCGTGTCCAAAAAAAAACGAAGGCTGTCATCCAACTTCCTTCACCATGCACGTTGAAAGAAGTCCAATCTCTAAACGGAAAACTGGCCGATTTGAATAGATTCTTGTCCAAATCAGCAGACAAATCACTCCCTCTCTTCAAAACACTCAAGAAGTGTACAAAAAAGGGAGACTTTTCTTTGGACTACGAAGCGAAGAAGCTTTCATACAGCTTAAACAGACTTAGCAGGCTCCCCACGCTAGTCGCGCCCGCCCGGGAAGAATTAATTATGTACTTATCTGGGACTAATGGAGCGGTCACGTAGTAATCCTGACAGACAGGAATTCAGCACAAACACCGGTATACTTTGTAAGCAAAGCACTCAAGAAAACGGAGATTAACTATAGCGCAATGGAGAAGTTGGTCTTGGCATTAGTATTCGCCGCCAAACGGCTGCGCAGGTACTTCCAGGCGCACCCAATAGCGGTGATCACAGACCAACCTATCAAGCAAATCATCTCCAAACCCGATGCATCCGGACGACTACAGAAGTGGAGTGTGTTGCTAGGTGAGCATAACATCTCCTACAGACCACATACCGCGGTTAAGGGGCAGATCCTAGCACCTTCACAAAGCAAGGTGGAACTACAAGAACCATGGATCTTATTCACGGACAGATCTTCATGCGTAGACGGGTCAGGTGCAGGCCTTATCCTCACGAGTCCAGAGGGAATGAAATTCACTTACGCACTGCGTTTTGAATTCACAGCAACAAACAACGAGGCAGAGTATGAAGCCCTGATTGCTGGACTACGCATTGCAGCTCGAATGGGCATACGCAACCTAGAAGCAAATGTGGATTCCCGTTTGGTAGCCAACCATGTGTTGGGCGAGTATGTGGCTAAAGAGGAAAACATGATTCAATACCTCGACAAGACCAAGTCCCTAATCCAGGGCTTTGACAGGTTTACTATCAAACAAGTTCCTAGAGGGGAAAACAGAAAGGCGGATGCACTGAGCAAGATTGCATCCACAAGCTTTGCGCACCTGTCAAAACAAGTATTGGTGGAAACTCTGAAGAGCAAGTCCATCTCGGAGATGGAGATACCCACGGTGATAGAGGAACAAGGTCCTACATGGATGACTCCAATCGTCGAGTTTATAAGCAAGGGCATATTACCCCAAGAGCAGAAGGACGCCCGACGAGTACGGCGCACATCACAGAGGTTTGAACTTCGGGACGGTATACTATATCGGCGTTCATTTCTACAACCATGGCTTCGATGTGTCGGACCCCTTCAAGCAGATTACGTACTTTGAGAGATCCACGCTGGTTCATGTAGTATGCACTCAGGACCACGGTCCGTTGTGGCACGCGCTTTACGGTCAGGATACTACTGGCCTACGATGCACCGTGACGCGCGGGACTTAATAAGAAAGTGTGGCGACTGCCAAGTTCACAGACCCATTCCACGCCAACCACAACAGGAGCTAACACCTATTACGTCGCCATGGCCATTCTATAAATGGGGTATCGACATTGCAGGCCCCTTCCTTGTTGCAGCAGAGGGATTGAAATTCCTTAATTTGGATATAGACTATTTCACTAAATGGATTGAGGTAAAGGCGGTCGCGACGATCACAGGTAACCAGGTAAAGCGATTTGTTTGGGAAAATATCGTATGCCGTTTCGGATTACCGGGGGAAATCATCTCGGACAATGGAAAACAATTCTGTGACAACCCTTTCAAGGAATGGTGCGAGAAACTGAATATTGCACAACACTTCGCGTCAGTAAAGCACCCACAAACCAATGGTTTGGTCGAGCGTGCAAATCGTAGTCTAGGTGAAGGAATTAAAGCACGCTTAGACAAACACAAAGGAAGGTGGGTAGAGGAACTATCGCATGTTTTGTGGGCGCACCGCACTTCAATCAAAATTAGCACGGGAGACACTCTCTTTTCTCTTGTCTATGGGACAGAAGCCGTCATACCAGCCGAAATTGGGATGCCAACTATTCGCACTGCCGAAGTTAATGTTACAACCAATGACGATGAACGGCGTATTGACTTGGACCTGTTGGAAGAAAGGCGCGAGCGCGCAGCTATATGTGAGGCAAGAGCTAAGTCAAAAATGAAGGGATACTACGATGCTAAAGTTCGAAGCGTCTCATTCAGACCAGGTGACTTCGTATATCGCGCCAATGATGCGAGCCACGCAGAGGATACAGGAAAACTTGGTCCGAAGTGGGAAGGACCTTATGAGGTCATTGAAGCATTAGGAAAAGGCGCGTACAAGCTGCGTGACATGGATGGTCGTGAGCTACCACGCACATGGAACATCTGCAATCTCAAACGATGTTATCTCTAGGAACAGCTACGGCCCAGCGCACGGACACTACTGCACTTTAGTATAGTGCTCAATAAATATCCGTGTATTTACATTCTGTTTTACTTAGGCAAATGTCCTTTTTCTTTTTTTTTTACAAAAACTTGCAAGTATTAATAAAACGTCGCGGTTTCTAGCTAACTTCGCGACACATTTCACTTTGTTATTCGCATCTTATTTATGTCTTAACATTGTTTTTATCTTATCTTTTGCCTACATGGCGTGCATGCACTTAATAAACCCACGATGGTAACAGGATGAGTAAACCTACTAAATAACTCGTTGAGTAAGAGGGCTGCAAACCCATCAACATTGGATCATGCATCCTTGTTAAACACCTTATTTTCAAGACGTTGGAATAAGTTCAATACGCATTCCACGATGGATGCGCAACAATGCATACTGTGCGCGTTTAACAAACTAGGAATCAAGACTCTTGACTCCTTCATATGATATTTACAGTACGCTGCATATCAAACCATACACGATTATGATACAAGTACTTAGAAATTATGTTTTAAGTATGTTAGATCATGACTTTCATACACGATTATGGACTTCATATATCCTTCGCGCTCATACAACCGATTGATTCTTAGACAACGAGAACGTTTTTCATGCATAGACGGATAACTAAGTACAAAATTATAAGTCGCAACCACATTCAGATCAACACAACTTCAACAAAAGGAAAATTTTATTAAGGACCACGAGTTCTTACAAAAGGATATTTACAAAGAGGCTATAACCTATATACTATTACAACGCCTAAGGGATGAGCTCTCCACATGGCTCGCAGCGTCCCCAACCTCCTTCAGTTTCTTCAACAAATCAGAATCCTGGCGCGATACCGTGGCAACACTAACAGGTACCCCATCAGATCTAGGGAGATGCGCTGCGCCAAGACCACACAGAATGGCCTTTCCCTTAACACCCTTCTTCTTTGCAAGCCTCGTAGCATGAGCTTCTAAGGATTCCTTCAAAGGAATTTCCTTCTCAAGTGCGAAAGGGTTCAAGATGTCGCAGGGGCGAGCAAAAATAGGCACCTGCAGCTGTGACTCATCAGGATTCAAAAAATAGTCCGGTTGTACCTCTGCACCATCAACACGATGGCGGGCCAAGGTCAATCCCTCCATAATCACACCTATGGGATAATCCTGGTCGCGCTCCAACTCCGCAATCAGAGGAAGCTCCAACAGCTTCATCTTCTCCATTGCAGCAACCAGATCATCATACGCTCGCTCATTATACCCGGGCACCTGCGCGGCAGGCACTTTCAAAAGACAACCCTCATGAAGCTCTTCTATAGCCTTTGTCGTGCCACGCGCTAGCGCGCACTTCACAACCCCCCCAAATGCGTCTACCACCTCTCGAGATTCCAAGGTACTGAGGGCAGCAAGGCGCAAACCATGGCTGATAAGCCACCTGCGCTCGGCGATAGTGGAAACCAGCTGAGGATACAGCTCTTCATCGTACTCAATGTTGAGCTTGCGAAATTTCATCTCCTGTTCCTTAAGCATTTCATCCACAGCTTCACGAAACTTTCCCAACCGGGAGAAGTGCTCATCCTTCCCCTTCTCCAAGTGATTAACAGCCCAAACGCAAGAAGCCTTGTACTCCTCCAACGCGGCACGCTCCTGGCTCACTTGGGTCAGCAACGCCATCTTTTCCCCAGCAAGTTTTTGGGAATAAGAGCGCGCCGACTCTGCTTCAACCTGAGCACTAGCCAAACGTGCCTCCAGCAACTCAATTTGTTTGTCCTTCTGCGCGCTCTGGCTACTCTCTCCAGCATATCTGGACTTTAGCTGCGCGACCAATGTAGCCTGGTGCGCAGCAGCCAAACCAAGCTCCTCAACAAGTTGGTCCATTGGCACATCCCCAGATGCCAATGGATCGGCGCCTTGGTCCTCTGACGCAGGAGGGTCGGTGCGAATAGGACTTGCCTTGGGTGATGACTCCATAGAGTGCCCAGCAGTACTCCCAGCAGTATCAACACTGCACGCAAACAAAGACATTTTATGATTATCTCATCAAACAATTAAGGATGTACTACGTACTTCGGCGACAGTACTTACTATGGAGGAGTAGTCTTAGTGGCAGAAGGGGGCGATACATCGTCTGATGACGACTCCACATCAAGAATGACGGGACATTTTTTCCTGGATGAGCCTGCGCCATCACCACCCGCCGCTCTCTTACGCTTTATCCCCTGGCCCGCATCCTCTGGTTCTACCATAAGGTCCTCAACGCTCTCCGTTACGTCTGTGCGCGCAGGCTCCACTAAAGGGGAAGGTACCCTAGGACTGGGCACGCTTTGCAGAGGGACTGCCTCCAGCGCCACGGAAGATTCACCCACCGGTTCCTCTAGCTGCATCTCCATGGTGCGCCCCGCAGTAGCTTCCAGAATAGGGACTTCCCCCTCCCTCAAAGGACGCACCCCCACAGTAACCTGGCGAGGTTTCGCCAATTGCACAACACTGAACAAATCCATCTCTGCGCAGCAAGAAACAAACAAAAACAAGTTATATAAAGTACAAAGGTGAAAAGAAAGGCTCACATTAATAAAGCAAAGGAGTGCGAAGGACGAGCACCCACCCTGATCATCCGCGTCTAAAAAGGTTACCTCATCAGGTCTATCGAAATAGTTACGACTAATGCCCATGTGCACCAAAAACTCCTCGGGGGTAGGAATTGACGGGAATACGATTGGCGTTTATCGTTTCCGCATCATCAGCGCTGTATGTTCCAGGGAGGGGGCGCTCATCCTTCGGTAGCGAACTCTGGGTATAGAAGGCGAAACGCCAAGGGAACACCGCTTCATCAACCCAGAAAAAAATTTCCCTCCAGTTCCTAAGCACGTATAGTTTATCGGTATAACATTGCAGCCGCCATGCGCGCTTAGCAAACGAAACCCATCCGTTCGACCACGTCGTGTGGTAAAACGCGCGGAAAAGGTAGATAGTGGGGTTAATCGCCAACAAACGGCCGTTAACCTCGAAGTTTGTTATTTTTGCTGCACCTATACAGTGCAGCTGCGATATGTGCAGGCGATGGTAATTTAATACGTCGCACAAGAATAGGGATATGGGCACACGTTGATTCGCAAATTCGAAAAAACGTGTGTATACCCCTACTTTCCCTTCGGGGAAATCCGCTATTGACGCTTGCGCAGCCGGAACCACCGGATGCAGCGCCATCGGGATATAATATTCCGAGGTGAACTCACGCAGTTCATCTTCGATCATATTGGATGCAAAGTCAGTCAAACCACGAACCATGATAAGGTTTCAAATGCGCACGCGCTATTACCTTTGAAAGTTTAACGGTTTCTTGGTTGATATTTTGAGTTTTCAACAATGGCGGAAATGTTTTTTTTTTACTGTGATAAACACAGTAAATGGGAGGCGGTGGTTTATATAGGGTTTCACATCCATGGGATGCTTGCCACGTGGATCCCACTTCCTCCAAACGTGTGGCTATCAGTTGCTGAGGCGGGAAAGCTTTGAAGCTTCTCCGCTACGCCTCGAAGAATTTATGGGCTACAACTATTAGTCTAGCATCCGCGGGTTTCATCCTGCGCATACTAGACTGGGGGGACATGATGATGTATAGTCCGCATTCGGGTCACGAACCCGACCAATGACCGCTACTAGCGAGCCCAATACGACTGGGCTAACCCGATAACGGTTTGGGCTCACGAAGGCCCAAACCCGAAGTTATTTATGGCTTTGGATATCGGATATCTCTTATTTTTGGAGATATGTATTCAATGACCGACTTAGGCGGGATACGCCGAAGGTTGGGGAACACGAAACCAATAAGGATTTCGTGTGTATATAAAGGGCATCCAAGCCTCATTAAAAGGTACGATCTTAAAACCTAACTCTCCACTAAACCCTAAAACCGATTACTTACTCTCACGCCAGAGGATAATCGTGGGAGACAATCCCACGATAAGCCTAACGGTGTTTTCTGTTTATTTAGTGCGCAGGTCTCAAGCATCAAAGTCTAATTAATACGAGAACCGGAGTCCAAACGAGGAACGCCCAACTTTTGTATCAACAGTTACCAATAACACTAACAATCGGATGATCAACTTCAACTGTCTTTTTCTCTTCCTCGACAGATAAGGAATTTAGTAGGTCAACGTCAGCCCAGTTAAAACGCACGAAAATGTGTCATGAAATATGTAAATGAGAATACACATCAAAACAAAAAGAGAAATGAAACATACGGTCTCTTTATCAGACTTTATAAACTCCATCCAGATTTTCTCCTCATTTTCTTTAGGGAGATTCGTGGTTGGATCGTTTGCGAATAGCATACCTGCTGAAAGAGAAACTTACCAATTAAAGTTTTAACTCATTTGTGAACAAACAAAGATAACCCACAGACACACACATCAATGAATTAAGAAAATGGCCAAAAAAAGAGTAAATTAAAACCACTTCCTAACACCACATTCAGATCTACCAAGGGGATGGGCATCGCACGATTTGGGATCTCCTTCACAGTCTCGCTTTTTTTCACATGAGGGATCCAATGAAATTCAGGAGAAATAAGAATTTCCTTGGGAAACTTGCATATAGGGTTGAGCATCGGGCCGGATCCCGACCCGTCCCGACCCGACCCGCCTAGTCCCGATACCGAGTTAACCAGAAAATCTAGCCCGATCCCCGACCCGATTGGTAGTCGGTTCGGTTCGGTATTAGTCGGGTAGTTTCGGTCGGTTTCGGGATAAATGTGTCCAGCCCGATTATGATTTCCATTTTCAACTTCAAGCAATTTCAATCCCAGTCCAGCTTTGCTTGCAAATATCGTGTACCTACAATTCCATCATTCTTTTTTACATCATTAATTCATCATTCATTCATCATTCTTTTTTACATCTTTTTTTTCCTCAGTCCAAAATTCCACCATTAATTCATCATTCATTATACGCTTGCTTTTTTTTTGATGAATACCAAAAGAATAATGAATACATCAATTCATCAATTACTTCAAAATACAATCTAAACTATATAAAACATGTACACATACTTACTTCCATTATATTGTTTTGTTGAGATGAGAATGATTCGTATGTTGGTATAGAAGAAGAGATTGATTCACCCCTAGTGTTTGTGAGATGACATTGGTCATTCGTGTTTCTTGAGTTCTGGAGTTCTTGATTCATACGACTTTGTGAGATTGAGATGAGAATGACTCTTTGTTTGTGAGAAAGTGAGATTGAGATGAGAATGAAAGTGAGATTGAGATGAGAATGACTCTTTGTTTGTGAGAAAGTGGAAAAAGGGGCGCTGTCTTTTACTTAACCCTATTATTATTCGGGCTGGCGGGTTTACTCGGGTTGGAGTCGGTTTTTGTCCCGACCCGACCCGATACCGATACATTTCATTTTTACAAACCGAGTCCCGAACTTTTTATGTCGGTTTCGGTTTCGGGTGCAATCGGTTTGGTCGATTAGTCGGGCTTAGTCGGTTTCGGTCGGTTTTGCTCAGCCCTACTTGCATATGTATGTACCCGGCTGAATATGACCAAACAAACATAAACCAAATCAGCATATAATATTTTAAAGATGGAGGGATATTATTGTCATTAGGAGGCAGGAAGACAGTCACAACTCTACTTGAAACATAAAAGTCATAAAATGGTAAACATTATCAAAGTTACAACGGACAATTCACAAAATCTGATAAACATCTTTATAATTCCAACTTTGTTCAATAACTAATATATGTATCAAAATTAAATTTTTATTTTCTTTAAAACCATATCCAGAGACAATTCATTTATACATTGTTTAGCGAAACGTAATTTTTGCAAATCTGAATGTGTTTTTCTATATTCCAACATTTCAAAAAGAAGAAAAGAACAATATTCGTTGGCCAATATGCTGGAAGGATAAAGAAAGTTTAGCTCACCACTTCAGACAACAACAGACCGAAAATAATAAAAAAAACATAACTAATGATAAATATTCCACCTGAATCATCTGAACCACCTTCTCCTCATGATCCCACCTGTGCCAATAGTTTTGGATACTTCATCTGATTACTGTTGACCAATATCACAATGTAAAATCAATTAAAAAAACAAAGACAAACAAATGAGATATTTATATTGTGCGAAAATATAGTGATAGAAAGTAGACTAACATGCAGACTTGTGTTTATGTCTTTTTAGGCCCTTTTAGACTTTAATGAACAGTGAAAAAAATATAGAAACGTAAACTCGTTGGCTTACAAGCATTGTGTGAGAAAATGGCAACTAAAAAGGCAAAAATTTTGTTTTATAAAATTTTAAATGCATACATAAAAAGGCATGGGAACATATGTTCTCCAGCTAAAAGGAGAATCCTTCATCCTCTTGCGGTAGCGAGCAACAATATGAATCACCTTCTCAACTGAATCCATAACGAGATTAGAATCCTTGTTAATGTACAGGTGTGGCTCCAAATTCTTGATAGCAGTTGCTTCCTTATGCAGCTTTCGTAAATCATTCAAAAGTTTAGATAGAGCCCCTATCAATACAGACCAACATAGAATAAACAAGTTAATGAACTTGCTTGATGGCTAATAAATTTGTATATTTAACATTAAACCATTAAGGCAATAAGAAAAATGAACAAAATGTGCATATGCATATAATACCACGTCCCTTGACAATCTTGGTTCCCTTTGGGGTAATGTCGTTCTTGACCTGAAGAAATGAGCAAGAAGCAAATCAAAAGATGAAAATAGACAGGATAACACTTGAATAGCTATGTATTCCGATTTGTTGTTTGAGAAGAAACCACCAATAGCACGTAGTTGAAAAGTGGGGGTAAAAGACATGATTAAAACTGGCATTTGGACGTAACAAAGTCGATTTAAAAAGTCAGAAAAGAAGTGTAGTTCTAGGGTAATACAGAATCTTTGGTGTTTTGGTAAATTTCAAGTTTCATTATCATACGTGTACTTTTTTCGTGCCACTATATGCTACAAACTCCCAAATTGTATCCAGACATCATACCTATTGTTGACGTGTCAAGGGCATTTTGGTAAGTTTTAGGTGTTAATAAGTATGATATCGGGACACAATTTGAAAGTTTGTATATAGTGGAACAAAGATAAGTACACTTATGATAATGGAACTTAGGGAAAGTACGTTGCTATTTTTATGACCCAAATCCTAAAAATAATGTGAACTTGTAATTTGATATAAGTCTCTGCTAACAAAAATTAAAATTCACATAATCTGAAAAGTGGACTTATGGTCACTATGTCTAATGACAAATGATATGGGATTAAAGTTAAGCTACATTGATTTGTGTCTACCAAATAAAGTCCTCAGTCAATATACTCAATATCTCACGCTAAACATAATATCCGAACTTGAACCTTCTAAAATCAAGTCTAAAAATAATATTGATTTCAAATTATTCATGGAGTGAGAGAGAGAGAGAGAGAGAGATATTACCATCAGATCTAGCAAAAACCTGTTCGCCAAAATCCAACAGACAATATATAAATTAAAACAATGTGAAATCAATCAATTGAATGAGTGAAAGCTATAAGTTATAAAAAGTACCTCCTGCGCCTCTTCTTGCAGAGCTTATCATTAGCTGCTGTTGAACTACCTTCTTCGTTATTACTGTTTAACAAATCACAGTTGGTCTAACAAACAAAAACACATATGAATGAATGTGAACATGTAGTGAGTAAAAGTATGTACCAGCTCTTCTTCCTTCTCTCCTTGTATACGTGATTCTTCATTATAGATAGTTGTTCTGCAGAACTCTAATTTGCAGAAGGGGGGTATCTTTTTCTTTACTTATTTCTAAGGTAGTATTACTATTTAATTATATAGTTTTCTGTTATCAGCAGACAGAAATATAAAATCTTTTTTAGTAAATTACATTTTCTGTCCCCCTTGAGTTTGATTTTTGAACTTTATACAACAAGAATCAAGATACATGTAATTTACTCGCAAAGTAACTAATTAGATAAACCTTATACGTCAACATTTTTGTGAGTGTTATACAATACTTATACAATACTTCAGATTACTGTCAAATACTTATAAGTACATGATTTTAAATCAAGGTCTTTTTGGCCACAAAAGAGTAGCTTAACACGCTATTGTAAAATTTGTCTTGATGTCAAATATATGTATGTTTATCATGTATATGTATGCATGTATAGATATTGATGGGTGGGTTTTTTGAGAATGCCGAGTATGATTTCCAAGGCTTTATGACGTTTACGCTTGCTTGTAGGGTATAACAATACCATAAACGAAACAAAGATAACACAATGGTATTAACAAATTGTTGGATAACAAGTAGAATGAGACCTTAAATAGCAAACTGAGAATCCTTTGAATCAACAGATACATGAGAAAAAGTATCATTCCTACTATTACCACCAACACCGTGGAAAGACTCACCAGAAACCAACGCTTGAAGCAGCTTTGGTGGCGGAGGAACCTCCACTTCCACCACTCCTTCTAACATCTTTACTACCATCCCCATCGTCGGTCTTGACACCTCTTCATCTTGTATACACCACACCGCTACCAAACCCACTCTCACCACCTCCTCCATGTTATACTCGCCACCAAGTCTTTCGTCCACGACGGCTGCCACATCGCCTTCCGCTATCCTCCTTGCTGCCCACGGTGGAAAAAACCACTTGTCGTTACTCTCACCGCCATTACCACCATCTGGTGGGCCCTCCACATTCCGACGACCCCCTAATAGTTCCAACAAAGTCATCCCATAACTATACACATCTGCTTTCGTGGTTATAGCCACACCAGATATCCACTCGGGTGCAACATAGCCCCAAGTTCCTCTCATTGTAGCCAGAACCCTACTAAAATCTCGCCCAATCAACTTTGCTAAACCAAAATCCGACACCTTAGCAGAATAATCTTCATCAAGCAATATATTTTCCGGCTTGATATCACAATGTAAGATACAATTTCTACATTCTTCATGTAAATAAGCAATCCCTCTGGCCGTTCCAATTGCAATTCTAAATCTAGCATCCCAATCTAGATTCCGACCACCCGTTTTCAAGTAAGAACTCAAAGGACCATTAGGCATATAATCGTAAACAAGTAGTCTGTGTGACTCTTCAGAACAAAAACCCCTTAATCTAACAAGATTAACATGCTGAATGTTACCAATCGTACATACCTCTGCTCGAAACTCCTTTTCACCACCACCAGGTCGATCCAACCGCTTCACCGCCACAAGGGTCGAATCCACATTTCCACTAAACACTGCCCCAAACCCACCATGACCAAGCTGATCCGAAAAGCCATTAGTAGCCGTCTCAAGCTCTTTATACGTAAAAACCTTCAAATTCGTAACAGGAAACACCGATTCCTCCTCCAACTTCTTCCTCCTAACCATCTTCTTCCTATAAAACACTAAACCAACAACCGCAAGCAACAAAACCGCCACTGAACAACTAACCACACTAATCAAAACAACCACTTTCCCACCGATTTTCTTCCCATTAACCCCTCGTGACACCCTAACACTCAAAAACTCCTGACTTATCCCAATATCCGAACTCGAATTCCCCATGTTCAAAATCTTCCCGAAATAATTCTTACACGAACTCGTCTTCACATTATACGACAACCCAACACACGCGCAATCACCCAAACACCTCCTCTCACACTCACTCCTACCAACCCCCGAAAACGTCCCCATCTTCTCATAATCAAACGAAACATCCCCAACAACCTCAAACTCATCACCTTCACCACACCCCTCCCTCCTACACCCACCCGAATAATCCCCGGCAACCCACCCGTCCCCATCAACCACCTCAAACCCATCCAAACACTCACAATAGCCCACATTCACACCACTCTTACAAAACCCTAAATCCCCACACACCCCATAAACCCTACACTTACTCTCGGGCTGTGACCAAAACATGTTCCAGCTCTCAGTCTGCGTTGACCAAGTGAACTGTTTGACTTGACCAGAAAAGTCAACGGTAAACCTGGTCAACGGCTTAGTTTGACCAACCATGTTTTCAGTAAACCCAAACGACGCCGTTTTAGTAAAAGGATTTATAAAATAAAATTTATAAATATAAGGCAAAGTCATCTCAGGGACATTAGCAAAAATAGTACCAGTCCAGTTCCCAGTACTCCAGTAACTTTTTTCTTCACCGTCAGTAAAAAGTAACTCGACCTCACCGTAATCCGGTGGACGCAGCCTCAGCGAATACTTCCCCATAGAAGGATCATTTTGACTTTTCCAACAAGTCAACGTTTGACCAACACTCAAATTCATCCCTGGTAAAAAAGTATCACTTGGGTAGTCAAAGCTCTGCCATAAAATCACCCCAGTACCATTTTCACCGTCAGTAACTACCAAGTTACCGTTTTCCAAAAGGGCTAGTTTTGGGTCTGTAAGGTTAAAAGGTGAAGATGTCCAAACGACGTCGCATTTGGAGTTGACGAACTGGGTTAGTGTTAGGGAGTTTTTGGTGATGTAAAGGAAGGACTGGTCGGGTGTTTGGGTTAAGGGTGATTGGCGATTGGCGACCCAGATGTAGGTGGGTGTTTGGATGGAGGAGTAGGAGATGGCTAAGTAGGATTTGGAGTGTTTGGTTGTGAAGAAGGAGAGTTTGAAGGTGTTGTTTGGGGATGAGAGGGTTGTGGTGTTGGTGAGGATGAGTTTTGATGATGTGGTGTTTGGGTCTAGGCATGGGGTTGAGAGATGGAATGAGGTTGCTAAAATTAGAAAGAAGGTTGTTGTTATGATGGTTGTGATTGTAGACATGGTGGATTTGATTGCATGGTTTATTTGAGTGTTGGATTTGGTGAGAGTGGAGATATAATGTGTGTGTGTGTGTTTTTGTTGGAGTGTTTTGGTGTGTGTGAGAGAAATGAGGAGAAAGGGGAAGGTGAGGGTGGGGGTGTGCTGGTAATTTTGAGATTTTGTTTTGAGTTTAATTGCATTTTTGGTTTATATGGTTTGGTTAAATTGCAGTTTTTAAAAACTTTGAAAAAGTGCAGTAATAGTTTTTGTTTTGAACTTTGGATTGCATTTTTGGTCTTTGGATAAAATTAAATGATGAAAATAACTTTTGTTTTTTTTAGAAGAAGACAAGGATAATTTAGTCATTTCACATCGATCAGGACCAAAAATAGAGACTATCGTTGCACTTTTTCAAAGTTTTTAAAACAAAAACTTCAATTTGGCTAAATAATAAGGACCAAAAATGCAATTAACTCTTTCTTTTTTTTTTCTTTTTTCTTTTTCCAGAATGGGCACTTGTGTTCAAAAGATTTATTGCTTTTGTAATTTTTTAATTTTTTATTTATATGGAATATGTTAAGTTTTTGTGCTAAAAACCTGGAACTTTTTGTAAAGATATGGATTTAGCTTTGGCTTCTTTTATGAAAAGGTTGTTTAAACAATGAGAGTGAGAAAGGAATCAAGATTTGAGAAAAGAATAAGTTGGGTATTAAGAAATAGAAACTCTAATTTTTGAAAACTTTGCAGTAAAATATGTTTGCTTACACTATAGCTAATTGGGTTTTAGATACTCATATAAATTCTACTGTCGATGAACTTGTTTGTAATTTAACAAACTTTTCCATACTTGCGAATGTTTATGATAATTAATGCAAAAATGACCTGAAAAAGAAAAAGTCGTGTTGCAAAAAAAGCCTACAAGGCCGATTGATCGCCACCTAAGCGTTACTAAGCTACCAACCTTTTTTATTTATGTAAATTGGTCAAACAAATCGGTTAACCCTGGTCAACGACTGTCAACCATGGTCAATCTTGTCAGAAACTTGTAAATCTTGCTGGAAATGCCCAAAACTCGCAGTAAACTAGTTTTAATCTCTTAAAACTAGTTTTAGTCACTTATAATCACTGCTAATATTTATTACAAGATGTTACTTAAGAAAAATCTTGCCGGAAATACTCCAAACTCACTATAAATACTCAAAACTTTTCAAAAATACCAATTTGATTAATCACCGATTAATCCTGTCTAGACCGATTAGAAGTTACAAGAAGGTCGACCGCTCGTCTACCGATTCACGATTTTTGCAACCTCGAAGAAAAGTTAGCGCAAGAGCATTCGTTTTGAAATGCTTATGAGCTTTTAAAGTCGAAAAATTTAAATACTTAAGGGGGGAGGGAGTGGTGCTCGAGTACCGAATCGGGTACTTGAACCCGATCGGTAACACCGATCTTTGTTCGTCGGGTAGCAGATTTTGGGTACCGAATCGGGCTTTGAAGCCGATCGGTGAGAGGCCAAATTATTCTTTTAATCCAATAAATGATTCTTTGGGTGAAAGGAGTGTTGGGTATTCGGGTTGGTTTAGAGCAGTTCCATCGTTAACGCCGAAACGGCGTTATACCCACAAATAACGGCGTTGTCCCGTTATTACCCTTGGAAGTGTGTTTGTGTCACGGCGTTAGTCCCCTTGCGTTACCCCCTTAACGCGCGTTAAGGGGCAGAAAAAAAAAAAAATTTTCAAAAAATTTTCAAATCTAGTCCCTCTAACGGCTACTAGCCGTTAACTTTTAAAAACTTTCAAAACCACCTTTAACGGCTAGAATTTAAATATATATATATATATATATATATATATATATATATATTCAAAAACCTTTTTTTACCACTATAAATACACAATTAAAACACCATTTTTACTCACACTTCCACTTCTAAATCCTCTAAATCCTCTCAATACTCTCAATCTTTCAACATCAATTAACTTCAATGTCGGGAGGCAACGACGATACTTTCTTCAATCTTCTGAATGATGGGTGGAATCCCTCAAACCCGGGTTCATCATCTAACCCGAACGCTGGTTCATCTTCAAAGCCCAACCCACTAGGCTTATCAAGCGAAGAAATGTGGAAACAACAACAAACATTACTGTTTTGGCAACAACAAAACCAACAAAACACCTTAAACTCCAACTTTCAAAACCTACAATTCACACAACAGTCACAACAATCACAAACTGAAACACAAGATGTTGCTGAGACACCCACATCTCCACCAAAAAAAAGAAAATGTCGTATTAAGCGAAAATCCAAAAAATCCAAAAAATCCAAAGACCCCGAGCCCGAACCAATTGATTCTGATGATGAGGTTGTCGTTACCAATCATTGGAATTCAGCAGAGGAAGCATTACTTGCAAGGTGTTACATAGCTGTTTCGGAGGATCCAAAAGTTGGAAAGTGCCAACCTAGAGATACGTTTTGGTATCGGGACAGAAACGTGCTACCAAGAAAGCAAGATCCGAGACTACAACAAGTACTGGGGGAACAAGCACCGGAGGAACGAGCTCGTCAGCTTATTTCACCGAAACTATGGCAAACGAGTTTCGTTTGAAACGAAGTCTCCGGCGGCGTGTCGGGCCGCAGGAAAAAGATCTCACAATAACCCGGTTGGAAGAGATCAAGTTTTTGATGACGCCTACTGAGGGGCAAGATCCAATGGTCGTGCAGTGGATCAATGACGAAAAAGATCGAATCATCGCAAAATATAACTTGAAACCTCGTCAGTAGATCGTATTTCCTTTAATCTCGTATTGCATTGTGTTTTTTTTTTTTTTTTTTTTTCGTTGTATTTTTTTTTTAATTTCGTATTGTAATATGTTTTTAGTTTTAATGAAATGTTTGTTTTAGTTTAATAAATGAAGTATTTGTTTTAGTTTAGGGGTTGAAATTGAAAATATGAAATATTTTTGGTGTTATGGTGTTATTGGGATGTTATGGATGAGAGTGTTTTTTGGAGATGTTAATGTTAAATGTTAAAGCTGATGTGGCGCTGACGTGGACGGTGTTATTGGTGTTATGGTGTTATGGATAGGAGTGCTCTTATAGCAAGGAGAAACAAGAAAAAAGCAAAGGGGTTTATGTATTTGGAGGACAAGAAGAATCAAAGCTGCTAAGTGCTAAACTATTGATGGTTTCACTTTGGAGATATGAAGAACAGAAGGTAGTAAGTATTTGGTGTCGTGTGTTGGTGGTTAACGTAGGATGATTTATGAATGTATTTGTGTTTTACTTTGACAAAGTATGATATAGATTTAGATTGTGTTTTAAGTTTTGTTATTAAAAAAAAAATGGCAATTCGGTTACTAGGGTACCACTTCTTCCACTTAAGGTAGAATTGGGTAGTTTTGAGTTGGAGTATTTTTATTGGATAGAGGTGATGTGACAATTCGGATACTAGGGTACCGCTCCCTCTCCTAAGTGACCAAACTCAAAATGTTGAAAATTTAATATGATGGCTATTTTGAATAAAGAAACGTGATTCTACTATTCTAGTCTTGGATATACAGTTGCACGGTGGCAGACAAGGGGATCTTCGAGCACCGAAGTCCTCTCCACACCTACTTTCAAGATTAAATAATGTAACGTTAAACTTTAAAAACTTATGCCTCCAATTAACAACTGTTAATAGCTTACGCTAGTTTGACTCTAATTAACAACTTACAATAGTTTGACTCTAAAAAAATTAGGCAATAAGGACATCTTTATATCACTTTTTACACGTGGGTCTCTTTCAACAACGAACTTCGTCACTAACTTACTTTAATAAGATAATCAACTTCTTTATCAAAACGTATCTCACAAAAATCATTTAATAAACACACACGCAACAATAAACCTTCAAGACTCGATCGTCTAAATGACCGAGTTCTTTCTAATTTTATTGCAGACGGGTCTTGCATGGGTGAGTGTAATAACACGCGTGCTATTCTGCCAACAACAACACGAAACAGAATTTTTATCCCGTTATTACACCTGGTCTTATGTATTTAACATGAAAAATGTCATCATCTGTTAACAAAAAGTTTATTACTACCATTCAATATTTTATTTCATGTCCGACAAAAAGATGCATCTGTGCACAAATTTAAAAAGCACATATATTTATCTATTTTAAAAACATGGATTTCAACTTTTGAGATTAAATAAGTTAGCAGATTGCACATGCTGTGAACAACTTTTGAGTAAGGCTGTCTTTGTTTTTTTTTTTTTTTGCCTCTTAACAGCGTCTGAACGGGCAAAATGTCTGAATCGGTCAGACATTTTGCCGTTCGACTCGTTTTTTTTTTCGTTCGGGCGTCTGAGCGGCGTCGAACGGAAAAATGTCGAATCTGTCAAGACCTGAGATGGGTGTCTTAACGCGTCTGAATGCTTCTTGTAGACACAAAATAACCAAAATAAAAAATAAAAAAAATCCCGTTCAAACATGCGTTTTTTTTCTTCGTTCAGATGCGTTCAGATTCAGACATTTACGCATCAGATTCAGATTCAGACGTGCAGTTCAGATTCAGACCCTCTTAAAAAACAAACACCACCTAAAACATAAGATTGGTGCATGATGAGGTATTTGTTGACACCTTTGACTTAAGCATGTCGACTATGCATATTTTAATCAACACAATAAACGATCCATAACTTTAAAACTAAGGAAATACGTGTATCAATATTTTCACAAGTATTTAAATTATATTCTGAAGAATACTTTTTTCAAAGTGTTTTCATGTCTACTATGATTAAGCTTTTAGAACATTATATTGTTGTAGTTTTCATATTGCTTATTAGTTGCTAATGTCAAGCACATCAACAACAATACTTAATATCGTTTGATTGGGATATGAAGAAACTTAAAGAAACAAATCATACTCTTATCACAGGTTAAAACCGAGAATAGAAAGACTGTTTTCAGAAAGGATTCTGACAAATATACGCATTATTGGAATGTGGGAGTTGAATATGACTAAAGGTGTGTGAGCCATTAAACATTAGAATACGTTTTACGTAAAGTTCAAATGTGACTCGTTTGGACACAAAATAAACTAGACATAAAATTTGCTTGTACTAATCCTTATGGTCGGTCTAATAGAAGGATCTGGAAGGGGATTAATGTGTCTAGATACATTGCTGATAAGAAGGAAAAGAGGAGTTGTGATAAGGCTCAAAATTGGAAGAGTTCTAAGCTTATCATAAATGTGTTTTAGCCTTATCATGAGTGAGATTTAGAGGCTTTATAAACCCTCCTATCTTAGCTCATTCATACGACTTACACACAAAAAACACGTAGAAATCATCTCCTCTATTTCCAGCCGATTGAAACCTAACTCTATCTAGGGTTCTTGGTTATTGGTTTTCACTTTGTCGCCTATTGCTTGCATCTTGATCCAAGGGTGGTGAATAGGTATTTAGTTTGTGTTCTTACAATTACAAGTTGAAGCAGAAAGCCAAAGATACTTGTTTGTTTTGTTGCGTTCTCAGATAGGAAATGAGAAGTCACATCAGGCAATTTTACCCGATATCGGACCATACAAAGGTTTAGATCTTGGGTGGTTTTCTAGTTCTCGGACAATAAACGGGTTTTGGAATATTTGGTTTGATCCGGTTTGAGCTTCAACACTTGGTGTTTAGGTATACGTGAGATACGGCTAGCACTCCGGGCGTATTTGTTTGACGTGTTTGTGTGAGCACTCGTAGAGGTGATTGTGTTAATCACTTGTTTCATTTGATAGTGTCTACGAGGGTTAGTTTTTCTTTGTTCCTTTTTATCTCGTTTTGTTTATTATACGTGTTAACTATAATTGCTAAACTAGATCCATTATCCGTTGTGTACTCGTAGTTAAATGGTTAACTATATTAATAAATCCCAACACGCGTCAACGTGGACGTTGCTAATTTCATACTCTTGCCGAAATTCCGTGAGCAATCCGGTTTTAAGGCTTTAACAACGTTAGTCCAAGAGTTTCCCATGTTCGGTATATGAATAAAAGCTTTAACCTTCAACCAAACCTAGTGCGAAAATGACCAATCAAAAAATAATTAAGAGTGGGTATCTTGCATAACTTTACATAAAGGACAACACATATCCTCCATGTTCGCCGATGTATCAACCTCTTATGCTAGAATCTTTTCTGAGTCTTTGTTGATGCATAATCTGGCGCGGGCAGGATTCAACGACTCTCCCTTGGCCGTTAGTCGTCTTCTCGAGCCCTAGTAGACCTGTCAACAAAGAGAACCCGTTAGGAGTGGACCCGAGGCCGTAGCCCCGGGGTCCACCTCCGACGGTCAAGTTAGTATGCGATGTAGCATAGCCAAAGTTGTTAGGGTTAGAGATAACCTGTCATGTATATATAGGACATGGATTAGGGTTTAGGCGTAGAGTGGGCCGCTGTCATCCGGGCCTGACCCATTCCTGGCCCAGTCCGGACTATACGTCCACAAGCCCCCCAAGTCTAGTATGAGATAGCGCATGGCTATGTTATGCTAGACTTAAGTTCTGATGGCCGCGTAGGTGAAAGTGGATCCCGCATGATGCATCCTGGATAAGGGCGTACCTTTTGTACCAGTAGCGACGCAACATGGTGCGACAGAAGACGTGCTTAGTAGCAGAAGTGCGCTGTGCTGCGACAAAGAGGTGCGACGAAGACGTGCTTTAGCAGAAGTGCGCGCTGTGCGACAGAAGACGTGCTTCTGTAGCAGAAGTGCGCGCTGTGCGCGACAAAGAGGTGCGACAGAAGACGTGCTTCTGCGCATAAGTGCGCGCTGTGCGCGTCTTTACAACCGACAGAGGACGTCTCCCCTGCAGCAAAGGTGCGTGCGAATATTTAAATCCGTCTTTGTACCGAGCTTGCGTTCTGCTTCCAAATATACTTGCGTGACGCGTACGGAAACAGTGGTAGCTTATACCCTGGTAGCCCCCCAAGTTTGATGGTGCTACTCGTGTAGGAGCATTAAACTTATTTAATCTGCGAAAAACACTGAATGCAAAGATTAAAAGTATATGTCGCGAATCGCAGCATATAAAACCTAATTAATTGAAATAATAGACAGCACATAGCATGAGTAATATATTGCGCATAGCATAAATAATATTTAGCACATAAGAAAAGTGGCAGTGCGCACCCGTCGTGGGATGCGTACCGACGAAATAATTAATTGTTTTTTTTTAATGTATAAAATAAAAACTCGGATGGATGTACCGTGACCGCGACTAATAGACGCAGATGGATTTATCGTAACCGCATAGACTCGAACGTTTGTGGATGATCGAGATGTTTATACGTTTGTATGGATATTTTAGATATCGATAAATCAGATGTTATATTGCGCACCACGGCATTTGTCCAATTTGTCGCGCATCATGGCGATTGACTAGCATCGTTGTGTTCGCGCGTCGCGTTCTCTGCGAAGATGTGCGAACGCACGGCCTAAAGCGGGTAGATTTATCGCGACTGCGTTGTTCGAGCGCGAACAGGCGTACCAATCGTAAAAACAGTATCTGCGCGAATTAATTCGCGGCTAAAAAATAAAATAGCTCCGATCGTGCGGATATTTTCTTAGGTCCAATCGTGCGGACTAAAATATAAAATAGGTCCGATCATGCGGACTTTTCTTTTCTTGTATCTTATGTAAAGAAAATCATGAATCGTATACATGTGATATTAGATGTTGGTTCACGTGAAGTAAACAACTAATAATGATAATTATAATATTATAAAAATAATAACATCATGATAATGTATATTTTATTAACAAGTTGTACGCATCATGATAATTAAATAAAAGTAAATACATGATAATATTTTTATAATTATCACGGATGGCTTGCGTGAGCAATATACCATAAAGGTTTACAAGCTGTTACCTCGTTAATAAAATATTTACGCAGCTAAATTGTGGGCATCGGAATAAAGGTTTTAGAGTTACCGAGTATTAGAAACTGATTCTGCGTTTCGGTAATATGAGAACACGAAGCATAATTTATTCGTGATCCCACGGATGGCGCCAACTTGTTGATACATAATCTGGCGCGGGCAGGATTCAACGACTCTCCCTTGGCCGTTGGTCGTCTTCTCGAGCCCTAGTAGACCTGTCAACAAAGAGAACTCGTTAGGAGTGGACCCGAGGCCGTAGCCCCGGGGTCCACCTCCGACGGTCAAGTTAGTATGCGATGTAGCATAGCCAAAGTTGTTAGGGTTAGAGATAACCTGTCATGTATATATAGGACATGGATTAGGGTTTAGGCGTAGATTGGGCCGCTGTCATCCGGGCCTGACCCATTCCTGGCCCAGTCCGGACTATACGTCCACAGTCTTCAACCATTCACCAATAAGAAGCCAAGTAAGAAAAGCATGACGAGGAATACTTTGGGAAAACCACACTACGTCAAACCAATCAACTGTTGGTTTTATGGATATAAATTAGTAGACGTGAGTTAGGATCGAACTCGAGACCACGGGATTGCACACTTTGCGTATGAGAATTAAAGTTAATAATTAAATATAAATGTTGTATTTATTTATTAATTAAACGAAATAATTATAACGGACGTTAAGTAATCAAGTGTAATGGACTAACGGTCGTTAAATAGAATTGGAAAGGACTAGATTACAAATTAATATTGGGAAGGTTCCGGAATCCCTTCGGGGACACACCACCGATCAAACTCAACTCAAACTCAACTTGTTCTCCAAGTTTAGTTGAGTATATATACAAGGCTAGGGGTCTTGGATTTGTATATCTCTTGTACTCATAAGCTAAAATCTAAAGTAGTTTGTGTGTGTTTTTGCTTGTGTTCAGTCGACAACCACACCAAGGGTGTCGACACATTGCTTTTCCAAACTCAAATTGTTTTTTTTAATTAAAACTAGCATTGCTTTAATTCGGTATAGTACGTGTGTACAAGAAAGTGGTACTAATACATTATTGTTAGTATTTTTGGATTGAATTACAAAATCGGTAAGGGGTAATTCACATAATCCTATAAACCCTAATTAGGGTTAATCCAATTACTAGTTTTGTGGATTTGATTCTTGTTCGGCTAAAATCAATAAAGATACACATATTCTTGTTTATGTTAATTAATTATTCATTAATCTTTCCTATACGCTTCCGCATGTATTCTTTGATGTTTTGTGTTTTATTATTGATTGTCATGATATATAATTATAACAGTGGCATCACGAGTCATTGGTTTTAATGAGTAATTAATTCCTAAACGCGTAAATAACGAATATTGTATGTTGTTTGATATGATTATTCTAGGGTTTTGGTTTATTTTTTTTATGGGTCGATTAAAATTTTTTTATATGGGGCGTACCCCTTTTTTTTTGGTCGATCACTATTTAAAAAAATTTAGGGTTTTAATTGTTATGTTAACCTTATCGAAACTTAGAATTAATATATATGTTACATGATAAATTCATGAATAATATGTTATGTGACATGGAATTGAATGCGAGCTTGTGACTTAATTGAATAATTGTTATGTTATATCCATGATGATACATGCATTTTGTCATGGATAGTTGCTTGAATATTGTTTAATTGTTAAGATATTTTATCACATGTTTATTTTTGATAAATCTTGAATCGGGGAAGACTCCAATTATATATATTAATGAATCAATTATGTGCAATTTGGTATATTTTAATTAAGGGTTTACGCAATCGATTCGTCGATGTATGTGGCTCACTTTCAATTGAGAAAGTGAAAGCCCTAATTAATATATACATTAATTAACTTAGACATTGATTATTAATAGGTTTTATCAAATAAGTTGCATGTGGCTACTTGTTTACACGTATTAATGGTTAATTATGTGCGCATTGTTTTTAGTTATTTATTTTTTATTTGTTTACTTGTTTGTTTATTATGTGTGACAAGTTTTAAGCAAAGAGTAATTTTGAATAGAAAAATAATACGGACTAAACAATGGTGAAATTTGATTTGTTTTTGAAGATTTAAGTTTTCAATAGTTTAATTGATTGATGATTTTGGTACAAAAAGTGATAACGGCTTACCCAATTTGACGGACTGTGTGGGGGGTACAAGGAGGGGAGCACATTAAATTGTGACCCTAAAGAAGGAGGATATTGCTTCAGCGCTGACCGAATTCTCCGCTTCCTTGCGAGTCAAATTGGAGTTACCAAGTAGGCTATGCGTACAAAATCATCTTAAGGGCGAATTAGCTTTAATTCCATGCGCCACTTCGGTGGTAATTATCCGAAACACTATGTCTTTAGACTTATGCAAAAGTACGGTATAATGGATGATAATTAAAGGTAAATTCCTTGATTGGCGAAACCAATACCTCAATCAAAACTTTGATAATTTGATCTTTATGAATTGGTTAATAAAAAGTTTTTTATTAAAATTTATGCTACAAGATGAATGCATGACATCTATGTACATATTTGATTTGACTACATAAAATCAAAACTAGTACCCTTTATAAATTAAGTTTGTGCCATCTAGTTAAAGGAACACTTGAAGTTTCGATTTACGTCATGTCAGAACTTGGCGAGATTGTGATGGAAAGGTAAATCTTTATGTAAAGTCAGACCTTACATGAACATATTTGCAGTTTTTTAAGTTAGACACTTAAATTGAGTAGGAAGTGAGACCTGGACTCAAGGCATAAAATGTGATAAAACATGTTTATATTTGCAATAGCGTTGGATAAATCCCATAATGATCTAGGAATTGAAAATTGTTTGCCAATTATTGTTCGACAGATTACCTTATTATATGATTTCGTTACTAGCAGATCAACTGATGTAATGAACCTATGATAATTTGGATCCTAGTTTTCGAGAAAATTATATGGTTATATGTTTATATTACCTTGGGTATATTTTATTTTCTTGAAAAGTTGTATTATCGAAAATACTAATACTTGAACTTTTTTCTGTAGAAATGGCTCAAAACAACGATAACACTAACACTGCGCTAAGTTATGCGTTCAAAAGTTTTTTTGATCGAGAAAAGTTGACTGGCTCTAAGAATTTCAATGATTGGCACCGCTTTTTGAGAATTGTCTGTAGAGTTGCTGATCGGTTGGATTATCTGTACACGCCTTGCCTTGTTGAACCAGCACCTGCCGCACCTGAAGCGGAAAAGGCTGCTTGGAAAATTAAGTATAAGCGTCATAACGATGTGGCTTGTCTTATGTTGGGAACGATGGAACCTGCTCTCCAAAAGCAGTTCGAAAACAACTTCCCATTTAACATGCTCAATGAACTTCGAACTATGTTTGAGAAACATGCGGCTGTCGAAATTTATGATTTGATCGATGCATTACACAGCTGCAAGGAGGGAGAGGGTAAACCCGTAAGTGTTCATGTATTGGAGATGAAAGGATACATGGACCAATTATTAGCACTTGGCAAAGTTTATGAAAATGACATTCTTTGTGAACTTGATCAACAGATCCCTTAACAAGGATTTCAATGGTTTTGTTCGGAACTTCAATATGAACTGCGTGGGGAAGATAGTTACTAACCTACACGCATTGCTAATTGACTATGAAAAAGGGTTACCTCAGAAGGCTCCTACTCCCCAGGTACTTGCTATTCAGGGTGGAAGGATAAATAAGCCAAAACCGCAGCGTGCGAACAACAAGAAGGGAAAGGGCAAAGGGAAAGTTGATAAGGGTAAACAGGTTATGGCCTATCAACCAGAACCCAAGAAGTACCCTACTCCTAGGAAGGAAAATCCTAAAAAGGATCAAGCATGCCACCACTCTAAGGTCGTTGGGAATTGGAAGAGAAATTGTGCTCTCTATCTTGATGAATTACGGACAAATAAGATGAAGTATCTTTGGGTCCTCGGGCGCCTGTACTTCAGGTAACTTATTTGTAATTGAATTATTTACTCTAAATCATAAAAACTCCTGGGTATATGATACTGGATGTGGTATTCACATTTGTAATACACTGTAGGGGTTTAGAGTGGAGAGGAAGCTAGCCTATTGGGAGCAATATCTGCAGGTGGGCAATGGGGCACATGCAGCTATTGAAGCCATAGGAACGTTTAGTTTAGTATTTCCTTCGGGCTTAGTACTATTATTGAACAATTGTCATTACGCACCTTCTATAATTAGAGGTGTTGTTTCCTTTTCAGTATTGTTGGATGATGGTTTTACTCATACTATTTCACGTAATGGAATTTTTGTTTCTTTAAATGGTGTATTTTATTTTAATGCGATTACTGTGAATGGTGTGTTTGAAATTGATGTGATTGGAAATGAATCTAACAAAATATAATAATTCGATGTTTAGCATCAATAAGAAAATGAAGTTGGACTTGAATTCTTCTTATATCTGGCATTGTAGACTTGCTCATATAGGCAAGGCTCGCATGCAAAAGCTACAGCACGAAGGGCTTTTGCAAAATATCAATGATGAATCATTTGATAAATGTGAGTCATGTATATCTGAGAAGATGACGAAGAAACCTTTTCATAGCAATATGGAGAGGGCGTCTGATCTACTCGGTCTTATTCATACTGATGTGTGTGGACCACTTAGACATGTGTCAAAGAGAGGTGCTAGCTACTTCTTAACCTTTATTGATGATTTCAGCCGTTATGGTTATGTTTATTTACTTAAGCATAAACATGATGTGTTTGAAACATTTAAGGTTTTCAAAGCAGAAGTAGAGCTGCAATTGAGAAAGAAGATTAAAGCTCTTCGATCCGATAGAGGAGGAGAGTATCTAAGCCAAGAGTTTAAAGATTACTTAGCTGAGAATGGAATTGTCCAGAATCTCACTTCTCCATATACTCCACAACAAAATGGTGTATCTGAGAGAAGAAATCGTACATTGTTGGACATGATACGATCTATGTTTAATCTTACTACTCTACCTTTATCCTTTTGGGATTATGCTTTAGAATCAGCTGTTAGCATTCTGAATATGGTTCCCACAAAGAAGGTTGATAAGACACCATATGATATATGGCATGGTAAAGCTCCTAACCTGTCTTATTTAAAGGTCTGGGGTTGCAAGGCATATATTAGACGTGACTCAGCAGATAAACTTCAACAAAGATCTGTAAAGTGTATCTTCGTAGGACACCCTAAGGAAACTATAGGTTACAACTTTTTCTATCCAACTGAAAATAAAGTAATTGTTGCTAGGTATGGAGATTTTCTTGAAAATGATCTCGTATCTCAATAATTCAGTGGGAGAGTTTATGATTTGGAAGATGATCATGAAGATGCATTACCTTCTGAAAACACTAACGTACTTCCGGTAGAACCTGATAGTCTGGGTCCTCCACCAGAAGTTGAAGTGATTCCCGTTCTTAGATCTGTAAGGTCTACGCGTGCACCTGAACGTCTATGTCTTAACGTAAAGGTTGAGTAAGCTATGTTAGGAGATCTTGGAGAGCCTACTAGTTATAAAGCTGCCATGGCAAGTCCTGAAAAGGACAAATGGCAAGCTGCAATGAATGAGGAAATGCAATCCATGAGAGAAAATGAAGTCTGGGAAGAGGTCGATTTACCTCCAAACGCCAAGGTGGTTGGAAGTAAGTGGCTCTATAAAATTAAAACTGACATAGATGGCAATATACACATCTATAAAGCTCGTCTAGTTGCGCAAGGTTTTACTCAAACTTATGGCATAGATTACGAGGAGACTTTTTCTCCTGTAGCAGACATTAGAGCTATTATAATTCTCATAGTTATAGCAGCGTACTATGACTATGAGATATGGCAAATGGATGTCAAAACCGCCTTCTTGAATGGTCGCTTAGATGAAGACATCTATATGAAGCAACCTGAGGGGTTCGTGAATCCACAATTTCCAAACCGTGTATGCAAACTTCAAAGACCCATTTATGGATTGAAGCAAGCATCGAGGCAATGGAATAAAAGATTTGATGAAGAAATCAAATGGTATGGATTTATTCAAAATCTTGATGAGCCATGTTTATATCACAAAGTTAGTGGGAGTGATGTAATTTTTCTTATCCTTTATGTCGATGACATATTAATTATGGGAAAAGACATTCCAAGTTTGCAAAATATTAAGGCATATCTTGGAAAATGTTTTTCCATGAAGGATTTAGGAGAAGCTGCATACATTCTGGGAATCAAGATCTACCGAGATAGGTCAAAGCGGTTAATTGGTTTAAGTCAAAGCGCTTACATTGATAAAATATTGAAGAGATTCAATATGCAAAATTCCAAGAAAGGATATTTGCCGATGGAAGTAAAGCATGGCATATGTAGCGATATGTGTGCTTCAACACCTGCTGAAGTGGCATGCATGCAGAAAGTTCCTTATGCTTCGGCAGTAGGATCTATTATGCATGTTGTGAGATGCACAAGGCCAGATGTGTCGTTCGCTCAAAATATGACCAGTCGATATCAACAGAATCCAGGTGAACTTCACTGGACTGCTGTTAAACATATTCTAAAGTATCTTAGGAATACGAAAGATATGTTTTTAGTGTATGGTGGAAATCCAGAGTCCAGACACAAATCTTGGTGTTACAGGTTACTGTGATGCGTCCTGGCAGTGTGATAAAGATTCCACAAAAGGTGTAGATTGGCGGGAACACCCTGACCCCAGGTGCCTTTTGACACCAGCCATTGTCCACCCCACAAGGAATAGCTCCGGTAACTCTCTTGGCCTAGTAGGGCACCAACTGAAGTGAGCACGAGCCAAGACTCGGACCCCTGAGCTCTTATTCCACAAAGTCTCTCCAGTGTGCCCATAGATTTTGCGGAGGTGGGTACCTATATGAAGCAAATGCCAAGGATGGGACTTGAACTTGGGTCTATTGACTCAAGCACAAGTGCTCCAACCATTGGACTAATGCTCCATTGGTGGCAGTGTGATAAAGATGATACGGAGTCTCAGATGGGTTATGTCTTTGTCATCAATGGAGGAGCAGTTGACTGGAAGAACAAGAAGCAGAGTACGATTACGATGTCTGCGCGAAGCGAATACATAGCTGCCGGAAGCTGCAATGGAGGCATTTTGGATTAGGAAATTCATTTCAGGGCTTGGTGTTATGCCTTCAATTGAATCACCTATTGATACGTATTGTGACAATTCTGCTGCAATCATATTTTCCAATGAACACGGAGTCATGAAGGGCACCAAACATTTTCTAAGGAAGTATCACTATGTTCGGGAACAAGTCCGTGAAGGTGAAATAAATCTATTGAAAGTTCACACTGATGACAACTTAGCTGATCCATTCACTAAGGCTTTGGCTAGAGAAAAGCTTGTTGGATTTGCCAATGGAATTGGACTTCGTTTAGCTAATAGTATCATGCAGAACTGTGATTAGTATTTGGATAAAGGATATTGTAAAACATTTATTATTTTGATGAAATAAAGTTTTGATTATGTTTATTTTCATTTAAAATATTGTTGTCCTATATTTGCATGTTTAATCCATGAGTAACTAAGTTATTCTAAATTGTCCGTTGTCGATTAATGATATGGGAGTATCATTAAACTAAGACAAATATGATAGTTGTGGTAGAATATACTTGAAAGTATATCGATGAGAGTGCATACCATTTTCAGATGATATTCAATGAATTGAATATAAGACTTATCCCAACTACATAATTTATTTTGTAGATATTGTTATAAGTAAATTATGAATAGTTATCCTCAGACTTGAGATACTAGATAAGTGTCATGAATGTAGTGCATTTCTGTGGAGCAACTTAACGTTATACGTAATGGCGGTAGTCATAAGGGTTGTTTCGGAAGCATTACAAAGTTTGTGGGTTAGTCTCGTAGTCAAGATAGAATTTGTTCCTTCAAATTTATTTAGAGTTTAATACTGTTGGGCCCCTCGTAGGTTGACAAGATGTTTGTGCGGCCGCACCCAAAATCTCCTCTGAATATGTTCAGAAGATTTGGTAATCTTGGTCAGTCACTTAAAACGAAAAACAAAATAATTGAATAAAGAATTACTTAATTCCATATCTTTATTTAACGTGGTATTAGAAACAAAAAGATAATAATAATAATGAGAAATCATTAAAAGGTTTTCCAGGAGCCTTAATCGAGTTGTACTAGAGGCATCGAAGTGTTGCTAGACGCTAACCGATGTGATCACTCTATTAAGATATATCCAAGTGGAAGCTGTTGGTTTTATGGATATAAATTAGTAGACGTGAGTTATGATCGAACTCGAGACCACGGGATTGCACACTTTGCGTATGAGAATTAAAGTTAATAATTAAATATAAATATTGTATTTATTTATTAATTAAACGAAATAATTATAACGGACGTTAAGTAATTAAGTGTAATGGACTAACGGTCGTTAAATAGAATTGGAAATGACTAGATTGCAAATTAATATTTGGAAGGTTCCGGAATCCCTTGGGGGACACTCCACCGATCGGCCCAAGGGGTATCCCAACCTATCTCAAACTCAACTTGTTCTCCAAGTTTAGTTGAGTATATATACAAGGTTAGGGGTCTTGGATTTGTATATCTCTTGTACTCATAAGCTAAAACCTAAAATAGTTTATGTGTGTTTTTGCTTGTGTTCGGTCGACAACCACACCAAGGGTGTCGACACATTGCTTTTCCAAACTCAAATTGTTTTGTTTAATTAAAACTAGCATTACTTTAATTCGGTATAGTACGTGTGTACAAGAAATTGGTACTAATACATTATTGTTAGTATTTTTGGATTGAATTAAAAAATCGGTAAGGGGTAATTCACATAATCCTATAAACCCTAATTAGGGTTAATCCAATTGCTAATTTTGTGGATTTGATTCTTGTTCGGCTAGAATCAATAAAGGTACGCATATTCTTGTTTATGTTAATTAATTATTTATTAATCTTTCCTATACGCGTCTGCATATATTCTTTGATGTTTTGTGTTTTATTATTGATTGTCATGATATATAATTCCAAAATCAACCTCATTCAACCTTGGACGAAAATCGGCTTTTTAAGAAGAAGTCGCGTCAGGTAGATCAAGTGTTTGATATTATTTTCTCTACAACGCGTTTGAAGTTAATCACTCTCAAGTTTAAAAAGTCGACATTTGTGGCTCGGATGCGGAATGATTGGAAGCTAGAGACGCGTAATTAGTTATCTCTTTGGTTGTGTATTAGTTGTTTGGATGTTGCGATGTTAAATATTACAAGAGGCCATTAGATAAACTAATGGTAATTGAACGTTGAATGTATTACTGACTTAGAGGTAATCTTTTAATAAAAAAACTTGTTTATCTATACTTGAACTAATATATGTCTTTTAAACTTTTTATTTAAATATATGTTAATCAATTTTTTTTATATAAATTACTTATGTTGAGAATTAAATTTATTATGTTACTTTAGAAGCTTAAAAGGGGAAGAAGATGAGGTCTCCTTTTTGTTGACATATCCTGACTTCTTTATCTTGATTCTTATCCTATTTGACTTTTGTGTGACTTATTTATCTTGAAATGAATGCATGTTTAACAACATCCTTACAAACCGTTTATTTGAGTTTTTTAGGTTATTGTAAGAATCCTAAGAACCTTTGAAACTAATCTTTTAAGCTTTTAGATAACTTTTGTAATTGTACTTACATTATCCTTTGAAACAAAAACAAGAATGATCATGTAACATAAGTTGTATTAATTTATCTAGATTGCTTTAAAGGAAGAGAATAAATTTTGGAAAAAGTGGAAATATCAAAAAGACGAGATACCTAAGATAGTAAGATACTCCAAAGATATATCGTCATGGGCTCCAATAAAAGAATGTCCACCACTTACATATCTCACCATCATATCATATTTTGACCTTAAGATGAAAAGTAGCCTAACTCAATAATTGTTTTTTGTATCAATGCAAGTGATCATTCGCATCTCTTTTATTGGAAAGAAAATATCTATAGAGATTGTTGGTTCTACAAATATATGGAACTTTCACCAATTTTTGTACAATACAATAATGATTTGCATGACACAAAACATAGATATTTGAATAATATTACATCTAAGACTAATAGTGATAAGAACAAACCAAAACCACCCCTCACATCATCACATTAGCGTAACATTAGCTCTTCCTATTTCAGACATCACCAAAACCAAACTTAAACCAAACACTCATAGTAAGAAGACCAAACAGTTATTTTTAATCGCAAACAAACAAAATATAACGGTAATATATATGTAACAGTAATAAATTTTAAAACACCAATTTTCACCTATAAATACTCTATTTTTACCTAAACAAATTGCATACATTTAACACAAATCACAATTTTAATACACTTTTTCTTTTCAAGAACCATGGCGTGTAATCTCCCACATACTGTCGAAGAAATCAATGATGGCGTTCAGAAACTGATTGACGGCGATAACATTCGCAAGAAAAAAGTTTACGAGGTACCCGAGATGTTTAGCAACACAAGAACCTTGAAAGAGGATATTAGGAAACAATATGCGAATTGCAATGACATTTCGCCTGAGAGACGTGCTGTCATTTAGAAATTTTTGCATAAGGAAGGTGGGAAAGATTACGAGATAAAGAAAATGTTTGGGAAATGTATGTCACAAACACAAGATAACATAAGTCAAATAATCCGTTGGATGCATAAGGAAAACATCGTGGGTGGTTCGCCATCACAACAAGCAACGCACGAACCCGTGTCTCTCATTTTTTTCATTTTCACTACCAGAGGAACCAATTGATGAGCACGGGTTTACTGAGAAACAGCTATATCAATTTATGCTAGATGATTAGGCGTTAAGAGAAATAGAGGAAGAGAAAGCAAAGGTTGATGCAGAAAACGCAAGGCGTCAACAAGAGTTGGACGAGTTATTTAGGCAAGATGAAGCTCATGGTGAGTTGTTCAGGTTCGAAGTTGGAAATTATCCTGATTATGATTCTGCATGTGGGGAATATTCAGATTAAGCTATGTTTATGTATTTCGTATCATATTGTATTTTAGTTTGTATGTTTATTTTCGTATCGTATGTTGAATAAAATGTATTTGTTTTAAATGTCGTTTTTTTTAATGAACTTTTTTTTCTCTTTTTCTTTTTAATTGCCATCTGATACTTTTTTTTCTTCAATTCATTCGATCCACATGCAGATCAAACAAATTGGGAAGGGGGAAGAGGGGGGGGGGGGGGGGGGGTAACACCTTATTACGTTAATAGCATCAAGTGCCATTAAAAATACTTCATGACGCATTTTTTTGTGTTACGTCAGCTTTTGTGTTATAACACAACTCTTTTACTCATACCATAAAAAACACACATCTCATAACATGCAATCACATGCCATTTGGGACCTTTTTTTTTTTTTTTTTTTTTTTTTTTCCATCATTTGGACCCTACTTTTTTTCCATTATTCATTGTTAAACGCTTATTATCGCATACGCCACCACAATGACAAATTCGATCCATCACCATTTTTCTGGCGCGGACTGGATTCAACGACTCTCCTTGGCCGTTAGTCGTCTTCTCAAGCCCTAGTAGACCTGTCAACAAAGAGAACCCGTTAGGAGTGGACCCGGAGCCGTAGCCCCGGGGTCCACCTCCGACGGTCAAGTTAGTATCGGCGTGATGTAGCCAATATATCTTAGGGTTAGAAGATTGTGTACCGTGTGTGTTACCGTTAATGAGGAGATCCAGCCATGTATATATAGGCATGAATTAGGGTTTAGACGTATAGTGGGCCGCTGATGCCGGGCCTGACCCATTCCTGGCCCAGTCCGGACCATACGTCCACAAGCCCCCCAAGTTTAGTATAAGATAGCGCATGGCTATGTTATGCTAGACTTAAGTTCTGATGGCCGCGTAGGTGAAAGTGGAACCCGCATGCTGCATCCTGGATAAGGCGTACCTTTGTACCAGTATGACGCAGGCATGGTGCGACGAAGAGCGTACTACGTAGCGAAGTGCGCGACAAAGATGTGCGACAGAAGACGTGCTTCTGCGCATAAATGTGCGACAGAAAACGTGCTTCTGCGCATAGGTGCGCGCTAAAGATGTGCGACAGAAGACATGTTTCTTTGCATAGGTGCGCGCTAAAGATGTGCGACAGAAGACGTGCTTCTGCGCATAAATGTGCACTAAAGATGTGCAACAGAAAACGTGCTTCTGCGCATAGGTGCGCGCTAAAGATGTGCGACAGAAGACGTGCTTCTGCGATGTGCGCGTCTTCAAAACGACAGAGGACGTCTCCCCTACGGCAAGTTGGTGCGAATATTTAAGTTCGTCTTCGATCTGCTTCCAAATACACCTGCGTACGCGAAAACGGTGGTAGCGTATACCCTGGTAGCCCCCAAGTTTGATGGTGCTACTCGTGTAGGAGCATTAAACTTATTTAATCTGCGAAAAACACTCAATGCAAAGATTAAAAGTATATGCCGCGAATCGCAGCATATAAAACCTAATAAAATTAAGCAATATATAGCACATAGCATGAGTAATATAATGCGCATAGCATAAATAATGTAGAGCATATAAGAAAAATGGCAGTGCGCACCCGTCATGGGATGCGTACCGACGAAATAATTAATTGTGTTTTTTTTTCTTTAACAGATGGACGTACCGTGACCGCGACGAATAGACACAGATGGATTTATCTTAACCGCATAGACTCGAACGTTTGTGGATGATCGCAGATGTTTATACCACGGCCTTTGTCCAGTGCGCATCATGGCGATTGACTAGCATCGTGGTGTTCGCGCGTACGCGTTCTCTGCGAAAATGTCATAACGCATGGCCTAACGCGGGTAGATTTATCGCGACTGCGTTGTTCGAGCGCGAACAGGCGTACCAACCGTAAAAAACAGTATCTGCGCGAATTAATTCGCGTCTAAAAAATAGCTCCGATCGTGGTCGTGGTCGTGGGTTCGGGTAGGAGCATTAAACTTATTTAATCTTTAACGAGGGACGAGATTCCCTTTATCTACACACGGAATCCTTATTGGTTCCGTGTTCCTCAACCTTCGGCGTATCCCGCCAAAGTCGGTTGGGAATGATAATCTTCGTATTTAGAAGATATCCGATGTCTATTCCTTAAATAGATTTGGGCTTGGGCTTTCGTGAGCCCAAACGCTTATTGGTATTAGCCCAGTTCGTGTCGGGCTTATGAGTATTGGAAATCCATAATCATGTATGAAGATCATAGTATACTTAAGAAATAACTTCTAAGTACTTTATCATAGTCGTGTATGTTATGATATACAACGTACTGTAAATATCATATTAAGGAATCAAGTGTCTTGGTTCCTAAGTTGTTAAACGTGCACCATATGCGATGTGGCGCACCCGTCGTGGGATGCGCACAAAACTTATTCCAACGTCTCGAGAACAAGGTGTTTAACAAGGATACGTGATCCGGTGTTGATGGGTTTGCAACCCTCTTACTCAACAAGTTGTTTAGTAGGTTAACTTATCCTTTTACCATCGTGGGTTTATTTTAGTGCATGCACGCCACGTAGGCAAGAAATAATAGGTTCGATCGTGCGGATGTTTTTCTTTTAAAATAGGTCCGATCATGCAGACATTAAACTTGTGTATGCCGTATGAGTAGGACGATGCATTTTATTCGTGTCCCACGGATGGCGCCAACTTGTTGAGACATAATCTGGCGCGGGCAGGATTCAACGACTCTCCTTGGCCGTTAGTCGTCTTCTCGAGCCCTAGTAGACCTGTCAACAAAGAGAACCCGTTAGGAGTGGACCCGGAGCCGTAGCCCCGGGGTCCACCTCCGACGGTCAAGTTAGTATCGGCGTGATGTAGCCAATATATCTTAGGGTTAGAAGATTGTGTACCGTGTGTGTTACCGTTAATGAGGAGATCCAGCCATGTATATATAGGCATGAATTAGGGTTTAGGCGTATAGTGAGCCGCTGATGCCGGGCCTGACCCATTCCTGGCCCAGTCCGGACCATACGTCCCTGAGACATGAGGGCCGACGTTGTGGCTTAGCCAATGACGCGCGCCAAAACCAATAATAAAACCATATATGATGCTCTAATAACTAAATAATTAAACAAATATCTATATTCCTGTGGTAGATATACACTAAAAACCATTTAACCATCTATGTATCTTTTCTTTTACCAAGGCTTTAGTTAAACCAACTAGAAACATATTTGGTACGTTTAAGGCAAAGTATTTTGAAATGAATAGTGTTTAGAATAAAAAACTTGTTTGACAATACGCAATGAAAACAAACACTAAACTTTTATTGTTAACTTTTTCTAATGCTAATTTAACAATTATTAAAATTCTTAAAGTTGTTTCTACTTAATCAGCTCATTGTAATTTAATTACATTTGTTTTACCAAACGCTTTTATAAAGCAAACTACTTACAACTGCTAACTAATAGTCTACTACCACTTATACCGCTAATTCAATTTCCATCAAACATACTCATAAACTAGTCTTATATGAGTGACTTACTAAAATGTCGTGAGATCAACATTTTAAAATGAAAAATGATTGTTGAACCTACTAATCATGCCTACAAATGAATTTAATGATTTGATTGGTTGATTTAAAAAATTGATTTGTGAGAATTTAGAGAGAGAAAGTATTTAATGCAATTGTACAAGTGATTTATGCATTAGGTATATATTTAGGCTTGTGTTGTAGGTCTAAACAGCATTACTCTTTTAAAATATGTAGTTAGTTGATATAAAGTTTGTTTGAATTACTTGTCTTTCTAAAAAAGATAATAGTTCTGTAGAATTTGTGTTATCTCATTAACCCTTGGTACTAGGATTGATATGTAGGATTACAGACTAGAATAAGGTATTGAAATGAAGGAATATTTTCATTCACAGCATAGTTATTTGGTTTATGGGTTTGACATCTGAATATGGATATGAAATCTTAAAGACAGGCATTTTTTATACCGATAATGGGTTTACAAACCCATTTTCATGCCCATATCCACAATTATTCCCATGTACACACCAAACGCCCCCTTTCAAATTTCACTACATAAGTTACAATACAAGAATCTAACCATTTCCTTTGTAAATATTGTTTTGATGACAATGCTTAAATGCTTCTTAAAACAAAACCCAACCAACTTTTTCAAAAAACAGTTAATAACAACCCAAGTTAGTTACCACAAACCTAATTTTTTTAACTGTTCTAATACTTTAAAAATCTCAGCTAAAAAGGGTCTTTATATTCAAGGGAAACAAATACATTCACCTATAATTAAGCTAGGTTACCATAACATATTATCATTACAAAATGATCTCTTAAGTTTTTATATAAAATGTGATAAATTTAGTAATGCCCATAAACTGTTTGATGAAATGCTTGTGAGAAATATTGTCACTTGGAATGTTATGGTTCGCGGTTTCGATACGGGTTTTTGTTATTTTAGAAGAATGTTGGCAAATGGGGTTAAGCCGGATAGTGTTACTTTTTTGAATTTAGTTGGTTTGGCGATACGCGTAGGCTGGGTTGGGATGGGTGGGATGGTGCATTGTTGGATTGTGAAGTTGGGGTTTTGTGAAGATTGTTATGTGAGTAGTTGTTTGGTTGATATGTATGGGAAGTTTGGGTTGGTTTGTGATTCGAGAAGTGTTTTTGATGGTGTGGTGGTGAAAGATTTGGTTTTGTGGAATGTGATGGTGGCGTGTTATGCGCTGAATGGGTTGAGAGATGATGGTTTGAGAGTACTTTGGATGATGCGGTTGGTGGGTGTTAATGGTGATGAGTTCACGTATACGAGTTTGGTGAATTGTTGTGCTAGTTTAGGTTATTGTGGATTGGGAAAGGGGATACATTGTCTTGTGGTAAGGTTTGGGTTTGATAGGGATGTGGTGGTGGCTAGTGCGCTTATTGACATGTATGTGAAGAATGAAAGTGTTGTTGATGCTCGTAAGGTGTTTAATAACATGTCTACAAGGAATGTGATATCTTGGAACACTATGATTGTTGGTTATGAACAATGTGACGATGGTAAGGAAGCTATGAAGTTATTAATGGAAATGTTGCGACAAAATAGTTTCCCTGATGAACTGACTTTGGCTAGTGTCGTTAGCTCGTGTGGAGATCTTTCTTTAAACAGTGAAATAATACAACTTCATTCTTTCGTGTTAAAAACTGGGAGTGTGTCATTTATGTCGGTTTCTAATGCTCTTGTGAACGCATACTCCAAAACTGGGAACATAGCTTCCGCTTTAAAATCATTTAGCTCAATTGAAAGACCTGATATTGTGTCATACACTTCTATGATTCAAGCATATGCATTTCATGGTCTTTCAAGAAACGCTATCAATCTTTTCGACAAAATGATACTGAAAAGTGTACCAAAACCCGATAAAATCTTGTTTCTTGGTGTTCTTACTGCATGCAGCCATTGTGGATTGGTAAGTGAGGGTCTACATTACTTTGAATCAATGACCAAAGATTATAATATCATTGCAGAAATGGAGCATTATACTTGCCTAGTTGACCTACTTGGTCGAGCTGGTCTACTAGATGAAGCTTTAAACGTTCTGCTTTCAATGTCAATGCCACCTGGACCCGACACACTAGGAGCTTTCATTGGACATTGTACGGTCTACAAAAATATTGACTTAGCAAAATGGGCAAGTGAAAAACTTTTCGTGTTGGAGCCAAACAAGAATGTGAATTATGCTCTTATGTCAAACACGTATGCGCATTCTGGGAAATGGTTAGATGTGGCTAAAGTTCGTAAGAAGATGCGGGATAATTGTTGTGTAAAGGTACCAGGCTTTAGTTGGTTAGAGGTTAATGGAGAGGTTCATGGTTTTGTATCTAGAGATGAAGCTCATCCCCGATGCTTAGAGTTGTACAATGTGTTGGAATCACTGTACAACTTAATAGCTGTAAATTTAGTTTCTAGAGATAAAAAAGAATTAAAGGAATCAATGTGACAAATTGTCACAAATTTGCACTCACTTAAGGGTATGCATAACCATAACAAAAGAGAATATTCAGGGGACAGGGGTTGCATTGATCTGATATCGATTATTCTATTTGTGCACGCTATAAAAGTTATATCTGGGTATGCATCCAGATCATGTGAGTATGGCTCTAAGTACTTTCAAGGTGAGTGTTCTTTTGCGCCTAATATAACGCTTTTCATGTTACACTACTTACTTAAGTTTCTTTGACAGGGACGTGATTTGTGATGCTAAGATAGATCTTGGACTGCAATTTTCAAATCTACATTATGACTCCAATATGCATTTTGACTCGTTCCCGGTAAATTATCCGTACTTGTCATGTGTGAGTCCATGATGATGTGGAAAGGTGACATGGCTGACCAAAATTTCACCCACTCTTGGAAGTAGTTGGTAAGTACTTTTATCCAAAAGTTCTCGATCATTTTATCAATATCTGACAAATATGAGTCTAGTAATATGCCATCTACTTTGTTTGTGTAGTCTTTGTATCTTGGGTAACTATTTTTTCCTTGAAATCTATTGAAAGTCACAAGCATCGGGTAATTTTGTTACATTGTTTGGCCAAAAATGTTTAAAAACCAAAGATGATCAAAATGGAATTTTGGTGATGCAACCGGTTTCAACAGTTAAACGAATTTCGTGCTCATGTTTGGCTTTTCATTATAGAGCCGAGGTCAGTCTATAAGCTCAAATTTAAGAAGGGTTGATCCCTGATCGCTGTAAGAACTAAGAAGTATTAAAATGGTTGGAAACTGATAACTTATATGTCACAACTCATCTATATTTAGGTATGTGCTCTATACCAAATGCAGAACTGGATTTTACACCCATGTTGCAATTTCACAAGAGCTATTCACAAGAAGTGTAGAGTTAGGAATGTGGTTTAAGTATTGGATCCAAGACTGGAGATTGGAGAAGAAAGCTGCGATCAATTTGGTTCTCGGAGAGACACTATACTTCAATCATGAAGAGATGTGCTGTGATATCTTCTTGAACATTCAAAATGATCACATAGAATGAGTAGCTTCAGACATTGTGGCAAGGAAAAATCTTGATGAAAGTAAACATTAATCACTGAATATCGAATACGATCATTCGGTTAAGTTGTTGCCAATATAATAATCTGATATCCTTTTGAAATTCTATCAAGTGTTTAGGTACATGATTGGTTTAATGTTTTGGATTATGTCATATTCTTTTCGAGAGTCACATGTACATGATGCCTTACAGTGCCGTAGCCGAGATTTCAAAGGGCATATGAAGAAACTTATGTTGTAACTCAATATAACGGTTAAAGAGATATCATACCAATTATTGAAACAAAAAAAATTATTGTATTTTAACAATCTGGCTTTTCAATTGTAACATTACACAAAACATAAAATCATATAATTCACATTTTTGTCATAAGTAATTTTTTTTTTGTCTAAAGTAAATTTTGAGGCCTCGAATATATAAGGAGATATACATTTTGAGGTCTTTAAAATTTTGAGGCCCCGATGATTTGATTTACATGGCGAAAAGAAAAGTAGATTAACCATAATATTCATATATAACCAAAATTTAACATATCTTTCGTGTATTTGTTAGGCCTATTAGTAACAAAACAAATTTTATTGTAATACTTTTATTTTCTAGGTAACTACTACGTGTATGATAACAAGTTAGAATTGCCAGCAATCATTATGTGCCCATAACTCATTTATGTATGTTTTTTTTGGATAAAATAATGATGTGGTCTATTTTTTAAAAATGGTGAACACATTAAGTGGGCGATTAGATGTTTAGTCGGGTTTTCAAAATAATGATGTGGTATATTACGATATTCATTTCTATGAAACTTAATAGATTTTTTCTATATAATAGTTGTCTGTTGTGTGAAGTTAATTTCAATATAAAGCTCTCATAAAATTATTGTTAAGACACAAGACAAGTTGAGGCAATGGGATGTCGGCGAATCCGTCGACTTAAACCTGCTTCGGTGTCCTTTATGTAAGACGACTCGGGATTCGCATGAGCACTTGTTTTTTGAATGCCCATATTCTTTGAAGGTATGGATTCTTGTTAATGTTAAGGCTGGGATGCATAATACTCCTTCAAAACTAGAAGACATCACATCATGGCTGATCTCCATCTCTTCCAAGCGTTCCTTGGTTAGTGTGGTTTCTCGGCTTATGTTCACGGCCACAACTTACTTCAGGCAAGAGAGAGAGAATAATCGCTATTCTCTCTGGGCAGGAAGGAGGAGCGCGTGTGTGAAGTCATTTTCGAGACTGTTAGAATGAAGCTCGTATCTTTGCGGTTCAAAAGAAGTTCCAATGTCATGAAGACCTTACAATATTGGAACATACCTTCTGATGTCACATAGCTTTTTTTTTTTTTTTTTTTTTGAACAGCAATGGAGAATATATAAAAGATAGAAAACTAGCAAGGCGCTAGAAATTACAAAGGCAATTGCAACCAATCATTCCAGTTATTACAAAGATTACTTCTAAAATTAAGCCAAGAAAAGGAAACAAGACAAATAAAATAAAAAATATCACATTTCCTCATAGATTGAGAGTTGAATGTGATATTGTTTCTAAAACGCCATAGGGTCCAACAGGTAGCCGCGAAGATGGAATAAGCACAAGACTTCTTGTCCTTGGAAGCGCGCCAAACATCAAACCAAGTGTCCCAATCCTCACATGAGCAAAAGATCGGGAACGAGAAGCGAGTCCAAGAGCGAACAAGATGTCAAACAGAAGAAGCCGTGTCACAAGTGAAAAAAGTATGCGCATTTGATTCTACAAACCCGTTACAAACCATGCAAGAAATTGAATCAAGATCCAAACCTCGGGAGGACAAGTTCAATCGATTAGGAAGCCTGTCCAATAACATCCGCCACATGAATATATTAACCTTCTTGGGGATTATCTTATACCAACGAGTGCTAGAGGATAACGAGGGAAGAGTATGCTCATCGATATGCTTTCTAACCTTAGTCACCGAGAAAATATTGTCATTAGAGAGACTCCAAATGCAAGAGTTGGACTCTATTATTTCATCACTTTCCAACCCGGCAATGTCAAGAATAAGCTTATCAAATTCAGTTTTTGTTCTACCTGTTGTAATCGGCCTACTCCAATCCCAAGTCCAGGAGCCACTGACAATGCGCTGACAAATAGAGCAATCTTTGTTATTATCAAGGTGAAATAGCCTGTTATCTCTAATGTAAAGGGGGTCATCCCCTAACCATGTGTCTTTCCAAAAACGGATAGACGAGCCATCACCAACCTTAAAGCGAATAGAATTAAGAGGAATGATACCACTCGAATGAAGATGATTAATCATTCCAACAATACTAGACCATACCCCATTAGTTTGACAACCTCTAAGATCAATACAAGCTTCATTACCATGAATGGCTTTAACCACTTGAACCCAAAGAGCATTCGGATTTTGAAAGAGACGCCACCTCCATTTTAGTAAAAGAGACATATTGAAAGCTTTAAGGCTTCCAACGCCGAGGCCTCCTTTATCAAGAGAAGCAAGAATATTATACCATTTAACCCAAGCAAACTTCTTGATGTCTTCGTGACCACCCCAAAAGAAGGTAGCACGCAAGCTTTCAAGAGATTTAACAACCATTTCAGGAACCTTGAAAATAGACAAGTAATAGATACCAAGACTACCTAGCACGGATTTAATGAGAGTAAGACGCCCACCTATGGAAAGGAGGTTTGCCTTCCAACCCGACATTCTAGCCTTAAAACGATTAGTGAGAACCTGCCAATTCGCTATACGCCTCATGTTCGAACCAATAGGTAAACCAAGATAAGAAAAAGGAAGGGAACCAGCTTCGCAACCAGTACACGCAGCCATAGATTCAATCTCATTATTCGAGATTCCAACTCCAAAAACATTCGAATTATGAATGTTAATCTTGAGACCAGAAGCAACGAAAAATATGTTGAGGATTCTGATGATATTTTCCATTTCATTTTGATTCCACTCGGAGAGGATGATGACATCATCAACATAAAAGAGATGGGAAAGATGAATACCTGAGGACCCAATTTTGACTCCATGAAAAATGTTGGCTGCCACACCGTCGATAAGAGCCATATGAAGACCTTCCATAACAATGATGAATAGGAAAGGTGAAAGAGGGTCCCCCTGCCTCAAGCCTCTCCTTAAAGGAAACTCCGAAGTAGGACTCAGATTAACAAGTATAGAAGTCCTAGCCGACATTAAACCGACTTTAATCCAAGTACGCCATCTAATTCCAACCCCGCCTTGTCTAGAATGTAATCAAGGTATCTCTAACTAACAGAATCGAATGCTTTCTCGAAATCTACTTTAAATATCATCATCTTCTTTTTACACTTCTTGTACCAATCAATAATCTCGCTAAGAATAAGAGGACCATCAAGGATTTTCCGACCCGAAATAAAATCAGATTGTACAGGACTAATGATAGAGTCAATGACCTTAGACAATCTGTTTGCTAGAATTTTTGCAACAATCTTATAATGGAGACCGATAAGAGAAATAGGTCTATAATCTTTGATAAGCAAAGGATTATCCACCTTAGGAATAAGCGTAATGAAAGCAGAGTTAGAACCTTGAGGAAACGTACCGGTAGAGAAGAAATTAACCACAAATGCATGTATGTCAAGTTTCAAAAGATCCCAAAACTTTTTAATGAACAAAAGCGAGTAACCATCCGGACCCGGAGCCTTTTGACTACCACAATCCCAGACCGCCGTCTTGATTTCATCCATAGAGACCATGGCATCAAGAAAATCCAGATTAGCAGTACTAAGACGATGAGCAAGAACCAAAGCAGGAAAAGAAATATGAGAATCGTGGCAACTAAATTTATCCTTGAAAAAATTAAGGAAAGCCTCTTTAATGTCCTTTGGATCAGATAACCAAACGCCTTCATGCATGCTTCCTTGAATCATTTGAGATTTTCGTCTAGAGTTAATGAGGCCATGAAAGAATTTTGAGTTTTCGTCACCCTCCACCTCCCACTTAACTCTTGCTTTTTGAACCAAATCCACCGAATCCAACTTCTCAAGAGCGTTAAGTTCTTGCAACCTGTTGATACGAGTAGATTTATCCTCATCAGATGCATGACCATCATCCACTTTAATATCTAAATCTCGCAACTCAGCTAATATAGATTTTTTTCTACTAAGCTCGACTTCTTTAGTGTGAGAGTACCAGGGTTTAAGATGATGTTTAAGGTCTTTGAGCTTGGTATGGAGAGGCTTAGTGGAACCCAAATCGCCACCTGTAATAGCAACCCATTTATCTTTGACGCCCTCTTCAAAGTTAACGCGATCAAACCAGGAGTGAAAAATTTTAAACGGGGATCGGACCAAAATCACACTTCATAGAATGAAGGAGGATGGGATTATGATCCGACCACATTCTATCAAGAGCAACAACCTGTAAATTTGGGATATCTTGAAAGACACCATCTGAGATAAGGAAACGGTCTAACTTGCTCATCTTAGACCCGACCTTATTCATCCAAGTAAAATTCCTACCACCCATAGGAAGATCAATTAAACCCGTGGCGTGAATGAAGTCATTAAAAATGGTCGCATCCCCTCTAGAAAAAATAGAGCCAGACCTCTTCGATTCACTTCTAACTTCATTTAAATCACCAAATAAAATAATTTTTCCGGGATGGTTAAGAATGAAATTACGAACTAGATGGCTTGGTGTTTTTATTTTAGCTTTCCCTATTTTAAGTCCAAGTGATCTAGGCTTTAGTTATGTTTAGTGGCTGCTTGTTTCGAGTGTGTTTGAAGCAATGGTGTTTTGCTCCGGCAAAGTGGTCTAGAGTGGTGCAAGTCCACTCTCTCATGTAATTAACTCTTTATTCATTTATTCTATTCACCAAGTATCGAAAACCCTTTACCCAAAAAAAATTATTGTTAAGAAAAGATTATACTAAAAAAATATGACTTGTTGAAAATTTTAATTACAGGGTATCTGCCGCCGCAACGCGCGAGTACCTTGCTAGTTTAAATTATGTACGAACTCCGTTTTATGCGATGAATTTCTAAGTTGCGTGCACGAGAGTTTAAGGGTGTGTTTAGCAAAAATAGCAGCGGTAGTTGTATCTTTCTATAAAAATGTTTGGTAACGTAGTTGTAATTATAATGTATAAAACAACTCATAAATGTTCAACGCTCCTAAATACTATTTCATGCAGCGTTAGAAAATGAGCATCTCAAAAAAATAGATAAAACTACTTGCTGCTTGCCAAATTAACATTAAAAATCACAACGCTCAACACTCACAGCTTTTAAATGCTCTTAAACACTTTACGCCAAACATACCCTAAAAATATTAACAAATAAACATGAAAGAAAAAATGTTTTTCATTCGACACGTGACAATTAGAACAAATTACATGTTAATTAACGTGTAAAAAATCCAAGAGAAAACATGCCACAAATAAATATTTTTGGCTTGCTTTCTCTTAATTGCATTGAACGATCATACTTGAACAGAGGCGGACCTAAGCACACCTTAGGTGGTGCCCGAGAACCACCTTGGAAAATGTTTTCGTGTGCAAGCGATGTGGTGTGATTTTTTGGGACCTACCTTAGAAATATGTTGGGAACCACCTTAGATGTTAATTTGGTGAAAAATGGTGACCGAAACTGTTGAACTGAGTAGAAAAATGAATAGGTTTCAAAATATTGTTAATGGAGTATTGAGGCTTTGTGTTGTGACAATGAAAGAGAAGAAGTAAAACTGTAAATTAAGAAAAGGAGAAGTGTACCAAAAAGTCACCTGGACAAGAATAGAATATGAGTAAAGTCCAAAATACATCCCTGTGGTTTGCCCCGTGTCTCGGTTTACATCCCTAAACTTTTTTTTGGAACAATTACATCCCTCCGTTAGTAAAGTTGGCACAAAATCATCCCTAAGGACGAACGCTGCAAAGAAGTCCCCGTTAAGTCCCCCACGTGCTAGTCACGTGAGGGGTATTTTGTCCATTTCTCAGTCCCAGCTACCACCCACCTCTTTTAATACCTAAAAAACACTAAAACCCACGAATCCTTTTCCTCTCAAACTCACCAACACTGATATTAAGCACTCTTCCCTCCTAAAGTTAGCAAATCACATAAGAAAAAAAAAAAAACCCCAAATCCTATGTTCAATTGTTGATTAACAACAATGGTGGTTGTGGAATGGGTACTTCGTGACTATGTGATCCTGCGGATGAACAAGAAGCGTATAGTAAGTTGTAATTTGATTAATACATATTCAAAGTTGTTTCTACATTCATTAGATGTTTATTAATTGAAGATTACTTGTTGATAATAGGTACACAACCAAATTTTTTCTCATTGAAGATTCATCATGGTGGTTTGTTCACTGAACCTCCAGGTAGGACCTACACAAATGGCCAGGTTAATTACATAGACTTTGTAGATGTTGACTTGTTTTCTGTAATCGATTTGAATGACATGGTTAGGAGGTTAGGTTACAAAAGCCAAAGTGTAAGATGTACTATCATTGGAGAATACCTAACACTGAATTAGATCATGGCTTAGAAGCACTAGGTGGTGATGCAGATGTGTTGAAACTAGTTGGGTATGCTGATAAGGTCAAACTATTTGATGTCTACATTGAGCATGAGTTTACAGCCTAGATACTTATTTGAAATCACCATTTAATACATCAAAGGGACTGACTTTGGAGGAAATAGATGAAGAAGAACCTACTTATTTAGTAGTTAGGAATCCTGTTAAGAAGCCTTGTGTGAAGAAAAATAGGTTGCCATTGTTGCTTCTTGATGAAGAACCTACTCATGGTTTTGAGGATAGTGGTAAGAGTGTTAGTGCAGAGAGTGAAGCTAGTCCAGAGTGTGAGGCAAATGCAGAGTGTGAGGTTAGTGCAGGGTATGAGGATAGTGCACAGAGTGACAGTGGTTCAGAGAGTGATGATAACGAAGATAGTGACTATATAGTTGATGAGGAAAATGAGGTAAATTTAGTTGATATAGATATGGAAGAATTCTTTAGAAACACTGACAAAGATGTAGAATGGGTGAGAGTTAAGGGTGGCAATTTTGAAGTCACTGTTGAATTAGATGTTGAAGAAGGGTATAATCTAGATGACTTTGATATGGATATTGACATAGAGAGTGATAGTGGTAATGAAAGGGGTTATGATAGTAGCAGTGATATAAGAAAGAAAGCAATGACAAAGCTAAGTAGGGAACATGATAAGCAGTCTGGTGTTTGTGGTAGTAGTAATGAAACATTTTTTGTTGGGAGACAGTTTGGGAATAAAAAGGAAGTAACCAAAATGGTGACTGCTGAAGCTATAGCAACTAGAAGGCAGTTGTATACTTGGAAAAATGATAAAAAAAAAAGGGTTAGGGTTGTATGTAGGGGAAAGTGTCATGTGTTTAGACATGATAGTCCAAAAAGTAGCCCACTTAAAAATGTGAATGGAAAATAGGTTAAGTCCAAAAAGAATGAGACACAAGCTAGCAGCCCACTTAAAAATGTAAATGGAAAATGGGTAAAGTCCAAAAAGAATGAGACAAAGATATGAATTACTTTTGGTCTTGTGTTTTAATCTGATCTGTTTATGTCAGAACTGTTGGTAATGTGGTATTTGGGTATTCTAGGGTCTGTAATGTTTCAATACTTTAGATCTTTTGGTAATCTGGTATGTTTATGTCTTGTTGTTAAAAACAATGGATGATATGGTATGTTTATGGAAATGGTTGATTTTGTTTATCCTGATGTTATATCTGTATCATTTTTGTATTTTATATGTATTATTTTTTTTTACTGTAAATGCTTTTGCAGTGGTGGTGGTTGTGAGTGTAAATGCTTATGGTTTTGTGCGGGTGTAAATGCGTATGGTTTTGTGCAGGTGTAAATGCTTATGGTCTTTGGTCTTTCAACCACAATCAAGTCACAACAGTTGAATCCATTTCACACATTTGGTTAGTATTTCAACCCATTTCAGTTGCATAAACATTGCATTCATAAAACTTTGTACAACAGATTTATTAGAGGGCATTTAACCCATAGTTAAGCATTTCATCCATGCTACTAAAACATACATACTTAACCATAGATACTTAACCATACATAGTAAACCAACAACCTTAACCAAGCATACTAAAACAGTTTTCCTTTCCCCTTCCCTTTTGCATCAATGGGACTTTTGGGCTTTCTTGATACCTAGCCTTTCACATGTTGCCTTATTTGGCAGACCTAACACCTTCTTCCTATCAGCAAAGTCTTGCTTTGGATTGATGCTACCTTCAACCTTGAATCTGCTAACATAACCCTTAGGAAAGTAGTTATACCATGAGTTTGGAGATGTTGCATCAGATTCATCACTGCTGGAAATTGTGATGATATCTTTACCTTTGTCATCACTGCTGGAAACTGTGATAATTTCTTTGCGTTTGTTTGAGCTCATGTTTGCAGTTGTGGGATTAGTTAGAAATGTGAGATGGAAATGATATTGTGATTATGCATGTATATAAACACCTTGTGAAAGGGTTTGGTAGTACACTTAGACATAAGATTCTAATCCTTTTAGCAGATTGAGTTGAAAAAAATAGTGTCTTGAATGACACTAATATTCTTACCCATGTGGAAATGCTTGTCCAGTCATTTCAATATCTTTTACCAACACAATGACTGCAAATTGCCCTATCTTTATGCAGTCTATTTTAGACCACATCATTATTGACTGCATTTTTTTTTCTGTGATGGTTTTTGCAAATGTATTTTGGTCCATGTGTGGTTTGTCCATGTGTCTTGTTTGCACCTATGCATTGTCCATGTGTCTTGGTTTGCAGATGTATTTTCAACCCATTTACAGTCAACAATTGCAACTCATTTCAACCCATTTCATGCATTTCAACCAATGTTAACATATTCATAAAAAAGATGACACCATATTAACATATAAACCCAACATTTCATTCATAACTAACAAGAACATTACATTAATGGATTTCATTTGATCATCAAATACATAACAAAAAAAAAACCAACTGAATCCTAACATGAACGTGTATCTTCTAGCTTTTAGTGCATTTTCCCTTGATGATTCTTCAAGCTGATCCATGTTTCTTAATAAACCAGGAATAATCATGACGGATCTTGGACACATTGGAGGATCCACCCAGTCTTGAAACCCATCATTAGGTACCTTAAAAAAAAGTTCAAATTACAAATCAACATTCAAAATACACATAAAATCAACCAAGTTGTTGTCTTACAGGTTTTGGATAACAATAAAAACGTCTTACAGGATTTGCTGCTCTCCAAGAAGTACGAATAACAATGGGTAACCCACATCTGCAAATCATTATGTGGGACATTGTTAAGGGATTTTGATTTTAGGGATAGATTAATTTGATTAGAATGGTTAGGGTTTTATTGATTTGGGGATATAGAAATTAGGTTAGTTGATTTTGGGGAAGAAGATTACACCTTTTAAAAAGGGTATGGGTCCTATGGGATTATATCTGGAACTAACAAGTGGGCTGGGAGTGAGAAATGGACAAAAATACCCCTCACGTGACTAGCACGTGGGTGACTTAATGGGGACTTCTTTGCAGCGTTCGTCCTTAGGGATGATTTTGTGCCAACTTTACTAACGGAGGGATGTAATTGTTCCAAAAAAAAGTTTAGGGATGTAAACCGAGACACGGGGCAAACCACAGGGATGTATTTTGGACTTTACTCATAGAATATTTATGGAAAAAGTTAAACATCACTCCGTATTAACTTTCTCCTATTTTTTTTTAGTTTTTTTTTCGGTTTATTTTTTGGAACATTCACTGTTTTTTTTAGATGTCTTCAAATAATTGTCCACTTACCATTTTAAGGAAAAACTAAATAATATAGTGAAGAAATATTCTTTTTAAGTGGTTTGAAATTCTAATGACCTCACTTTTATTAAACTTTGTAATTTCTCTTTCATTAAAATAATTTTGAGACAGAAGGTGTAGATGTTACATTACAGTTTTTTGAAACTTTTTGTCTATCCATCACTACAGCTACCAAAGATTTAAACTACTTGTACTGATGTGGATTGAATGATATTTTAAAAGTTGAAATTTAGAGCTTCGTACAAGTTGATTAAATATCTTAAAATAATGAATTTGTGTTAAATTGTATTCGACCCGACCCGACCCGCTCGTTTGATTGAACCATTGATATTTTCTCCTTAGGGACCTACCTTAGTTTGTTGGCTAGGTCGGCCACTGTACTTGAACTTATATATATCACCTTACCCTTACTTTCTATCGATGTGGGACACAATTTATAGACATCAAATTTTCAAATTATCAAGTCTATCTTATACATATAATTTCCTACAATCATATATAAAGTAGTTACATCAACGTAAAACGCATCACCACTTTCATTTTCCTCACGGTAAAAAAAAAAAGAATCCACCAACTTTAAATAACACTTGGAAAATGAATGTTCACACAAATAAACTTTAGTTACAACATATTGAAATCAAATAATTTTGTAAAGGGTACTAATCTTAAAATTTCAAGTGAACACAAATCTTTATATACTCGTAATAAATTCTTAATAACAATTAAAATCTGTTTTTCTCGGCATAAGCCAAGCTCATTGTATTTTTGGGCATTCTTGCAGAAGGAAAAAGCTAAAACTCAAAACTATACCAGAAGATGCGGATTTACAAAAGCCCCCATAAGTTTACATGAACGACAAAATCACCCGCATCCTAAATTTCTATCCATTTTCTATAACTTTCTGATTTACATTTGGTTTCCTCCTATAAACCCTCTCCGGCCTCTTACAAAGACCATCAAACTACAAGCTAGGCATTGGCCGGTTGGTTTTCATCTCTTGAAAGAGAATCTTATCGAGTCAATTGATAGGTTGTGTTTGTAGACCCTTGATTCTCACATTCGATGACATTCACTTTTGAGCATAAAAAAAAAAGAAGAAGTGTATATTGATACGTGCCACATGCTGCAAACCAAGTCATGTAATTAACACATTATCGAGGTTTAACTAACACTCCACACAAAGCAAGTACATGTAACTAACCTGTGCCAAAACCAGTAACTTTCGGTTGATTCAAGACTTCAGCTTATGGCAGCCATTGCTAATGCAACGAAACCCGCAAGCACGAAAAACCACCAAAAACGTTTAAGAATCGTCTTTACAAGATTAGGAAGCCGTCCTTTAATCTGCCACCTAAAACATTCCATAAATTTGCATAAGTTACTTTTTTGTAACACAAAAATTTCATATAAAGTAGAATCTCACATTCGTACCTTTGAAGCATATTCAGTAGAAGTTCGGCAAAAAATGATCCTCATTTATAATTAAGCCTCAACCCCAGCCTTAGCCCATTGTCCCGAACATCACAAGATTATACTCCTACTACGTACATATATATAAAAGTATGAGAAAATATTGTTAGCTGTAATATTATGTAATATAACATACAAACTGGGCCAAGCCCATTACATAATATTACAGCTAACATATATTAGCTACAATTTTTTGTAGCTAATTGGCTACAATTTTATGCTATCAACTGTGGGTCCCCGAGTCTTTTTGTGGTCTCCGAGTCATTTTTGTAGGTCCCTGATTTATTTTTTTTATGTATTTTTAATAGAAAATTGTAGCTAATTGGTTATAAAAATTGTAGCCAAGCTATTTTCAAAAAATATTCACTATAGTATTAATTATGTCCAAACTCTGTTTATGCGACGTATTTCTCAAAGCCACGTGCATGAGAGTCTCAAACTCGTACTCCGTAATAAATAAACTTGAAAGAAAAGATGTTTCATTCGATACATCACAATTAGAACAAATGTTAATATGTAAAAAATCCAAGAGAAATACACGCCACAAATAAATATTTATGGCACAATTTCTATTAGATTGCACTGGACAATCATACTTAAACTTATATATATTTCTTTATCCTTACTCGCCATGTATGTGGGATACTGGACACAAGTTATAGTTAGACATCAAATTATCAAATCATCTTATACACTAATTTGTTGTACCATTGCATGTGAGTATGTGACACACACAAACTAATAGTTTCCTACAATAATCATATGAGTGAGGCTCAAATAAGAAGAAAAAATAAAATAAGAAGGATAAGAAGAAACTACAACCACATATTTAAGATGCACCTACAAATATTGATGCATCTTCCCTTAAAAATCTCACTCCAATATAAATTTTGTGGCTACAAATTCTTCTTATTCTTCTCATTTTAATTTTTCTTCTTACCGGATCCCTTCACATAATCATATATACAAAGTAGTTGCATCAACGTAAAACGCATCATCACTTTCATTTTCATCACGGTAAAAGAAAGGAATTGATCAACGTAAAACGCATCATCATTTTCAAACCCCGTGGATTAGCAGGCCAAAAGGTCGGAAATCATGGTTACCAAAAAACAAAAAAAAAAAAAAAAAAAAAAAAAAAAAAAGGAATTGATCAACTTTAAATAACACTTGGTAAATAAATGTTTCACACAAATAAACTATAGTTACCTCATATTGAAATCAAATAATTTTGTAAAAGGCTAATAATCTTATAATTTCAAGTGAACATTAATCTTTAAATGTTACTGATCCGCTCCAGAACAGTCAAGTTTTCTCACTCAAGCCGGCCACTTGTGAATGGCCGACCGTAAGAAACTTAAAACGGCTCAGGAACGAACTCAATGAAGATCTGAGGAGTATAGTGTTTCCCCGGGTCGTTATGTCCCAGCGAGCTATGCAATGGATTATCAAACGTAAAGTGATCGAGAAATTTGAACGAAAAAGGGATTTGATTATAATTATAACTACAGAAAAAGCCAACAAATTACAACGGCTTAAATGCAAATTAAAGGAAATTAAAAAGATAAAAACTATTAAATAAACGCTATCACTATATTTAAAATGATGTTTTTGTTTTTATGTTTTTATAAAACTGAATTTAAAAACTACGCGACGTACAAATAAAAATGTGAAACTTACACAATATTAACCCTAAAAATATGAAAATGATATTTTTACAAACCTAATGATAAGAGAAAATTTATAGAAAAAGAAAAATTATTTTTATAACTAACTATCTAATTATTATTAATTAACAACTATTTTTAACTTATTAAATAATAGCCTAAAATACAAGAAATTATGAAACAAAGCTAGAAAAATAAAATTATGACTTAGAAAAATCTAAAATATCAAAATAGAATTTTCAAAACTATTTTTATATTTTTCTGATTATTTTTCTATTTTTTATGAATTAAAAACTATTAAAAACTAATTAAATTACTAAAAATTACAAAATAAACTATGAAAAATCTGGAAAATTACTTTTTTTACTTTTTATATTTATCTAAACTTAAGAAAAATGAAAAATTATTTTTTTGAACCTTTTCTGAATTTTTTGTATTTAAAGCTAATTAAAAAGTGCTAAAAACTAATTTAAATGCAGAAAAATAGCAAACCAACTTAGAAAAATCTGAAAAATTCAAGATAACTCTAAAATTATATAAGGAAACTAGGAAAAATGGAAAAACAAGTGCTTATGTGGAGGAATTAGGAACTGATGTGCAAGTGCTTATTATTAAGCACTCCAAATAAGCAAATGGGCACCCAAGGCCACCCAACTGAAAACAGGAACTGCACTATGCTAAAAATAACCAAATGCAACAATAAAAAATTGAATTAAACCACTAGAATGCAAGTTGCAACAGATTTGATGTTTTGAGTTTCAAATTCAACAACAGTTTTGGGTACCAACTTTGGACACAAGCACAAGCTTTAAAATAAGCTCAAAATGAAAAACACCAATTGGAACCTAAAGCAGACCTGGGTGAGACCTAGCAAACCAAAACTCAGATCTGGGTGAGCTCATATGAGCCCTATGCAACCCTGGACAAAACTGAGAAAAACTCAATTATTAATGAGCCTTGTGAGCAGGGCATTTGACACCCAAAAGAGAAGCAGTTTTGAGGCTTCTAAAAAATTTGCAAAAATCTGATAAAATGATGACAAGAAAGGGGACCAGTTGAAGTTTATGAAACAACAAATTTCACTTAATTTGACTTAAAAATGAATCAAGGAAAAATCCTTGCAGTTGGGCTCAAAACAAGTTTTCTAGACTTTGACTTTTGACACAGTTATGAACATTTGACCAAAATGAACTTTGAATCCAATTTATTGATTGATATTGATGTAATAAGGTGTAATGAACATAATGCAAGCACTGTCAATAACTTCTAAACACAAAACAAGGATTTGCAATTCCAAAATCACAACAGATTATCAGTGAGACAGATTTTACTTGATGTTTGACTTTTTGAACTAGCAGGCACAAAATAATGACTCAAATGAGCTCAAATATGCTTAACAAACATGAACCAAGAGAAATTAACCACTGAATAGATCTTTAAGACAGATGGATCAGCAGAACCAAACACACCTTTAATTCACTGATTTGCAAATTAAAACTAAGCTAACACTGGACAAGCATAGATTATGATCAAACTAACTCTAATTAACCTAAATACTACTTATAGAACAGAATTTAACCACTGGTGACCACTAAAACAGATTATGCTAATGAACTAGAAATTGACTTACAATTGTCCATAGCCACAATGGCTTGCAAACTATGAAACCAGGACCTCTAACCTATCCAATTCAACCCAAATGACTAAAATTCAACCCAACTCCATGTCTGCATCACCCATTGCCATTTCTGCTTCATTTTTGCTCCTATGTTGACTTTTGTTGACCAGTAACTAAGATTTTTTAAACTTGATTACAAGCTTACAAAAAGCTATTATAAGCTTACATAAGCTTGTATGAGATTAGAATTGAACTGCTAAAAGCTTTAACAAAGGGGTTTGCAAATAAAAATCTCAACAGTGAACATAAGGTATGGAATTTGAACATTAACTTGAATTATCACTTGAACAAAGTTGCAAAACACTTGAATATCTTTGTTTAATACAAACAAGATTGAAAATACAAATGAAAACTAGTTAAGACAAGTTAAGCTAAAAAACGACATATATGGTGAAAAAATTAAAACTGAGTCTCTTTTCTTGTTGCTTCCTCTTGTCTTTTATACATCCAAACTGTCTCTCTCATCTCTCTGGACATATCCCAGCATAAATCTCAACCTTTGGATTGCTAACTTGGATCTTAGCCGTTCAAGTGATTTTTGGCGCCAAAACCATTTTAACAGTTGTAGCTTGAGTGTGGGGTTGGAGAAGGCATTAAATGCACCTTTGGAGTGTCGTGTTTGGAGGGGGGTAGAGGGTAGGGTTGGTGATGATGGTGGAGTGTGAGCAGAAGAGATGCAGGTTTGTGATGATGATGAATATGGTATCTCGTGAGGGAAGAGGGAAAAGCAGTCAAATGCATTTGACTTGGGATTATTAAATAACAGGGGGTCCAAATGGCAGGGTCCAAAAAGCATTGGCAGGGTCAAATGGGTTAGTGACAAGTCCAAGTGGTATTTAAAGGTTAATAATCATAAGGACCAATTGTGTCAATTCTGAAAATTGAGGGACCCAATCTGCCAAATTGCAAAGTTGATCCAAGGGCTGAAATTGACAAGTATCAATAGTTCAAGGACCAAAGCTGACATTTTCACATTTTCCAGAGACCATTTTTGCCAATTTTCAAAGTTGGAGGACCAAACTTGTAATTTTCTCAAACTTTTTATATTTTTCACCAAAGGACTAAATTTGACAACTTATGATTTTAAAAGGACCTTTGGTGATTTTTCTTTTGAAATTATGTGCTTAGGGACTATTTCTGACAATTTTTGAAACTTGGGGGACTGAAACTGCCAATTATGCAAACTTTGCTCATTTTTCATCCGATTTTGAACATTTTGCATCTGAAACATATAAAATGCAATTTTGGAATATTTTCAGTATTTTGATGCATTTCGAGCATTTTTAGACGCTTTGCAGATTGATTAACCTAAAAATGATGAGTATTTAGACACTCATCAATCCCCACACTAAACTATTGCTAGTCCCTAGCAATCTTTTGAGAAAAACTTAATGGATTTAAAACTCTTTACCAAAAGCCATTACTTCTGGAGTAGCCAAATGTTTCAGTTCAAGTAAGAACCATGGTACACCGATAACCATGTGATTTTGAGCAAACCACCAGCTTCCAACGGATTTGATTTGTCTTTACCAAAAGCCGTTTGCTCTGGACTAGCCAACTCTTAGATAAATTATCAATATTATCTTTGGTGAGTCGATTACCAATTATGGTTTTTCCATTGCCTTTACCACAAGCCATAAACTTTCGGGCTAGCCAACTCTTCACTTTTTAGGATATGGTGAGATGAATACCATACAATTTTGGGCAAATTGCAAGCCGTCAACGGATTTGAGATATCTTTACCAAGAGCCGTTTGCTCTTGGATTAGCCAATCCTTTAGTTTATTAGACAAGGCGGACTGATAACCAAATGAGAAAGTGTAGAACACTTGCTCCAAAAAATTTTTTTGGCCAAAAACGGGGAATGGGCGTATAATTACATGATAAAATTCGTGAGAATTCCCCCTCACACTTAGAAATGAATATTGCCCTCAATATTCAAAGTACCGGCGGTTATGCCGAAACAAAGAACGTAAAAGGGAAATACTACGGCCATTATTTGGAAAGATTTTTTTTTTTTTTTTTTTTACTTGCATATATACACAACATGTGGGGCAACCCCCCACACTAGGGTGGTAGAAAGTAGAAAGAGGTCAGAAATATGGGTGAAAACCCATATGGCGTGCTACTGTTTTTGATTCCCGAGTCGCTAGCTTGACTCGACCCCGAATTCATTTGTTCATGGGGAAAGTAACGTGGAAAACCAATCTCAATCGGACTTTCGTTCACAGTGTTAATAAACATATGAACATCAGAAAGTTCCACACCGACGAGATACAACCGCGGTATTGTTAATAGTAGAAACTATAAGGGATGATACCGGGATCAAAGATGGTGTCCTCATTCCCGAAAGAGAAAAGGGAAAGAGCAACCACACCATCTGTGAAGAATGGAAGAAAGACGTACATGAGAATGCAAGTCCATTCCTCAACAGAAAGAAGCAAATCACCATTTTTAACATTTTTAAGCTTAAACTTGAAGCTTAGATGGTGATTGTCAAGAAGATGTCCGGGAGGGAGGGTGGGAAACGGTTCTTCAATCAATAGATTTTCCAAAAAAAGGATGTCTCCCTCCGGATCAAAGTAAGTATTATCAATTCCCGTCGGAATTGACTCATCACTAAGAAATGCATCGACTTCATTCCAAAAGTTGTCATCTTCCTCATCAGGAGTGAGAGAAGGGGTGGAAGAGTCGGGAATAAGACTAGAAGATGATGGATCATTTTTGAGCAATTCATCAATGGGAAGAATGTCTCCCATTGGATCACAAATATCATCATCCAATTCAGATGAAACTGAAGAGAGTTTGGTTTCATCAACAGAGTTAACAAACTCGATGCGACAAACTGATTCCGGAGGTGGGACAAGTGGTGTGCTCTTAGAGCTAGCAGTTTCCACCACTTCCGATGAAGTCTCCGATTCTAGATCATCATCATCAAGAACACTCTTGACTTCCCTGGTACAGCTTTCAAACCATTTGTTTGAACCAGGGTTGATTTTCAAAGCTTTGAGCTCAGCACGTTTTTGGTAACTCGTCTTAACCGTGAAATTTGAGAGTGTTGCATTGAATCTTTCAGATTTTTGATTAATTGTGGCAACACTCTGTTTGTACAAAGGTTTGGAGTTCTGGTTGATATTCAATGTGAGCTCTTCGTTGTCAACCCGTATGGTCAACTCTTCAGCAAACACATCAATCAGAGCACGACTCGTTCTCAAGAAAGCTCTCCCTAAGATGAGGGGAACTCTAGGATCTGCATCGAAGTCTACTACAACAAAGTCAGTAGGAAAGTGAAACTTTCCCACTTTCATCACGACATCCTCGGCTATCCCAAGTGGAGTAGTTTTGGTACGTTCTGCTAGCTCGAGTGTCATACAAGTGGATGTAAGTTTAGGAAGAGACAGTTTCTCCCATACTGAGAGTGGCATGAGGTTAATGCTAGCGCCAAGATCGGCCAAGGCGGAGCATTGAAACATCCCCAAGAAATCACACGGGATTAAAACCCGGCCAGGGTCTTCAAGCTTTTCGGGAAGCTTATTAAGAATGGCCGCTGAGCATTGCTCATTTAGAGGGGTTTTCGCCATCTCGCACAACTTATCTTTGTTGCTCAGAAGCTTTTAAGCATGGATGCAAATTTAGGCATTAGAACGAGCATCAACGGCTTATATCAAAGTGTAGCTCATTGAAGATTTGGAAAGAATTTTCCATTTGCTCTTTGTTTTTGTCTTTGAGCTTCTCATCATTCATTCTTGATGGGTAAGGAAGCTGACTAGACTTTTGAGCCGGGATGGAAGTGTTTTCAGGCTCAGAATTTGTCTTCGAAACTTCGGGTTCCGGACTTAAAGCTTGGACTACCGAAGGTGGGGCGTGTGCGGTACTTCGTGGGCTTGAATAATGCACCTTGTCCGTTGTCTCCTTGGTAACTTGACTCATTGCCACAGGAGGAGGGGGCATTGGAGTCGAAGGTCCATTGTGCGTCTTACCACTACGAGTGGTGACGGCTTTCAACTCGGCATTTGGATTGGGAATTGTATTGCTTGGGAGTCCTCCAGAAGATGATGAAGCTTTGTTCATATTCATGTTCATGAAATTGCTCATCATATTCTTTAACTCATTTGTCTTCCGAGATAATGTGGTATCAATTTCCCTTTTTAGCTCACCTCTCATGTTATTGATCCGAGTTTGCATTGAACGCATGTTTGACTCGGTCATTTTCATGAAGTCATTTGGCATGGGAGCTTGAGGAGGTTGTTGATAACTTTGATGATTAGGAGCTTGATATGGTTGGTTGAAATTGTTCCGGTTTTGATTGAAATTTTGAGAGTTATTGAAGTTGTGTCCTTGATTCGAAACAAAGCGATTTTGATTGCCATGGTTTTGATTGCCATGGTTTTGATTGCCATGGTTTTGCACAGGAGGAAAACCAGTTGGTGTCATACCGCTAGGTGCACGGTAGTGAGGATCAGCTTGTGGTCGGTATTGATTGTGGTTTACCGAAGCTACGGGAGCTTGGTAAAAGAAAGCATCGGTTGCTTGACAATCATAATACGCGTGTGGACCACTACAAATTTCACACACCTTGTTTATGGCTTTGATTGGTTCCGCTTTTGAATTTCGCTTTTGATTTCCTTTACCTCTTTTATCATACAATGGATCATGTCCGTTAGAGCGGCTATTGGAGCCGCTAACTCGGAAGAGTTACTGGATGAAGAAGCAGGAGTGTTCTGAACATTGACTTTGTTTCGAGAAATAGGAACTTTTGATTTACTCTCGCAAATTTCAAGCACATCTTTAGGTCTACGATTCAAGATATTGCCACCCGCGGATGCGTTCAAAGAATCTTGATCGTTACCGTTCAACCCATTATAAAAGATATTAACTTGTTGAAGCTCCGTGAATTCATGATGGGGCATTTCCTGAGGAGATCTTTGAATCTCTCCCATGCCTCTCCAAAATTTTCATCGAAATTTTGACGAAATCCGAAATTTCATTTTTAGATTAGTCGCTCTTTGATGGAGGAAAGAAATAGTTGACAAACTTTTGAACAAGATCTTCCCAAGTTTCGATGGATCGAGGGGTTCTTTTTCCACCAAATCCGGGCTGTCCCTCAGAGAGAATGGAAAAAGCATCAACTTGATGACTTTTTGTGGAACATCCTTGAAATTGATAGTTGAAGTCAACTTGTTAAACCAACGGATGTGTGCATACGGTCTTCACGATCGACACGCGGAATTGATTTGTAGACACAAGTTGGATCAAGTGTGTCTTCAATTCGAAGTGATCAGAGTTGATTACTTGTAAAACGATGGCATCTCCATAACCCTCGGTGGGTGCCTGGAGCATTTCCGCCATAGTACGTTCGTCTGCCATATTGTTGTTTGAAATAGTACGAATCTCGGGTTCGACTATTTGGGCAGCACGTCTACGAGAACGTCTTCTAGGAATTTCTGCTAGATCACGCAAAGGACTCAATGATCTAGAAGAACGAGTGCGCATGCACTAGAGTTAACTCTAAGGAAACTCAGAGTTAAGAAGAGAAATGGGAATTATGAAGGTATTTATGAAAAATGGGGTGAGAAGAATCTTTATGGGTTTTCTGGTTCTGATAATTAGATACACCAACAAAATCAATTAAAACAAACTCGAGGCAAAACAACAGTGAACTTAAACCAATAATCACAATATGAATGGCTTCTTTGAAAAAGGTACACCAATCACAAGGACACAAAGGCAAGTTTTAAATCTTTAGTTCGGGAACTTATTATGGTCGCACCCCCAGTTAGGTAGTGCACTGCCTTGGTTTGCGGTGGTAATCTTTTAAGTTGTTATTATTAAAGAAAACGACAAATCTTTTTGTATTTTTATATTTGATACATATATAGAAACAAAAGCAAAATATTTTTGTGTTTTATACGTTTTTAGATGTTTTTGGGTTTTTGGATTTTTTTATAAGAAAATATGGATATATATATGGATAGAGATGGATGATATAAACAAATGAGTGAGTATTCAAACTACTAATCTGCTAAACGTAAGACAATTAGCACAACTCCCCGGCAGCGGCGCCAAAAATTTGATCCGCTCCAGAACAGTCAAGTTTTCTCACTCAAGCCGGCCACTTGTGAATGGCCGACCGTAAGAAACTTAAAACGGCTCAGGAACGAACTCAATGAAGATCTGAGGAGTATAGTGTTTCCCCGGGTCGTTATGTCCCAGCGAGCTATGCAATGGATTATCAAACGTAAAGTGATCGAGAAATTTGAACGAAAAAGGGATTTGATTATAATTATAACTACAGAAAAAGCCAACAAATTACAACGGCTTAAATGCAAATTAAAGGAAATTAAAAAGATAAAAACTATTAAATAAACGCTATCACTATATTTAAAATGATGTTTTTGTTTTTATGTTTTTATAAAACTGAATTTAAAAACTACGCGACGTACAAATAAAAATGTGAAACTTACACAATATTAACCCTAAAAATATGAAAATGATATTTTTACAAACCTAATGATAATAGAAAATTTATAGAAAAAGAAAAATTATTTTTATAACTAACTATCTAATTATTATTAATTAAAAACTATTTTTAACTTATTAAATAATAGCCTAAAATACAAGAAATTATGAAACAAAGCTAGAAAAATAAAATTATGACTTAGAAAAATCTAAAATATCAAAATAGAATTTTCAAAACTATTTTTATATTTTTCTGATTATTTTTCTATTTTTTATGAATTAAAAACTATTAAAAACTAATTAAATTACTAAAAATTACAAAATAAACTATGAAAAATCTGGAAAATTACTTTTTTTACTTTTTATATTTATCTAAACTTAAGAAAAATGAAAAATTATTTTTTTGAACCTTTTCTGAATTTTTTGTATTTAAAGCTAATTAAAAAGTGCTAAAAACTAATTTAAATGCAGAAAAATAGCAAACCAACTTAGAAAAATCTGAAAAATTCAAGATAACTCTAAAATTATATAAGGAAACTAGGAAAAATGGAAAAACAAGTGCTTATGTGGAGGAATTAGGAACTGATGTGCAAGTGCTTATTATTAAGCACTCCAAATAAGCAAATGGGCACCCAAGGCCACCCAACTGAAAACAGAACTGCACTATGCTAAAAATGACCAAATGCAACAATAAACAATTGACTTAAACCACTAGAATGCAAGTTGCAACAAATTTGATGTTTTGAGTTTCAAATTCAACAACAGTTTTGGGTACCAACTTTGGACACAAGCACAAGCTTTAAAATAAGCTCAAAATGAAAAACACCAATTGGAACCTAAAGCAGACCTGGGTGAGACCTAGCAAACCAAAACTCAGATCTGGGTGAGCTCATATGAGCCCTATGCAACCCTGGACAAAACTGAGAAAAACTCAGTTATTAATGAGCCCTGTGAGCAGGGCATTTGACACCCAAAAGAGAAGCAGTTTTGAGGCTTCTAAAAAATTTGCAAAAATCTGATAAAATGATGACAAGAAAGGGGACCAGTTGAAGTTTATGAAACAACAAATTTCACTTAATTTGACTTAAAAATGAATCAAGGAAAAATCCTTGCAGTTGGGCTCAAAACAAGTTTTCTAGACTTTGACTTTTGACACAGTTATGAACATTTGACCAAAATGAACTTTGAATCCAATTTATTGATTGATATTGATGTAATAAGGTGTAATGAACATAATGCAAGCACTGTCAATAACTTCTAAACACAAAACAAGGATTTGCAATTCCAAAATCACAACAGATTATCAGTGAGACATATTTTACTTGATGTTTGACTTTTTGAACTAGCAGGCACAAAATAATGACTCAAATGAGCTCAAATATGCTTAACAAACATGAACCAAGAGAAATTAACCACTGAATAGATCTTTAAGACAGATGGATCAGCAGAACCAAACACACCTTTAATTCACTGATTTGCAAATTAAAACTAAGCTAACACTGGACAAGCATAGATTATGATCAAACTAGCTCTAATTAACCTAAATACTACTTATAGAACAGAATTTAACCACTGGTGTCCACTAAAACAGATTGTGCTAATGAACTAGAGATTGACTTACAATTGTCCATAGCCACAATGGCTAGCAAACTATGAAACCAGGACCTCTAACCTATCCAATTCAACCCAAATGACTAAAATCCAACCCAACTCCATGTCTGCATCACCCATTGCCATTTCTGCTTCATTTTTGCTCCTATGTTGACTTTTGTTGACCAGTAACTAAGATTGTTTAAACTTGATTACAAGCTTACAAAAAGCTATTATAAGCTTACATAAGCTTGTATGAGATTAGAATTGAACTGCTAAAAGCTTTAACAAAGGGGTTTGCAAATAAAAATCTCAACAGTGAACATAAGGTATGGAATTTGAACATTAACTTGAATTATCACTTGAACAAAGTTGCAAAACACTTGAATATCTTTGTTTAATACAAACAAGATTGAAAATACAAATGAAAACTAGTTAAGACAAGTTAAGCTAAAAAACGACATATATGGTGAAAAAATTAAAACTAAGTCTCTTCTCTTGTTGCTTCCTCTTGTCTTTTATACATCCAAACTGTCTCTCTCATCTCTCTGGACATATCCCAGCATAAATCTCAACCTTTGGATTGCTAAATTGGATCTTAGCCGTTCAAGTGATTTTTGGCGCCAAAACCATTTTAACAGTTGTAGCTTGAGTGTGGGGTTGGAGAAGGCATTAAATGCACCTTTGGAGTGTTGTGTTTGGAGGGGGGTAGAGGGTAGGGTTGGTGATGATGGTGGAGTGTGAGCAGAAGAGATGCAGGTTTGTGATGATGATGAATATGGTATCTCGTGAGGGAAGAGGGAAAAGCAGTCAAATGCATTTGACTTGGGATTATTAAATAACAGGGGGTCCAAATGGCAGGGTCCAAAAAGCATTGGCAGGGTCAAATGGGTTAGTGACAAGTCCAAGTGGTATTTAAAGGTTAATAATCATAAGGACCAATTGTGTCAATTCTGAAAATTGAGGGACCCAATCTGCCAAATTGCAAAGTTGATCCAAGGGCTGAAATTGACAAGTATCAATAGTTCAAGGACCAAAGCTGACATTTTCACATTTTCCAGGGACCATTTTTGCCAATTTTCAAAGTTGGAGGACCAAACTTGTAATTTTCTCAAACTTTTTATATTTTTCACCAAAGGACTAAATTTGACAACTTATGATTTTAAAAGGACCTTTGGTGATTTTTCTTTTGAAATTATGTGCTTAGGGACTATTTCTGACAATTTTTGAAACTTGGGGGACTGAAACTGCCAATTATGCAAACTTTGCTCATTTTCATCTGATTTTGAACATTTTGCATCTGAAACATGTAAAATGCAATTTTGGAATATTTTCAGTATTTTGATGCATTTCTGAGCATTTTTAGACGTTTTGCAGTTCAGATTAACCTAAAAATGATGAGTATTTACACACTCATCAGTTACTACCTCCGTCCCAAATTATAGTCCCCGTTTGACTTTTTCGGTCTTTCTTTTTTAACTTTGACCTTAAATATTTTTATTTGTAGTATACAATAATTAATAAAAAATATACCACCGAAAATACATTTAAAAACCGAATCAATTCATATATATTGCATCAAATATTATATAATACAAACAAAAATACTCAAGGTCAAAGTTGTAATAGAAAGACCGAAAAAGTCAAAATGTGACTATAATTTTGGGACGGAGGGAGTACTACTAATATATCTAAATCCGTTTTGATTAGTATTATTATTGGATTATGTAAGATGGATGTTACCATTTTTTTTTGGGTAAAGGGGACACTACTCCGATAAATTATATTACACCAAAAAAGTCAATGAAGTACAATGGAATGTGGCCGTGTGCAACGTTAACCTCTAGCTAACCAGCTTGAACAGCCCTACTCATATGACATGCCATATGAGAACTAACTACCATTACATACCCAATTACACCAATAGGAAAGAACCATATAATAGTACATAAGCAATAAAACTTGGTTACTTTAACATAGACAAAGGTAGCTCCCAAATACGCGAAAATAGAACCGCATCCTTGGACTTCTTGAAACAACACGAAAGAATCTTCAAACGAACGGAGGACATAATGCAATCCACCACTTCCTGGACTGGTCTCTTCGATTGCTTGAACAACCGAAAATTACGCTCTTGCCACACAAAATAAGCAGCAGCCGCAAGAGAAAGCTTCCCAATACAACTCTTAAAAGAATTCCGCTTAGCAAGAGGCATAAGGATTGAAACAATGGAGTCAAGAGAGGAACTTGAACCCGTAAGACCTGCCAAATGCTTAATAAGACCCCAAACCTGATAAGAGAAGGAGCAATCAAAGAATAAGTGCTCGTGAGAGTCCGGTTGCATCTCACAAAGAGAACATACACTCGTTAGCCCAACAGCCACATCCCAAGATGAAAACCACACCAAATCATACCATGGTACCTCAATATCCCTAGGTCGAATAGTGTCCCACACACGCTGAACCGAGAACGGACTATAGGACCCATCACTATTGCGCCATTCCAACACATCAGATTTAGCATCATTAAGAACCGGAACAGGAATAGAGTTTAAAATAAGATATTTTACCAACCAATCATTCGGCCAACTCCACATACCATCATGAATACATTCACGAACCTTCGATGCAAGGCTAAAACGAGCCCTTACAATGTCACGGGCTGAAATGATGTTATACAAAGGGCTAGCATTATAGCATATAGCGAACCACATAGAAACTTTAGAGCCATCACAAATAGAAGACCAAATGAAATCCCGGATCATCGGACGAAGCTTAAGAAGGTTCCTCGAACCCCAAGACATATTGCCATATTGTATCATAGTACATATTATCATAGTACATACTAAAAAAATGGATGTTACCATATTGTATCATATTACATACTAAAAAAATAGTTAGAGCAAATAGATATCAAATTGTAAGTGTAAAACAATAGTAACTAATTTACGACCATAACTAAGCAATATAGACACCATCAAATGGCGCTAAAACTCCTACTTTAAAACATACAATATGTTTAAACGTTATAAAATATTACACACGTCCAGAACAACTGGCAATAGTAGTGATCATCGTTTTCATATCGCGATTGCATCGTGATGCACGAGCTCCCTGCCATTCTTTTATAAAATAGTGTGCGATAAAGTTGTTCCCTAAAGTTATCGCTGCACGTAAAGTTAGCATCATGAGAAACATATAAGTGCTCAACAAAAATTTTGATTACAGGGTGGTCGCAGCCGTAACGCACTGGTATCGTGCTATAAAAACTCTTTATAATATTACTAAATCATTTAGTCTAAATGCATAAGTAAAAGAACAAGTTAATTTTCAGCTAATAACTTATGTTGGGCATTTGTTTTTCTTCTATAAAAACAATCAATCAAAAGGATTTGCTATAGCTGAAAAATATAATCGCACGCGGATACCCGACAAGTTATGAAATTAAATTGGATTTTATTCTAAGACACTGTAGGCACGAGATTATAAGATACATATGCAAATATTTAGATTTACTAAAATTAAATTATGTCCAAACTCTGTTTTATGCGAAGTATTTCAAAGCTGTGCACGAGGGTCTAAAATCAGTGAAAAAAACATGAAAAGAAAAGACATGTTTCATTCCATACATCACAATTAGAACAAATGTTAACATGTAAAAAATCCCCGAACGTGACATGCCACAAATAAATATTTGTAACACATCAATAGACGATCATACTTAAGGTTATATACCATCTCTTATCCTTATTTCCTGTCGATGTGGGACACAAATTATCAAATCATCTTGATATAATTTGTTGTATAAAATCGTTGTTACTTTTTACCATTGCATGTGACACACTTATACTATCCTACAGCCATATATAAAGTAGTTACATCAACATAAAACGCATCATCACTTTCATTTTCCTCACGGTAAAAAAAGGAAACCATCAACTTTAAGTAACACTTGGTAAATGAATGTTCACACAAATAAAATTTAGTTACATCATATTGAAATCAAATAATTTCGTAAAAGGTAATAATCTTAAAATTTCAAGTGAACACAAATCTTTATATACTCATGTTAAATTCTTAATAATAATTAAAATATGTTTTTCTCGGCATAAGCGAGGCTCACTGTATTTCTAGGTATTTTTAAAGAAGAAAAAGCTAAAACTCAAAATTATACCAGAAGATGTCTATTTACAAGAGCCCCCATGAGTTTAAATGAACGACAAAATCACCCGTATCCTAAACTTCTATCCATTTTCTATAACTTTATGATTTACATTTTTTGTTTCCTCCTATAAACCCTCTCCGGCCTCTTATAAAGACCATCAAACTATAACCTACGCATTGGCCGGTTGTTCTTCACCTCTTGAAAGAGAATCTTGTCGAGTCAACTGATAATTTGTGTTTGTAAACTCTTGATTCCCACAGTCGATAATATCCACTTTTGAGCATGGAAAAAAGAAGGAAGAAGTATATATTGATACATGCCACATGCTGCAAACCAAGTCATGCAATTAAACATTATTGAGGTTAACTAAAACTCCACACAAAGCAAGTAGCTTTAACTAACCTATGCCAAAACCAGTAACTTTCGGTTGATTCAAGATTCCAGCTTATGGCAGCCATTGCTAATGCAACGAAACCCGCGAGCAGGAAAAACCACTGAAAACGTTTAAGGACCGTCTATACAAGATTAGGAAGCCATCCTTTAATCTGCCACCTAAAACATTTCATAAATTTGCTACAAGTTACTTTTTTGTAACACAAAAATTTCATATAAAGTAGAATCTCACATTCGTACCTTTGAAGCATATTGAGTAGAAGTTCGGCAAAAAATGATCCTCGTTTATAATATAAGCCCCAACCCCACCCTTAGCCCATTGTCCCGAACATCACAAGATTATACTCCTACTACGTAACATATATATAAAAATATGGGAATATATTAGCTACAATTTTTTGTAGCTAATTGTCTACAATTTTGTGCTATAAACCGTGGGTCCTCGAGTTTTTTTGTGGTCTCTGAGTCATTTTTGTGGGTCACTAATTTATGTTTTTTATGTATTTTTAATGAAAGATTGTAACTAATTGGTTACAAAAATTATAGACAAGCTATTTTCAAAAAATATTCACTATAGTATTAATTATGTCCGAACGTTTATGCGACGTATTTCTGATGAGAGTCTCAAACTAGTAATAAATAAACTTGAAAGAAAAGATGTTCCATTCGATACATCACAATTAGAACAAATGTTAACATGTAAAAAATCCAAGAGAAATACACGCCACAAATAAATTTTTGAGGCACAATTTCTATCGGATTGCACTGGACAATCTCATACTTAAACTTATATATATATTTCTTTATCATTACTCGCCATCTATGTGGGATACTAATGAAACGAATAATAAGGAGTGACAATGGGTGGTCACATATACTTGCTATGATAAATTTTAAAAAAGTAATTATAATATTATTATGAAATTAAAATAATTAGTATTTACTAAAATTAAATTATGTCCAAACTCTATTTTATGCCACGTATTTCAAAGCCTGCACGAGAGTCTAAAACCAGCAACAAATAAACATGAAAGAAAAAAATATGTTTCATTCGATACATCATCACTTTTAGAACAAATGTTGATATGTAAAAAATCAGAGAGAGAGAGGCGCCACAAATAAAATCTTTGTAGCACAACTACCACCCGATGACCGCGTTGCACGTCCATACTTTTACTTATATATATCTCCTTATCCTTACTTGCTATCGATGTGGGACTAAGTTATAGACATCAAATTATCAAATCATCTTATACACTAATCTGATGTATAAAACCATTGTTACTTTTTACCATTGCATGTGACACGCTTCTAGTTTCCTACAATCATATATAAAGTAGTTACATCAACGTAAAACGCACCATCACTTTCACCATCCTCACGGTAAAATAAGGAATCCATCAACTTTAAGTAACACTTGGTAAATGAATGTTCACACAAATAAAATTTAGTTACATCGTATTGAAATCAAATAATTTCGTAAAAGGTAAAATCTTAAAATTTCAAGTGACCACAAATCTTTATATATTCGTATTAAATTCTTAATAATAATTAAAATATGTTTTTCTCGGCATAAGCCAGGCTCATTGTATTTCTGGACATTTTTGAAGAAGAAAAAAATCTAAAACTCAAAATTATATCAGAAGATGCGGATTTACAAGAACCCCCATAAGTTTACATGAACGACAAAATCACCCGCATCCTAAACTTCTATCCATTTTCTGTAACTATTATTTACAATTTTTTGTTTCCTCCTATAAACCCTCTCCGGCCTCTTATAAAGACCATCAAACTATAAGCTACGCATTGGTCAAATGGTCTTCACCTCTTGAAAGAGAATCTTGTCGAGTCAACTGATAGTTTGTGTTTGTAGACCCTTGATTCTCACATTCGATGACATTCACTTTCGACCTTAGAAAAAAGAAGGAAGAAGTATATATCGATACATGCCACATGCTGCAAACCAAGTCATGTAATTAACACATTATCGAGGTTAACTAAAATTCCACACAAAGCAAGTAGCTTTAACTAACCTGTGCCAAAACCAGTAACTTTCGGATGATTCAAGACTCCAGCTTATGGCAACCATTGCTACTTCATGCGACGTTAGAAAATGTTTGGTAACATAGCTGTAGGTGTAATTATAATGTATAAAACATCTCATAAATGTTCAACGCTTCTAAATGCTACTTCATGCAGCGTTGGAAAATGAGCATTCTGAAAAATAAATAAAACTACTTGTTGCTTGCAGAATGAACATTAAAAATCACAACGCTCAACACGCACTACTCACTGCTTCTAAATGCTCTTAAATGCTTTGCGTCAAACACACCCTAAAATCATTTACAAATAAACATGAAAAAAAATGTGTTTCATTGGACACGCTTATAGTTTCCATCGCATGTGACACGCTTATAGTTTCCTACAATCATAAATCATATATAAAGCAGTTACATCAACGTGAACCGCATCATCACTTTCATTTTCCTCACGATAGAAACAAAAAATGGAATCCCTCAACTTTAAATAACACTTGTGGTAAATACATGTTTCACACAAATAAACTTTAGTTACATCATTACTGAAATCAAATAATTTTGTAAAATGTAATAATCTTAAATTTTCAAGTGAACATAAAATTTTAAATATTAAATTATTAATAATAATCTAAACCTGTTTCGATTAGTATTATTATTGGATTGTGTAAGATTGATGTTACCATAGTGTATCATAGTACATCCAAATTAACTACATCATATTATTATGTAATCATATCATGCAAAATTAACATAATATCAATTCAAGTTATGCCTGTATATTAGTCTTTCCATCTCAAGTATCAACCACTTATAAGAAAATTGATCATTAGCCTCAGCTTCTAAATTGCAAAATTGTTGTAATTCGTTTTCTTCCATTTTTTTTAGTGTTTATCAGATTATTAATGGTTTCACAATTAGTGCTTGTTTAGCTATTTATGGATTAACCGGCTAAAGCCCATACATTCAAAACAGGCCCAAACAAGCCCATTAAAGCTAGGCCTCATAAGGCCATAATAGTTTGCCTGGGAAACACGCTCCCAGGCAAGGCATGATAAGGGATCGCCTTGAAAAACATGTTCAGACAATGATTTGTATGGCCTCACAGGTCATGACTGTTAGGCTAAAGGAGTGGATGGTGAGCAACTCACCGCCACCTCAGTTTTATCTCTCCTTTCACCTCCCCTCACTCCCTTTCACCAAACATCTGTTTTGTTCACCCTCACTCACCTTTAAAAAAAATATACTCCACTAAATACCCCATACACACTCACAAACCAAATATTTAATTATAAAATATCCACTATGGTCCTACTTTTTTAGCATTGTCATGATGGTGAGCAACTCACCAGACTATAGCATTTTGGTCGTGACTCACAACCACTCCGTCTAGTCTTACAATAAATTCCACCTGCCTCTTCCTCATTTTAATGCCACGGGCATTTCACAAATATGGGATATTGCACCCTATGAATTTGTCCTAACCAAGGATAACGCGACGCGTGTCATCCTTGTCCCCCATATGAATGTCCACCGCATGGACATCCCACAAACCGTTGGATCGCAACTAAGGTTGCACACAACACTAAATGCATCCCTACAAATAACATGGCATTTCCTCGAAATGGACCAAGTCATTCCGCGACTAAAACTTTACACACACTAGTCATCTCGTGAGCGTTACCCAAACTCGTGACTCTAATCACCTCTTGAGATCCTTACCATACATGAGAAACCATACGAGTGACTACCTGCGACCTTCTATTACATTGAGTATAATCCAAAAATAAATACACAAGACTTAAACTTCAACTTTTTTAAACATAACAATCTTCTATAAATTTATTACTAGCAGGGTACCCGCTCGATGCGGCGGCGGGTACCATGTGACTAAATTTTTCGGGGAACAAATATTATTTTGTTTTGGCCTGTTGGATTCAGATTTATATTTTGGAAGTTTAATTAGATTGTACATTATGGTTAAATAGTTGTATATTTTGGTGAATGGGTGAATTAAATTGTGTATTAATTGTATGTGTTGAATAGTATTTTTTTTGTTTTGTTTGTGCTTCAACTACTTGTAAATTATGTTTTTGCACATGTATTTTTGTATGAAGGGGTGTTTTTAATAGTGTATTAATTGTAATATATGAGTAGTGTGTTTTTAGTTTTATATATGTTTTAAATACTTGTAAATAATGCTTTCAATAGTGTATTTGCTTAAAATTCTATATATGAAAATCTTAAAATAATTAATATGAGAGAAGTGCATTCATCTATTATAACTAGTATAGATGATTATAGATTGGCTTTTATTCTAAGACACCAAGTACGCACATTGTAAGATATATATTCGAATCTTTACTAAATTTAGATTATGTCGAAACTCCGTTTTATGCGACGTATTCCAAAGCTGCGAGCCTCTAAAATCAATAAACCAATCAACATGAAAGAAAAGATATGTTTCATTTGATACATCACAGATCAAATGTTAATATGTTAAAAATCCAAGAGAGAGAGAGCGCCACAAATACAATATTTGTAGCACAAGACTTAAACTTCAACTTTTTTAAACATAACAATCTTCTATAAATTTATTAAGATTATAAATTGGCTTTTATTCTAAGACACCAAGTACGCACATTATAAGATACTAGAAGGGTACCCGCGCAATGCGGCGGCGGGTACCCGATGACTATAATATAATTGGAATAAATGAAATAAATGTTAAAGTTGTAAAAATTTGAATTAAAATAAAATAAACCCACTAAAAATATAAAAACTAAAAACTCATAAAAATATATTAAAATGGATGTTGAATTAAAGAGCATAAAATTTTAGAAAATATGGTGAAATTAAATTATAATATAAATAAGTAGATAAAAAGATATTTTAATTTGAAAATAAAGATGAATTTTTAGTTGAGAAGTGACACATGTCATTTTATAATTGGAGCTACTTATCTTAATTTTTGGTGGTTAGGAGTTAGGCTTGTAGTTTGTTAGAAGTTAGACTTGGAGTTTGTTAAGAAGTGACACATGTCATCTCATGATTGGAGCTCATTATCTTAATTTTACATGCAATATAATATATCTTTCCATAATAAGCAAGTAAAAAAGTCTGAATTTTTAAGCCTTCTAATTTTAGAAGGCCTAAATGCATTATAAAGTAGTATAGATATATTTGAATCTTTACTAAATTTAATTATGTCGAAACTCCCTAAAATCAATAACAAACCAATAAACATGAAAGAAAAGATATGTTTCATTCAATACATCAGAGATCAAATGTTAATATGTTAATGTTAAAAATCCAAGAGAGAGAGCGCTACAAATATTTGTAGCACAACTCCCACCCGTTGACTAAATATTTATAGATATATTTGAATCTTTACTAAATTTAATTATGTCGAAACTCCGTTTTATGCGACGTATTCCAAAGCTGCGAGCCTCTAAAATCAATAACAAACCAATAAACATGAAAGAAAAGATATGTTTCATTCGATACATCAGAGATCAAATGTTAATATGTTAATGTTAAAAATCCAAGAGAGAGAGCGCTACAAATATTTGTAGCACAACTCCCACCCGTTGACTGCATTGCACAATCGTACTTTTACTTATATATATCTCCTTATCTTTACTTGTTACCGATGTGGGACTAAGTTATAGACATCAAATTATCAAATCATGTTATACTCTAATTTGTTGTATAAAACCATTGTTACTTTTTACAATTGCATGTGACACACTTATAGTTTCCTACAACCGTATATAAAGTAGTTACATCAACGTGAACCGCATCATCACTTTCATTTTCCTCACGGTATTAAAAAAATAATAATAATAATAAAAAAAAAAAAAATCCATCAGCTTTTAATAACACTTGTTTTTAAATACTTTACTTCCTCACGGTGTGTTCTTGAGTTTTGTTCATAAAGAAAATGGAAGTAATGTAAAGTAAACAATTTTCTCTCACTTTTGGGAGGAAACACACTTATAGTTACCTACAATCATATATAAAATAGTTACATCAACATAAAACGTACGCATCATCACTTTCATTTTCCTCACGGTAAAAAGAAGGAATCCAACCACTTTAAATAACAGTTGGAAAATGAATGTTCACACAAATAAACTTTAATTACAACATATTGAAATCAAATAATTTTGTAGAAGGTAATAATCTTAAAATTTCAAGTGAACACAAATCTTTATATACTCGTATTAAATTCTTAATAATAATTAAAATATGTTTTTCTCGGCATAAGTCCAGGCTCATTGTATTTCTGGGCATTCTTGAAGAAGGAAAACGCTAAAACTCAATATTATACCAGAGGATGCGGATTTACAAGAGCCGCCGTAAGTTTACATGAACGACAAAATCACCCGCATCCTAAACTTCTAATATCCATTTTCTATAACTTTCTGATTTACATTTTTTGTTTCCACCTATAAACCCTCTCCGGCCTCTTATAAAGACCATCAAACTATAAGCTACGCATTGCCCTGTTGGTCTTCACCTCTTGAAAGAGAATCATGTCGAGTCAACTGATAATTTGTGTTAGTAAACCCTTGATTCTCACAGTCTATAATATCCACTTTTGAACATAGAAAAACGAAGGAAGAAGTGTATATTGATACATGCCACATGCTGCAAACCAAGTCATGTAATTAACACATTATCGAGCTTAACTAAAATTTCACACAAAGGAAGTAGCTTTAACTAACCTCTTCCAAAACCAGTAACTTTCGGTTGATTCAAGACTCCAGCTTATGGCAGCCATTGCTAATGCAACGAAACCCGCAAGCACGAAAAACCACCGAAAACATTTAAGAACCGTCTTTACAAGATTAGGAAGCCATCCTTTAATCTGCCACCTAAAACATTTCATATAATTGTAAAGGTTACTTTTTTGTAACACAAAAATTTCATATAAAGTAGAATCTCACATTCGTACCTTTGAAGCATATTCAGTAGAAGTTCGGCAAAAAATGATCCTCGTTTATAATATAAGCCCCCCTTAGCCCATTGTCCCGAACATCACAAGATTATACTCCTACTACGTAACATATATATAAAAATATGGGAATATATTAGCTACAATTTTTTGTAGCGAATTGACTACAATTTTATGCTATAAACCGTGGATCCCCGAGTCTTTTTGTGGTCTCTGAGTCATTTTTGTGGGTCCCTGATTTATTTTTTGTATGCATTTTTAATAGAAGATTATAGTTAATTGCTTACAAAAATTGTAGCCAATCTATTTTCAAAAAATATTCACTATAGTATTAATTATGTCCAAATTCTGTTTATGCGACGTATTTCTCAAATCCACGTGCATGAGAGTCTCAAACTAGTAATAAATAAACTTGAAAGAAAAGATGTTTCATTCGATGCATCACAATTAGAACAAATGTTAATCCAAGAGAAATACACGTCACAGATAAGTCTTTTATATAATAAAAGAATTATATCATTTCAGAGTGTTTTTGTCAATTCATTCTTATTGAAAAAGAAATTGAGCCAATAAAAGAGAGCTTGATTTTGCCACGTAAGCAAAATCGTGTGATGTGATTAATTAATAAAAGTCAAAATTAAATTGATTTTGGTTAACCTTTAATTAATTTGGTGGAGAAATTTAGTTGAGAAGAAAAACACATAAAAACGTAGGTGTCAAATTTGTGAAAATAAAAACTTAAATAAAAGGGGGCAATTAATAAAACTTTAGTGGTTAAATTTTTAAAAATTATATAGAGTTAAGCGTTATTTTATAAGTTTTCATGTTTTTTAATAACTTTAGAAATTAAACAAATACTCACTTATACTTTATACCCCCTATACTTTATAACTTAAAAATACAATATATATGTTATTTTAAAACTCCAACATATAAATATACATAAAATTATAAATATCATTTTTTTACTATATATGTTTCCTAAGGACTCATTTATTTCATATTAAAAATATGACAAATGTGGACATGAATTTGAATATTAAATACGGCAAAATTATTGAAAACAAAAATATAATTATCAAATTATAAGTATAAGCTACTGTAATATGAAAAAAACGTGATTGTACTTATAACAACTAATCATGTAATTTTTATTTATTTATATAAGAATATGTAGAAAAACATTTTTAAAAAACTTTAAGAGTATATTTAAACTTCATAAACGTTTATTATGTGCAATTTTAACAGGAACATCAACATCTATATCAGCTAAATATAGTTGAATCTTGAGTTATCTAACAAAATTTTCTTACAAAATTTGATTATATAAAACTCTAATGGATAATGAAAAACTCATGCATAAGTATATAATTATATGTAATTACCTTTAAAGACACAATATTCAGCATTGATACAAAATAATTTTTTTTTGTTCAAAACTCTGTACTAGTATATATGGTACAATTTCTATCCGATTGCACTAGACATTCATACTTAAACTTATATATATTTCTTTATCCTTACTGCGTCATCTATGTGGGATATGGGGCACAAGTTATAGTTAGACATCAAATTATCAAATCATCTTATACACTAATTTGTTGTACCATTGCATGTGGAGTATGTGACACACGCACACACACTAATAGTTTCCTACAATCATCATATATATAAAGTAGTTGCATCAATACCAAAAAGATATTTAGAGCAAATAGATATCCAACTGTAAGTCTAAAACAATAGCAACTAATTTACGATCATAACTGATGACGTATAGTCTATATCCGGGTCACGGACCCGACTAAAGTCCAATAACTAACTTGGCCCGGTACGAACTGGGCTAAGCGGACTAAACATTTGGGCTCATGAAGGCCCAAGCCCGAATCTATTGATGGAATAGATATCCGATATCTTCTAAATAGGAAGAAAATCATTCCCAACCGATTAAGGTGGGATACGCCGAAGGTTGAGGAACACGGAACCAACAAGGATTCCATGCGTATATAAAGGGAACCACATCCCTCGTTTAAGGTACGATCTCAGAACCCTAATTCTCCTTAAACCCTAAACCGATTACTTACTTTCACGCCGGAGGATAATCGTGGGAAACAATCCCACGGTAAGCCTAACGGTGTCTTTTGTCTTTTAGTGCGCAGGTCTCAAGCAACAATTCTCAATTGGTACGAGAGCCGGAGCTCCAAACAAGGAACGCCCAACTTTTGTATCAACAAGTGGCGCCATCCGTGGGACACTACACTAAGAACCAAAGACTAGAATGACGAAGCATGGAAATCAGCGATCGCAGTCAGACCTTATGGGAAAGAAGTCGCAAAGCGGACTAACTCCTAAGCAGACCTCTGGGACAACCAGCGCTGCTAAAAATAAAGGATCAGGCCAAGACTTGATCTTCCCTCTGGTGGAACCGCGCTCGGGAACAACCCAAGCCACCGCAACCACTACGAGTGGAATAGACCCACTGCGCACCGTCCTTACTACTCCCTTTCAATCGGTGCTAGAAACTGATCTGACAAAGGTACCAGACCAAAATAAGGGTGTAGTAATAGAAACAAACACACTCGCTCTTGAGGGGGTCGCACCAGAACTGGCACCAGAAGATTTCGTATCCCAAAACTACGAAACATTAACTGCCCTCATGCAAGAGGAAGAGAAGAAGAGATCAGGTCGGAACTTGAAAGCCCGACTCAATTTCGATTCTGAATACGAGACTTCCCCACCGCGCCATCAGAAAGAGAAGCGCGGGAGAGACAGCCGCCGACCCCCAGTATTCAACAGAATCGGGAGGAGAATCGAGGATGATGAGACATCTCACTCGCACCATCTGAATGAGAGTGATGAAGATGAAAAGCGTACCAATGTCCACACCAGACTGGGTAGCCGCAGAATCCAAGACAGACTGGGACGACGCTATTCCCCAAGTGAAAGTCCCCCGAGTACAAACTCAGAGGACAGTCGGCGCAAGCGCCGAAAGAGGGAAAATTCGTCCTCTGAAAATTCCTCGGACAACGGGGATGGCGAAACTGGACACTGGAAGTCCAAAAACAGATATAATGACCAGGAGGACGAAGATATATCCCTCCCTTGGCGCCGTCATAAGGTGGATGCGTTTACTCGGCGCATCAGTGACTTCTCAGAAAGCAAAAGAAGGCGCATGCCCGCCAACGTGAAGACCTATGATGGAACAGGTGACCCTGATGATCACCTCAAAATTTTTGAATCAGCAGCGACAATTGAAAATTGGCCACAACCTGTGTGGTGCCACATGTTCAACTCCACACTAGTGGGAAACGCGCGGAACTGGTTCAGCAAGCTTCCACGCAGAAGCATCAATGGCTTTGAGGAATTGAGAAAGGCGTTTCGCCTAAACTTTACTCAGAGGAAAAAGTGCGCTAAAAATCCTGTCGAGCTCGCCAGGGTAAAGCAGCGCCAAGGAGAATCTACAAGCACATTCATGGAACGCTTCAAAGATGAATGCATGCAAGTCAAAGCATGTCCCGAAGTGTTGAAGATCTCTGGTTTCATGAACGGGATTAATAATCCAGAACTCATCAAGAGGTTGAATGACAAGATTCCTGAAACCTTCGATGAACTCATGAAACGCTCTCGGTCCTTCGTCCAGGGAGAAGCCGCCGCGGCGGATAGCAAAAGGAACCATTCGAACTACCGGTCACAGGAACAACCTGGGAGACAATCCAATGACCGGAGTAGTAACCGTAATAGGAGCTATCGCAGCCAGGGGAGCGGGAGGGATAATGATAGATATACCCCGCTGATCAAGACCCCAAAGGAAATACTCGCAACAGAAGGTGCGAATTTTCCAAGACCGCCGCAGATGCGCACCCCAGAGGATCGGCGTACTGGCAATGGATACTGTGATTACCACGCGCAGAAGGGCCACACCACTAACGAATGTGTCCAACTGCGCCAACTCATTGACAAGATGGTCAAAGAGGGCAGATTGGACCATTTAGTCAAGAATATCAAGGAAGGAAAGGACAAACAGAAGAGTGGCAATAAGAAAGAGACACCTAAAGACAAGCCCGACACCATTTACATGATACAATCATGGCAGCGGGTCACAAGGCAGAAGGTCAGCCAGGATTTTTCACGTGGAAAGGAGATCTCTTTCCCCACCTTAACCGCGAACAACGCAGTGGTGGAACCACTCACTATAGAGATAAGCGCGGGGGGTCACGACATCCACCGCATGTATGTTGATGGTGGAGCTTCTGCCGACATCATGTATGAGCACTGTTTCAAACGATTGCGTCCTGAAATACGCAATCAGTTAATCCCGGTCAGAACAGCGTTGACTGGTTTTACAGGTGAGAAGATATGGCCTATGGGGCAAATACGATTACCTGTCAGCATTGGAAACGAAGAACACTCCGCAACGGCCTGGATGGAATTCATGGTGATTAAATCTCCCTCGCCATACAATGGCATTATTGGGAGACCTGGAATATCAGCTATGCGAGCAGTGCCATCAATAGCGCATGGGATGCTTAAATTCCCAGTGGAAGGTGGTATTGTTACTCTTTACAACGCCACTATACCACATAGAGAATGCAACACGATTGCATGCGAGACGGTACCAACCCCAGCACAGCAGACAACCAGAATCCCAAATCTGAAAGTAGCAATTCACCCCGAATACCCGGAACAGGAAATATCCATCGGAGGTTCATTGTCGGACAACGGCAAAGCAACTGTATGTGCACTCCTGCAGAAGATCCGACAGGGAGTACCACGCTCTATCACAGAGCATAAACTGAAAATCCGACAGGGATACTCACCCATACGCCAGAAGAAGCGCGGCCAAGCCCCGGAGCGCACGCAAGCAATCTTGGCAGAGGTACATAAACTGGTAGAGGCAGGGATCATGCGGGAAGTTTACTACCACGACTGGCTTTCCAATCCAGTCATGGTAAAGAAAAGCGACGGCAGCTGGCGAATGTGCGTAGACTTCACCGACCTTAACAAAGCATGTCCACAAGACTGCTATCCTTTACCAGAGATAGACTGGAAAATAGAGTCTCTGTGCGGTTACCCATTAAAGTGCTTCCTCGACGCGTACAAGGGATATCATCAAATCCAAATGGCTATGGAGGACGAGGAAAAAACAGCCTTTCACACAAGCCAAGGCGTCTACTGTTACACAAAAATGCCCTTTGGCTTGAAAAATGCAGGCGCCACCTACCAGAGGTTAGTAGATAATGCTTTCGAAAAACAGGTGGGCCGCAACCTAGAGGTCTATGTTGATGATCTGGTCATAAAGAGCCATACTGAAGATGAGCTAGTGCGCGACATGGAGGAAACGTTTAAGACTCTACGAGAAATTAACATGAAGCTAAATCCGAAGAAGTGCACCTTCGGCGCTACTGAAGGTATGTTCCTAGGATACCTAATCGAGCCTGACGGTATAAAACCTTGTCCAGAAAAAACAAAGGCGGTCATCGAACTTTCTTCACCGCGCACGCTGAAGGAAGTACAATCTCTCAACGGAAAGCTGGCCGGCTTAAACAGGTTCTTATCCAAATCAGCAGAAAAATCACTACCTCTTTTCAAAACACTCAAGAAGTGTATCAAGAAGGGTGATTTCAGATGGACTACGGAGGCAGAAGAGGCCTTCACTCAGCTTAAACAACATCTGGCAACGCTCCCAACACTGGTCGCACCCCGACCAGGGGAAGAGCTGATCATGTATTTGTCTGCAACTGAAGGCGCAGTAAGTGCAGTGCTACTAACAGATAGGGACTCAGTACAAACCCCTATCTACTTCGTAAGCAAGGCACTCAAGAAGACGGAGATGAACTATAGCGCCATGGAAAAATTAGTTCTGGCATTGGTATTTGCTGCTAAACGGCTGCGCAGGTACTTCCAAGCACACCCAATCGCAGTAATCACGGACCAACCAATCAAGCAGATCATCTCCAAACCTGACGCATCAGGCAGACTGCAGAAGTGGAGTGTATTGCTAGGTGAGCACAACATCTCTTACAGACCACGTACCGCAATCAAGGGACAGATTCTGGCAGACTTCATCATTGAAAAGCCAGACACCGACGAGGTACCCACACCAAGTAAGAATGAACTACAAGATCCATGGATCTTGTTTACAGATGGATCCTCATGCATCGATGGCTCAGGAGCAGGCCTCATTCTCACAAATCCAGAGGGAATGGAATTCACTTACGCACTGCGCTTTGAATTCACAGCGACAAACAATGAGGCAGAATACGAAGCCCTGCTCGCTGGACTACGCATTGCAACTCGAATGGGTGTATGTAACCTAGAGGCAAATGTGGATTCCCGACTAGTGGCCAACCACGTGTTGGGTGAATACGTGGCCAAAGAAGATAATATGATCCAGTACCTTGATAAAACCAAGACACTGATAAAAAGCTTTGATAGGTTCACTATCAAGCAAGTTCCTAGAGGGGAAAATCGCAAGGCGGATGCACTAAGCAAAATTGCCTCGACAAGCTTTGCACACCTGTCAAAGCAAGTGCTGGTGGAAACACTAAAAAGTAAGTCAATTTCGGAGATGGAAATCTCCACGATAATAGAGGAGGAAGGTCCTACATGGATGACACCGATAACGGACTTCCTAAGCAAGGGAACGTTACCCCAAGAGCAGAAGGAAGCTCGTAGGATAAGGCGCACAGCGCAAAGATTCGAGCTGCGAGACAAAATATTGTACCGACGCTCCTTCCTGCAACCATGGCTCCGTTGTGTCGGCCCCTTACAAGCAAATTACGTACTGCGAGAAATCCATGAAGGTTCATGCAGTATGCACTCAGGACCACGGTCCGTTGTGGCACGCGCCATGAGATCAGGATATTACTGGCCGACCATGCACCGTGACGCGCGGGACTTGATAAGGAAGTGCAACGAGTGCCAAGTTCATAGACCCGTCCCGCGCCAACCACAACACGAGCTAACACCAATAACATCACCATGGCCATTCTACAAGTGGGGTATTGACATCGCAGGCCCTTTTCCTATCGCAGCGGGTGGACTAAAATTTCTCATAGTCGCCATAGACTACTTCACCAAGTGGATCGAAGCGAAGGCAGTGGTCACAATCACTGGCAACCAGGTGAAACGCTTCGTATGGGAAAATATCGTATGCCGCTTCGGTCTCCCTGGGGAAATCATCTCGGACAACGGGAAACAATTCTGTGATAACCCTTTCAGGGGCTGGTGCGAGAAGCTTAACATTACACAACACTTCGCGTCAGTTAAACATCCACAAACCAACGGCCTAGTGGAACGAGCGAATCGAAGCTTAGGCGAAGGAATTAAGGCACGCCTAGAAAAGCACAAAGGACGATGGATAGAAGAACTATCACATGTCTTGTGGGCGCACCGCACCTCCATTAAGACCAGCACGGGCGACACTCCCTTCTCTTTAGTCTATGGGACAGAAGCCGTCATACCGGCTGAGATCGGCATGCCAACTATCCGCACTGCTGAAATCAATGTGGCAACCAATGATGACGAGCGACGTATCGACTTAGATCTGCTAGAAGAAAGGCGTGAACGCGCAGCTATACGGGAAGCAAAATCAAAGTCACGAATGAAAGGATACTATGATGCTAAAGTGCGCAATGTTTCATTCAAACCAGGTAATTTTGTATACCGCGCCAATGACATGAGCCACGCAGAAGACACAGGTAAACTTGGACCAAAGTGGGAAGGACCCTATGAGGTTACCGAAGCAATTGGAACAGGCGCGTACAAGCTCAGAGGCCTGGACGGTCGTGAACTGCCACGCACATGGAACATCTGCAACCTCAAGAGGTGCTATCTATAGGAATGGCTACGGCCTAGCGCACAGACGCTCTTGCACTTTCAGTGCTCAGTAAACATCTATGCATTTACTCTTTCTTTTACTTAGAATAATTTTCTTATTTACTTATTATAAAAACTTGCAAGTATCAATAAAACGCCGCGGTTTCTAGCTAACTCTGCGACATATTCCAATTTGTTATTTCCACATACTCTATGTCTTAATAACTTTTTATTTCTAGCCCACGATGGCGTGCATGCACCATAATAAACCCATGATGGTAAAAGGATAAGTTAACCTACTAAACAACTTGTTGAATAAGAGGGTTGCAAACCCATCAACACTGGATCAAGTATCCTTGTTAAACACCTTATTTCCAAGACGTTGGAATAAGTTTTATACACATCCTACGACGGATGCGCAACAACGCACACGTGCATGTTTAACAACTGTGGAACCAAAACACTGGATTCCTTAATTCGGTATGTACAATACGTTGCATATCATTACACATACACGATTATGATAATACTTGGAAGTTATTTTTTAAAGTATCTCAGGATCTTCATACATGATTATGGATTCCCTATATTCTCACACTTGCATATACATGTAACGACGAATACGTGTTTTACGCAACGACAATCAGATACGCTTGCACCTCATGAATTGCAAAATATATTCACAAACACTTAACAAAAGAGGATTTGTTTCATAACTACGAGTTATTTCCCAAAGATAGTTACAGCACAGGATACAATCTACAAACTATGACTACGCTTCAAGGAGGAACTACCCACGCGGCTAGCAGCATTACCAACCTTCTCCAGCTCCTCCAACAAATCCGCGTCCCGACGGGCCACAGTGGCAACACTCACGGGCACCCCGTCAGACCGAGGTAGGTGCGCAGCGCCGATACCACACATCACAGCCTTGCCCTTAATACCTTTCTTCCGAGCAAGCCTTGTCTCATGCGCTTCTAACACTTGCTTCAAGGGGACCTCCCTCTCCAGGACAAAAGGATTCAAGATATCCCTAGGGCGCGCGAATATAGGCACGTGCAGTTGGGATGCATCAGGTTTAAGATAGTAGTCTGGCTGCGCAACGGCTTCTCCACCGTGATGACGTGCTAGAGTCAGTCCTGCAAAAATAACATCTATCGGATAATCCTGATCACGCTCCAATTCAGCAATCTTAGGGAGTTCCAAGTCCCTCATCTTCTTCATAGCAGCGACCAGATTATCATAAGCCTTCGCGTCATAATTAGGTACCTGCTCAACGGGTACCTTTAGAAGCTCAGCCTCATGCAGCTTCTCAATGGCTTCTGCTTTCCCACGCTCCAGCGCGCACTTAACTACATCCCCAAAGGAGTCAACGACCTCTTTCGACTCTAGGGTACTTAACGCAGCAAGACGAAGCCCATGGCTTATGAGCCATCTGCGCTCCGCAATGGTCGACAGAAGTTGAGGATATAATTCCTCGTCATATTCCAGACTTAACTTGCGCAACTTCATCTCCTGAGTTTCAAGGGCGTTTTCCACAGTAGCGCCAAAACTCCAAGCTGGGAGGTCAGTGCGTCTTTACCATTCTCCAAATATTTCATGGCCCAATGACTGGAAGACTTATATCCCGCGGCCTCCGCACGCTCTTGATTTATTTGGCACATCAGGGCCATTTTCTCTTCAGCGAGCTTTGTAGCGTACGACCCCATAGTCTCCGCTTCACCCCTAGCACTAGCCAATTGCGCCTCCAGCAGCGCAATTCATTGGTCTTTTTCAGTACCTTGGCTAGACTCTCCCGAATACTTTGCCTTTAGCCGCGAAGCAAGAGAGACCAGATCCTCGACCAGTTGCCCCATGGGCGCATCCCCATAGGACCCAGGCTCAGCGCTTCAGCTCCTCAGCCCAGATGATTCAGCACGAATTGGACTTGATTGGGGGGGCGAGCCTGCGGACTGCTCAAACCTACAAACATGACGAGCAATTCACTGTTATTCAGTAATATAATACGGTATTTCGGTACATAATCTTATCCGGACACTTACGCAGGAATAGATGTGTCGGGTGAGGGTGGGCGCGACGCAACATCACTAGAGGATGACTCCACACTAACCACAACCGGGCGCTTCTTCCGAGAAGTGGCAGCACTATCGCCACTGCGCTTCCTTTTGCGCTCCAATCCTTGACTTTCTTCCTCCTCTTCCACTTCCTCCACATGCTCCACCGCTACGGGCGCAGGTTGCACTGGAGGGGGAGGGATTGTAGAACTAGGCACACTCTGTAACGGTGTTGCTTGAAGCGCAACGGATGAACTTTCTCCCGCCTCGCCTAGGTCCAACACTAGGGTACGCCCTGACGCCGCAACAAGCACGGGCTCTTCTCCCTCTTTCAGTGGTCGTGTTCCCACCTCTACATCGATAGGCTTCGTCAGGTGCACAACGCTGAACATGTCCATCTCTGCGCAACAACAAAGAAATACAAACAGTTCACGATAGGTACGAAGCACAAATAGTGAACAACTTACATTAATATAACTCAACGGGGTACGAAAGGATGAGCACCCACCCTGACCATCGGCGCCTACGAAGATAGGAACTTCTTCTGAACTGCCAAAATAATTGCGACTCAGGCCAATATGCACCAAGAACTCCTCGGGGTAGGAGCTAATAGGGATGCGGTTCGCATTTATTGTTTCCGCATCCTCTGCACTGTATGATCCAGGGAGGGGGCGCTCATCCTTTGGCAGTGTCCCCTTAGAGTAAAAATCAAAACGAGACGGAAAGCATGCGTCGTCAACCCAGAAAAAGGTTTCTCTCCAATTTCTGAGCGCGTCTAACTTTTTCGTATAACATTGGAGTGGCCCAGGGCGCTTCGCGAAGGAAACCCACCCGTTTGACCACGTGGTGTGGTAAAACGCGCGGAACAGGTGGATTGTGGGGTCAATGGCCAATAAATGGCAGTTCACCTCGAAATTAATTAGTTTTGCCGCACCTATACAGTGCAGCTGGGACAAGTGTATGCGGTAATAATTCAATACATCACTTAAGAATAACGATAGGGGTATGCGCTGATTTGCGAATTCAAAGAATCGCGTGTATACCCCAATCTTCCCATCGGGGAAATCCGCTATCGACGCATTCGCAGCCGGAACTTCCGGATGTACTGCGCTGGGAATATAATACTCAGACGCAAACTGTCGCAGCTCATCCTCCGTTATGTCTGACGTAAAATCCGATAATTCCTTAACCATGGTACTACAAAACAAAGGCGCAAGCGCAGTTACCTAGGGGATATTTCGGTATCAAGGCTTGGAAGTATTTGCAGCTATGAAAATGGCGGATGGCGTTTTTTTTTTACTGTGTGTAGACACGGTGAAAATGAAGTGAAGGGATTATATAACCTTCCTCCTCCACACGATGATCGACACGTGGACTCTACCAACCCTAAATATGTGGTTGGGATTGTTTGATGGGACACGGGTACAGTAACCTTTCCCCCGATTTACGAGGTGCCTGTTTCTGTTTTGTGGACGGATACAATGTCTCATGAGGATTTAATTTAGCTTCTTTGCTACGCTTTGTCTTTAATCGACTACAATAATTAGTCTAGCATCCGTAGTTACGCACTGCGCATACTAGACTGGGGGGACATGATGACGTATAGTCTATATCCGGGTCACGGACCCGACTAAAGTCCAATAACTAATTTGGCCCGGTACGAACTGGGCTAAGCGGACTAAACATTTGGGCTCATGAAGGCCCAAGCCCGAATCTATTGATGGAATAGATATCCGATATCTTCTAAATAGGAAGATAATCATTCCCAACCGATTAAGGTGGGATACGCCGAAGGTTGAGGAACACGGAACCAACAAGGATTCCATGCGTATATAAAGGGAACCACATCCCTCGTTTAAGGTACGATCTCAGAACCCTAATTCTCCTTAAACCATAAACCGATTACTTACTCTCACGCCGGAGGATAATCGTGGGAAACAATCCCACGGTAAGCCTAACGGTGTCTTTTGTCTTTTAGTGCGCAGGTCTTAAGCAACAATTCTCAATTGGTACGAGAGCCGGAGCTCCAAACAAGGAACGCCCAACTTTTGTATCAACAATAACTTAGCAATATACATCATCAAATGGCGCTAAAACTGCTATTTTTATGATACTATATGTTTAAATGTTATATAATATTACACGTCCAAAACAACTAGCAATAGTAGTGATTACCGTTTTCGTATCGTCGTTACATCGTAAAGTTATAAAATAGTGTGCGATAAAGTTGTTTTCTAAAGTTATCGCTACACGTAAAGTTAGCATCATAAGAAACATATAAGTGCTCAACAAAATCTTTTGATTACATGGTGGTCGCAGACGTAACGCGCTGGTATCGTGCTATAAAAACTCATTATAATGTTACTAAATCATTTAGTCTTAATGCATAAGCAAGAGAACAAGTTAATTTTCAGCTAATAACCTATGTTTGGGCATTTGTTTTCCTTCTATAAAAGCAATCAATTGAAAAGATTTGCTATAGCTGAAAAATAAAATCGCACGCGAATTCCCGGCAAGTTATGAAATTAAATTGGCTTTTATTCTAAGACACCATGTAGGCACGGGATTATAGGATACATATGCAAATATTTTTTACTAAAATCAAATTATGTCCAAACACTATTTTATGCGATGTATTTCAATGAGTCTAAAATCAGTAGAAAAAAAAACATGAAAAGAAAAGATATGTTTCATTCGATACATCACAATTAGATCAAATATTTTATACAATATAATAATAATTATAAAACAAAACCCTTAGCGGGAATTTTTCATTTCAAAAAAATCAATTCATACCTTATTTGGTAATATTTTTTTTAAAACTGAATTTTAAAAAATAATTTACTCTATTTCTTTCCTAATTTACCTAAAAAAGTTTAAAAAAACGTTTTTATATCATATCTACAAAAAACCTGTAAATATTCCCTTATTCATATAAAAAACGAAAAACACACATGTACTCAATAGATCATACTCCGTATTTAATAGTTGTGGACGCTCCTCATGGCGCATTCTTCAGAAACACAACTAGAGCTGGCAAATCGTGTCTTAACAGGTCCGGTGCGCGCGAATAACATAAGTTTCAAACATGAAAACAACTCGTTTAATAATTAGCTTTGGTGGTTTGAGTATTACAGATATACGTTTTATTTATCAAAAAAGTTAAATATTGAACCCTAAAATACTAAAAACAAATATTTTAAAAAATAAAAAAATTGCATAGTACATTTTTTCTTGTCTTAACGGGTACCAATTTGCCAGCTCTAAACACAACCTGCTTCACAACTTTCTTTCTCTCATACAAACCCCAAGCAACTACCCTACTCCGCCAAAATTCTCTTCCAAGACCAATTTTGTAAGATTTAACACAATCAGGTTTGATGGTGTACACGGTCTTGGTAAGATTTATCTTATAGTTCTTCAATTTTTTTTTTTTTTATAATTAAATGTTTATAATCTTGTTAAGCGAAGACCTAATCCAATTTTGTAAACTGTTTTTCTATAACTTTAATTTTGTTTGCATTTTCAATTATTAAATTAGTTGATTATTGATAATGTGAATTGTTGTGGCCTCGTCTATATGTTATTAATTAAATTAAAAGCAGTATGTCTATAATCACATCAGGTTGTAGAATTGGGACAAACGTTTAGTTATATGTTAGGTGAAATTGATTCAGGCATATACAAATTGACAAAAGGGATAGTATGATTTCCAGTAATCCAACTATACATGATTTTTGCAGTATTTACATGAACATGGGTATATGACAAAAGGGATATTTATACTACCTTTTGTCATGTAAATATCGGTTGCCCAGAAACATGGGTACTTTTTAATGCATACTGCCTCACACAATTTTATTAAAACATCAAATTACTATTGTAGCAAAACAATCTGTGCAAAATATCAAAGCATTCAATATTTTTTGGAAATAACAGAAGTTGTTTCGGGTCAACCCAAGTCGGCTCCAAGCTGTTTTGACCTATTACTCAACCTAAACTAATTGCCCATATTAGCACCTTTAAAAATATAGATAAGCATATCAATTACATACCAGTAATATGTTTCTTAATGTTTAATCTTTAGGTTGGGACTAACACCACATATACTTTGCTGAGGACATGATTTTACATGTTTATAAATGTTGGTTGAAACCCGAAAAATTATTCACAAGCATCCTTTGTTTATTCCTGTTTTAACTTCCTTCTTTGCTCCCTTTTGTTGCTAATCTTTCTTCTTGAACTGTAATTCTGGAAAACTAGGTATTTCATTGTAAAAAGTTGCAACCGCGAAAATATTGAGTTATCAGTACAACAAGGAATGTGGGCCACCCAAAGGAGCAACAAGGCTAAACTAAATGTGGGTTTTGATTCTATGGGGAACGTTATCTTAATAATTTCGGTTAATAGACGAGGCATTTTCATGTGCGTCCTAACTTAGAAACATAATCGATATTTCAAATAAGTGGCAGTTATCTCATATAAGGGAGTCTGTAATACAAGAAAAATATCTTCTATTCCAATTTGTGTCATATGGTATTCAAGATGAGGTTATCACTATTTTCCCAGGCTGTGCAAAAATGACTTTTAAAACTGGTGGCTTTGTTGGTGGAGGCAACTAGAAGTACGAGCATGGGACGGCACATTATGGACGAATATCATCATCTTCTGATACATTTGGTGATCATCACATGTATTCTCTAGCTCAACGAGTTTTAGATGCATTAGTAGTAATACCAGGGTATGATTTTTTAGTTCTTTTGATAACTGTTTACTTTGAATTTTATCTTTTAGTTTTTAACCATGGGTACGATAAATATGTTGTCTTCTAACGTTGGACTTTTCTGTAAATTAATTTTTACCCAAATGAGACTAAAATTTTGTATCTATTGTGCAGTTATGTGAATTGTCTTTCCACAAAACTCGACACATTAGGAATCCTTACAATGAGAAATTACCATGAAGGTACTATCTCTTGCGATGTTCTGTTTATAAATTTCGCTAATAAATGTTTCTTATTTGTATGTATTTTGGTAATAACAAACAACAGTTGTGTTGGTAATATCTTTTATCTATGTATTTTGGTAATAACAAACGACACTTGTGCTCTAATTATTTGTTTAATTCCTCATGATGTTAATTGTTGATTTATGTGTAGAATTTGTACCTTTTTTTTTGGTTTATGAATTCAGTTTTGTGTTTAAGTCTTAGTACACTATTTCTCAGGTTTGGAAACTCATGTTAAATGGTAACTTATGTTCATGTATGCCACGATGTGAATTTTTTAAATTGTTTAGTTTTTAAGAAGTCAATTCGATTTGTGGTTCTAATAGTGGATATCATGATATTAAGACAATGTTTGTTACGGGACGTAGTCAAAGTTAATAGAATTATCTTGGATTGAGATCAAAAGATGTCATTGAATCTAATTTTGTTTAGCATGCTAATATAATGGATGTCATGTCCTGATTTTGAATTGATCAATTTTGTAGTTTAGTAGAAACTAAAGGTCACCATACCATTAGTGCCTTCATTGAGTTAAATGTGATTGAAGAGTTTATAGAATGAAAAGACACAATTAAGATAAGTCACGTCTTATCAAGATCTTTTGAACGAGTTTCCTTCAATTTTATTTTGGCCAAGGAAAAGAGGAAACCTTCTGATACAATATTCGTTCTAAGTATGTTGTTTGCATGTTTTTTATTGCTATTGTTTTAGGTAATCAACAATATGTTTCTGTAAAAGTCAATAAAGACGGTAATTTTTTTCATCATCGTTAGCTACTTGAATGTAGATTAAGGATTGTATACATGTATATTTTTGGATAACTTGGTAACTCATTTTATTGCAGCTCTTGCCGCCACGTGTTTTTATTCTGATTATAACACTATTAGAAGCATTAAGCAACTAATAGATTGCTATTTAGTAATGCACTTGAACCACCAACACGCGAATCCATTATTAACAGGGCTATAGTTGTTGCATGTGCTTATGCTGGTGGTTGTGGGATTTAAGCAAATAATGCATTTAAGGCTAGACCAACTAAAAATGTTTTGCTCAAATTTAAATTAGGCAGTTTTCAACCTCTAATATCTGTAGTTGCACTGATTCTGGGTGTCAGGTACACTACTAAAAGACTATTCAGTTTTATAGATTAGGGGTTGTTTGAACGTCAATTTTTGAAAAAAACTGATTATGTTTGGAGGAAAATGGTAAGGGAGCGGTAAAAATACAAATTATTGAGATAAATCTTAAATTGCCTAATCTTATTCTAGGTAGTCAATAGCATTTAATCGCTTTCAAAACATACATTCATAAACCCGCGATTGAAATTATCTAGCTGTGTACTTCTTAAGATATTATTTTTGCTTGTCTTTGTTCATTTTGCTCACCTTTGTTTGTTCTATGAACAAGGAGCTCAGGTTGCAAGGGACATTGATTGGGAGAACACCAGTTTCTTTGAAACTTTTCAATCGCCTAAAAAAGATTAAAAATAAAAAAGAAACATGAAACATGGAAGTCGGATGATGAAATAGAACCTGCATTCTAGAGCTAGGTGTAGCTTTCTGAATCGTAAGTTGCACCAGTGACAACCATCTGAAACACATAACCCATTATTCTGTATGGAACTATATCTCTTAAGTATCTTCTGTCTGAGTGCATTGACAAATTTTTTCCAGTATGTATTATGAACCAAAAGGAATAAAGCATAAATATCCCGGTATTATGATGAAAGTGAGAAATCATTGCATCCCAATATGGAAGTTTATGCAGTTATCACGGACTTATGAATCAACTAATATTAGTTGAGTTAACATAAGTTATCTAAAGTTCACTTATTAGCGCATTTGCTTTAAAAAATTATAAAAATTAAGAAAGTAAAATTTAAACATAATTATGGACAATATAATTATATGCAAATGGTATTAATACATAACTAAATTCACATACGGCCTCGAACTCTGTTAACGCCAAAGCCATTTCAAGCTTGTGGTTTGCATCTTTATACACATTTTGTTGCCACTTATGAAGTAACCCTGTCAATTCCTTATTCGGATGAGCATGTATTGACTATGAATACTCAAACAGTAAAGCTTTATTAGTGGCAAAAGAGCTAATATGTGACCCAAATAAGTGATAAATTTGGTTTAGTAAAATATACTAATACAATAGGAAATATCCAAAATCGTGTCCCATGTGTAGAAGGGTGTGTCATATTTTCTTTATCTTTTGAGGGTCGTTACGGGTTTCATTGGCGAATCGGCGATTCACATATTAACATATTGCATTATCTGTATTTTGTAGATACATGCATAAACTTGATCTTAATCTATTTTGTTGAGTAATTGTTTTCTTTAGGCATGGTTTTTTCAGAGATGAAATGGTGATTCACATGTTAATGTTATTGCTTTATTAAATTTTGTAGATACATGCCCAAACTTGGTCTTCATCTATTTTGATGAGTAATCAAAAACTGATGTATGTTTATAAAACTCTGCTACAAAGGGTGGTTAAAAAGTATATTTCATATAGTTTATGGATCTGATATATTTGTAGATTGAAATTTTCGTATTTAGGTTATGTTATATGGTTAAAAAGTAATTTACTTTGTGAATTTGCAAATAGCGATGACTAAGTTTAATTTTAACTAACATTTATTTTCAAGTACTCTTTCTGATCACATGACCTCTGATAAAAGCAATGCAATGACACTTTAAATTATCCCTACCGTTAAGCTACATGGGTTTAATTATTTTGTTATGGATGCATAGTGACCTTGCTTTAACTTCTACTTCTGGTAAGCTTAAGCAAATAATAATGTACATTTAAATGAAACTTATTTCAAAAATTTACGTCATTTTCTTTTTCAAAAACTTATGTTAAAATCCCGTGCGTGCACGGGTATTATAACTAGTGTTAACATGTAAAAAATCCCAAAGAGTGACATGCCACAAATAATTATTTGTACATTTAAATGAAACTTATTTCAAAAATTTATGTCATTTTTTTTTTCAAAAACTTATGTTAAAATCTCGTGCGTACACGGGTATTATAACTAGTGTTAACATGTAAAAAATCCCAAAGAGTGACATGCCACAAATAATTATTTGTAGCACATCAAAGGCTATGAGACTGTATTGGATAATCATACTTAAACTTATATACTATCTCTTATTCTTACTTGATATCGATGTGGGACACAAGTTATAGATATCAAATTATCAAACAATCGAATATATTTGTTGTATAAAACCATTGTTACTTTTTACCGTTGCATGTAACACACTTATAATTTCCTACAATCATATATAAAGTAGTTACATCAACGTAAAATGCATCATCACTTTCATTTTTCTCACGGTAAAAAAAGGAATCCATCAACTTTAAGTAACACTTGGTAAATGAATGTTCACACAAATAAAATTTAGTTACATCATATTTTTTTTTGAACGGCAGAATTTATAAAATAAACTAGCAAGGAGCTAGAAAAACAAAGGTTACATGATTACAAGAGAAGGATTTTTAAGCCAATCTATCCAATTAAATTTAAATCTTCCCCTATGTTTACACCATTGGAAGGAATGAGCCACAATGTTATCGAAAAGAACCGCTTTAGAAGGAATGGATGAGCCAAACACTAATTTATTCCTGAAATTCCATATTAACCACCGAGCAATATAGGTAACGCCTTCCAGAAGTTGTTTATGATTGGAAGAAAGAACAAGACTCGACTTCCAAACCTCCCATTCCTCAAAAGAATAAGCCTGAGGAGAATTTACCTCCCACCAAGAGGCTATTTTACGATAAATGTCACGCGCCATAGAGCAAGCAAAAAAGAGGTGGCTAGATGACTCAGCGTGTTTCTCACATATGGGACATAAGATGAAATTAATATCCAAACCTCTTTTAGACAAATTAAACCGAGTGGGCAAAACGTCTAGCTTAACTTTCCAAGCAAGAATATTAACTTTGATGGGAACAATCTTTCTCCAACAGAATTTGGAAGAAACCTTAGGGAGCAAGTGATCATCGATGAATTGTCTAACCAAGGCAACCGAAAAGTCTCCCGAGCCTGACAAGGACCAAAACCTCTAGGCAAACGCCTCTAGGTCGTTGAATTAACCAAAGAATTAACCATCTATCTTGCATGTTTGGGAGCTGAATATCAACCAAAGAATTAACCAGGTCGTTGAATTGATCAAGCTCAGCACCGCCTCTAGGCAAACGACGTAAAGTGAGTCTCACATTATCATGAGCCAGTTTAGTTGCAACATTGATTTGTTTACAAGTTTCAAGCTTGTAAATGCGAGGATAAAGAAACTTAAAAGCTATATCACCCTTCCATGCATCGTCCCAAAAAGAGGTATCGAAACCATTACCAATATTTTTCTTGACAAGCTCAAGTAAGTCAATATCTTGATTTTTAAGATTGTGTAATTCACGAATAATGTCTAACCAAATAGAGGGGAAAGAGGACTTAACTGTTGTACCGAGATGACCATCTTTGCCATGCATAGCTTTAAAAAATCTAGCCCACAATGAAGAAGTATCAGTTTTAAATCTCCAAACCCATTTGAACATGAGAGCACGGTTCATGACATAGAAACTCGAAACTCCTAATCCACCTTTATCTTTAGACGCCATCACTTTATTCCAGTTAACCAAAGACACTTTCTTTTCCTTAACATCTACCCCATTAAAGAATCGACATCGGATAGATTCCATCCTTTTAATCACCTGAGAAGGAACTTTATACAAAGATATATAATAGATGGGAGTCGATCCTAAGACCGATTTGAGGAGAGTAAGTCGACAACCTATTGAAAGAGTTTTCATCTTCCATTTAGATAAGCGAGCCAACAACTTGTTAACTATATCATCCCAAGAGTTAATGCGAGACATAAGACCACCAATTTTTGAACCAAGATAGGAAAAGGGAGGCTTAAGTTGCAAACAACCGATCGAATGAGCAGCCTGATTCACAATATCGTCATCTACAGCGATCCCCATTAACTTGCTTTTGTGCATGTTAATACAAAGACCAGACGCACAAAAGAAACACTTCAGAACATTAATAATGATTGAGATGTTAGAATCAGACCATTGCCCCAAAAAAACCACATCGTCGGCATAGAACAAGTGAGATAAATTCATATTCGAACCAATAGAGACACCCTTGAACATACATGCATTGACAACATTCTGAAAAGAAAGGTGAAGACTTTCCATGATCAAAATTAAAAGGAAAGGGGATAGAGGATCCCCTTGTTTGAGGCTGTAGAAAAATAGAAGGGGGGTTGAATAGTTTACCAATTAAAATCTTGTTTTGAAACTCATTGAAAAGATCAATTGATATTGATCTTAGATATGTTAATGAAATATGCAAGCAATATGTAAAGAGTAAATAAGGAAAGAAATGATCAAACCACAACAAGTTGTTTATAGTGGTTCGGTCTACAAGGACTCTTTTTCCTTTCCCTACTCCACTCCTCGAGTCTCACACTCGAGAGTTTAACTTCACTAGTCAACAAGCTCCTTTCACCGGCGGAGAAAACCTTTACACTTCGCTTACACTATTTCCGACACTAAGCTAGATGTCGAGTTCTTTCCAAGGGTACAACTACTCCCACACACAATGTATTTTGAGGACTAAAATACTAACCACTCACACTCACAAGATGGTTTAATATAACAATGAAGTATGAATCAACACTAGATCATACAACACTAAACAAACAAGACTTCCAACTTCGCGTTTGAAGCTTGAATGTGACTTGATCTTCTTTGCTACAAAAGAGATAATATGATATGAAACTGAGTTAGAGAGGTTAGAGAGAAGATATGTAAGAGAGTATGATAGAAAGGGATAAAAAAACTACTTGGCTTGGCATTGCTATTTATAGCCAAAATGGACAGGAGCGTCCACGGACCGCGGAACCCTTAAAAGGGTTCCGCCTGTGTACCAATTTGGTACCGCCGGTCTGACAGCCAAGATATCAAATCTTTGCTAAAGTCAACTCTATCTAAGTGAGATTGTGCAAGATATGAAGAGTACAAATCCACACAAAATATCTAATGAAATCTTCCAATGATTTCCATGATGCATCACATGATGTCATATGTTGTATTTCTATTTTTAGAAATATGCAAGTACATAAGTAGTGTTTGGTTTTAAGAACCTAACACATTCTAAAAACTACTATCATACATAATGATTAGAGTCATATCAAGATGTTACTAATCATAAATGTAAATGCTTGAATGATGAATATATTGTTTGAAAAAGCTTGTTTTAATATCTATTAAACTTGACAAGCTTTAAGCTTTTATACAAATTAAATTTACTTTTGTCGTTAACAAAACTTAGGTAAAGATCAAAAATATAAATAACGTTTAATGACGATATTTGTATTAACAATCTCCCCCTTTTTGTTGAGGACAAAATATAAATTTTATTTTTATAAAAGATACAAAGTTTGTGCAAGAGTTATAAAAATATTAGTTTTAGAACTTGAAAAGAGAATGATAATGCAAGTGTATGATGTTTGACTATTTATGAAAGTCAAAGTATTCACTAGTTGATGCATGATGTTGACTTTTTCAGAAAGTCAAAGTATGCAGTTGACTTTTTAAGAAAAGTCAAAATATAATCAAGTTCTATATTTTCTCCCCCTTTTTGTCTCAACAAAAAGAAGAGGCGATACGGAATATAATGAGCCCGTGCCATTACCTCCCCCTTGATCAAAGCTCCCCCTAAATTGGGTGCTTAATTGGAAGATACATGGATTGTGAAAATAAAAGCTAAAAAAAAAATGTTAGTAATAATGATCATTTACAAGCATTTCCAAATACTATGTAAAAGCTCCAACACTATAATAAAAACACTATTCATTAGTTAAAATTTTCATGAATAAAGATCATGAAATGGGAACACAATGATGTGTTTTAGTACAAGAAAAAAAATTATCCTAAGAAGAAAACTAAAATGCTAAACTATGACCATCCTAATTTGATGGTGGATGAGAAAGAGCGTTGAGGCACTCAAGGATATGATTGAGGATGAACCTCATTTCTTCTTGAAAGTCAAGGACCATAACCCGTGTCCTATCAACGGTTTGGGCCGTTTGCTCACAAGTTGAGCAACCATGCCTAGGGGTAGTATGTTTGGGGAGGTTGTGGTGGTGGAATGGTAGATGTGTGTGTTGGTTAGAAATGTTTGGGGTGGACATGATGGAAGCAAGCAAAGCACTTTGCATTTGCATTGTCTCACTCAAGTGAGAGTCCACCATGCCTTTGAATTGGTGGAGGTTGTGGAGTTCCGTTTGAATCTCCTCTCTAGTGGGATTGGCATCCCACATACACTCCTCAATGTCCTCAAGATGAGGGGACATTGATGTGGGGAGTGAATTATCTCCATACAAAGGACCATGAATGTCTTTGTGAATGGGGTGGAAGAGAAGAGGTTTAGGCCCTAATGAGGCGTTTGGGTCAAGGGATGACCGAGGTGACTTATGAGCCATCCGCTCAATTGAGCCAAAGGATGGCAATGGTGGTGGATGATTTGGCCTAGGAGGCAAGTCATCCAAGTCCTCCAAGAAAGGATTCGGGGAGGTTGGTGGAGTGGAAAACAACTCCATGGGAATGAGAGTTGGAGACCTTGGTGAAGGTGGTGAAGGTGTTTTGGATGTTTGGATGGGTGCCGGTGGAGGTGAAGTTGGTGTTTTTGTTGGTGGTGGAGTGGTGATCACAATGTGTGATTGAGTAGGTGTGGCTAAGGTAAGGTTTGTATCATCTCGGATGGGAGATGAGATTGTGAGTGGAGAAGACTCGGATGAGGAGCTAAGGTTAACGAAGCAACAAGGCCTCACACTAATTCTAGCGGTCTTCTTGCAAGGTTTTGGAGATGATTTTGTCATTTTTGACTTTGGTTTTTCTTTGCTAGATGATAGTAAGAATGAAGAAGGTGTGAGGATGATCATGGTAAAACCTCTCAATTTATAGAGGTGAAAAATCATGGAGAAATGTGTTTGATTTGATGTTAAACCATTGAAGAGATGAGGTTCCTAATGATTTGGAAGTGGGTTGAATGCTAGTCATATCACCCAAGTCAAGCCATAAGAAAAGATTTTCAATAAATGTGTTCTAGTGAGTGGAATTTCCTAATATTCAGATCACCCACGGATTTGAAGGTACCAAAATTTTGGTTCCTTCCTTTATGCAAAAGGGCTCCTTGGGTGGATTTTTCAAATTTTTGAATTTTGGTGGGAAATGGATTTCTTATATATCTAAGTGAATTATACTAGTTCTAATAAGAGTATAAGCAATTTAGGATTGACTTATAAGCATTGGATGGTAGTTTGGAATCACGAAATAGTCGAAATTCAGAAAGTTACCTGAAGGATCCACGGCACCAAAATCTTACACGGCCGGAACCCTAAAAAGGGTGCCGTCTGGTCCGCCTGTACAGGTACGGCAATACCATTTTAAATAACGGACGGTACCAAAATTATGGTGCCGTCTGATACGTGGAGTGCAGAAATATGGACAGAGTACGTTTTTAGGTGTCGGGGACATTTCCGAAACCTGAAATTCTTCTTAAAACATGTGATACTAATCATTTGTAGTTAGGAAAAGAAGATAACACATATATAAACATAGTGGAGCATGTGTTTTGAGCAAGGCTTTTTTATTTTCACATTATAGTGAAAATGGGTAAAATTTGATAGCATACTTGTGCTATCCCCCTGCATAAGATTGTTAGCATTTACCATTGTTTCAGGTTATATTATCATCCTACATAATAAAAAACGCGAAATTGTATCAAACATTAACGAGAATGCATTGTTCCAAACACTCCTTAAAATTACCCTGATTTGTCCAACTTCTTGTAAATCTTGTTCATCATCCTACCAAGGCACTTGAACATTCCCTTAGTTTGCTTGAACTCCGCTGATTCATTCTCTATTTCGGGAAGAGACACATAATACTCATGAGGCGGAAGACGAGAGCTTGGAAGACCATCCTCGGAGCTATTTGATGATGATGATGATGATGGAGTTGGAGGTTTTGCTCTCTTGCCTTTTGTCTTAGCAACTCGTGCATCACTCAAAGGTACAAAGATGTGAGGGATGAGTTCATAGTGAAGGTGCATCCCTTTTGGGGTTGGTGGAATTGGTGTGAAGTTTCTATAGAGACGGGTGAGAAGCATACCGTATGGAAGAGCAACCGATCCTTGAGTTGGAATATCAATCATTCTCCTAGCTATGTAGTAGGCTAAGTTGAATGGTTGTCGAGTGGACAAGTTGTAGAGCATGTGACAAAGGCAAGCATTTATGTGATCCCTATTTCCTATGGTGCTAATGACGTTGGCTTTAAGTAGCTCCTCCCATTTCTTAAATTCGGGCTTAAATTCATTTAGCTCCATTCCATATGGATCTCGGTTTACTTCTTTCCCTTTCGGGTAACTCGGGTTGTATCACTTTTTGGGTTAAAAAGGTGTTCACGGATGACATCCTTATCGGCCAAACGGGTTTGGTAGGGAAGAGAGCGGTCATTGATTGCATCAAGAGCCGTGAGTGACCACTTATCCGTGTAGACACAAGTTCCTCGGTTGGGAATTCCTAACACTTGAGCAAAGTTGCCTAAGGTGATGGTGTAGTCGTTTTGATTGATTCTAAACCTAAGACAAAATTCATCATCGTCTTCATCACTAAAGCCGGTCACACTAGCATAGAATTCTAACACAAACCTAGGACAAATTGGTTCATCGATGTCAAGAAGACAGTCGAATTGAATGGCGGCTAGTTCTTCACGAAGGTTGGTATTTTCAAGGAAGGATGAGTGAATGGTTCTACCCTCATGGAAATACCTTGATTCTAGACCCCTAAATATTTCTACTTGTTCCTTGGTAAGTCCTTTGGTTTTGTGGTGTTTGGGAATGTAGTTAAGGGTGTCTTTGTGATCATAGAATCTTGCGGCTACCATGGTTATTCCTAAGGACAAGATTTAATATGTTAAAAAATGAGAATAAGTTTTAACGTTTTTGGTTCTAGTGTGTGCCTATATGAAAACAATTTGGAGTTGCGGTTATCTCGACTCATTTTATGCACAAAAATGGTTTTAGTGGGGTGTTTGGCAAATACCATGAGATAACCCAAATGCTCCTAATTCAATGTGGCTTCATTTGAATATACCCGGGAATGCATATTAGTTATGCAATACCTTTAGTATTCAAGAGCATGCAAGTGATGAAAATTTAACGTTTCTATTTGTATTAGCAATGAAAAAATTGTTTTCCTACAAGTGAGAAGCTTTTCAAAACTTTTGACATGGGGTGTTTGGTTGTTTGAATAGGGCCTTATATTCATTATCTATCAATTAGTGGGAAGCATGATTTGTTTATGCAATATGATAATGTAGTACCTAATTTCAATGACTAGTTATGCAATTTGCCAATTGAATTCATATTTGGTATAAAAGCATACATAAAACCCCATGTAATGATTTGTGATAGTCTTGTGCATAAATAAGAATCCTAGACTCAGAATTAAGAGATGAAATGTAGTTAGGATACTTACAATGATGTTATCTTCAGTGATTAGTGAGTGGGAAGATGACAATAATGAGCTTGGTTTAAGTTTTACACGTTTTGGTAAAGTGGGTTTTGAGGAAGAGGATGATTTGTATATAGCAGTTTTGCTTCTGTAGATACCACGGACCAGACGGCACCAAAACTTTGGTTCCGTCTTTGTTGTCGTTTGGTGCCGTGGCTACAGTAGCAGGTACAAGACAAAATTGTTTTGTTTTGACTATTCTAATGTTTTGGGCTATGTTTATCCTACATGTTTGGTTCCGTTAACCCTAAACCAAGTCTAAGAAGATTAAAAGGTTCTCGTTTAAGAGGCTTAGTTAAGATGTCGGCAATGTTGTCTTCGGAGGATACTTTCTCGATTGAAATTTTTCCTTTTTGAACATTGTCGCGAAGAAAGTGATGGCGGATTTCAATATGTTTTGTACGAGCATGTTGAACGGGATTCTTGCTGAGATCGATGGCTCCTTTGTTATCGCAAAGTATCACAATGTCGTTGAGATGAATTCCGTACTCTACTAGAGCTTGCTTCATCCAAAGAGCTTGTTGACATGCTTTTCCGGCTGAGACGTACTCGGCTTTAGTGGTTGAGATGGCTAAGGCCGTTTGTTTCTTTGCAAACCATGAGGTGAGACAATGTCCAACAAAAGTGCAAATACCACTTGTACTTTTTCTATCACCATAATCACCGGCATGATCCGAGTCGGCATACACTATGGTTTCTATACCCGTTCCTTTGGGATACCATAATCCTAAACACGTTGTTCCCTTAATGTATCTAAAAATCCTTTTTAAGGCTTCTAAGTGTGATGCCTTTGGGTTTTCTTGAAAGCGAGCACATGGACAAACACTAAACATAATGTCGGGTCTACTAGCCGTAAGATAGAGTAGACTACCAATCATTCCTCTATATTTAGTGTTATCTACGGATTCACCTTCTTCGTCCTTGGTGAGTTTAGTGTCCGAGGACATGGGTGTTTAGTTGGTTTGGAATCTTCAAGACCAAATTTCTTAAGCATGTCTTTTATATATTTAGATTGGTTAAAGAAAATGCCATCTTCTAGTTGTTTAATTTGAAGTCCTAGAAAGAAGTTTAACTCACCCATCATACTCATTTCAAACTCGTCATGCATGATTTTAGAGAAATCATCACATAGTTCTTGACAAGTTGATCCGAATATAATGTCATCAACGTATATTTGAACAATGATAATTTGTGATTCCTTTTCTTCTTGGTAAAAGAGTATTATCTACTAATCCCATAGTGTATTTGTTATCAATAAGAAAAGTCTTAAGACAGTCGTACTAAGCTTTAGGTGCTTGTTTAAGGCCGTATAATGCTTTCTTGAGTTTGAAGACATGATGTGGTTTCTCAAAGTCGGTAAAACCGGGAGGTTGAGCAACATACACTTCTTCGTTAATAAACCCATTAAGGAAAGCACTTTTAACATCCATTTGAAATAATTTAAAGTCATAAGCACATGCATAAGCAAGTAATATTCTAATAGATTCAAGTCTAGCTACCGGTGCATAAGTTTCATCATAGTCAATTCCTTCTTGTTGATTATAACCTTGTGCAACAAGCCTAGCTTTGTTTCTAGATACTACACCATTTTCTTCCATTTTATTTCGAAAGACCCATTTTGTTCCAATTATAGTTTGATCTTTGGGTTTTGGAACTAGTTTCCAAACATCATTTCTAACGAATTGGTTTAATTCTTCTTGCATGGCAATAACCCATGATTCATCTTTTATTGCTTCATTTATGGTTTTCGGTTCAATAACCCATGATTCATCTTTTATTACTTTGATTTTGGGCTTGTGACCTTAAGGTTCTTTGATTAAGTTGTCCTATGACTTTTTCTAAAGGATGACTTTTAGATTCTTTGATGTTGACAATTTCCTTATTTAATGGTTCATCTTCCTTGTTATCATTAATTTGACATTCTATTATTTGACTTTCAACTAAGTCATCATCTACCAAAGGTGATGTCTTAGAGGGAGGTGGACTTTCGTCAAATGTTATGTTCAACGATTCCTCGACTATCATTGTTTCTTTATTTAGGACAATGTAAGCTTTACTAGTTTGAGAGTAACCAAGAAATACACCTTCATAAGACTTTGGGTCAAACTTGGTGAGATAATCCTTAGTATTAAGAATAAAGCATTTACAACCAAAGACTCTAAAATATCCTAACGTTGGCTTTTTACCTTTATAAAGTTCATATGGTGTTTTGTTTAAGAAAGGACGTATTAAGACTCTATTTAAAATATATGTAGAAGTGTCAACGGCGTTACACCAAAACTTTTGAGGAATGTTTTGTTCATTAAGCATTGTTCTACTCATTTCTTGAATTGTTCTATTTTACGTTCTACTACTCCATTTGATTGAGGTGTTCGTGGAGCGGAAAAGTTATGTGTTATACCATTTGTATCACAAAAGTTTCCAAATTGAGTTTCGTTGTCAAATTCACGACCATGATCCGTTCGGATCGACACAATTTTGACACCTAGAAGATTTTGAATTTTCTTGCTAAGTATTTCAAATTTATCAAAAGCTTCATTTTTGGTTTTCAAAAACAATGTCCAAGTAAACCTTGAGTAATCATCTACTATGACCAAAGTGTATAAGTTGCCTCCGTAGCTTCTTATAGCGGATGGTCCAAACAAGTCCATATGTAATAATTCTAGACACTTAGATGTGGACACCATATTTTTAGATTTGTGACTACTATGGGTTTGTTTACCAATTTTGCAAGCGTCGCAAAAGTGTTGATCATATTTTAGTTTTGGTAAATTTCTAACTAACTCTTTTGAAGATAGGTTTTGTATAAGTCTCATATTAGCGTGACCTAAGCGTCTATGCCAAAGAGAAGAGCTATCGTCTAATGTTGTTAGGCAAAGTTTGTCATTATATGTTTTATCTATCTTCATGACGTATATGTTATTTTTCCTAACTCCTTTAGCTATGGTGATACCATCTTTTAGTATTTTACTACCATTTTCATCAAATAGTACTTTATACTTTTTATCACATAATTGGCTAATACTAAGTAGATTAAATCCTAACCTATCTACATGAGCAACATTTTCAATAGTTAGGGAGTTATGAGCAATCGTACCTTTGCCAATAATTTTGCTTTTGAGATTGCTACCAAAGGTGACATTACCTCCGTCATACTCTTGGTATGATGAGAAGAGACTTTTGTTGCCCGTCATGTGTCGTGAGCATCCACTATCTTTTATCCATTCATCAGGTTCCAATCCAACTTTCAAGCATACCTAAGAAGCAAATAACTCAAGCATTTGGTCCCCAATATCTCATGGGTCCGTTTGGGTTAAACATACCATTTATTTGATTCATGTATGGAAACGATGGGTAAGAGTTCCATGGCATGTAATCTGGAGTTTGATATGGTCTAGGAAAGTTTTGATTCCAACCGTTGTGTTGGTAGTTGGGTTGTACGTTGTGGTTGCTCTTAGGAAAGGGACGTTTGGCAAAAGGAGTTTTATATCGTTGTTGAGTAGTTTTTGATCTAAATTCATTTTTGACAAGTCCTACTCCTGATGTAACAGCTGGTTTTAGTTTAACACTATCATTGGTTTTCTTTGTTATTTTAACAAATTCAGTACGGTCCGTATTGCGAACATTCTGTTCTGCTGAGGTACCCACGGCACCATTTTGCACAACGGACGGAACCCTTATTTTGGTTCCGTCTGGTCCGTGCTGTACTGCAGCAATTTTGACAGAATGTTCGTCTTTTTCGGCCGTTTTGTTTTGACTCTTTGGAATTAATACTTCATTAAAACCTAGCCCATTCATGTCTCCAGGTGTTTTATGGATTTTAACTATTTCATCGGCAAGAGCGATGTTTTTGTTAAACCTTTTAAACTTAGAATTATTTTCGATTAGAACATCTTGTGTGAGCTTTAGTTTTTCTATTTCAAGTTTAAGCTCTTGACATGACTTACAATCATCGTCATTTGCTTTTCCTTTTTCAAGTCGTTTTGCTTTTCTTTTAACTCATAAACTTCATTTTCCAAAAATTCCTTTTTGGTTTTAAAATTTTTTTTTTTAGTTATGATTTTTAGACTTAGCTCACACAATTGATTATATTGTTTTTGCAAAGTGTCATCATCAATAGAAGAATAAGAAGAGTCGGAAAGTACCTCATTTGACTCATGTGCCATTAGAGCGATCTCTTCCTTGCTTGATTCTTCATCGTCTTCACTATCACTCCAAGCACCACTTACAAAAGCTCGTTGAGTTTTGCTTTTGGTGGCTGGGACATTCTCCTATAAGGTGACTTGCATCACCACATCTAAAACATTTTCTTTCACCTTTACCCTTCTTGTCATCCCGATCTTTTCGGAATAGCTTCTTTTCTTCTCGAGGTTGTCTTACGAACTTTCCTCTTCTTCTAAAGAACTTCTTAAAATCTCTAACGGCCATGGCATATTCCTCATCTTCACTACCAGAGCAAGATTCGTCATCATCACTTGATTCCGCTTTTGCTTTTAGAGCAACGAATTTGATCTTCTCCCTTTTTCCTTTGATGATCTCCGAATCTTTCTCCATCACCATTTCGTGTACTTTGAGGTTACCGATCAACTCGTCTAGTGACATTATTGAGAGATCTTTTGATTCCTCAATGGCGGTCACTTTAGCTCTCCATTTGGGATGGAGTGCTCTAAGAAATTTCCAGACAAAGTTCTTACTACGAAAAGATTCATCAAGTGCTTTAAGTGATGTAATAATAGTATTAAAGCGAGCAAAGCCACAATCAATGGTTTCATCTTCAGGGATAACAAATTGTTCATATTGTTGAACAAGAAGATCAATTTTGTTATCCTTGACTTGTGAATTACCTTGATGTGTAACAATTAAAGATTCCCAAATATCTTTGGCGGTTTCACACATAAAAATTCTTTCATATTCTTTTCTAGGTAAAGCATTATAAAGCATCATTTTAGCTTCGTTATTTTTAGCAACTAATTTCTTTTGTTCATCAACAGAAATATCCTTTGTTGTAGAACTAAAATCCCCTTTAACAATAATAAACCAAAGATCTATATCTTTTGATTTTACATATGTTTCAAAATGGTTTTTCCAATAGATAAATCCATTGGTTTCAAAGAGTGGTGGTCTTTGCATAGATTGCCCTTCTTTAAAGTTTTCAGAATCCATGGATCGTTTCAAGTTTATAAAATACAAGTTATTTTAGAAATTCTTGAGCAACGAGGCTCTGGTACCAATTGTAGAAAACTAGAAGGGGGGGTTGAATAGTTTACCAATTAAAATCTTGTTTTGAAACTTATTGAAAAGATCAATTGATATTGATCTTAGATATGTTAATGAAATATGCAAGCAATATGTAAAGAGTAAATAAGGAAAGAAATGATCAAACCACAACAAGTTGTTTATAGTGGTTGGGTCTACAAGGACTCTTTTTCCTTGCCCTACTCCACTCCTCGAGTCTCACACTCGAGAGTTTAACTTCACTAGTCAACAAGCTCCTTTCACCGGCGGAGAAAACCTTTACACTTCGCTTACACTATTTCCGACACTAAGCTAGATGTCGAGTTCTTTCCAAGGGTACAACTACTCCCACACACAATGTATTTTGAGGACTAAAATACTAACCACTCACACTCACAAGATGGTTTAATATAACAATGAAGTATGAATCAACACTAGATCATACAACACTAAACAAACAAGACTTCCAACTTCTCGTTTGAAGCTTGAATGTGACTTGATCTTCTTTGCTACAAAAGAGATCACTAATATGATATGAAACTGAGTTAGAAAGGTTAGAGAGAAGATATGTAAGAGAGTATGATAGAAAGGGATAAAAAACTACTTGGCTTGGCATTGCTATTTATAGCCAAAATGGACAGGAGCGTCCACGGACCGCGGAACCCTTAAAAGGGTTCCGCCCGTGTACCAATTTGGTACCGCCGGTCTGACAGCCAAGATATCAAATCTTTGCTAGAGTCAACTCTATCTAAGTGAGATTGTGCAAGATATGAAGAGTACAAATCCACACAAAATATCTAATGAAATCTTCCAATGATTTCCATGATGCATCACATGATATCATATGTTGTATTTCTATTTTTAGAAATATGCAAGTACATAAGTAGTGTTTGGTTTTAAGAACCTAACACATTCTAAAAACTACTATCATACATAATGATTAGAGTCATATCAAGATGTTACTAATCATAAATGTAAATGCTTGAATGATGAATATATTGTTTGAAAAAGCTTGTTTTAATATCTATTAAACTTGACAAGCTTTAAGCTTTTATACAAATTAAATTTACTTTTGTCGTTAACAAAACTTAGGTAAAGATCAAAAAATATAAATAACGTTTAATGACGATATTTGTATTAACAGAGGCCTTTATGAAATTGAAATTCTTTTGTAGGGCTTCCATTCACAAGAATAGAACCTCTAGATGATCGTAAACAGCTTTGAATCCACCCACACTGTTAATACAAATAAGCCGTAAAAACGTTTATTTATATTTTACGATCTTTCAATGTTTTGTCGATAACAAACATAAAATCATATTAACGAAACAAATAAAATACGTAAATGGTATGATCTAATACTTTCTAACATATTCACATTTTCACATAAAACACTAAAACAAGTATAAGTGATTTTATGAATTACTAATACATATGTACAACAACTAATGTTTACATATTTGAGTAAAATATACACATAACTAGTATGTAGTATATTAGGTAATATAAATGGGTAGAAACTTAAGTATCACAACCCATTGGGCAAAATACATTGAATGTAGTTGGGTACAACCCAAAGCCCATAACCCATGGATCTTGACCCATAACCCATTGCATGACATCATGCTCATATCACATATGGATAATACCCATAACCCATGGATCAACCCATACCCAAGTGACTAAGTGCAATGCACTCAAAGATACATTGTATCTAGCCAAAGATCCATGGTTCAACCCATGACCCATGACCCATAACCAAAATACCCATGGGCAAAGAGGAGCGTTCCTCGGATACCTAACTTTGTGCTATCCGGATCCCTTGGATCCGGGGAACAGTAGGATTTTTCCTCTATAAATAGTGTGTCATTTCTTCATTTGTTAGGTCACAAGGTTTACCACACAAGCTTATAAGAAAGATAGAGAGGCGATTGAACAAGAACCAAACACACATACACGATATAAGTAAGGCCGGTTATGCGTAGGTGATATGTGAAAGGAATAACTTGAACAACCCAACCTTCAAATGAAGGTTTACATAAGGTATTTATAGGCAAGGAGCTAGGGCAACACTCCTACTCCTTCCCTTTCTCCTATGGGCTTGGGCCTAAGCTCATGGGCCTTCTACATAAGCTTAAGGCTAATAACAAACATAAAGGCCATAATAAGCTAACTATTACATATGAGTAACTAACACTTGAATAAGGTTTAGGAGTGATTCCAACAATCTCCCCCTCAAGTGTTATTACATATGAGTAACAAACACTCAAGTGTTGGTGATGAAAAACGGTGAAGGCATTGATGTAATAGTAGCTTTGACGTCTTCTGACATTCTTCTTTCTTGTGAGAAGAATTGCCCTGATTTGAACCATCTCCCCAGTGTAGAGAGATAGTTTACTTTGAACGGTTATGCTTTGACGTCATCTTTAACTTTGTTCTTTGTGATGAAAGTGATAGTATGTTGTTGTCTGCATCATGTCTGCCTCAGGCCTGCTTCGCTGCTCTAGTGTCTCCACGTCATTCTTCAACATGCTCACACGCTCTTTTGACGTTTAGGTTTCAGTACTGATGGAGTTCTTTAAGTCTTTAACTTTGTAGATTCTCTGTATTGACGAAGAATCATTCTGACTGTTGTGTTGCTTTTGGATAGAACTTCCATTAGTGATGATGTTGGCGTGAGCATGAGAAGAAACTGCACGATCATTCCGCTCCAGAGCTTCCATAAGAAGAAACATTAAAACGGTTAGTAATAAGCGGATTCCGGCACTTACAAGTTTGAACTTCGAGAGTGTTAACAGCATAGTGTGAAAACACAACTCTAATTCTTACAAAGGCCGTTCCTGAATCGGAGTCCCACAAGTGAGATAACATGATGTACCGAAGTACACCTACGATTCAGATGAGTCGCTGAGGTACACCGAAGCATCACCTCACGACTGTAGACCGTTTGAGACCACTAAGCGCACTCCACGGGGAGTTGCCGAAGCGACCTGCTGTCAGGGCGGTTCGATGTTGACCCTGGCAGGAGTTTCCATTCAATCACTGAGGATCACAAATGTGAACCTCTCATAAATGTTCTCGAAGAGTTGCTAAGATCTGTGAAGGACTCGATAATGTCCACTGAATTCTTATTGTTGAAAAAAAAGTGATGAAATGTCAAGTGTACCTAAGAGATCTTTTGATGAATCTCGTGGCTCTAGACTCAATAGTGCGTTTTGGTTTTCCTGAGCGGAGACTTGGGAGAGGGTCTCCTTCTTCAATACCAGCAATCTCTAAGAGAAAGCCGATAGTTTACGTAGGGTTCCCTGTGAGAATGAAACAAGCTTCTGTTGAGAGAAACTTGAGTGGTGAAGAAGGTTTAGTGCATGCGTCACTGGGTCCATGACGACTTTTAATCTTCAATACCGGCGTCACTAAGTGACACCAGTAGCATATGAATTGAACCCGTGTCTGCCCTAAGTTGAATAATCTGGAGGGCTATTTCTTTTCACCCTTTTCTTTGCATTTCTTTTAATTCTTCAACTCCTTCTTTCTCCAATTCTCATTTTCTCCTTTTTATAATCATACCTAAGAACTTCTAAATACTAACTATTTGTGGTGTCCTTGGGTAGATCCATCCGGCTCTGGCGGATCATAGGACGGTATATCCTAACCTTAGTCACCTTATAACTCCATAACTAACCTATGTTGCCATAAAACCACTGATGTGAAAAATCTCTCACAGTGTTTATGAATGAAAAACATTTGTACCACTGTTGAGAGATAAGATTTTGAATAAATACTCCCCCTCCACATGTGCTTAAGAGTTTTAACGGTTAAAATGCACAGTGAGAAAAGAGCGCGCACATTTTGAATTGATTCACTCAAGATAGACAATCCCCCGCGAGACACGTTTACGTGGCATAGTTAAAGAGTTGCATTGTCAACTTTTAGGTGACAATTAGCTCTATTAACTACCTTGAAGGTGTAGACAATCCTCGAAAGGTTGTCAAACCCGTCAGAGTTCATGTCTACCATGATTTTTCTCGAATGGTACAATTCTACTCAGACAAGTCCTGGCGGACACGTTTACATCACTAGCGAACTAGCTTGAAATTATTACCCGTACCGGACAAGTCTTTCGAGTTACTAACAGTTAAGATCTCGTCAATTCATGGGTTAAGTCTATAGCACAAAGATTCATTTGCATTTACCCAACATATTTCTTATCACGTATTTTCTCCCCCTCAAAAATGGCATATAGAATGTTATTTTTGAAAAGTTGAGAATAAATATGACCATTTCGAGTGTTGCGGGAAGAAGGACCACTGTTAACAATTTTTGAACAAAGTTTTAAGTCAAGTACTCCTCCAAGAGTTATATAACGGTTGAGGTTTTGAAAATCATAAGGGAAAGTACTTGTCCTTTTGAGCAAAACCTTGAAAAGTGAAAGGTTTGATAGGTTTTACTCAAAGTAAGAAGCTTTCGCTCCTTTTATAAGGATTGTGGCACTGAAGCGTACCACAGGGTCCTTTATTTACAAGTAGGGGTTGTACACTGTTATGTGTGCACAAGCCATGGACATAATCAATCAAACATCCAAAATTATATGAAGGAAGCAATTCAAGGGGTACCAGGAAGTGCAGTGATGTTCCCAGGAGTGTGCACAGGGCGTTGAACGCCGGTTATTAATCCTGGGTGCGACCACCGACATAACTCTCCAATCGTCTGAACTGATACCTTCGAAACAACCGTTCATCAATCATTGTGATGATCCGTCTCACATCCCTCCTTTCCTGAGAATTCCAGCGCTTAGGAGACCCAATTTTTTGGCGTATATCCTTCAACCTGTATGCCATTCCATCCCTAACCAGCTTCAAAGTATGATCCCCGAACTTGTGGAGTTCGCTACACGCCATTAAACAGTTTCTTTGAAGTTCACTACGGTAAACAACGCCGAAAGGTTTGCTGATGAGTGTATATTAAGATAGCTGGTTGATATCAGGAAGGTCAAGCTTTGGAGGAGTGAAGTTGACACGCGTATGATAAGATTCAACAGCCAGCTGGAGATCTTCTACACGTTCCTTGATGACAATGCGTCTTATGAAGATGAGAAGTGACTTGATAAATTCGCGTTGTACTGCAGTTGAGAATTGTCTCATGCGACCCTGTACCTGGGCAAGGTACATGTCTTCGATGTCATTGAGAGACAATTCTCAAAGTCACTTCAAGAGAAAGCATAGTCTCATTCATCTTGTCGTTTGACTACGATCTTCTTTAGGAATGTGTAGTCCTACTTAGATGAAAGGTCACCTGTGTATGATGGCAACAATATCCTTAGAACTATACACAACATGTTGAGACTTCTGAACCTGACAGCTTCTGTAGTAGATTCGTCGGCGTTCTGGCCAGTGATGAATCCCATACAATGCATCTCGGTCGTATGCTTCCACTGTGTTGGAGAACAAGTGATTGGCACGTTCCTCAATGGCTATGCAGTTTGAGTAGACAGCTGCTGGGAATGGAAGTTTCAACGATGTAGCATATTTTCTTGAATCATCGCCACCGTGTAGAAGAAAATCCAAGT
>OU343223.1:56107873-56286819 GCA_910596185.1 Chrysanthemum makinoi | reverse complement strand
AAATGATGAAAATATCACAAACAAGTGTTTTATATGTTTTAAATGCAAAAACATCAAAATCTGGTGAAAAACGTATCAAGTTTCCATAATTGGCAGTTTTAGTCCCCTAAGTTTCAAAAATTGTCAAAAATAGTCCCTGGTAATTCAAAAACTTGTAAAATGTCATTTAAGGTCCATAAGATTCAAAAGTTGTCAAAACAAACCCTTTAAAGTTTAAAATTTACAAAATGACAATTTTAGTCCTTAAACTTTACAAAAATGTCAAAATAGTCCTTGGTGTTCAAAAATAGAAATTATTCAAACAATACCCTTGTATTATTAATAAATGACATAATTGGTCCTTTATGATAAGTTTAGAGAAAAATTACAAGTTTGGTCCCTGGAGTTTGAAAATTGTCAAAAATGGTCCTTGGACATTTTATAAATGGAATTTTATGCAATTGGTCCTTGTACTATTCAAAATTTACAGGTTTAGTCCTTATGATAAGATTGGAAAAGTTTCAGGATCAGCCCTCACTTTGGCGAATTACATTTTTGGTCCTTATGCTTAATACAAACCAAACGGACACCATTTTAATTAAACAAGCCCAAATCCAATCCATTACCCAAACCCGGCCCAATATTTAAAAATGAGAAAACCGCCTACACTGTAGCTTCCTCTCTCCCACCACCTGTTAAACCAAAACCAGGTGGTTTTTCACCACTTGCCCACCTCTCCACCTCACCTTATCTCTACACCTGTCTACCCACTACCCCTCCACCTCCACATCCTCCCAAACTTCTTTAATTGCAATAAAACTTCCCTAGTAGCGTGTATGACTTTTGGCGCCAAAAGTAATTTAAACGGCTAGGATGAATTCAGAGCAATCAAAGGTCAAGAATTAAAGTGGGATTTGACTGAAATGCTAGTGGGAATTCAGAATGTTATAAAAGAGAAGAGAAGGAAGAGAGATACCTACCTTTGGATTAGCCTAGGTCACATAGTTAATGTAGTTTACTGCTTTCTTTAAATTCAAGTCATTTTAATGCTTTAATGTTGTAATTCTCCCTAAAGTAGTGTAATGAAACTCTATTATCAGTTTAATTTCAAGTAAATTTCAGTTTCAAGCTTTTGCTTAATTACCTTTAAATTTCAGTCACTTTAAAATTTTGTTATGTAGTTGTTTAATGGACTCTTTAAGCTCACATAAGCTCCTGACAAAGCTTTAAAGCTTCTAGAAACCTTAAAACAAGTTTAGTCTTTAAAATTCAGAAAACTCTAAAAATCAAGAAAAACAATGAAAATCCAAAAATAATCATGTGATCTTGGTGAAACTGCATGGAGCAAGGTTAATTGTGGATTGCCTTTGGTTTAGAAGCTTTGTGGAAAGCCTTAGGATGTGTTCTGTGGCCATGGTTCTCAGTTTTAAGCAGGATATCACTTGTAAGCTCATTTTTACCATTTTTGCATTTTACTGTTTTAATCCTTTTTATGCTTTAATTCTTATGTTTTCATGTTTCTTTGTTGTTATTTAGTGTTATTAGAGCTTAATCTTAGGTTGTTATGTTTTGGATTTGATTATGGTTTGATTTTGCATTTTGACTGCCATATGCTTGTTTTTGACAATTCTAGGTTTGAACATTTGTGACTACTTGTTTATGCTTAAAAGGATCCATTTTGACACTTTGGTACCCCTGGATTTGATGAAATTGGTTTATGCAGTCTTATGCCATGAAAACCTCATTTTGAGCCATTTTAAAGGTTGTTTGGATCTGATAGTGAATCTGTGTTTAAGGTTGTGTTAATGGTTTTTCTTGTTTGATATACTCTTTATATGATCTTAGTAACTCAGTGAAACCTTAATCAAGTGGTGTAGCATGGTAGAAAGTCAAATTGACACTTGACAATCTCATTATGAGCACTGTGAGGTTGTTGGATCCTGTAATCTTGCATACTATTTAAATGTTGTTTATCTTTGTTAATTTCATGTTCTTATAGCTTAATACAACATATTAAGCCAGTAGATTAAGATCTAAGTTCATCAAAGTCAACTTTTCAGCTTTTATTCAAAAGTCAAATTTTCCTTTTGCGTTTTTGAATAAACTAGATAATTTTGTATAGGACTTAATATTAGCTTTATAGATTTGTGCTTTTAGGATGTTTTAGTTTTGTTGCTTATCTTGCTTATTGTATTTTTGTTTATTTTTATATTTCATGTTTTAGTGCTTATTTTGTTGCTTATTTTAGCCTGTTTTGCCTGGTGCACAAGTTTTGCTGTCAAGTTCATAAGCTTGCAGAAGCTAAATGACTTAGCCCTAGCTTGTACACTTGGCTTCTTTGTATACCCCTTATGGCCTAGTTGTTATGTGTATGCTTGCTTTTACATTTGTAGCTTATTTAGATAGCTTAATCAACCCAACCTTTTTGTCCCGCCAAACTCACTTCACTGAAGCAAACAGTGAAGTTGAGTGTTTTTCCCAAGCTTTTAAAAAGCTCCTTACTGAGCTTGAGGTTGTGAACTTTGGTTTTTCACAAAGCCAAGCAACCATAATCTCTAGTTTAGTAGGTTGAGCATTTATGAGCTTATTTGATAAGTCATTTAGAGCTTGTTGTTTGCCCATTCCCAACAGTTCAATTCATTGAACTTACACCATTTCCAATAGCTCTTCATAAGCTCATTAGTGATCTAGAGCTTGTGTGTTTTAGCTTTTTGTGAAGCTCATCTACCCAACTCTTTGATCCAGCACTTAAATTTCACCTTGCAGCTTGTTAATAAGGGCTGCAAGTAGCTTGAACTTATCACCATTCCATCAAGATATATAGAGTCCATCAGTATATACTGAGGGTTCAATAGCCTACTTCATAAGCTTCTCAAAAGCTCATCTGTGGACCCCACAACATAAGCTTTGGCTTTTTGGAAAGCCAACCAACCCAGCTTGCTACTTCAATCTTCACTTTGTGCTTTTTAGCTTATTCTCTCAGCTTAAATTGCCAATCAAGTCAGCATACCTTCTGAGGTTCAGCAGATACTTTGGATTTGGAATTTGCTTATTTGCTTATTTCAAGCTTATTTGATGAAATCTAGTACCATGCTTGTTTAAACTTGTTCATATTACTTGTATACATATTATTTTTCTTTTGCTTTGATGTGTGGAGCTTATACCAGGCTTATTCAAGCCTTCACTCCATCCAAGTTAAGCTCAAAAGCTTAACTGACTAAACCTTAAGCTCACACTACCAGTCCATTTTCTTGTTTATATTGATCCATTGGACTTGTATATATCTTATTTTACCTTTTGTTTCATGTTTATAGCTTTTTCCAAGCTTATTTCAAGCTTAAACTCAACAGTGAAGCCAAAAGCTTAACTGTTGGACTCATAAGCTCTCAATTTGCTTATTTCTAGGTTTGTATAGTTTTGTTTTCATTTATCATGTATAATATCATTGTATAATTAATCCAGAAAAAAAGAAAATTCCAAAAAAGAGCTTTTAAGCTAAGTGATAGCTTCTATTTAGGAGCTTATTTGCTTATTAGCTTATTTCTTTTAATAACATATAGTTTTTATATTTTTCCTAGCTTCTTTTATTTATTTTAGAATTTTGTAAAAAGTTTCAGATTTTTCTTTATTCATTTATTACTTTTAATAAATCAATAATAGTTTTTAGTAATTAATAATAGTAAACAATTAATAATAAATAGAATAATTGTGTAAAAAATACATTTTCAGTTTCAAAAATTATTTTATAATATTTTAGATTTTTCAGATTCTTTATTTCATTTATTTAAGTTAATTTTAGATTTTCTTATTATTTAATTCATTTTTAAATACATTTAATTCATTTTTAATTTATATTAATTAATTTAATAGTGTAAAAATTTATTTTAATTTTCTAATAATTTTCTTATCTTTTTAGGATTCCAAAAATATGATTTTTACATTTGTGGGAGTTGTATTGGACCGAATTCACTTTTTATTTTGTTACGTTTACGTAATTGCTACGTACACGTACGCGTTTTAGTTTTTTTTAGATTTTCTTAACTTTTATATAAATTTGTAAATTATAAATAAAAATTTTAAGTTTGTTTAATTTGCATTTAAGTCGCTAAGACATGCAAATCTCTACTATAGTTATAATCGTTTTGTTTTTATACATTTACGTTTAATTAAAGTTAAACGTACGTTTGTATATCTTTTACGTTTTTAGGTTTCTGATTGCACGTTTTTAACGACATAGCTGTGACAGAGCTATCACTATTCACATTCCTAGTGTTAGTCAATTAGATTCCTGTTTTTTGTATATTAAATATCATTTCAGCACGCACAGTCGTTGTACTACAGTTTACACACCTCGTTGGGACTTAACGACCCGGGGATATAATTCTATACTCCCATAGATTTTTAATTGCATTTGGTCCTAGATTAGTTTGACTTTTTATGGTTGACCATTCACAAGTGGTTGACTATTATAAAGATGACTAGTTTAGGACCAATCACTCTTAAAAGGACTTGTTTCATTCTCACGGGGAACCGACATTATCTATCGACTTTCTCTTAGAGATTGTTGATATTGAAGGAGGAGACCCTCTCCCTAGTCTCCGATATAGGATCCAAATATGCACAAATTGAGTCTGGTGCCACGAGATCATCAATAAATCTCATTAGGACACTTTCAATGAAGACTCTCTGTTTCACACAATGTGGAAAGAGAGATTATATCTTGAGTCCTACGCATTATCCTTGTGGTATTGCCAGAACATCTGAGTGATGTGTTTACATATTCACTGTGAAGATGGAAAGCCTTCTGGAGCCAACATCTAACAAGCTCCTGGTAGGTGGCATGTGAGATCTATTATACAGATCAACCATGTGACAACTGAACAGAAACAATGGGGCGATTCAATCTTTTGAATCAATCCTGGTTCAGGTTATGGATTGACGGATACCTTTGAAAACCCGGTCTTTGTGCTTTAAAACTCTTTTCATTAGCACGTCGACCGTGTACTAATTTTTCAAATCAAAAGGTGTTTTATGATTGATAATTGATTTTCATTAAAACCTTCGTTATATTGCAAAAACAATTTCTATTGAGCAATACATGATTGTTTTTCAAATCTCTTTTCATCAATCAGTGGACGTAAATTCCCGGTTCACTCACTCCGTGTTGTCTTCTTTGAGACGTTCCGGTTTGAGAACAAATAGAGTAGCTGCGAAACCCTGTCAAGGAAATTCTTCGAATTATACCGATCACAGCAAGTACTTGTACTCGATCAACGGGGAACCGTGGGCCGTGTACCTCAATTCATCGAAAGTGATCAAAGACACTTTCATATGCATTATTGCTAACTGTCTTATGCGTGTACACCCGACGTTTGCAGTGATCGTAATGAAGCGGTCAATCCATAACCGCATGCTCACACAACACATTCATATCAAAAGATATCATGATTGGTGCTTCAATGACTCTGATATTCTAACTCCATGCTTCGCTAATGCGCCAATATCATGAATTAACGAATGCTTCCGCTACTCTGATGAGAAGATATCATGATCAGAATGTGAGCATGTCGGTCCGAAAGTCACATCATCACATAATACCAACACCACAATGGATGTATCGGAGATTTTCTATTTGCTGATGATCTCAAAAGCTGGCCCAACATTATTATCACGTGGATCAATAAAAGACCTCCACTTGGATTAACCAAACATGCAATGAGTGGAATCAATGACTACGAGCTTCGGCGCAAAGTACTACATCAAGAATGCAAGATCAATTGTTAATGTAATATCTGATTGTATTCAATGTCATTTTAGTATATGGTTGAGGTGACCTCCTTAGGGGAGATTGTTAGGAATTAGAAATTCCGGTATTAAAGAGTCGGTCACCTCAAGTATATGTAATCGTTAGAATGCTCGTAGTCATAGTTATATTTAGTTAAGTAGTATTTTGTTAAGTAACACCGTGGAGGACTGGACGGGTCTTTACCCAGTATGCCGATCCACGTACCGTTGTGTGGCGTTTTATTGTAAGACTATAAATACTCTCTACCTCCCAAGGTAGAGAGTTGGAGCTCATAATAATATCTTTCACTTTCTCTCACTAAGTTCCCTAAACCTCTAACTTTCTCTCTCTAGAATTCCACTTATACGCCCACTTTGTGTTATGGTTTGATGTGTAAGTAAAATCCAATATCCTACATTGGCACGTTCCTCATTGGCTATGCAGTTTGAGTAGACAGCTGCTGGGAATGGAAGTGTCAACGATGTAGCGTATTTTCTTGAATCATCGCCACCGTGTAAAAGAAAATCCAAGTCTTTGTTGAAGAAATATCGGAAAGGAATCCTTGGTTCAATTTGGTTGGCCAATCGTTGGTAGAGGTTTGGTCCAATCGGTGTAGTATGGAGGGTTGTCCCTTTGTGTGAAGTCAATGTTTGCTTCCGGGTTGAGCCAATCCATGTTGTTAGACATAGCTCGAGCAATGTTTTCAAGGTGATATTCGACCTCGAGGGCACTTTCAGAGCTCTCTTTTAGAAGTTGAAACGCTTCATTCTTGATTCGCTTCAACTCAGATTTCGTCATTTTCTTCACATGGAACTTTTCTTGCAGAATTTTAGCATGCTCCAATGTAGAACCGTCTACCAAATCCTGACCTTCTTTAGGGTAGGGAGTGTTGTTAACAAGAGTAGCAAACCATTCAAATTCCTCTGTTTTATCGTCATCTAGCCATGATAATGACGACGTCGAGGCGTCTTCTTCTTCTTCTTTTTCAAAGGCCTAGATGATGATTCTGGTTTCTGAACTTGTTTGGGAGAGGTGGGTTGTTGTAGGGGCTCAAGGACCTCTTCATCGTCACCACCCGTATACTCAAATTGATCACCGTTTTCTGAGTCGGGGTGGTAACTCGGAATCGATCCCCGAGGTTTTTCAGTAGAAGAACGAGGAGGAGATTTTTGTTGAGTAGGAGGCCGTTGTGGAGGAGATTGCATCAAAGAAGATTCACCGACGCTTCGTTTAGGTGCAGAATCTTTATCCTTATCCTTGTCTTCATCGTCTCTAGGACGTTTAGACTTTTCGGCTTCGAATCTACAAGCTTCTTGAAGTTGGTAGTCCAGCAATGCTTGAAACAATTTTGCTTCTTCAAAATTGAACATTGCTGATCGTAACGACATTTGTGTTACAAGCTTGGCCACCAATTCATTATTAGAGAAAACTACCGGATCGGTTGGATTGATTGTGACGGTTAAGGGTGTTGATCGAATAGTTTGCTTGGCGATCTGCATAAGATTTGGATAAAGTTGTTTGGTGAACAACTCCTTTGTGACTTTAGGAACGCACTCTAGAAGGTACTTTTTCGTGTATCCTTCGATCATTTCGTTCAGTTCCTCTTGATGGTGATTTTTCATGAATTCCTGAACAAACTTCCTTTCTCCTTGCATCTTTTCATTCTCGTCATACAGATGCGTATGTGATCGCAAAAGAAATTCAACTTCTTGTTGAGCACGCCTCTTTCTTCGACTTGTTTGACAACTTTCACAATTCTTTATGAGTCCGAAATCCAAGATCGAGTGGCTTCTTCATGATCCGATGATGATTTTGTTGACCTTTTTGATGGTGGTGGTGAAGAGTGAGAAGACGAATCTGATGATGAAGAGATATGAGGAGACTCTGGATCCTTCGGAGGTTCAGAGGTTTCTTCCTTTGATCGTGCAGGACTATCTAGAAGAAACGTATCATACTCAACATCTTCTTCATTGCCAGTCTTAGCTTGTTCATCAGCTTTAACCTTCTCCAGCTTCTCAGATTCTGGTTCTTCAAAATCAAACTCAATAGTTCTTCAACACGGTTCCGTTGTTGTAACAAAGTGGTGGCACCGATCCCTTATCGGGTTGATTAACCGCATCAGGATCCGGTGAAGGTTGAGCTGCACCACTTGACCCTCCGGGGCCACCCATTTGTTCTTGAGCAAATTGTTGTGCAACGTGTTGAAGTCGAACGAATTTGAACTTCTTCCTGTAGGATTTCTCCAGTTGCTCTTCATCACTTTCTGAGCTATCATCATATGGCACAAGTACAGGAGTCTTTCCTTTGCCATGTTCAGCTATTGGACTAGGAGGTGTTGGTACTGATGGAGAGTCATCCTTTGCAGTTTCAGAGTAGTGTACCTCCTCGCCCTGATTGTGTTTCTTGAGCTTTGCCCATAGCTTTCTTTGCGGTTCAGTGTAGGAATAGGTTCGCTTCCTTTAGGGAACAATCCTTTTACGAGGTGGATTCCTTTTGGGAAGCTTCCTATAAATATCTGTACTTGTGACACTTCCAGATCTGCCTCTTCCGGTCCTCCGAGTAGGTGTACCGTAAGATTTTCATCAAGATGATCAACTTTGCTTTCTTTTACGGCTAACCGATACCTTTTGTATGTTTCAAGCTTTTGATTTCGGTAGTCGGGTGATCGTGTATACCGCGTACCTGTTTCTTTGTTGACGATTCTTTGATTCTGACGATAATATGGGTTCAGTCAATATGTCGTGATTAGCTGGGTCATTGAGCCTCATGGGGATGTCAGGATGAAGTCCAAGTGCTCTCTGGATCAACAGTTTGGTGTATCTCGACATAGGAATCTTGGAGCCAAGCTTCTTGTGAAATAGCATCATGTCCTCCCATATTAGTGCTTCGATTTCAATGTCCTTCTTGTTGATTAACGCTCGAGAAATTTGAGTTCCATGAGCTTGGGATGCTCATAGCCACTGCCACGACCAGAGACCGATTTGGTGATGATCATGTAGAGTGTTCTCCATGGTTGAGGAATATTCTTCACCTCTACGTGAGAGTGCTTAGTAATGATTCCTGACGCTTCATCATAACCAATATCTATCAAGAATTTCAGGAATTTGTCTCTTCAAGTAGGGGTAGCAAAGAAGTCGGTTGGAACAATGTCGGAATGATGAGAATGTTCAGCCCGCAAGTCGCCAGGAGTGATAGTGACTATTTTGTGATTAAGTGTCACATTCACTGCACTTTGACCAGTGATCCTCTGCATAGAATCCCGGAATTGTTGAATGTAGACCTCGGAATCTGTGGGCAGAGTGTGAGAGCATGTTCTGGTAGGGATGATTTCTGAGAATATCCACAGCGATCAAGCAAGAAGATTCTGAGCATGTGAGGGTGTCAAAGTCAACCCTAAGGTTGTTCTTTCCAATCTTTCTCGGATAACCCTTTGGAAAGATGTCACACCCTCGCCGGAGGCGGAAACACGAGGTGTAACGGAAGGGAACATAAGCACAAGATAATAGAACATACCAACATTAATATTAAAAAGAAATAATACACCATTACAATACTAGTTTAGCCGTCATCGGCAAATATATTACAAAGTTTAGATTCCAAAATATTGAGTTTTATTACATAATGATTTGTAGTAACAAGTGAAAACTTCATTATGCAAGACCTGGTAGGAAAAGCTTACTAACGATCACCTGAAATGCATGAGAGAAAAACGGGTCAACTATGAAAAATAGTTGGTGAGTAAACACGTTAAGCAAAATAAGAAATCTCGTAAGAAATATTCAAAGCTTTCGGTCAACGAAAAGGGTCCACAAAGCAAAGGCATTGTGTATCCACTCAGTTCCAAGTTCCGCCCATACAAAACTTGCAACCTGTGTGTACACAACCCATTGCACAAAATATAGTGCGTCAAGTAGTCAAGTGTAGCGGTCATAATAGTTCCCAAAGCAAAGGCATTGTATATCCACTCAGTTCCAAGTTCCGCCCATACAAAACTTGCAACCTGTGTGTACACAACCCATTGCACAAAAATATAGCGTATCAAGTGGTCAAAATAGTTCACAATATAGTACCAAGTATATAATAATTTAAGTTGATGCTCCGAACATGGGAGACTTTGCACTCGCCCGAACAGGGAGACTCCTTTGTCACCCGGCCACCTAGGCGAGATTTATTGAGACCGCTCCACCAATAAGGCGAGACTTTATAGTGATGCTCCGAACATGGGAGACTTTGCACCGCTCCAACAAGGGAGACTCTTTGTCACCGACCACCTAGGCGAGATTTATTGAGACCGCACCACCAATAAGGCGAGACTTTATAGTGATGCTCCGAACATGGGAGACTTTGCACTGCTCCAACAAGGGAGACTCCTTTGTCACTCGGCCACCTAGGCGAGATTTATTGAGACCGCTCCACCAATAAGGCGAGACTTTATAGTGATGCTCCTAACATGGGAGACTTTAGGTCAAGATCATAACACGCACGGTTCAATAAGTTCAAATAAGTCATAATTTCGTAATTAAGTTCAAGGATTGATTCAAGTTCAAAAGTTCAAGCCAAAAGAGTTCACAAAAGTAGGAATCAATTTAGTTCAATTATGATTCATGTATTCAGCCCCAAAATATAGTAAAACGGTAAAAAGGGGATGTGAATACTCACTAGCATAAAATGTTCAATAAGTTCATAAAACATAGTTAGTTTAGTTCAAGTATAAATCATGCATTCCACCCCAAAACAATTTAAAGCATTTAAAAAGGGGAGTCTGTGAATACTCACTTGATGAATAGATGCGAAGACAAAAGTGGGTACACCGAAATATAGCGTGAATCTCGAAACTGACCTATTATGAATGATATGATATGAAATAAGTCATGGTGTAATGATATGCATGCACTTCGTATGTTATTTATACCATTTGTGAGTTTTGAAAAATAATACTTATCGTCGAAAAATACTCTTTTGACGTCTTGACCACTCAAAATCACTTTACAAGTATTTACGTCAATATGTCATCCTACAATGGTTTCGTAATGATTTATTATGAAATTATCACTTTTCGTCGCAAAACAATGTCGTCGGAAATTCTTGAAAGTGATAAAAATGGCTTTGGAAAACTAGTCGTAAAATAGTGTACGTCGATCGTTAGAGAACGAACTCGACGGTTTTGGAAAGTTTGTATCAAAATCTAGAAGTTTCAGTTCAGGAGTTTTCGTCATAAAGGTCTCGAACATAAAGATAATAGAGGTTAAATATGGTGATTTTAGTTACCGTAACACTTATCTCGTAAAAATAATATAGTTTTTCTAAAAATAATAGTTACGGCAAGTTTATGAAAACGTGTATATCTTAGTCGTTTCAAATCCGTTTTTCACTATTATATGTCCTTAGCTGCGTATCAAAGTATACTAATATATTTTTGACAAGTCGAAATAATTTATAAAGCTTAGGACTCGTTTTTTGACTCGTACAAGATAAAAATAGCTTGCTGAAATTTCTGAAAATTATATATTTCGTCGTCAAACTTGTAAAATCCATAACTTTTTCGTTATAACTCCGTTTTAATCCGTTCAAGCGGCCACGGATTCGTTTTAAAGTATATTTTCTAAATATCAAGGCCAAAAGGTCGTGCCTACTGTCGGTTTTTCCAGAAAATAAAAACAAGGACAGAACACTTTATATACTTATCGAAAATAGTTTTTCTCGGACAAAACCTATTCTAATCCCTTCAAATCAACTCCAAAGCTAATCTAATCCTACCATACACCTTCTTAGGGTGTCATGGGTTCCTAGACATCATCAAGACCAAAGTATACCAAGGGATAATTATAGGATGACCATATATATAAATAACTCTAAAAATCATGTAAAATGGTATAAACAACACAAATCATGCATGCTTTTGCTCAAAAATGATGAGATAAGTATGAAATGAATATGTAAGATGAAAAATAACATGAGATGCTTACTAGTGATATGATGAGGTGATTAGAACCAAGGATTAGCCTAAACACTCTTGGTTTTTATTTCAAAACCTAATAAAGAGTGATATCTAGATTGTATAAACACTTGAGCTTGAAAAATTGATGATCCCTTATGAAAACCTTGCATAGGCCGGTTATGGAGGAAGAGCAAAGAGAGAAGAAAAGATTTTTATGAACTTGTGAATTATTGAGAGTGAATGAATGAGTGTGTAAGTCTTTGGAGTATAAATTCTACCTAAGTATTAAAAGATCTAACCACCCTTGACTCACTTCCCCCCCCCTTGGCCGGTTATTAGGGGGAAATGTTTCACAAATATCTTTTTTTTTTTTTATAAATTGTATTGTGTATACTTGTATATACTTGTAAATAAAATGTAAGTAAAATGTTGTGTAGGAAATTGTATAAGTGAAGGTAAATGGTAGATTTTTGGTACAAGTAAGTTTTTAATAGATCAAAATAGAATGTAATGAGATAATAAAAATTGTAAAAATACATTCCTTGTGAAATTTGAGTGATAAAATAATTATCGTGTACTTTTTAGGAAAAGCGTCGTAATAATATAAATTTAACAATTTATATACGAAATAAATTTAAAACACTAGGTAAACTCAAATTATAGTTTTTATAAACTAAATGTAAGTATAAAAATATGTAGGGATCATTTTTAGAAGTAACGGATTAAATGTTCAAAATAATAACTCACGCGATAACGTTTATTAAATATAAAAATTACGCATTAAATGTGAAATGAAATGCCATGAATGAATTAATATGATGCATATTTAATTTAAGAAATGACCGGAATTTGAGAATTGTGACATTCTTCCCATGTCAGCGGAATCATGTCCTCATGATTCGATTAACGATACCATGGTCCGAACCTCGACAAGAGTTCTAAAAGTTCATGCTCGCACGAACAGTCTAAATGATCATATCAATGTCCATGCGCATGTGTTCCCCATTCAACTAAGTACGTGTCCGTGATTAGATTTGATAGTGTAACCTTACCCAATATCGAACGTAGCTCTCAAAAGACCTTTAGGTGGTCGATTCTAATCTAATCTCACAACTCATCAAACAAGAACTGTCATGAGATTAAACTAAACCGACTTGAGTAAACTTGTCTCTTAGCTTGATTTTCGCAACTCATCAAACAAGAACTGTCACTAGATCAAGCTAGGAAACAAGTTGTTAGAAAGGTAGGAATCAACATCCTTGAATGAAGTCTTTTGAAAGATTCGCTCGATATTCGATTTGCTTACACAATCAAATCCAATCAACAAAATATATAACAAATAAGGTCGATATCAATAGGTCTCAAATTAATCAAGGTCGTGAACGTGGTAAAGATTGGAAGGAATTTATGCACTCAAAATCATGTCGCACAGAAATAAAGTGGTCGTTCGAAAGAATGTACCCGTTAAGCGTGCTATGGCTTCCTCGGTACCCGATAGAATGCTTGACCACGTGCAAGGGGAAACATCAATGTTCGGATCTTGTGGGCCTTCTATTGCAAATGCCAAGTTTGGACGATTACCTCCTTGATTGGGAGTTCTTTTCAACTTTGGACAGGTATTGCGAAGGTGATCTAGACTTCCACACTCGTAACATGCCTTTCTCTGTCCTTGATTCCCGTTCCTGTTTGAGCAATTTCGCACGAAGTGGCCCGGCCTGTCTCTACATTTGCCGCACCTTCGGCAGTCTCCGAAAGTGATGGTAATTACATTGAGTGCACAAAGGATGTGGACCTGCGTATCTTTTGCGCCCCTCGGTAGTCGCCTCCATAGTTCCTCGGTTATTCGCTGCCTCTTGTCTTGCCGACCGTCTCGCTTCCCCGGTGATCCTCCATTAAACTTTGCGTCCCACTGCCGCTTTGCTTTTGTTAGTTCTCCGCACCTGATCACATCATTTGTCGTTTATATTCCATGCTCACATAGCTCAAGTGGTTGTGTTCGACGAGGTGACATCCCTTCTAATTTCCACAGTGGAAACCATGTGAGGAACCATCCTAGTTAAGCCTTCTCCGGCGTTGGTTCGCCTAGCATCGAGTGTGCTATAATTTGAGTGAGTAGATCCGCCATTCCAGCAGCCGTTGTTGTCCGGATTGTCATTGTTGTTTGGGTTGCCGCTTGTTGTTACCTCCTAAGCGTGTGTTTCTTTGCACCATGATTCTACGAGAGGACCAAAACATCGGGTTGAGTAAACGACATTCGAACTAAGTCGATGAGGTGCGAACGGTGGTAATGTGTTATAGTGATCGAAACATGACAGGAACAGAGGCATGCTATGTCTAACAAGTCGAAAGATGGAAAAGAGAAGATATGAACAAGGTACGGTAATGTAGACGTGAACGTAAAAACATGCTATGCATACCCACCCGACCAATGCAACTTCAGGTGACCAGACTCAAAAGACTTGACTAAACATGATTTAAAACTACCACTCTTATCATTGCATGGTTCTTCATAAATTAGACATAGTTGATCAGGCTATGTATAATTTATGATTAACGATGCAACGATAGGACTAGATGACTCGGATGATGTTCAATGTTTAATAAAATAAAATAAAATTTTTCCGGTTATAGCTGTGATTTTTATTTTTGAAAAATCGCATTCTCTATAACCTTTGGCTCTGGTACCAATCTGTCACACCCTCGCCGGAGACGGAAACACGAGGTGTAACGGAAAGGAACATAAGCACAAGATAATAGAACATACCAACATTAATATTAAAAAGAAATAATACACCATTACAATACTAGTTTAGCCGTCATCGGCAAATATATTACAAAGTTTAGATTCCAAAATATTGAGTTTTATTACATAATGATTTGTAGTAACAAGTGAAAACTTCATTATGCAAGACCTGGTAGGAAAAGCTTACTAACGATCACCTGAAATGCATGAGAGAAAACGGGTCAACTATGAAAATAGTTGGTGAGTAAACACGTTAAGCAAAATAAGAAATCTCGTAAGAAATATTCAAAGCTTTCGGCCAACGAAAAGGGTCCACAAAGCAAAGGCATTGTGTATCCACTCAGTTCCAAGTTCCGCCCATACAAAACTTGCAACCTGTGTGTACACAACCCATTGCACAAAATATAGTGCGTCAAGTAGTCAAGTGTAAGCGGTCATAATAGTTCCCAAAGCAAAGGCATTGTATATCCACTCAGTTCCAAGTTCCGCCCATACAAAACTTGCAACCTGTGTGTACACAACCCATTGCACAAAATATAGCGTATCAAATGGTCAAAATAGTTCACAATATAGTACCAAGTATATAATAATTTAAGTTGATGTCTCAACATGGGAGACTTTGTAATCGCTGCTCAACAGGGGAGACTCCTATGTCACTCGGCCACCTAGGCGAGATTTATTGAGACCGCTCCACCAATAAGGCGAGACTTTATAGTGACGCTCCGAACATGGGAGACTTTGCACTGCTCCAACAAGGGAGACTCCTTTGTCACTCGACCACCTAGGCGAGATTTATTGAGACCGCTCCACCAATAAGGCGAGACTTTATAGTGATGTTCAACATGGGAGACTTTGCACCGTCCAACAAGGGAGACTCCTTTGTCACTCGGCCACCTAGGCGAGATTTATTGAGACCGCTCCACCAATAAGGCGAGACTTTATAGTGATGCTCCTAACATGGGAGACTTTAGGTCAAGATCATAACACGCACGGTTCAATAAGTTCAAATAAGTCATAATTTCGTAATTAAGTTCAAGGATTGATTCAAGTTCAAAAGTTCAAGCCAAAAGAGTTCACAAAAGTAGGAATCAATTTAGTTCAATTATGATTCATGTATTCAGCCCCAAAATATAGTAAAACGGTAAAAAGGGGATGTGAATACTCACTAGCATAAAATGTTCAATAAGTTCATAAAACATAGTTAGTTTAGTTCAAGTATAAATCATGCATTCCACCCCAAAACAATTTAAAGCATTTAAAAAGGGGAGTCTGTGAATACTCACTTGATGAATAGATGCGAAGACAAAAGTGGGTACACCGAAATATAGCGTGAATCTCGAAACTGACCTATTATGAATGATATGATATGAAATAAGTCATGGTGTAATGATATGCATGCACTTCGTATGTTATTTATACCATTTGTGAGTTTTGAAAAATAATACTTATCGTCGAAAAATACTCTTTTGACGTCTTGACCACTCAAAATCACTTTACAAGTATTTACGTCAATATGTCATCCTACAATGGTTTCGTAATGATTTATTATGAAATTATCACTTTTCGTCGCAAAACAATGTCGTCGGAAATTCTTGAAAGTGATAAAAATGGCTTTGGAAAACTAGTCGTAAAATAGTGTACGTCGATCGTTAGAGAACGAACTCGACGGTTTTGGAAAGTTTGTATCGAAATCTAGAAGTTTCAGTTCAGGAGTTTTCGTCATAAAGGTCTCGAACATAAAGATAATAGAGGTTAAATATGGTGATTTTAGTTACCGTAACACTTATCTCGTAAAAATAATATAGTTTTTCTAAAAATAATAGTTACGCCAAGTTTATGAAAACGTGTATATCTTAGTCGTTTCAAATCCGTTTTCTACGTATTATATGTCCTTAGCTTCGTATCAAAGTATACTAATATATTTTTGACAAGTCGAAATAATTTATAAAGCTTAGGACTCGTTTTTTGACTCGTACAAGATAAAAATAGCTTGCTGAAATTTCTGAAAATTATATATTTCGTCGTCAAACTTGTAAAATCCATAACTTTTTCGTTATAACTCCGTTTTAATCCGTTCAAGCGGCCACGGATTCGTTTTAAAGTATATTTTCTAAATATCAAGGCCAAAAGGTCGTGCCTACTGTCGGTTTTTCCAGAAAATAAAAACAAGGACAGAACACTTTATATACATATCGAAAATAGTTTTTCTCGGACAAAACCTATTCTAATCCCTTCAAATCAACTCCAAAGCTAATCTAATCCTACCATACACCTTCTTAGGGTGTCATGGGTTCCTAGACATCATCAAGACCAAAGTATACCAAGGGATAATTATAGGATGACCATATATATAAATAACTCTAAAAATCATGTAAAATGGTATAAACAACACAAATCATGCATGCTTTTGCTCAAAAATGATGAGATAAGTATGAAATGAATATGTAAGATGAAAAATAACATGAGATGCTTACTAGTGATATGATGAGGTGATTAGAACCAAGGATTAGCCTAAACACTCTTGGTTTTTATTTCAAAACCTAATAAAGAGTGATATCTAGATTGTATAAACACTTGAGCTTGAAAAATTGATGATCCCTTATGAAAACCTTGCATAGGCCGGTTATGGAGGAAGAGCAAAGAGAGAAGAAAAGATTTTTATGAACTTGTGAATTATTGAGAGTGAATGAATGAGTGTGTAAGTCTTTGGAGTATAAATTCTACCTAAGTATTAAAAGATCTAACCACCCTTGACTCACTTCCCCCCCCCTTGGCCGGTTATTAGGGGGAAATGTTTCACAAATATCTTTTTTTTTTTTTTTTTTATAAATTGTATTGTGTATACTTGTATATACTTGTAAATAAAATGTAAGTAAAATGTTGTGTAGGAAATTGTATAAGTGAAGGTAAATGGTAGATTTTTGGTACAAGTAAGTTTTTAATAGATCAAAATAGAATGTAATGAGATAATAAAATTGTAAAAATACATTCCTTGTGAAATTTGAGTGATAAAATAATTATCGTGTACTTTTTAGAAAAAGCGTCGTAATAATATAAATTTAACAATTTATATACCAAATAAATTTAAAACACTAGGTAAACTCAAATTATAGTTTTTATAAACTAAATGTAAGTATAAAAATATGTAGGATCATTTTAGAAGTAACGGATTAAATGTTCAAAATAATAACTCACGCGATAACGTTTATTAAATATAAAAATTACGCATTAAATGTGAAATGAAATGCCATGAATGAATTAATATGATGCATATTTAATTTAAGAAATGACCGGAATTTGAGAATTGTGACAAAAGATATCAGCAATTGTAAGAACTTCTGATGCATCCACATTCATTTGTTCAGCCATGTCGTGATCTGAAATAACATTAGCCAAAAGAACCAACATATCGAAAGACATAGTGTTAGTCAACAGAAGGTCTTATTGTCTAGTTATTGAATGTACAGTGTCAATGATTGTTACGAGTCCTAAGTCACTTGTTTGTTCAATAGTCCAATGACGTCCTGAAATGTTTCGTGAGTTAGTTAACTTTAAGTTTTAAAGTTTATGTTATCACTTATTGTTCACAACATATCAAACGCTTAAGTTTATTAGTGACATTATTGGATTCGTGACGTTATGATAAGTTTATTAACAAGTTTGTACACGTAACAATTCATAATGAAGGTCAATCAAGGCATAGGCGTAGAATTGGCAAAGTTAAGCGTGAACAGTAATGACATACGCCAGACGAAAAGCTTATGCGTAGGATCTTAACTTACGCGTAAGAAATGTTACGCTAGGAAAAGGGGACCTTATGCGTAAAGCTTACGCGTAGGCGTATTTATACCTTACGCGTAAGGCTTACTCATAAGAGTAGACCTTATGCGTAGAGGTCACAAGTACGCATATCCTTCACGATACGCCAGTAGTCCCATTGTAGAACCTTACGCTGCATAGTTATGCGTAGGGATTTTTCTTACGCGATAACCGACTACGCGTAGGGTAATCCTTATGCGTAGAGATTCAAATGACCTTGATTCTGAATATTAAGCGTAGCAAAGCCTGAAATAAATTCATCAGATCAGTAGTATATTCAGTTTACAACAAATCATGGCATGAAAACACATTAAATATTTACGCGTAGAAAGTCATACGCGTAGGTCAAAACCCTAAGGGTTATGAATTACGCATAAACTTTCTAGCCATGGGATTTGCACCAAACAATTTCTGGTAGTTCTAAGATGTTGTGAGAGTCTACAAACCAAGTTATAACATCTAAATCGTGGTGAATCAAAAATACCCAAACTCAAGAACATTAAACCCTAATTCCTAATTCTCGACAAATTAGTGTTTCTGGGTAGTTATAGGGCCTGGAAATCATTAATTCAACATGATATGAACATCACACAACAATCTTTTTGACCAAAAACCTTCACATTTGTAAACACCCAAATCGACTCATAAACCCTAATATTCAAAAATCATCAATTCGTGTTTCTGGGTGGATTTAGAGGGTAAAAATAGTATCCTTGTTGTTAAAAACACGTTTTGACACTTTCTTTTCAACCAAAAACACACTCACAATGATTGTGTGTTCATACGCTTATGTGTAGAACACATAATCACGCATAACAAACGTTTTAGCCGTAGGATTTGCTTGAAATTCAAAACCTTAGCTTGTATTATCGTTAAGATCATGAAAACACTTACAAGATGATGATCTAAAGCACGGATTTCTTGAACGATTTTGGTTTGTAGGATTATTTAGGTTAGGAGTATTAAATGTGAAGAGAGATTGTTAGGTGGAGAGTGTTTTTATTAAAATAACTTTAACATATTGACATTTATGGTCCCTCCACCTTTTCCTTTTTCATACAAAGCCATTTAACTTCCATTTTGGTTACCAAACAAAGATTTTAAGAAAGAAACTTTGACGACACTCCCCTCGACTTAATAAATGATGAAAGGTTATAAATTTTAGTCCGAGGAGTGTCGGTTTAACCAGAAAAGTTTACCACCATTGATAAAAGAAACAACCGGGATAAGATAACATGCAAGTACACAGATGTTTTGAAACAGTTAAGTCTTTGTATTCTCCCCCTCAACATTTGATCGGAAAAATACTGAATTTTGAAAGATTAAAGTGTTGACGGAAGAAATGTACTTGCCATGTTGAAAGAAAAATAGATTTGAAGAATATTTTTGTTGTTTTATCATATTTTATACTTTTGTATTTTGTTTTTGAAAAATTATTTACAAAAGATATTTTGGTGTTTGACAGGTTTTTAAGACTGTTTTAGGAGGTCATCCAATTCCTCTTGAGTCAAACACCTCATACCAATCCGGTGGACCAACTCATTAAACCTAGCGGGAGGCAAGGCTTTGGTGAGAAGATCTGCCAATTGGTATTCTGTACCCCAAAATATAATTCAACTGTACCTTGTTCCACGTGGTCCTTGATGAAATGATATCGAAGATCGATGTGCTTTGATTTCGAGTGCTGAACCGAGTTGCACGAGATCGCAATGGCACTCCGATTGTCGCAGTACATCGGGATTCTACCAAATACGTAACCATAGTCTTTGAGTTGTGTTCTCATCCAGATGACTTGAGCACAACACGCGGACATGGCTACATATTCCGCTTCGGTTGATGACAGCGATGTACAATCCTGCTTCTTCGATTGCCATGACACCGGTTTATCACCAAGAAATTGTAAAGCTCCTGAAGTACTTTTCCGTGAGTCTAAGCATCCTGCGTGGTCGCCCGAAAAGCGATTAGTTCAAAACCAGAATCCTTCGGATACCGGATCCCCAAGTTAATGGTTCCCTTTATGTATCGGAGGATTCTTTTAGCCTCGGAGAGGTGGGTTTCAGTTGGTCGCGACTGATAACGAGAGCAAAGATATACGGCAAAGACAATATCAGTCCGCTAGTCTGTTAGATACATGAGAAACCCAATAATACTACGGTATTTTGTAGGGTCCACCAATTTCCCATGTAAATCAGCGTCTAGCTTCTTGGTATGAGCCATTGGTGTGGCATAGGTGTCACAGTGTTTTCATTCCAAATATGTTTAACAATTCAAGGGCATATTTGGACTGACTCAGGAAAATACCACGGGGTGATTGATGAACTTGCAGTCCGAGAAAGAACGTGAGTTCACCCATCATGGACATTTCAAAATTTTTCTTCATTAGTTTTGCAAAAGCGATTGAAAACTTTTTATGTGTAGACCCAAAATGATGTCATCCACGTAAATTTGAACAATTAAGATATGTGCCCCGTGATATTGTATAAAAAGAGTTGGGTCAACGGAACCTTTGGTGAAATTATTAGCAATGAGGAAGGATGATAGCTTATCGTACCATGCCCGAGGAGCTTGTTTGAGACCATATAGAGCTTTGTTCAGTTTGTAGACGTGATTCGAAAACTCAGGATCAACGAATCCATCTGGTTGGTTGACATAAACCGTTTCTTTAAGTTGTCCATTGAGAAACGCAGTTTTGACATCCATCTGATAGACCGTCATATTCATATGAGCCGCTAACGCGAGAAATATCCGAACAGCCTCAAGACGAGCAACCGAAGCAAAAGATTCTTCAAAGTCAATACCCTCTTCCTGACGATAACCCTTAGCCACCGACGTGACTTATTTCAAATAACATTTCCTTCAGCATCCAATTTGTTTTTCCAAATCCATTTGAGACCAATGACGTAGACCCCTGTTGGTCTTTCAACCAGTTCCCATACTTCAAGACGCTTGAATTGGTTGAGTTCTTCTTGCATGGATTCAATCCAGTTGTCTTTTGTCATTGCGTCTTTGATGTTTTTAGGTTCAGATTGGCAGAGCGGTGAGAGCATAAATGTAATGTTCACCATCTGAGTGAAGACGTTGTCTTGTAACGACCGGTTGATTCGGGTTGCCAATAATATTTTCCAGAGGATGGTCTTTCGTCCATCTATGTGTGGAGGGTTGATGTTGGTATACATTGTGCAGATTTTGAGGATTCAAATGGCTTGTTGAAGATTCTGCGACATCAGTGCGCAGATCTCATTAGCAAACTGGTTGAAGAACGCATTTGGATCAAAATATGCAGGTGGGGGTACTTCATTCGAACATCATCACCGATTCATCATTGTTGGAAGCGGTGTGTTCAACTGTTGTGTTGGAGTCAAGCTGGTGGTGCTTCTGCAACAGTAGTTGTTGTAGCAGGTGTATCATGTATAAGAGTATTATCGGTTGAGCACGGAAACAGCGGATACACCGAGCACGCTTCATCAATATCGTCACTGAACAGCGGAGCAAATAACCTTTCCATTTGTTGATGAGTAAGCTGGGGCTTTGTTCAGCTGATGATGGGGTTTGGGGGAAGTTTAAGCGGTTGTGTCCGGGTTCCAAGTTGGTATACTCAGAAGCCATTTCCGTAAGTTCATCAAAATGAGCATGAATCGTTTCCATCACCTGTTTTGTACGACGATTCCGGATTCGGAAACCTTTTGAATTATCACAGTATCCGATAAAGATTCCAATGTCAGCTTTGGCTTTGAGCTTTCCAAAGTCATCACGATCATTATTCGGATAGCAAAGAGATCCAAATACATGAAAGTGTTTGAGATTCGGTTTTCTGTTGTGGACAAGCTCAAAAGGTGTTTTGTTGTGGCGTTTTGTGAATCATAAGAACGGTTTTGAGTATAGCATGCAGAGATACAGCTTCTGCCCATAAGTAATCTGGAAGTTTAGCATTGATTAACATTGTTCTTGCAGCTTCCACTAACGTTCGGTTTCGTCTTTCGACAACTCCGTTTTGTTCTCGTGTACGTGCAATAGATGTCGATCTGAATTCCCACTTTCTCATAGAATTCACGAAGAGTTTGATTAACAAATTGATTGCCTCTATCTGTTCTGATTAGTCTAACGGTGTTTCGTAGCTGAACTTGTATTTTCGTAAGAAAGGTGATGATCATTTGTGGAGCTTGGTTTTTGCTTCGAAGAAAGTAGACCCAAGTCCAGCGTGAATAGTCATCAACAATTACTAAGATGTAGCGTTTGCCATTGATCGTTTGCACGCGCATCGGGCCACACAAATCCATGTGAAGAAGATGAAGCACATGCTGAGAGCTGTGTTCCACCTTTGAAGGAAAATGAGCACGAGTGCTTTTGCCTTGTTCACAAGCTGAGCAAAGGTGATCTTTAGAATACCGAAACCGTGGGAGTCCTTCAACTAGTTTGTGTCGAGCAAGGTTGGTGATGGTTTGAAAGTTTAGATGTGAGAGACGGCGGTGCCATAGCCAGGATTTTGTTGATGTTGCCTTTGAAAGTAAGCAGATGGGAGATGAAGCAACCATGTCTTTCATAGAGATAGTGTAGAGACTAGAATTACGCGATCCGGACATAAGGTCATTTCCTTGTAGATCACGAATGAAACAAGTTTTCTCCCGGAAAGCAACCTCCAAATCTCCATCACAAAACTGACCTACGAAAAACAGATTATGACCGAGGCCTTCCACATAGTAAACCCTGCTAATTTCGATGTTCCCATTGACATAGTCTCCGTAGCCCATGATAGCTGCGAAGTGATCATTCCCGAACCTGACAGTGCCAATGAACTTTGCAATAAAGTTTGATAACAGCTTAAGATTGCCTGTCATGTGTCGGGAACATCCGCTATCAACAATCCAGAGAATGATCTGTATCACCTGCATTACACAGAGGACACGATGGAATAGAAGTAGATTTGGAACCCGAAATGTTAGAGGGTTCCGTAGCAGTAATAGTAGATATACACACATCAATAGCTTTAGGTATCCACTTAAATCCTAGTGTGTTATATATCCATTTCGGCCATCTCCAACTAGTGTTTGCTTTAGTCTTAGTGAATGCACTAGGTGGTACTACATTCCTAGGAGGTGAAACTGGAGCTACAGGGATAACAATGCGTTTTGTAGAATCTAAAAAGGGGGGTCTACCAAGCACAGACTTAGAAAGATTAGTGGGCCTAGAGGTATTCCGGTTCTTAGTATTCCTTAAACGAGAGATAATAGCTTTAGCAACACATTTGTCATGACAATCAGAATTCATACTTTTACGACAAATAACACAAGGTGCATCAGACTGAATATCAAAAGTACTTAACGGTTTAGCATTCGTTACATCACTATTTCTATTACATTTGCCGGACGCAATATCTATAGTGGAGGCAACGTTTGTCTTATTCATAGTCCTAGGGTGTTCTTCTACTTTAGCATTCCTGATTGATCTTTTCTTAGGTCGCAGCTTCCTATTCTTCGATGTAGTGCTCCTAGGCTGTGAAGTGCGGACATTTGGAAAAGATGCAACTATTCCTGTTTCAGTAGAAGGAGGCACGTTAGCAACTTGTGATTTGGCAGTAGGGATTCTAGGTTCATGAGTGCTAAGTGTTACTGGGGCTAATCTCTTAATGATGGTTGGCGGAAGTTGTTCATACTTTCCTAACATTTCTCTTAACTTGAGGATAGTGTGAATCAGATCTTGATTTTCGACCGAACATTTCCAAAGAAAATGCATAACTTCTTTAGTGTGTGCAAGATAATGATCAAGTTCATTTTATGCTTCATCACGAGTCTTTTTGAGTAAATCAAATATGACACCATATTCCTTTTTAACTTTTACAAGTTCTTGTTCATATTTTGAGATTTGACACTTAAAAGACACGTTTTGATCATCCAGTTGCTCAATTTTAGGATCGAAGATTTAGCACGCCACGGGCGATTTTGTGTTGAAAAACATGTTGTTGATCGTGAATATCTTTTGACACCAATTAAGACGACGAATTGCATTTGAAAGTTCGTTTGACAATCGTTTGTTTTCAACTTTTAAGGACTCGATCTGAAGCACATTATCAGTGTTCTCAACATTTACCACAGAATTAACAGTATCAGCAGAGATATAATCAAATGCATATGACAAAGAATTCACTAGCACAACATTATGGATATCAGCACAGATGACATTTTCCAAGAGTCGATCAACATCTTTTCTCAACAGTTTCTTTTAACGTTTAGTGTTAGAAATAGATGTTTCTGTTTTCTCGAAAACGACCTTCATTAATCCAAGTTCCTTATGAAAGTCCCTTTCCCAAGACAATGCACAACTTTTCAAATTTTTAACATTTGGTAAAAGATTTTTCTGAAAAATGTCTCTTTGTTCTCGCTCTAGAGGCGATTGAAAGTGTTGAACTTTGATTTCAGAATGATATTCTATCTCATGTTGTAAAGTTTTGAGGTCACCCATGAAAAGGTCAAAATATCGAAGAATTTTGCGATTTTCAGGTTTTGAGTTTACTTCACTTATGGAAGGTAAAGGACCATAAGTTTGTGCATAATCTGGTTGGGGATTAACATTAGAAGACTCATGTGTTTTAATGATTACCCTTGGTGTGTTAGAAGAATCCGTTGGTGTGACGAAAGTGACCGCTTTTGAATAGTTAAAAGGTTTGTTGTAAACAACTTTTTCTAATTTTGATCGACTCTCGTCTTCTGCATCTAATTCCTCTTGACGATGATATTCAACAACACTCATAACAGAATTATCAACTTTATATTCTGCACTGGAAACTTCAGGATTTGGTTTGAATGCTTTGGTTGAAAGCTTAGGTTTGTAATCGGCAAGATTCGGTCCATATCCATTTGGATTGGGTTTTAAAGTAAACTTTTCAATGGCTGTGACCGACTCGCCATGTTTGTAAACAACAGTTTTAAACTCTTTAAGTTTGTTTTGCAAGCCGATGATTTCTTCAAGATGATCATCTATTCGTTTCGTTGAATGCTTTTTGTATGCAGAGAACTGTTTTTGACAAGTTAACAACTCAACCTTAGCTTTTTGATTTTCCAAGGTGAGAGCGTTAATTTGCTTTTTATGTTCATGTTTCAGTTGTTCTATTTCGAACAACAAAGCATTCTTCGAAGCGGCTAGATCACGCATCTGTCTTTCTAAATATTTTCGTTTTGAGAAGATTTGGCAAAGGCTGCTTCAAAACCGTTTTCACGTTTTTCTTGAGTTTTGAAAAAGTTGAGTTGCTTTTGTAGGCATTCAAAATCCTTGGTTAACAGTGCATTTTTGCATTTCAAGTCCTGATTAATGGCATGACATTTTTCCACTATGGTCTGTTGGTCTTGTATTAACCGAGCAAAATCTGGATGAGGCAAAAGTTCGGCGTGTTCAACGTGAGTCTCAACATGATCATTACTGAGATCCTCAAGTATAACCACGGAGTCAATTTGATTATCAAGGGAAACCGGTTGGTCATCTTGATCGTCAAATATAACTACGGGTCTAGTTGAAAATCGTCGGAATGAGATGTGGATGGCGCATTTTGAACATTCGGAGCCTTGCCGGATTCAGATGTTGGCGTAGATATGAGATCAGAGATAAATATGGTTTGTTCGGGTACCTGAGACAAGCCATCATGTCATACACTGGGCCTGTGTCACTCATGTGTAACTCATGCATATTAGCCATCAACATAACAACTGCATTGGCCTGCAAGTCCTCCATATCATCATCTGAGTCGGCATTTGCCATAAAGCTCGTTCTTTGTCGTGAGAGTTCCACCATCTTCATCCTTAAGAGCCAAAAGAAGAGCCTCTTTGAAATAAGCACTGCCCTAGTCCTTGGCTTTGGGCATGCATTAGCCAGGTGTCCCTTCTCATTGCAGGTTGTAGCATCGAAGACCATTCAACCCATTCTGAGCATTTCCCTGTTCCACCACTGGAGCTCGATTGTTATTCCTACCCACAACATTAAACCCTTGACCACCGCCCATCTGACGACCATAACCACGATTCGGAACTTCAACTCGTCCATTGTTCACAACAGCTTGATTCCTTGTATTAGATGAGGAACGAATACGGTTGTTGGATTTGTTGGTATAACGGCTAAAGGCATTAGCAATCATAGCAAATCCTTGTTGCAATGCTTCGAACGGATCAGATTCCTCATTAGCTTCAGCTTGAGCATTGTTGTTGTTGTATGGAACCAATTGAGTTTGTTGAGATGGAGGTTATGAAGGATCATGTGGTGTGATTGTAGCAGTTGGTTGAGTTGCTGGTTGAGGAGAATAACTGTTTTGAGCATATAAGGCAAGTTGTTGATTTTCCGGATGTGTCGGTGGAGCAATTTGAGCACGGAGAATCCTTTCCCTATCAACTTCCTTTTCATGAGGCTTCAAGTAATCGTACAATAATCCATATGTAGATTGATGCATGTTTTTCGCTTGACGGAGAAAAATGACATACTTCTCCCATTCAGGACCAAGACTACTCAGGAACTTAGTATTCACTGCAATTCTTGGCATGATGATGTTGTGTTTATCCAAATCATTGATGATGTCTGAAAAACGGTGATGATAGGACTCTAGTGTCTCTCCAAGTTCAATCATGAAGTGTTCATAAGCCAAGTAAATTTTGGATTCCAAATCTTCCTGATTGAGTACAGATCCTTCCATAAGAAGACGAATATGATCCCACATTTTCTTTGCAGTCTTTTGAGCATCAACACTACGAAGAATTGGGTTTGGTAATCCTAAGAGGATATATTCCATTGCAAGCTCATCTGCTTCATAGTGTAGAAGTTCTTGAGGATTCAAGTCTGCAAAAGTAGCAATGTTCGTTTGTTCATCTCTTGGTGGAATGGCATTTGGATCTCCGGGTACAATGACAGTAGGCATCTCAAATGGACCTTCCAAGATAACCTGCTTTAAGAACTTTGCATGTGGCTTCTTTTGATCACAAAACCTAAAGAACCTTATCACCCATTGATCATAGTTTCCTGGAGTGAGCATTGGAGGTCTATCAAGTGATCCAGCCTCATGAATTGATTGTTGGCTGCTTAAAGCTTCAAACATCTTTGCAAACCAAGTGGGTTCCTTCATAATGGTCCTTGATGGATGTTGATTGAAGTCATTTGTGTACGATTGAACTTGAAGACTTGGTGGTGGTTGAACCATTTGAGGTTGTGGATTTGCAGCAAGTTGTGGAGTATGTTGTTGGTTAAATTGTTGTTGATAAATTGCTTGTTGTTGATTCCATTGTTGATGTTGTGGAGTTAGTTGTTGTTGACGTTGAGGATGAGGATAAGTGTAAGGGAAATAGTTAGAGTATGGTGGTTGTGACATGTTGATAAACTTGTGTTGGTAAAAATGGATCTTTGTAGTCGAATGAACCTTTGTTGATGAAGTATCCTTAGGCGTAGAAATCACAATAGCCAAGTAACACTTATGCGTAAAAACACCAAAGTTACGCGTAACAATTAGAGGTTACGCGTAGAATTTAGCTTACGCGTAAGTAAGGAAAAGACGCTAAAGTTATGCGTAGACAAAATTTAGGCGTAGAAAGTTAGGCGTAGGATTATCTTAGGCGTAAGACTAGGCTTAGGCGTAAGAAAAATCTTATGCGTAGGATTTCTACGCGTAAGCTTTATGCTTATGCGTAATTTTAGGGTTTTATCCCAAGTGATCTTTTACACTTCACAGTGCAAAAGATATCCAAAATCGACGTATTTTCAGACTTATCCAAGTAAGAAAACACGGAATAAACCACGAAAATGAAGATCAAACCAAGGAGATACTTACGCGTAGTTTTAGGGTTTTACTACGCGTAGATCTACTCGTAAATTGGATATTGCTCAAAGATGTTGCTAAACAAGTTTTTGTGTGATGAAATAGCTTCAAGATCACCAAATAACACAAGGATGTGAAATTTGTTGAACCAAACATTCTAAAACAGTTACGCGTAGAACTATACCCACGAACAAAAACAAGCTTAAAATATTAGATCCACACGTAAAGTTCGAAACTTTTTGCCAAAAACACGTATTTTAACACCTTAAAACGTTGAAAGTACAAGAATCTTGGATTCAAAAGTGTAAAAAAGACGTTTTTAAGTGAACCAAAGTATCACCCACTTTTACGCGTAAGACCAAGAACAAAAATCTTCAAAAACAAAACGTTTCACCCAACTATTTGGCGATTGATACCACTGCTAGGTCACAAGGTTTACCACACAAGCTTATATGAGAGATAGAGAGGCGATTGAACAAGAACCAAACACACACACACGATAATATAAGACCGGTTATGCGTAGAGTGTATGTGAAAAGAAAACTTGAACAACCAACCTTCAAATGAAGGTTATTACAAAGTATTTATAGGCAAGGAGCTAGGGCAACACTCCTACTCCTTCCCTTTCTCCTATGGGCTTGGGCCTAAGCTCATGGGCCTTCTACATAAACTTAAGGCTAATAACAAACATAAAGGCCATAATAAGCTAACTATTACATATGAGTAACTAACACTTGAATAAGGTTTAGGAGTGATTCCAACAGGTAGAAGATAACTTTCCTGATAGTGTTCCTTCTCAGGAAGTTGGCTTGGCAGGTCCTCGTCGTCTTCAGATTTGTCATCTTCTTTCAAGTAGTTAATCCCGCAAAGATCATTAGTGACAGAAGAGGTGCACTGTTCTTCCTTCAGTTTATCTTGTGCAAATATGGCTTTACAAGCAATGGCTTTGTCATTACTGGTTTCTAGATTTTTAGCTAATTTCCCAATTTGGGTTTCGAGGTTTTTAATTACGGCATCTTGGTTCCGCAAGTTCATGTTGGTGTCTTCTTTTAACTTGACCATCCATTCTTTGAGTCTATCACTTTTATTTGTAGATTCTTCGATATGTTTATGCATTATTTCTTCGAGGCTTGGTCTAGGAGGATTGTTGATTCTAGTATAGAACCCTGGGGATTTTTCTCGGTACCTGGCCCCGTTACCATTGTATTCGTTGAAGGGACTTACACTTCCATATTTTACTTCTTCAACCCTTTTGACTTCCTCATTAGATGAGCACTCCTTGGTAGGGAAAGTGCCATTCTGTTCATTTTGTCCAACTTGTATGGAGTGCACATTATCTTTGAGCTTTTTCATGTCTCTTCCAAGACTCTCTAATTTGTTTTTTATTGCTGCAAGGCCTTCCACATTTCCTTTCTTACTTCGATTGCTCGCCATTTGAGAGAGCGGTCAGCCATCTTCTGAATAGTTTCGAGAGCCATAGTTGGGTTCATTCCAGGTATTGGTCCTTGAGCATCGATCATTTGTCTTGAGGAGATGTTCAGCCCCTTGTAAAAAACGTTCACTTTTTGCTGGCTGTTGAGGTCGTGAGTAGGGCACTTGTATAATAATTTGTTGTACCTTTCACATGCTTGGTACAACGTTTCATCACCCTCCTGCTTGAAGTTATGATTTCTTCTAATTTCTTACAGTCCTAGATAGAGGACAGTACCTCTGAATGAAATATTTTTGAAGGAGTGGCCAGGTGTTAACTGTCCCGGCAGGTAATCGATCAACCCATCTTTTAGCAGCTCCAGTGAGAGAGTCAGGGAACACCGTAACATGACAACATCGTTTGAGACTCTTGGAATTTTGAATAGGCTGACAATGTATTCTACGTTGTCCACATGCTCGTGAGCATCATCGGTAATGCTTCCCGAGAAAGGGTTTGCACGCAACTCCCTCATAAATTGAGTTTTGATCTCGAATTGAGCATCTTCGGCGATGGACGGCCTAACGATCCCCGGTCCTTGTTCTTCTCTTGTCAACGCCAAATATTCCTCAAGAGTGAGGTTATCAATGTTAACAACTTCCATGGTACCTGAAACTTGAAAAGAGATCGTGAGAATTTGAGAAAATTTTAAACAAAAATGAATGACTTAATGAAAATCCTAATATAACTCCCCCGGCAGCGGCGCAAAAAACTTGATGTAGGTTTTACTGACCAGGTTTTAATATTTATAAGTTCTCATTATACCTATGGTCTACCCTAATTCACTAACGGGCAGTGTACCCGGTTGTGTGTAGTGTAGTATTCGGTAAAACCGAGGTCGTCCCAAGAGCTATGTGTGCGGATTTAAACTAAGTCTAGGTGTCACAGATTTTAATAGATTTTAAGGTGGAAATGATTAACTACTAAGACAAGGGAATAAAGAAAGCAAATAGAGGCGAGGGTTGTGATCAGTAAGGGAGAAGTGTGCTAACCTAGTCATTCATCCTATCAAGCTAAGTTCATGTTTAATTACTTCCAATTACTTCTAGGATAACATTTGGTCAGTTCATCCTAACCTATCAACAAAGGGTTCCACTTGAGATGTCAGGTGACCCGTCAAAAGTCCAGTTATTCTTAGTCCCCTAAGCCAAGTCATTAAGTACCGCTACATGCAAGATTTTTAAAAATGAGTGCTCGGGCGCTAGCATCTTAAACACTCATCCTTGACTTCTTAAGTTCATCCAAACGGTAAGTGATCAGTTGGTCAAATCGCACAAGCAAAAAGGGTCGTCAGTTGGTCATATTTTACCCTTCCCACTCAGTCTACCTACTTAGGGTCAGTTGGTCATATCTCCTAAGTAACTAGCTACTACCGCAATTCAAAACTACCAAAATAAGGGTAGCTACCAACAAACTATGCAAATTATGCGGAAGCAATGTAAACATAAACAAAGCAATTAAGGAATCATAACTAGGCTAGCACCAGAGGTGCTTAGCCGCTCATATTAACTAAAATAATCGATTCAATGTTTAACATTACGAAATACATGAATTGAAAGTAAAGAAAAGAAAAAATGCTAAAGCTTATCGTAGGGGAGTGATTTCTCCCTTGGAGATGGCTCCGTATGCTTCCTAAGATCTGCCTTCAACCTTCTACTCACGTTCACAGATGCTGTGTGTGAAATGGGATGATTTGAAATGCTAGAAATTGAGTGGTATTTATAGGCCAGATCTGGTTACGACGTAACTAAAGTTGAGAGTTACGCCGTAACATCCAGTTCTTCGTATTTTGCACAGAAAATGCTGGTTACGGCGTAACATCTGGAAGGAGTTACGCCGTTTCTTCAATAAATCCTTGTTACGCCGTAGTTGAGACAATAGTTACGGCGTAATTTGCAGCGGTGCGGAACCTCATTTGACCTAGTTAGTTACGTCGTAATCTTTTGAAGGAGTTACGCCGTACTCTTCAGTTGAGTTGGTTTTCTGAGCCACGAATCTGTTACGGCGTAATGTAAGAGAGGAGTTACGCCGTAACATTTTTAAAATGAGCATACTATGATATATCTTCAATAAACTCTCCAAATCCGCGTCTCTTTAGCTCCAATGCTCGTAATTTACCTGAAAGTGAAATATAGAGGAAAACAAGCGTAAATCCATATAAATGATATAAAATACGAGCATTATCGGGGGAAATTGACACTTAATATTCATGACTATTTGATGTTATCAGGCTACTTTGGCCATTTGGCACAAATGGTCCCTCAAGTCTCATTCCTTCTATTTTGGCCACAAATACTTCTATAACAAGTTTATAATATGGCAACTTAGGTCCCCCTATATTCTATAACTATAACACAATACGTGTTGACTATTAGTTTGACTATCGGGTTGACTAGTTAATCCTGTTAAGTCCTTAGGCCATATTCAACCATGGTGGGACCTACTGGTATTCTGGGATAGGGGTGTAACAACACGGTACCACTAAATACCCGACGGTACCACTAAATTTAGTGATACCGTGGTACCGTCCCAGAAAAAAATGCTCATATTTTTGTTTTTAGTGGTGAAAGTTTATTTGGGGAAGTTAGGAGCTGTTTGGGGGGGGGGGGAATAGCGGTTGGAATTTTTAAACTTATTTTTCCAATTAAAAATTTCTTTAATATTCAAAAATAATTTGTTAAATATATTTTTGAAAAAATGTTTTGTCACATTAAAAATGTGAAGCTTGAAACACAAATTCACTTTTTTGATCATTTGTCAAGTTGTAATTTGTTTGTTCTTACCTAGAGTGATTATGTAGAAACGGGATATTTCGATTAAAAACTTGTTTACGTTAATTTTAACGTAACTTGTTTTTACATTTTGTTATCATCAAAACGTAGAGATATCGAAAGATAGCAATAACATTTTTAGACATTATTTGCATCAACAATGTAACAACCCGCATTTTTCGGGTTACTTTTCATATTTTTGAAAAGTTACTATTCACTTTCACTATTCATCCCGTAAATTTTTTTATTTCACATTCTCTTAAGTTAATTTATTTTAGTAATATCCTGAGAGTTTGACAATCGTTAGATCATCTTCGCAAAAGTTATTAAGAAAACATCGTTTTAAAGTTTCGTTTTAGTCGGAACACCATTTAAACATCACACGCATAACGAAAATCAACTCTGACAATTTTCCTCACATCAGATTAATTTTTAGATCACTCATAATCAATTAAAGAATTTTTAAGATTTCATTTAAATGTTAATGAATAAACCCTGAGCCGTACGAGACTAAACTTACGTTTTAAACAATTCTAATTAGACCCAGACTTAACCATTCCTCCACTGTATTTTCTAAGATATTTAGACACCTTTGACCATAAAGAAATTAACCTTGTACGTTCTACATTTTTTGCTTAAATCGCATAACTTTTAGACTTCACGTATAACTGTTAAGCTATCCCACGTATAACGAAAACCACATTTTGACATCTCATATCACTTATAGACTAATTTTAGTCTACTTTAAATAAATTCACGGTCATTTCCCTGAAATCTCGTTCTTTTCTGATAAATTGCGAATTACGCGTTTTTTTACCCGTGTTTCCAGCTTTAGGCAGCGTTTTTGTACCCAATGAGACTTATCACTTATTTTATATTTTTATATGGAGTATAATGATGAGTTTCATCATTCCTACAAGTTTTGTATTTTTACGATACCCGGTTTTACGTTTTATCGATTAACAACTTACGGTTGGCATTTAACGGAACCAAATCATGCTCTAAACTCAAGATAATACCAAGACTATCCACCTAAGTCATCTTATCTTCATGTGACATCCCATATGGGGGTGAGTCACCCTTCATGTGGCTTGATCCTAACCATGCTTCGTTTTGATGCTTACATGTGTCCTAACTTAACCATGGTTAACATTTAACCCAATATATGGTTAACCAAACATTTCCTACTATAAATAGCAAGTAAAAACTTCATTAAAACCTCATCCCCACCCTTCTTGGTCGTTCAACACTTAACACAAACAGCCTTCCCATAATTTGATTCATAACTCCAAGTTTATGCAAAGAAGTTTCAAGTAGTAAGGTACTACATCAAATCTCTAGCAAGTTTAAGTGATCTTCTTGAGTTTAGATCTACTCAAGTCACTTAGAAATTCATCACCAATCCTTCAAGATTACAAGGGTGCCAAGGTGTGGAAGTCTTGCTCAATCCAAGGTCCTAAGTGTTCAATCAAAGTCCTATCCTTACTAATTACTCCTTTCTTAATTGAAAGCCAAAAGTTGTAAGCAACTAATCACCACCATCATCTCATGTTTATTATTCATAATCTTGAAAATTTCATGCTATATATATGGTTACTATGTTGATTCATTATGTATATATACTCAATCACATGTTTTAATTCACATATTGTCGTAAAAGTAACAAACTAGTAAACTAGTCATATTCTACACATTTGAGACCATTAAAACCAGTCACATTTGGACTTTATAACTTACATACTATGGTAGACAAGATAAAAAGGTAAACATATCAACTTGAATCACCCAAAACGGACAAACGAGTCAAAAGATACGGCCAAAAGAAGTTAGCGAAACCAAAACGCCGAAACTGCCTAACACAAGTTGTTAAGCAGCTGTCTGTTTTGAAAGTGGCACTTCTGGTCCGAATCATCAAAAAGTTAAAATACGAAAGTTTTCCGGAACGACGTTTTCCTTTCTTCTAAAGAAGCTCAGACCCTGAAAACGCTTAAATAGACCATTATTCTTCAAAAACTGAAACTGCCCTATATAAAGTCTCACGACTATACTTTTGTCACAACTAAAGGAAAACCAAGAGGCCTAATGGCCTTAAGCCAAGACCACAGCCACGGCTAAGGTCAAAGCTGAGTCTTAAGACCATGGTAGTCAAGACTAAAGCCACAGCAAGGCCATGGCTAAAGCCTTAAGGCTTATTTACCCAAGACCGTTAACTAAGGTGTTAACCTTGGCAAATCAACACCAACACAAACCAAACGACATAACTTTATATACTTACATTATCAAGTGATCATATTTGTGAAATGACGAGAACTTGTAAAAACTAGATATTTATTAAAAACATGATAAACTTAGTAATATAACAATCTTCACTCAAAACATATGTTTTATCTACTAAGTGCTACAATAGTAGGGAGCTTCATGTGAGGGGTTTCATTTGAGTAAAACGTATCGACGAGTTGCTGGATTTACGATTTAAAGTGTCCTAGCTTCTTGAATGTTTACTACATGACCTCTGAATTATGCTGGCCCGAACGGTAGTACGATATCTATAAACTAAACAACATACACAACTGCCATGTACCACATCATGATCAACATAGAGACATATATAGGCTTGTTATTTCTTTCGCATAATTATTTCAGCCCTAAGTCGCAACATCCTATTCTAGGTTGCTCATAGAAGTTCTCACGGCATATCCATCATTCTCATTATACATTTGATATCATTTACTTTGAGGTTAGTTCATAGCCCCACTTTTTATTACTTAATTGTTTTACAAACCCTTGGGGGAGATACATGCTTTATTTTAAACCGAACACATTGCTTTCAAACTGTATGCTTATTTGATTGTTTTATTAGCACTAAGTTACTACATTTGTCAAACATAAGTCCCTTAATCATAAATCATTAATCACTAGTGAATAGATCTATTGGGATTGACGAATCCCATTTTTGTTGACCGGGTAGGCAAACAAACGCACTATATTTGAGTAACATTGGTAAAAACGGCAATTTTTACCTGATAGGGCACGCACCGACATTTTCACCAATTAATTTTGGAACACGTTAACGCCTTGATTGCATGATGCTTAGTCTAATAATAATTGTTTTGTTTTCAAACCATTAGTGTGAGTCTATAGCTCACACTACAAACATAATGTGTTCAACCATCAAACAAACTCTATGAATTTCACTCAACCTTTGTGTTGATAGTTTTAAGCATGTATTTCAGGTTCATAATGTACGAGGCTGGCACGAAGAAGCACAAATACTCAAGAAGGCTATAAATTTTATTATCATTCGAAAACCCATTTAATGTATTTTGTAAACTAGGAATCATTTGGGACCTCATTTTTGTAAACTCTGATATTTATATAAATCGAATGATAAATCTTTTAAAACGACTCTATTAGAGTTTGTTTTCTATTGTTATGACTGTTGTGCCATGAAGTAACACCTAGTTTGAATTCCGCTGCGTATCACAAAATTGGGGGTGTTACAGATTGGTATCAGAGCCTTAATTATAGAGAAACGGGTCTAATTGTGACCTAAACTATAACTACTTTTTCAAACAAAAATATTTTATAGCCTTTCGCTCTCCGTGCCTTCCATCCTCCAAATGATTATTTGACTTCTAGGTAGTTTATACTACACAAACATACTAGTATATTGATATATACACTCGACATACTTTCAATCATTTTAGCTAAATGATAGACTAAACATATCTCCATTTGCCTATTCTAAGGCATTACGACACAATCATATTTTTTTCCAAATCAAGCATCTACTCGTGCATTTTAGGATTACCAAACTTTATCCAAGACATTGTAACTAATTACAATTGTCTTTCCTACATCCCAGACATTGTGAGATACGATGGTCTCATTCATTTTTCAAGACACTGTGAGATATAGTGGTCTCTATTACACTCTCAGACACTGTAAATCCTACAGTGGTCTCAATTACATCCCAGACACTGTAAATGAAGCAATTAACTCATTTATTCCTTAGACATTGTGAGTTACACAATGATCTCTCCATTGTTTCTCAAGACATTGTGAGTTACACAATGATCTCTCCATCATTTCTCAAGACATTGTGAGTTACACAATGATCTCTCCATCATTTCTCATACATTGTGAGTTGCACAATGGTCTTTATTATTTCCTAGACATTGTGAGTTGCACAATGGTCTCAACTATTTCTCAGACATTGTAAGTTACACAATGGTTTCAACTATTTCTTAGACATTGTGAGTTGCACAATGGTCTTTATTATTTCCTAGACATTGTGAGTTGCACAATGGTCTCAACTATTTCTCAGACATTGTGAGTTACACAATGGTCTCAACTAATTCTTAGACATTGTGAGTTGCACAATGGTCTCTATTATTTTCTAGACATTGTGAGTTACACAATGGTCTCAACTATTTCTCAGACATTGTGAGTTGCACAATGGTCTCAACTACTTCTCAGATAATGTAAGTTATACAATAGAATCTAGAAATTATCTTATAAAACCTTATATGATATTCTTTTACATGAAGCCCGTCACAATCTATCGATTTTCCTAAGGGAAATACAAGAAATGGGATTTCTAAAAGATAAACTGACTTATCATCTACAAAAGCTGAAGTTCAGCAACTTTCTCTACATTCATCAAAATTCTCTTCTGAAACCTTTATTGTTAAAGGTTCGTGATTCTAGCCAAGTATGGACTATTTTAGAATTACTTAAAACTTCCTTTCCACACGTATCTACCTATACTATCTTCTATGCAATGGAATGTGAAAACATAGGTTACAAGTCTTTTATGGCCGGGACTTGCAACTGAATGGTTTGATATCGCCTTTGCTTTGTGGATATTTTCTCAAAAGCTATGGACATATCACGAGTATACCTAATTTAGGTATTTGGAAAATTTATTGAACCTCGGCTAAATATAGTCTAGTCACCTATATTTAACCTTGGGACAGTGGAACATAGTCTGACTAACTATGTTCGACTTAAATTTTTCAAACACTGAGAATAGTTATACAAGGGTTATATTCAAGTTAATTTCCTACTTAAACTTGATAAACCACCAGAATTCATTAAAAAGATCTAGAGACATAATAGTGTCTTACCACTCAGCAAAATCTTAACATCTTATTTATACTACCTAATTTCATTCTTGAAATTTTCATAAATGAGATAATCCGAACTACTATCTTGGGATAGTCATCAAATCTTCTCGTCATTTCTTAGAAGTACTAGCCTGTTTAGGTTTCAAGGATATCATTCCGCTATAATCCTTTACAATTCACTTTTGATTTTAAAGCAAACTTGACATCTCTACATAAGAATAATGGTAAACATGCACTACACTCTTCTAATCATCAACATATCACATCATTATCTGAACCCCATTGAGAGCCAGTATGTAAAACTTCACAGTACCACGTTTCTTTCAAACACTAGTAGACATAAACACTATACGATATAGCCTTCATCCTGAAACCACCTAAGACATGATCAAATTTGGAAATGGTTTGGATAACCACTTGCCACTATCTAGACTTTCCTACAAATGACAATTATCACATCATTATAAACCATTTCACATCAACAACATCTTATACCTTTAGATTATCAACTTAAGCTAGCACAAAAAACATAAAATACTACATAACACGTTCTATGACCAGAAACTTAAGAACGCAAAGATTAGAATTCGGCGCATATACCCACATTTTCCTAGAAAATTCAACATCGGATAACACACACTGAATTCCGGGACGGAATTCCCATTAAGGTGGTGAGACTGTAACAACCCGCATTTTTCGGGTTACTTTTCATACTTTTGAAAAGTTACTATTCATTTTCACTATTCATCCCGTAAATTTTTTTATTTCACATTCTCGTAAGTTAATTTATTTTAGTAATATCCTGAGAGTTTGTCAATAGTTAGATCATCTTCGAAAAAGTTATTAAGAAAACATCGTTTTAAAGTTTCGTTTTGGTCGGAACACCATTTAAACATCACGCGCATAACGAAAATCAACTCTGACAATTTTCCTCACATCAGATTAATTTTTAGATCACTCATAATCAATTAGAGAATTTTTAAGATTTCATTTAAATGTTAGCGAATAAACCCTGAGCCGTACGAGACTAAACTTACGTTTTAAACAATTCTACTTAGACCCAGACTTAACCCTTCCTGCACAGTATTTTCTAAGATGTTTAGACACTTTTATATTTTTTAGAAAAGTCAAACATATTTCCCTTCTCCTTTGACCATAAAGAAATTAACCTTGTACGTTCTACATTTTTTGCTTAAATCGCGTAACTTTTAGACTTCACGTATAACTGTTAAGTTATCCCACGTATAACAAAAACCACATTTTGACATCTCATATCAATTATAGACTAATTTTAGTCTACTTTAAATAAATTCACGGTCATTTCCCTGAAATCTCGTTCTTTTCTGATAAATTGCATTTTACGCGTTTTTTTACCCGTGTTTCCAGCTTTAGGCAGCGTTTTTGTACCTAATAAGACTTATCACTTATTTTATATTTTTAGATGGAGTATAATGATGAGTTTCATCATTCCTACAAGTTTTGTATTTTTACGATGGTCTTACGTTTTATAGCTTTACAACTTACGGTTGGCATTTAACGGAACCAAATCATGCTCTAAACTCAAGATAATACCAAGACTATCCACCTAAGTCATCTTATCTTCATGTGACAGCCCATATAGGGGTGATTCACCCTTCATGTGGCTTGATCCTAACCATGCTTCATTTTGATGCTTACATGTGTCCTAACTTAACCATGGTTAACATTTAACCCAATATATGGTTAACCAAACATTTCCTACTATAAATAGCAAGTAAAAACTTCATAAAAACCTCATCCCCATCCTTCTTGGTCATTCACCACTTAACACAAACAACCTTCCCATAATTTGATTCATAACTCCAAGTTTGTGCAAAGAAGTTTCAAGTAGTAAGTTACTACATCAAATCTCTAGCAAATTTAAGTGATCTTCTTGAGTTTAGATCCACTCAAGTCACTTAGAACTTCATCACCAATCCTTCAAGATTACAAGAGTGCCAAGGTGTGGAAGTCTTGCTCAATCCAAGGTCCTAAGTGTTCAATCAAAGTCCTATCCTTACTAGTTACTCCTTTCTTAATTGAAAGCCAAAAGTTGTAAGCAACTAATCACCACCTGTTAGGAATTGGAAATTCTATTGTAAAGCATCGGTCACCCCAAATATTATCTAGCTTAAGTTAGCTCGTAGAAATATAATTTATTACGTTATTTGTTAGTTAGTTATTAACGTAGTTTAGTCTAGTGCAACACCGTGGAGGAAGGACGGGTCTTTACCCACTGTATGCCTGATCCACAGCCCGAAGGAGGGTGTGCTTCTTTGTATAAATATCCCTCTCCCCACAAGGGAGAGGGTTGGATGTTCATTTGGAATCTAACCTTCCATGAGTTTCTATTATCAGAATATCCCACTTTCTCTCTCTAAAATCATATATTCGCCCATATTTGTGATTGTTTGTATGCTTGTGAAGTCCAATATGTAACAATTGGTATCAAGAGCCATGGTTTGATCATCTCTTACATATCCTTGGATTTCTAGTGGTTTTATATGGTTTTTGGGTTTGAAAAAGTTTAGTGGTTTTTGCATCATTTGGATCATTTCTTGTGTTAAAGTTTGAATTTTTAGTGTACTTTTGTGTTTAGAATCATTGTAAGTGCTTGGGTTTTGATTTGGAAAGCTTGAATCACTGTGGTAGAGCCTGTTTTGGATTGAAATGGGTTGTGTTTAAGGTTTTCTTCCTAGCGACTTGGCTCTCGAATATGTTTCTTCGTAGCGACTTGCTGTGTTAATTTCCAGCGACTTGTAGTTAGAGGAGTAGCGACTTGAGCCTAGCGACTTGTCTATTGAGACAAGCCGACAAACAGTACAATGTAGTGGAGGTTCCACTTCGGCTAGCGACTTGGTTGGCTTAGCGACTTGTCTCTATTATTTCTAGCGACTTGTCCTTATTGTTCTTAGCGAGTTGATCCTTAACGACTTGGATACTTAGCGAGTTGGTCTTTAGCGACTTGTCTGCTTAGCGATTTGGTGCTTTAGCGACTTGTGTTCAGCGACTTGGGTCTTAGCGACTTGTGCTTAGCGACTTGATTCACAGCGACTTGAGGTTTTAGCGAGTTGCTACTTAGCGACTTGTTTCTAAGGTTTATTGCAACTTGAGTACCTAGCGACTTGGGTAAGTAGCGACTTGTCTTCAAGATAGTTAGCGATTTGGTGAATTAATGCAAGCAACTTGTGCCTAATATCCATCAACACAATGTCTTACATCACTGACCCTTTAATCTCCAAAGTGCTTGAACTCTATGATACCTCATAGAACAAAGAAACTGTTTGCTACTCAGAATATTTAACCATGATTGATTCAGCAGATTATGATCAAAATACTTCACATTCTGTGTCGGATATCAAAGAATCACACCTGTAAATGATACATGATGCAAAGCAAATGGAATGCAACATTGAGCCGTATCAACTACTTCATCTGCACCTCATACAACTGTTATCCACAACTGGGGATCGAACATTCAGTGCTCTCTTTCGCCAGGACCTACCTACATTGACAAGAACCTTGTTGCTGAACTTAGAACAACTAAAGCTTCAAATTAACAAAAAGGAAGGTATTAATGGATGATTCCAATGCTGCACTTCAGGTTATCTACAACCAATTTCAGCCATTTATCAATGGGGAATATTCCGCAGACTTTGATCAACACGTTACTGGAATTTCCTTAAAAAAAACATACTAGAATGGAAATTCATGAATTCATCAACACATTTATTCAACTTATGGATAATGTGGAAAAGTACATTCAGGAAGCTGCTCAAGAGAATGATAATTTGAATGCTTTGAATGGGTGTCAAGATAAATTAAGTGAAAGTTGTGATATGTCGGGTAATGGATCAGTTGAACGGACGGATGATGCGAATCACGAATATCGATACAACAAAGGATGATGAAACAGGCTGTACTGAATACAGAGGCTCAGAGTCAGATATGCTAGAAACATCTTGCATTTCAGTAACTCCTGTTATGCATGATTTGAATGCATATGTCACATCAACAAATGAACAGGTGTCATGTGATGAGGTACCCTTAACTGATCAACATAATGCATCTGCTAATGTACCTGATCAATATGATCCTATTTCTGAACATGACATTGATAAATGTTTCTTGGTTGAGCCTGAGTCTGAAATCTTTAAAACAAATGAAATGGTTGAAAAAAGGGTTTTTGATGAACTTTCAAACAAATATTCAACTCTTGAAAAATATTGTATTTCCTTAGAAATTGCAATACAACAAAGAGAAGAAAGTTTTCTTGCTACAAAACCTTTCATAAATCAGGAATTCCCATAATTTCGAGAATTTTTTGAAATTAACCAGTTAAAAACCCAGATTTAGGATAAAGATTCAACCATTTGTAATATGAAATTGCAACTCTCAGATCTGCATAAGAGTCGTAATATAGGGATGAACAATTCTAACTATAAGGTGAGTGATATGCTTAAATCTAGGAATGATGAATTGGCTCTATGTGTGTCCAACCTATTAAGGGAAAATGAGTCCTTAAGAAAGAACTTATTAGAAAACAATTCCAAGTTGATAGATTAAACTAACTCCTTGTTGGCAGACATTGATGCCCTCAAAGGCCAAATTCAGGATAAGAGCTTCACTATTGTTTTCTTAAAAAATGAGCTTAGGAAATCTATTCGAAATAGGGTGAACACTAAGTTTGCAAAACCATCAACCTTGGGAAAGCCAATTGTTCTGAACAACTCAGAATGTACTGTAGTTAGGCAGCCCAATGCTTTTAGAACTGAAATATTTAAACCATCGAAATCTAAGCTTGCCTCCCAAGTTGATGCGAATACAGTTTTGTCAAAACCAGTCACTTCACTAATTCATTCCGATATGATGAATAACAATCCCCAGCTTAATGTTCGAAGCCCTAAGATCAGGAATATTAGGAGTTCATCTAGTTCTTATAAGAAGCATCAAATGGCTGATCATCCCCTAAGAAACAAACTAATTATAAAAGGACCAATATTCAAAACAGGAAAGTGGCTTCATCCAAATCTACTAGAAGTTGTTTCAAATGGATTCCCACTGGTAGATTATTTAAGTTTTCAGGATCCAAACGGACTTACACACCTAGATCTTGCCTTAAGTGGATGCCCACAGGAAAAATCTTCAAGAATATTGAACCTAAAGGGATTTCTATTAATGACACTCCTAGATCAAACTGTGCAACATCCAATAGTGCGGTTACTCATTTCACTAACTCATCTATTTGCAATACTACATGTGCTTCTAGTGCAAAGTGTCCTCAGTCTTTTTTAGGTACAATGCTCAATTCAATCATGAACATCATGACCTGGTTTCCATCAGAAATGAAGAGTGCTCACTCAGGAATTGTAGCTTGTCAGAATTGATGTACCTCGTACTTTGACTCCTGTTCGACTTGAATCAGGACTCGTTCACATGAATCAGTGTACAAATTAAATTTCACTTGAATTTAAAAAAAATAATAAAAAAAAATAAAAATCAAAAATTTTCAAAATCAAAATCATTTTTTTTTAATTATTAATTAAATCTTTACCCACAATCTGATAAAAGATGTATCTCTTGTAATCGATAACATCTACGGTCCTAGAAATGTCATTCAATAATGACACGGGACCATAGATGAAGTTCGAACAAAAGATATACTCTTGTTTTATAACGGGGGGTTAGGATTCAATCAATGTTCATTGGTGACATTGATTGAGGGGGAGAATTTTTCAAGTTGTCTCGTTATCTCTGTTTCACTCTGCATCATTGTTTGATATGTATTGTGTGCTGCTGCATGTTTTAGTCATGATTCGTTATGTCCACTGTGTTAGATAGCTTATCTATGTTATGTCACTTTTGGTACTTGTCATATTATTCAACATGAATGCTTTTTATCCACTGTATTTGTATGCAATCTGATAAGTACAAGGACGGAAAGTGTCAATAGTACAAATTTAGATAGATAGCGACTTGCTTTAATCAGGGATAGCGACTTGGCTTTACTAACGGGTAGCGACTTGTCCTTAATCTTAACTAGCGAGTTGCCTTTTCTGCACAAGTACAGGGACTGAAAGTGTGAACTTTGTAAACTTGAATATCCTTTCTTAACCCTTAGCGACTTGTCTCAAGTTACATATTTTCAAAAACTCAAAAGTTTTTCTTATTTTCTCTCTCGTGACCATTTCTTGCTAGCGACTTGCTTGTGGTAAGGTTTATGTCAACGTTTTGTTTCAAAACATGTAGATTATATACCTCCCCTAACTCAGTTCTCTTAACAGATTCCACCGTGCATTTGATCCTCGACAATTGACCCCCTCGTTTAGGTTTGTTAATGGATTCGTTTAAATGGGAACACTTGATATAATTAGGTGTAGTTTGGGTTCACTAGGATAGATGTGAGGATCCATTTGAATGTTTAAATGGGTCTTTGCGCAAATTGTTGTATCTCTCGTATGTGTTTCCTTTTGGGTTGTGTTTCTGATCTTGTTTATGCTTGTGGGTTGATTGTACTTGTTCATTGTAGCGATTTGATTGTGTTATTGTAATGGCTATATATGTTGATTGGATTGTGGTGTTATGCGTATGTTTTGTCAAGTTCTTGGTAGCGACTTACCTGATAAGCTCAGTGTTCTTGGTAGCGAGTTGGTTCATAGATTCCTCATGGCGAGTTGTGATATCTTAATACATTCTTGCTAGCGACTTGCTTTGTAACTGGCTACGAATTGTAGCGACTTGGCCTTGTAACTTTTGATAGCGACTTGCTTAAATGTTTTCATAAAGGCGACTTGTTAAGTATTTTTCTTATAGCGACTTGTTTTGACAAGTTAGCGACTTGCTATATCATTTTCACAATGGCGACTTGTCACTATTTTTTTGTAGCAACTTGCTTTGTCAAATTGTTTAAAGCGACTTGCTGTAATAATTTCATGATAGCGACTTGGTTCAGGTTTTTCCTGTAGCGACTTGTCTTGACAAATCACTCATAGCGACTTGCTATAACAATTTTTGTTTAAGAAATTTGTATCTGGTTTCTCTTGTAGCGACTTGATTTGACAACTTGTTTTAACAACTTGTTATAACACTTCCAGTATAGCATCTTGTCTCATGAAAACCTATTATAGTAATTTTGTTTTTAACAACTTTGGCTCAAAACAAATTATCTCTTGAAACTTTGTCAAAATGATTTGTTACTTTGAAAATTACTAAAGCATCTTAATCTATTTTCTAAGCATTTCAATCTGATTATTGGTAATCAGTCATGTTTGCTACTCGTTGTGCTTGTGTGATGAGGTTGCATTAAAAGTTGTTCAGCTAACCATGTCTAATCTAACATGCTCTCGAACACTGTTGTTGTCTGTGTGTTTCTACAGAATTTCAAATGGCTAAGATAACTTCATCCGAGAACCTTGCTACCTCTACTCCATCCATAGTTCTTACAGACAATGAAATTCTTCCAGAAGACAAATGGGTAGAAATTAGGAAAAGTAACTGTTATGTGGACATGGAAAGGATTCAACAAAATCCAATCTTCAAGGTGGCTATTGATATTCTTAAAAATACTAACTTCTTTAGTGCCCTAACCAAACAATGCACAATCCGTTCCATTTACCTACAAAAATTTTGGAACACCATCACTTGGGACAAGATCACAGCCACTTATTCCTGCAAGCTTGATGATAAGGAACTTGAAATCACATCTGACATTCTCAGTAAGGCCCTAGGAATCACACCATGTGACCCTACCATACAATCTGTCCCTCCACCTAGTGCGGAATAGTTAATAGACTTTCTAAATGATTTGGATTATCAAGTTAACATAACAAGGGCGTCAGACATCATCACCGGACACATGTATCAACCTTAGAGAGCCATTACTACTATTCTCAACTTATGTTTATCTGGAAAAACCTCAGGGTTCGATAAAGTAAGGATATTAATTCTGCAAATCCTATGGGGTCTCGTCAAAGGGGTGAACATTGATGTCTCGGAACGTATTTGGGAAGAATTCTCGTTGTCGATGCACACTTTCATCACCGATAGAACAAATGTTCAGAATCAAGCTCAAGGAAGAAAGAAAGTACACAAACTTGTGATTCCTAGCATAAGATTCTCGAAGCTTGTCATCCAGTTCTTGCAACAGACGCATAACTTTAATCCTAGGAGTGAATCAGTCCTCCATAATGCTAGGGATGAATTTGTTCTCGGTAACCTCAAGTATGTTGCCAGAGGGGTTAATAAAGAGATCTTTGGAAAGCCAATTCCTGATGCACTTCTCACAGATGATATTAAGAAGACTGACTACTTCAGATTATTCAAGAAACGGGTATCCAGATCCAATGTTGATGACGCACCCAATCCCTCACAGCTCAAGTCTACCAAGTCTACTTCCAGCACTAAATCATCCTCTAAAACCTCATATGCCGCCCTTCCCAAGAAGAGACGAGATAGATCTCAATCTACCGACACTTCTTCACAGAAGCATAAAAAGAGAAAGAATGATGTTGAAAAGGAGAATGTTGGAGGAACCGAGGCTCCAAAGGGTGACAGACGATTGATTGATGAAGACGATGCTGCTTTGCAACAAGGGATTAAACAAAGCCTGGAAAGCCTGAACATGAGACCATCAGTGGGAGGAGTTGTGTTAAGAGAACCTGAGCCAGCACCACAACAAACAACTTCAACCACACAAGATAAAGGTAAAGGGATTGCTGGAGCAGATGCAGAACAAGCCGCTCAAATGCTATTAACCATCTCTTCTCCACCTCATAAAACGACTACTCAATTCATACTCAAGAAAAGAGATGTTGAAGCATCCTCAACTCCAATTCAATCTGAAGTGGAAAAGGATGTAACAGTTACACCTGTTGAAACCCCTGCTTCCAGTGATACTCTATCAGAAAGCCAGGAGACAACACATTTTTCTGAAGAGGTTCCAGTGCTTGAAACAGGTAATGAAGAAAATGAACAGCTGAAAGACCCACAGGATATTCTTGAGCCAAGATCTGAAGAGCACAGGCACCTCGATGAAACAAACATGTCTACGGGTTATCTATCCTCACTTAAGAATCTGGATGCCGATTTATCATTCGGTGATTAGTTTTTGAATGATAAACTTTCAGACACTGAGACTCATAAGCATAATGATGAGAAAGAGGAAGCTGATTCTATGTACACTGTCAGCATCCAGCAAGACACATCAACCGTCCCTCCGATGTCTGCACCTGCTCTAACAACCGCACTTCCACCGCCCAAACCTGCTCCAATAACCGCACTTCCACCACCTGACCCTGCTAAAGATCTATCAATCGAACTAGTGGTTACAATTAATGACACTGACACTCCACCGGCTTCACCACCTCAAATTATAACATCTGATCAATTGCTCGACAAAGCAGTGAAAAGAATTGAAGCTCTTGAAAGACAACTGCCTAAATCTGTCAATGTCCTCGAGGATCGTGTCTACAGGCTGGAGCACCTTAACTTCGATGAAGGGGTAGCAGACGCCATTGAAGGCGAAGTTAAGGATGCTGTAGAATGGGCAATGCAAGCTCCTCTGCTTCAACGGTTTAAAGACCTACCCATTTCAGATATGAGAGCTGTCCTTTCAGACAACATGTATGAAGCTAACGAGCATAAGGATGAGGTCCATAAGAAGTTATTCGAGGCTCTCGAAGAATCGATTAAGCATGACAATCATGTACAGTTTTTAGAGGACATTGGAGAAATAAAGGCAAAGAAGAAAAGGAGGACTTTGGTGTTGGAGATGTTGCGTAAAGGTCCTAAACCTCCTCCTCCCTCGCCTCCAACTGGAGGAGCTGGAACTTCTGGTGCTGGTGGATCTTCTGGCACAACCACTACACCCTCACCACAACCACCAGCATCTCCTCCAAAACCTGCAAATCAATCCAGCTCATCCGGTGATCAGGGTACTCAGAAGAAGTCTGCAGCATGGACCACGGTTGATTCTAGGTTTACACCCACCTTCTCCACTATCCCAAAAGACCAGGTTCTACATGAAGAGTCTTATGTCATGCCTGAGTCAGAATCCGATGAAGATGATGCATCCACAAGACATATCCCTAAACCAACTGATGATGACGATTGGTTTGATGCCTACATTTCAGGTGAACCTGCTAAAACCTCTAGAGTTGCACCATCAAAGGATATGACTCAAAACTGGCTCACCGAAGAAAGACCTCAAAACTCCTAAACCTTCATGGTCCATTCTAGAATCTGACACGATGATCTCTGACAACAACTGGGCATCAACCATCACTACCAACTATGAAGCCTGTTAGGAATTAGAAAATTCCATGTTAAAGTGTCGGTCACCCCAATTATAAGTCTAGCATATGTTAGCTCGTAGACGTGTCGTTTGTTACGTTATTTAGTAGTTTATTTGTTTGTCAGTAGCGTAGAATAGTTTAGTGTTACACCGTGGAGGAAGGACAGGTCTTTACCCACTGTATGCCTGATCCACAGGCCGATAGGAGGTCGTATTTCATGTAACTATAAATACCCCTTCCATCCATGGAAGGGGTGGTGCTTTTCAATCTAATATTCTACAATTTGTGAAGTAACTCTCTACCAAGAAAACACCCAACTCTCTAACTTTCTCTCTCTAATGGCTAACATGTATTTTGATCATCCAAGACCACCCGAATCATCAAACACAATAATATTTGAATCCTAACAATTGGTACCAGAGCCAAGGTTATGGTGTGTTGATGATTTCTTGCGGTTTAAATCGTGTTTGTGGCTGTTTGTTTGTACTATTTGTCTTGGTCGGATAAAGTTTTTTCCAAATATTATGATAAACAGTGTTTTACATGGTTTCAGTTATCCTTTATTGGTAAAAAATTATGTCCTGTATCACGTTGTTCTGTCCAAATATTTCTGCATAATCCTTGAAGTTGGTCATGTATTTGTGCATAACAGTCAAAATAGTCAATATGGTCATATATTTGTGGTCCTAATGGTTTTCTGGTAACTTTTTGATGCGTGCAAAACCGTCAAGTTTTCTCACGCAAGCTGACCACTTGTGAATGGCCAACTGTGAGAAACTTAAAACAGCTTAAACACGAATGCAATGAAGATCTGAGGAGTGTAGGGTTTCCCCGGGTCGTTATGTCCCAGCGAGCTATGCAATGGATTATCAAACGTAAAGTGATCGAGAAATTTGAACAGAAAAGGGATTATGATAGTGATTATAACTACAGAAAAGCCAACAAAGTACAACGGCTTAAATGCAAATTAAAGGAAATTAAAAAGATAAAAAATATTAAATAAACGCTATCACTATATTTAAAATGATGTTTTTGTTTTTATGTTTTTTATAAAACTGAAATGAGAACTACGTAACGTACAAACGAAAAAGTGAAAGTTACACAATGTTAATCCTAAAAATATGAAAATGATATTTTTACAAACCTAATGATAAAAGAAAATTATTATAAAAAGAAATTTATTTTTATCACTAATTAATTAATTAATATTAATTAAAAACTAGTTTTAACTATTTAATATTAGCCTAAAATACAAGAAAATATGAAATGAAGCTAGAAAAATAAAATTATGACTTAGAAAAATCTAAATTATCAAAAGAGAATTTTCAAAACTATTTTTGTATTTTTCTGATTATTTTTGGATTTTCTAGGAATTAAAAACTATTTAAAACTATTTAAATTACTTAAAAATACAAATTTAACTAAGAAAAATCTGGAAAAATATTTTTTTTGGCTTTTTATATTTATCTTAACCTAAGAAAAATGAAAAATTAATTTTTTGAGACTTTTCTGAATTAATTGGATTAAAAGCTATTTAAAAAGTGCTAAAAATTGATTTAAATGCAGAAAAATAGCAAACAGGCTTGGAAAAATATGAAAAATTCAAGGTAAGTCTAAGATAATATAAGGAATCTAGGAAAAATATAAAAATTAGGGGTTGTGTGTGAGAATTTGAAACTGCTATCACAAGTGCTTATAAATAAGCACTTGAATAAGCCAAAAGAAGATCAACAAGCACCAACTGTTTACAGAAGCTAAAATAGACTACAAGTACTTAAATGCAACTGATCTTAACTGCTTTTAACCTCTAAATCTCCATTTACACAGATTTGATGTATTTGAGTTTTAAGTGCAACAACAGTTTTGGGTAGCTACTTTGGACACAAGCACAAGCTACAAATTAAGCTAAAACTGAAAACTACAAATTGGAACTTAATCAAGACCTGGGTGAGACCTTAAAAACCAAAAACCAGACTATGACCAGCTCTTATGAGCTCTGTGCATAGGCTGCACAAGATGAGAAAACTCAGCATAAGCTGAGTATCTGAACAGGGCAACTAAGACCCAAAAGACAAGCTTGTTTGGAGCTTTTAAAAAATTTGTAAAATTCTACAAAAATGGTAATAACAAAATAGACCAGTTGAAGTTTTTAAAGAAACAAGTTTCACTGAAATTGGCTTAGAAATGAGTCTAAGAAAAATCTTTCCAGTTGAGCTCAAAACTGAGTTTCCAAATTTTGACTTTTGAACATATTTGGTATATTTGACTAAACTGAACTATGAATCCAATTTGAGGACAGATTGTGTTATATTGTGATGAAATGAAGTTAACACAAGCTTTATCTAAGAACTTTGAACACAAATTAAGACTTGGCTTTGCAAAAATCTCAACAGTTAAACTGTTGAGACATTTTAAGTTGAGTTTTGACTTTGACAGGGTGCAGGCTCAATTTGTTGACAGATATGAACTAATTAGAGCTAAACAAACTTGACACAACAGGTTCTAACTACTGAATACAACTTTAGAACAGATTAAGCTATAAAACCAAACACACCTTTAACCACTGTTTTGCAGTTTTGATTAAGCTAAACTACTGACCCAACTTAAGCAGATACTGACACTGATTCTAATGAGCCTGATAACACTTAAGCAACAGATAAAAAGCCAAAATAAACCATGAGTACAGATTATGCCAAAAATTATAGAAAATTACTCACAAATGGTCCTAGCCACAATGGCTTGAATTCAAGTAACCAGAGCCACTACCTATTCTAAACCACCCCAATGAGTGCTAAATCACCCCAAATCTACCTCTGCATCACCCATTTCCATTTCCATTGCCATTTTTTTGCCCCGTTTTGACTTTTATTGACCAATATCCAATGCAGCTTAAAACTTGAGTACAAGCTTATAACAAGCTACCATAAGCTAATATAAACCTGTTTAAGCTTAAAAATAAGCTAATGAGAGCTTGTATACAAGATTTTGAGATGGAAGTTTTCAACAGTTAACACAAAATATGAATTTGAGATAAAACTTTGAAACTGAAGCTTAAAGTAGATTATATAGATAGTTTAACTTGAGTTTGATACAAAACAACAAAACATTACAGATATTAAACTTAACTAAATCTTTTAAGCTAAAACGACATTAGTGAAAAATTAAAAACTAGTAGTCTCCCTCCTTTGCTTCTTCTCTTGCTTCCCTTTTATATCCAAACTCTTTCTCTCTCATCTCTGATGAATTCCCACTTGAAATGATAGCCATTGGATGGCTAAAAGTGATCCTGGCCTTTGAATGGATTTTGGCGCCAAATCTGTTTTTATCAGTTGGAGAGTTGAGTGAAATGGGGGAGAGGCATTAATTGCATTTGGAGTTTGGTGGAGGTGGGGGGAACAAGGAGAGGTGATAGGGTGAGCTGGTGGTTGGAATGGTGGCTGGATATGGGAGTAGCAGACAGTGGGAGGGAAAACGGGGAAAGGGGAAAGGTTTGACCGGTTTTTAATATTAAAAGGCAAGGGTTCAAAACAAGAGGTCCAATTTGGTTGGCAGGGTCACTTGGATTGTGACAAGGGTCACAATGGTTTAAAGGGTTTTAAATATCAAGGATCTCTTTTGTAATTTTCTGAAAATGCAAGGACCAATGCTGCCAATTTGCAAAGTTGCTTCAAGGGACCACAATTGACAAGTTTCCATAGTACAAGGACTAAACTTGACATTTTCCAATTTTCCAAGGGCCATTTTTGCCAAATTTGAAACTTGAAGGACCAATTTTGTAATTTCTCAAAACTTTTGATATTTTTCACCAAAGGACTAATTTTGACAACTTATGATTTTAAAAGGACCTTTGGTGATTTTTCTTTTGAAATTAGGACTCAGGGACTATTTTTGACAATTTTAGAAACTTGGGGGACTGAAACTGCCAATTATGCAAACTTTGCTCATTTTTCATCTGATTTTGAACATTTTGCATCTGAAACATATAAAATGCAATTTTGGAATATTTTCAGTATTTTGATGCATTTCTGAGCATTTTTAAACGTTTTGCAGTTCAGATTGACCCAAAAATGATGAGTATTTACACACTCATCAATCCCCCACACTAAACTATTGCTAGTCCCTAGCAATCTTTTGAGAAAAACTTAATGGATTTGCATCTCTTTACCAAAATCCATTACTTCTGGAGTAGCCAAATGTTTCAGTTCAAGCAAGAACCATGGTACACCGATAACCATGTGATTTTGAGCAAACCACCAGCTTCCAACGGATTTGATTTGTCTTTACCGGAAGCCGTTTGCTCTGGACTAGCCAACTCTTAGATAAATTATCAATATTATCTTTGGTGAGTCGATTACCAATTATGGTTTTTCCACTGCCTTTACCACAAGCCATAAACTTGCGGGCTAGCCAACTCTTCACTTTTTAGGATATGGTGAGCTGAATACCATACAATTTTGGGCAAATTGCAAGCCGTCAACGGATTTGAGATATCTTTACCAAGATCCGTTTGCTCCTGGATTAGCCAATCCTTTTGTTTATTAGACAAGGCGGACTGATAACCAATTGAGTAAGTGCAAAACACTTACTCCAAAAAAAATTTTGGCCAAAAACGGGGGAATTAGGCGGTATAATTACATGATAAAATTCGTGAGAATTCCCCCCCACACTTAGAAATGAATATTGCCCTCAATATTCAAAGTACCGGCGGTTATGCCGAAACAAAGAACGTAAAAGGGAAATACTACGGCCATTTTTTTTTTTTTTTTTTTTTTTTTTAAAAACTTGCATATATACACAACATGTGGGGCAACCCCCCACACTAGGGTGGTAGAAAGATAGAAAGAAATCAGAAATATGGGTGAAAACCCATATGGCATGCTACTGTTTTTGATTACCGAGTCGCTAGCTTGACTCGATCCCCGCATTCATTGGTTCATGGGGAAAGTTTGTAAGTCCGGGACAACCACAGGGGGAATGTCCTCTCCAAAATAATGCTTCAACCGATGACCATTCACTTTAAAGTTTGGACCATCGGGTTGAGATAACTCAATGGTACCATAAGGATAAACCTTAGCAATGGTAAATGGTCCAGACCAACGGGACTTGAGCTTTCCAGAGAAAATCTTCAATCTTGAATTGAAAAGAAGGACTCGATCACCAACGTTGAAAACGCGGTTCTTGATTTTTGAGTCATGAATCTTCTTTGTCTTTTGTTTGTAGATCAAAGAGTTCTCGTAAGCTTGATCACGGAGTTCATTTAATTCATTCATTTGAACTTTCCGGTGATCACCAGCTGTCTGAATATCAAAGTTGGCATGCTTCAAGGCCCAGTATGCCTTGTGCTCGAGCTCAACCGGCAGATGACATGCCTTCCCGTATACAAGCTTGTATGGAGTGCACCCGATGGGTGTTTTGTAAGTTGTACGGAAGGCCCAGAGTGCGTCATCTAGCTTATCCGACCAAGAGGCACGGTTTTCGCCAACCGTCCTCTCAAGAATTCTTTTTATCCCCCGGTTAGAGACTTCCACTTGCCCACTTGTTTGGGGGTGGTACGCAGTAGAGAGACGGTGAGTTACACCATACTTTTGCATGACTCTTTCAAACTGGTCATTGCAAAAATGCGTACCACGATCACTGATTATGGCTCGTGGAGTTCCAAACCTAGCAAATAAGGATTTTAAGAATTTCACAACAACTCGGGCATCGTTGGTAGGCAAAGCCTTAGCTTCAACCCATTTTGACAAGTAGTCAACGGCCACGAGTATGTATTTGTTACCACGGGAAGAAGGAAATGGCCCCATAAAGTCAATGCCCCATATGTCAAAAATCTCACACACTTGAATAGCGTTTTGTGGCATTTCATTCCTTTGTGAGATATTTCCATGACGCTGACAAGCGTCACAGGTTTTGACAAATTCATGGGCATCCTTGTAGATAGTGGGCCAATAGAATCCGGAATCAAACACCTTCTTGGCGGTGTAGTTGGGGCTATGATGTCCCCCAGTAGGTCCAGAATGGCAAGCCTTGAGAATGTCAATAGCTTCCTGACCATATACACATCGCCGGATGACTTGATCCGCACAAATTTTAAACAAGTAGGGGTCGTCCCAGAAATAATGTTTCACATCTTTAAAGAATTTATTTTTCTGTTGGGACGACATCCCTTTCACCACAAAGTTCCCCGCATGGTAATTTGCAAAGTCAGCAAACCATGGGGTAGAAGAGTCTCCACGAAAAGAAACCACATTGAGTGTTTCGAGAGGAAATGTTTCATTAATTTCCTTTTTCTCGAACACATCTTGGTGAGGGTTTTCTAGACGGGATAGATGATCAGCAGCTAGGTTCTTAGCTCCTTTTTTTATCACGAATAATGATATCAAATTCTTGTAGGAGGAGAACCCAACGGAGCAATCTCGGCTTTGCATCTTGTTTTGCAAAGAGATATTTGAGTGCCGAGTGATCCGTATACACCACGCATTTGGTCAAGATAAGGTATGGCCGAAACTTTTCAAACGCATACACCACATCTAATAGTTCTTTTTCTGTAGTGGTGTAATGGGTCTGAGCCTCAGTCATAGTTTTGCTTGCGTAGTGGATAGGCTGAAAATGTTTGGTTTTGCGTTGCCCCAAGACTGCACCGATAGCAAAATCACTTGCATCGCACATGAGCTCAAAGGATAAATCCCAGTCGGGGGCAACTAGAATGGGTGCTTCCGTAAGCTTTTTCTTTAGTGTTTCAAAAGCTTCGATGCACTCAGGAGAAAAGATAAAAGGAGCATCTTTTTCGAGAAGATGGGTCATAGGCCGAGCGATTTTAGAAAAATCTTGAATGAATCTACGATAAAACCCGGCATGACCTAGAAAACTCCTAATACCTTTGACGGTAGTAGGATGAGGTAATTTAGCAATAACATCAACTTTTGCTCTATCTACCTCAATCCCATTCTTGGAAATCTTATGGCCAAGGACTATGCCTTCTTTGACCATAAAGTGACTCTTCTCCCAATTTAGACATAGATTGGTGTCTTCACACCGTTTTAGCATTTTGTCTAAATGGGAGAGACATGTATGAAATGAGTCCCCAATGACCGAGAAGTCATCCATAAACACCTCCATAGTTTCCCCGATCATGTCGTGGAAAATTTCCATCATACATCTTTGGAACGTGCCAGGAGCATTACATAAGCCAAAAGGCATACGTCTGTAGGCAAACGTCCCGTATGGGCAGGTGAATGTGGTTTTCTCTTGATCCAGCGGATCAATGGGGATCTGAAAGTAACCCGAGAAACCATCAAGGAAACAATAGTATTCGTTCCCTGCTAATCTCTCAAGCATCTGGTCCATGAAGGGTAGAGGAAAATGGTCTTTACGGGTGGCTTCGTTTAACTTACGATAGTCAATACACACACGCCATCCCGTAACCAATCGAGTCGGAATTAACTCGTTTTCTTCATTCGTGACAACAGTAATGCCACCCATTTTTGGAACGCAATGAATTGGGCTAACCCAAGGACTATCAGAGATCGGGTAAATTAAACCGGCATCAAGAAGTTTGAGAACCTCTTGTTTGATAACCTCATGAATCTTAGGATTCACCCTTCTCTGACGTTGGACTGCTGGTTTGAAGTCATCCTCCATTAAGATTTTGTGAGTACAAAATTCAGGGTTGATACCCTTAATGTCGGAGAGTTTCCAAGCAATCGCTTGCTTGTGTGACTTCAAGACCTTTATGAGAGCAGTTTTCTCCTCCTCAGTTAAGTCTTTAGTAATTATGACGGGTAATTTATCATCACCCTCCAAGAATGCATACTCGAGATGAGGAGGTAGGTCCTTAAGTTCAACCTCCGGAAATTCATCAGTAGATGTTCGTACTGATTTGATTTCCTCAATTGTGATTTCTTTCGGAGGGAGTGAAGGTAATGGATCTTCATTTAGCAATTGCTCAAGATAGAGAATATCCCCCTCCGAATCATACACACCATCAATTCCAGGCGGAATTGATTCATCAGTAGCAAGAAATTCATCGATCTCTTCCAGAAGGAAGTCACCTCCCTCAAACGGAGTGAGGGAGGGGGAAGAGTCGGCAATGATAGGTTGAGAAGATGTGGTGGAATCCCCACCCACAGAATTATGAAGATAACCAAGAAACTCTTGAGAATACTCCTCTGAAGCAATATCAATTAAATCGACTCGATTAACTGATTCAGATCATAATTTGAGGAGTACCTCGAAGTCCGATCGAGGTTAAAGGTAACAGCTTCATTACCCACACGTAAAGTGATTTCTTACTCAAATACATCAATAAGAGCACGGCCCGTTCTCAGGAATCCTCGTCCAACAATGAGGGGAACCCGAGGATCGGCATCGAAATCAACAACCACAAAGTCAACTGGAAAATGGAACTTTCCTACTTTCACGAATACATCCTCGGCGATGCCAAGAGGACGCGAGATAGAACGATCTGCAAGCTCAAGAGTCATGCAGGTAGGAATAAATTCCGGAAGAGAAAGTTTCTTCCACACTGAATAAGGCATCAGATTGATGCTTGCACCAAGATCGGCAAGGGCAAAGCACTCAATCATCCCAGGAAAAACACAAGGGAGAAGAAATTTTCCGGGATCTCCCAGCTTCTCGGGAAGCTTCTTTAACAAGACTGCTGAGCAATTCTCGTTCAAAGGAGTCTTAGCCATCTCGAACAGCTTTTCCTTGTTGCTCAACATGTGTTTTAGAGTCGATGCAAACTTGGGCATCAACATGATAGCATCCGCAAAGCTTATGTCAAAGTGAAGCTCTTGGAAAATTTGAAAGAATTTTTCCATTTGATGACTAGCTTTCTCGTAGAGCTTTTGCTCATGTAAACGTGAGGGGTAAGGAATAGAAGTTTTGGATTTAGGGTCACCAACTGGAGGTTCAAAAACAACTCCGTGTTTGGTATTGGGTTTCGAACAACCTGAGGATGGACATTGCTGGTAATTCCGTTATTAGTAGGAAGTTCCTTGTCCTTTGTCGCCTCAGGTTCACTTTCCACTACCTTCGGAGAAGAAGAAGAAGAGGTAGTAGGAATAGCGGGTCCATCATAAGAAGCACCACTTCTGGTTGTGATCGCCTTTGCATCGCCCATCGGATTAGCGATCGTGTTGCTAGGTAGAGTACCTGAGCCCGAGGGTCGATCATTTAAAGACTTCTTAATGTCGCAATCGGCTAACCAACAACCGATTCATTTCTTCTTGGGATTTCATGAATTGTTTCAACAACTCATCCGATGATGGTCCAGTTGGAACAATGGCTTGAGTTTGCACAGGAAAATTCTGGCCTCTATTGTTAGGATTAGGGCCTTGATTCTGAAAATTTCCTTGATTGTTGGCATGAAAATACCCTGGGTTGAAATTTCCCTGACCTGGGTTTCTATTGAAATTTCCTTGGTGTTGGAAATTTTGATTCTGATTTTGAAAACCGTTGTTTGGACTGAAATTACCTTGGTTTTGAAAACCTTGGTTTGGTCTATTCTGATTTTGATTACGGTTTTGATTGAAACCGGGAGGTCCAGGGTAGTGGTTAGGACGGTGGTTCGGGTCTATAGGAGCACGATATTGGTTGCCTCCTTGATTAGAAAACCCGCCCACAGCATTGGCTTCAAAAGGGTTACCGTCGGTGGCCATACAATTGTAATAAGCATGGGGGCCACCACAAGTAACACAGACTTCCACTTTCTTGACTTCAGCAGGAGGTGAAGTTTGTGGAAAAGAGACTTTCTTTTGGTTGGAGAGAACCAAAGCTTGAATGGCTTCCGTGAGTTTGTCAATCTTAGCATCGGTGCTAGATTGACTCACGGGCGATGAAGAAGAAGGACCAACACTGACTTGGGAAACAACCGGTTTGCTTCGTGCAGTGCGGACTTTAGACTTGTTTTCAATGATCGCTAAAGCTTCTTTGACAGTTTTGCTCAAGAAGTTTCCTCCAGCGGAGGAATTGAGAGAATCTTGATCAGATTGACTCACTCCATTGTAGAAAGTATCGAGTTGCATCAACTCGGAGAAACCGTGGTGAGGACATTTGCGAAGCAATTCCTTAAAACGATCCCACGATTCATTGAAGGATTCATCAAACTTTTGAGTGAACTTGATGATTTCATTTTTAAGACTCGTGGTTTTGGAAGGTGGATAAAATTCATTCACAAATTTCTTCACCAGATCTTCCCATGTCTCAATTGACTGAGGGGTTGTTTTTCAAGCCAAATCCGGGCTTGCCCTCAAGAGAAAATGGGAACAGAAGAAGCTTGACAGCATCTGTAGGGACATTCTTGTATTTGATGGTAGATGCAATCTTGTTAAACCATCGAATATGAGCATGAGGATCATCCCGCTCAAAACCGTAGAACTGATTTGAGGTTACAAGATTCAGTAACCCGGTCTTGAGTTCAAAGTTTTCACCACGATGGCGGTACAACAATATCATCTCCATACCCGTCGATGGGTGCCTGGAGAAGCTCACACATAGGGCGTTCTCCGGCCATGGTAACGGAAGTAGTGTGAGCAGTCCGGATCTCGATCCGATGATGGAGCAGAAAGTTTACGGACACGCCTTCTTGGAATCTTGACAAGCTCACGAAATGGGCTCACAGATCTAGAAGAGCGAGCGCGCATACACTAGAGTTAACTCTAAGAGACCTCAGAGTTAAGGAGAGAAATGGGAATTATGAAGACGTTTTATAAAATTTTGGGGTGAGAAGAATATTTATGGGTTTTCGGTTCGACAAGTAGATATACCAACAAAATCAATTAAAACAAGATCGAGGCAAAACAACAGTGAACTTAACCAATAATCACAAGATGAATGGCTTCTTTGAAAAAGGTACACCAATCACAAGGACACAAAGGCAAGTTTTAAATCTTTAGTTCGGGAACTTATTATGGTCGCACCCCCAGTTAGGTAGTGCACTGCCTTGGTTTGCGGTGGTAAGATTTTAAGTTGTTATTATTAAAGAAAAACGACAAATCTTTTTGTATTTTTATATTTGATACATATATAGAAACAAAAGGAAAATATTTTTGTGTTTTATACGTTTTTTTTTTTTTTTTTTGGATGTTTTTGGGTTTTTGGATTTTTTAAGAAAATATGGATATATATATATATATAGATAGAGATGGATGATATGAACAAATGAGTGAGTATTCAAACTACTAATCTGCTAAATGGAGGATAATCAACACAGCTCCCCGGCAGCGGCGCCAAAAATTTGATGCGTGCAAAACTGTCAAGTTTTCTCACGCAAGCTGACCACTTGTGAATGGCCAACTGTGAGAAACTTAAAACAGCTTAAACACGAATGCAATGAAGATCTGAGGAGTGTAGGGTTTCCCCGGGTCGTTATGTCCCAGCGAGCTATGCAATGGATTATCAAACGTAAAGTGATCGAGAAATTTGAACGAGAAAGGGATTATGATAGTGATTATAACTACAGAAAAGCCAACAAAGTACAACGGCTTAAATGCAAATTAAAGGAAATTAAAAAGATAAAAAATATTAAATAAACGCTATCACTATATTTAAAATGATGTTTTTGTTTTTATGTTTTTTATAAAACTGAAATGAGAACTACGTAACGTACAAACGAAAAAGTGAAAGTTACACAATGTTAATCCTAAAAATATGAAAATGATATTTTTACAAACCTAATGATAAAAGAAAATTATTATAAAAAGAAATTTATTTTTATCACTAATTAATTAATTAATATTAATTAAAAACTAGTTTTAACTATTTAATATTAGCCTAAAATACAAGAAAATATGAAATGAAGCTAGAAAAATAAAATTATGACTTAGAAAAATCTAAATTATCAAAAGAGAATTTTCAAAACTATTTTTGTATTTTTCTGATTATTTTTGGATTTTCTAGGAATTAAAAACTATTTAAAACTATTTAAATTACTTAAAAATACAAATTTAACTAAGAAAAATCTGGAAAAATATTTTTTTTGGCTTTTTATATTTATCTTAACCTAAGAAAAATGAAAAATTAATTTTTTGAGACTTTTCTGAATTAATTGGATTAAAAGCTATTTAAAAAGTGCTAAAAATTGATTTAAATGCAGAAAAATAGCAAACAGGCTTGTAAAAATATGAAAAATTCAAGGTAAGTCTAAAATAATATAAGGAATCTAGGAAAAATATAAAAAACAGGGGTTGTGTGTGAGAATTTGAAACTGCTATCACAAGTGCTTATAAATAAGCATTTGAATAAGCCAAAAGAAGATCAACAAGCACCAACTGTTTACAGAAGCTAAAATAGACTACAAGTACTTAAATGCAACTGATCTTAACTGCTTTTAACCTCTAAATCTCCATTTACACAGATTTGATGTATTTGAGTTTTAAGTGCAACAACAGTTTTGGGTAGCTACTTTGGACACAAGCACAAGCTACAAATTAAGCTAAAACTGAAAACTACAAATTGGAACTTAATCAAGACCTGGGTGAGACCTTATAAACCAAAAACAGACTATGACCAGCTCTTATGAGCTCTGTGCATAGGTGCACAAGATGAGAAAACTCAAGCATAAGTGAGTATCTGCAACAGGGCAACTAAGACCCAAAAGACAAGCTTGTTTGGAGCTTTTAAAAAATTTGTAAAATTCTACAAAAATGGTAATAACAAAATAGACCGTTGAAGTTTTAAAGAAACAAGTTTCACTGAAATTGGCTTAGAAATGAGTCCAAGAAAAATCTTTCCAGTTGAGCTCAAAACTGAGTTTCCAAATTTTGACTTTTGAACATATTTGGTATATTTGACTAAACTGAACTATGAATCCAATTTGAGGACAGATTGTGTTATATTGTGATGAAATGAAGTTAACACAAGCTTTATCTAAGAACTTTGAACACAAATTAAGACTTGGCTTTGCAAAAATCTCAACAGTTAAACTGTTGAGACATTTTAAGTTGAGTTTTGACTTTGACAGGGTGCAGGCTCAATTTGTTGACAGATATGAAGTATTTAGAGCTAAGCAAACTTGACACAACAGGTTCTAACTACTGAATACAACTTTAGAACAGATTAAGCTATAAAACCAAACACACCTTTAACCACTGTTTTCGTAGTTTTGATTAAGCTAAACTCGACCCAACTTAAGCGATACGACACGATTCTAATGAGCCTGATAACACTTAAGCAAAATAAAAAGCCAAAATAAACCATGAGTACAGATTATGCCAAAAATTATAGAAAATTACTCACAAATGGTCCTAGCCACAATGGCTTGAATTCAAGTAACCAGAGCCACTACCTATTCTAAACCACCCCAATGAGTGCTAAATCACCCCAAATCTACCTCTGCATCACCCATTTCCATTTCCATTGCCATTTTTTGCCCCGTTTTGACTTTTATTGGCCAATATCCAATGCAACTTAAAACTTGAGTACAAGCTTATAACAAGCTACCATAAGCTAATATAAACCTGTTTAAGCTTAAAAATAAGCTAATGAGAGCTTGTATACAAGATTTTGAGATGGAAGTTTTCAACAGTTAACACAAAATATGAATTTGAGATAAAACTTTGAAACTGAAGCTTAAAGTAGATTATATAGATAGTTTAACTTGAGTTTGATACAAAACAACAAAACATTACAGATATTAAACTTAACTAAATCTTTTAAGCTAAAACGACATTAGTAAAAAATTAAAAACTAGTAGTCTCCCTCCTTTTCTTCTTCTCTTGCTTCCCTTTTATATCCAAACTCTTTCTCTCATCTCGATGAATTCCCACTTGAAATGATAGCCATTGGATGGCTAAAAGTGATCCTGGCCTTTGAATGGATTTTGGCGCCAAATCTGTTTTTATCAGTTGGAGAGTTGAGTGAAATGGGGGAGAGGCATTAATTGCATTTGGAGTTTGGTGGAGGTGGGGGGAACAAGGAGAGGTGATAGGGTGAGGTGGTTGGAATGGTGGCTGGATATGGGAGTAGCAGACAGTGGGAGGGAAAACGGGGAAAGGGGAAAGGTTTGACCGGTTTTTAATATTAAAAGGCAAGGGTTCAAAACAAGAGGTCCAATTTGGTTGGCAGGGTCACTTGGATTGTGACAAGGGTCACAATGGTTTAAAGGGTTTTAAATATCAAGGATCTCTTTTGTAATTTTCTGAAAATGCAAGGACCAATGCTGCCAATTTGCAAAGTTGCTTCAAGGGACCACAATTGACAAGTTTCCATAGTACAAGGACTAAACTTGACATTTTCCAATTTTCCAAGGGCCATTTTTGCCAAATTTGAAACTTGAAGGACCAATTTTGTAATTTCTCAAAACTTTTGATATTTTTCACCAAAGGACTAATTTTGACAACTTATGATTTTAAAAGGACCTTTGGTGATTTTTCTTTTGAAATTAGGACTCAGGGACTATTTTTGACAATTTTAGAAACTTGGGGGACTGAAACTGCTAATTATGCAAACTTTGCTCATTTTTCATCTGATTTTGAACATTTTGCGTCTGAAACATATAAAATGCAATTTTGGAATATTTTCAGTATTTTGATGCATTCCTGAGCATTTTTAAACGTTTTGCAGTTCAGATTGACCCAAAAATGATGAGTATTTACACACTCATCACTTTTCATGGTCAAAACAGTCAAAAAGTATCATCTTTTATGCAACTTTTCTTGGTTTATTTGAAGCTGGCCGGAAAAGCAGTCGGTAAAACTCATCGGAAAACTCATATATTCATGCTAGCGAGTTGTCCTTAAAAGATGTCCAGATACAATGTTTTCAAAGCGAGTTGACTATTGAGTCAACTGCTGCTAGCGACTTGGCTATGCTAGCGAGTTGGCTATGCTAGCGACTTGGCTATGCTAGCGACTTGGCTATGCTAGCGAGTTGGCTATGCTAGCGACCTGGCTCATTATCTAGCGACTTGGCTCACATCTTAGACCTAGCTACTTGCTTTGAAAAAATAAAACTTGCTAGCGACTTGACTCCAATAGATGGATAGCGACTAACAACAGAAAGGTAGAAGAAGAATGCAGACCACGACCAAATGACCAACATCAAATAGCAAACACCAAAACAACAACCAAATACAAAAATCTAAAATGACCTCAGCTTCTTCTCATCATCAGTCATTGGTAAATGTTTAACAATCTCGATACTTACATCAACTCCAACAACAGATTTATTTCAAAATCAAATTCCCTACATCTATACAAATTATCAAGACTCATCATTTACGAATCAAAATAAATAAAGGATGGAATTCGAATTGAAATTATTATGATTCGATCTCAGTTTCGAGTTTGTGAATGGTTAATGAAACACATAGATATCAAAGATCTACTCACAAACTTTCGACTACATCATTGATCGATTTAGGAATTTACTCCTTTTTTAAAAATGTCCGAATCGTTAAGATATGTAAACTAACAAGAATGTTAATTACCTTCTTGTGATTCGTTCATTCCAAAACAAATTAAGTGAAATTATAATTACAATATCATTGGATACCTACCCGAGATCTTGAGTCTTCAAGACCTTGAAGCCGTAACTAGGACCTCTTGCCATCTCTGTGACAAGGTCGTTATGTGCCAACCCTTTGGCATACATCTTTGATACCTTCAAAGGTCCTCAAGCCATCCCTGTGGCAAGGCCTTGAGTATACTGTTGCTGCTTGTTGTGACCATGAAAAGGTGAGAAGATTGTGTAAAGTTTGTATGGGGCGTTAGGTCTTTGAGATGATTTGGAAATGATATTGTTTGAAGGGTTTGTTGCTGAGAATGAAAGAGATGGGGGCGGACAAATTTTGATTAGGGTTTGTGAAATGACCTAATATTTAGGAACAATGCTTACTTATAACCGGTTCTAATATTTGTGTGAGTTTGGATCGAGTGTGGTTATATGAAGGATGGGCTTGGAATGTTAATTATGGATCGGGTAGGTAGAATGTTACTTGGGCGGTGTGTTTCAAATGCGGGGCCGTATTTTTTGTTTCATGAGGGTTGGACACTGGATTTCATTGAGACAAGTATTATGATTTGTGTCATGCTATGTGAATTTGGAGATACGTGGAATTTATTGTGGTATTTAGTTGATTGATTGGTTATTCAAATTTCACGAAAGATTCTTATTCACGGCTTGGGTAGGATCACATTGTTTAATTGGATCGGGTTGTGAGATATTGGACATATCTATGGACTGGCGCCCTGAATATTGATACATGCTCGTGAATTCATATTTATGGGTGATGATATTTGATGGGCTGCGAGTTATTGATGATGTGATTTGTTAAAGTGATTTAACGATGAGACTTGTGATGATGAGATTGGGTATGATGATGAGATTTGTTGTGTTATAGGGATTTGATACTTTGGTTTATGCTTATTCATGAAGGATACAAAATTCACGGCTTGAGGAAATAAATTTTTAAGTTGACTACGGGGTTTTTGTACGGTATTATTAACGAGAAATTGAAATGACGTTTCACCGGTGAACTTCTTTATCTTTGAGACGTTGGTTGGTTGGATGCATGTCTCAAGATAACTTGTTGGGACATAACTATCACTTTAAGTGATTATGAATTGACAATCTGGTTATAACTGATGTAAGGATTTGCGTCGTCATGCTCACAGTGTATAACTATCACCTTAAAGAAGTTGAAATACTTAGTGTCACACGGCGTTGTGGATTGTTCAAAAATATAGAACAAGCAGTAAGTCACTAAGTTGGGATGTCACCTTTCTTTTCAAGTTAGTCGTATCGGGTTATCTCCATATGTGGTCATTACTATTAGCCGTTGAATCAATTGAGGTCCAATTTCAGCAATTCCTATGAGATATTCGACGCCTCATAATGTTAATGATACTTCACAGTCTAAGCAAAATCTTTCAAGAATCTTCAGCGTCAGTTATGATTTTTCAAGACGTTTGCTTATGACAAGAACTTCTCGTGCAAATGGTCATACAAGTTATGATGCTTTCGATAGTTCGAAACCATCATGGGGGAGAAACGTGTACTTTGATGTGTTACGGTTAACCTCCAGGGAAAAGGAGTTTATACTACTTGACTTAGTATGGTATGTGAAGTTGTCTACATTTGGGTGATGAATTGTTGATGATGGAGGAAGAATCACTGATGAACCGCTGCATGTTCTCCTAAAACAGATATTCATCGAAACCAAAGTTGTCATAACACATTCAAGCTGACATTGTTTACGGTTTTGTCTTGATTTTGTAAAATCCCGCGAAAGAACCTATTTCTCGGTTTAAATCACTGACTTGTAAAATCCTGTGACAATGGAAACATCCTGGTAATTGTAAAGTGCATTTCCGGATCTATCTTACGGTTTATTCTTGGTTTTGTAAAATCCCGCGAAAGAAATCATTTCTCGGTTTAAACCATAGAGTTGTAAAATCCCGTAATGATGGAACCATCTTGGAGAAGAGAAAGCGTAATTCTGGATCTTACTTGATGCTGGTGCTACGGTTTCTGCTTCGAAGAAGGGATAAAAGGGTGTACTTCATGAATTGGATGTGTGTTTGGATATTCGTCATGGTAATTTGGTTATTACATGGTTTTACGGGGTTATGTGCTTTTACCATGGTCGGGATGAAAACCATTATCATAGTTCACTTTAAACGTCAAAGGAGGCTAGAATTGAGCTTTGAACCAGAAGATGTGACAACGGGGTTAAATCGCTATTATTATTTATTTGAGGTTGAAGTGAAATATCACGGGCGAGTGTACTTAGTATCTGAAGGTATCGGGGATGGTTGGATGAAGATTCTTCATGATCCTTGTTCGATGCTTATTATCAAAAATGAAGACTTGGAAATCTAGTTATTGTTGGGTGTCTTTTACCTTTTCTTTTACCACTTGGGGGAATTGGGCTCATACCACTACAAAATAACTATCACTTTAAGGAGTTACGTTGTAGTGCTCAGTGTCACGTTGAATTGTGGATTTTCAAGAGGTAATGTACGTCTTATACTTGATGGTTGGTTGGTTGAAGAGTATAGAGTACTTAGAGATTCAAATGGGCATGAATTCTCGACACCGCTCTTTGTTACACATGTGCAAGTTTAAGTCACGAGTTCGGGGTAGTTTACTTCAAGGTCAAATTCATCATATTGGGTTATCTCCATCAGTTGTCACGACAAAGAGCCTACAGAATGATAATGGGGTTGATTACATTTTTTGCTATGAGAGCTGAAAAGAGAGAGATTATGACGTCTGTTCACATCAGTTCAGGCCGCGTACTCTAAAGAAAAGAAAAGTGTACGTTTCAGTGCACTTTATCTTCCAAAGAAGATAAATCTTCTTATGACGTATGAACACAACAGTTCATGCCTCGTACTCTAAAGAAAAGAAAAGTGTACGTTTCAGTGCGCTTTATCTTCCAAAGAAGAGAAATCTTCTTATGACGTATGAACACAACAGTTCATGCCTCGTACTCTAAAGAAAAGAAAAGTGTACGTCTCAGTGCGCTTTATCTTCTGAAGAAGAGAAATCTTCTAATTAATGACCATTCTCATCAACATGCTTCATGCTTCTTCCATGCGCTTTCGATTATCAAGTGAACCGGGCTACCATTGATTGTTTTCTTATTCAACTTGCTCTACTATAAGGACGATGGCGACATCATGTGCTAATTTTGAGGGGGAGAAGTGTGAATAGAATACATTTGGATGATTTCACTTATTTAGTCAAGAATGGCAACTTCGTCTGCAATTCTTGAGGGGGAGAAAAAGTATGATAATTCTGCAAGGTTGATTGTTATCTGAGAATAAATGGTCAAACGGCTCCAAACTCATGTAAGAACCGAGCTTCTTCTTATCGGGTCATCTTTACATGGAGTTTCTTCTAAGAGTCGTTGGTTGACATCTTCACTCGGATTGATGAGTTTATCGACAAAGTGCTTCCGATTAATGCCTCACGTATACTTCGACGTGATGATTCCGGGCAACCTTATGTTCTTGTTTGATGTGATTGTTTGTTTGGTGTTACCATTTCAAGTGTTTGATGCGGCCTGATTGCTGATTTCCTTGATGAACATCTTTCTGTTCTTGTTTGATTGGGAGGGATTTTAGTTAAGGGGATTTGCAAGATGTAAGTTAATTGGGATGCTTTTTGGTGTGAGTTGAAGATGTTAACTATCTATTCCCCAACTGAACAATCTTGAAGAAGGTCGAGTCTACAGTCGGTTCTACATTTTCTGTTGCATGTTGGAAGACTAAAGACGAGTTGCATTTGATTATCCAAAGACTTCTTCTTAATCTGGGCATTTATCAAACAGATTGTCGGTTTAGGGGAGAGCACTAATTGGGGGAGAGTGATATGTCAAATTTAATCCCCAATTAGACTTGCTCATTCTGTTCTTCAGCATGTTGATTCTCACAAAGACTTCAAGTGTTCTTCTCATAAAGATTTCAAGTATTTGGGCTGATAAGATGTTGCTGATTCTGAAGTGTCAAAACCAGCAAGGGGGAAGGAGACTCACATCTAAACACAAAGCGAGTAAACTTGATGAGCTTAATACTTCTAAGTAATTGAAGATATCCCGAGAAGACAAATGTTATTACCGCAGAGAAACTCAATGTTTGACTCATGGCGAGTAAACTTGATGAACTTAACTCTTCTAAGTGATTGGAGATATCCTGGGAAAACAAATGTCATGACCGCAGAGAAACTCAAGGTTTTACTCATCAAAGCGTTTAGTGTTCTTATTCCAACGTCGTGGGGGAAGTGATGTAAATGAAAGTTTCTGAAGATAAAAGAGGTACACTGGTGTGTGATGATCTCGATGTTATCACAATCATCAGGGGAGAGAGAATTGTGTACATTGGGGACGCTCAGCTGTCTCACTTGAGGGCTTAATCATGATTCGAGATATAATCACTTATACTGGAGTTGACATCCGCAGAGATTGTCATCCGCAGAGATAATCAGTGATTCGGCCTGCTTCTTCAATGTTATCGGTTGTTCTCTCTGTGGGGAATGTGTGTACTTCGGGTCCTTGAGCTTCATACACGATCATCAGGGAAGAAAGCCATTGTTTACCACAAACATTGGGGAGGTGTTTTCTCTCCCGGCATGATGTGTATTCGGGAGAGTTCTTGGATATTGGTGTACTTCGGGTTCTTGAGCTTCATACACGTTTATCAGGGAAGAAAAATGAGAACATGGGAAGGTGTTCTTCATTCCCCTCATGAAGTGTATTCGGAGAGTTCTTGAGCATTATACTAAGAGACGGACAGCATGATTTCAACTACACGGAGGAAGTGTTCTCTTAACACCTTTTGGAATGGATTGCATCAGACTTCAGTGGTTATGAAATTTGAGAAGAGTTATTTATGTGTGGGATGATACGTTGCTGTTCTATTGGATGATATAACCTCGAACGAAAAATCACGGTGATTATTCTTAAAAGGAGCAGCAAGTTCGATGATAATGGTGTGCTTCTTTGTGCACTGGCCAAGGAAGCTTGAAAGAAAGATTTGAATCTGCTCAGCTAAAGGATTTTCGGTTTGGGGGAAGCTGCCAAAGTCTCACTTTCAAGTGGCTCAATTTCTCTCTTCGATTCAAGAGTCTTGGAAGCTTTGGTGGTGAATGTTTAAGAGATGATGACTTCTATCTTCTACAACGGGGCTGCTTGATATCCTTATCTCGTTACTCGTATCATCATCTTCTTAAACTATATCATCTACTCTATCCTTGTATATATTTATCAGAAAAACCAAATACAAAAATATAAAACCAGTAAAACAAAATAGAAAATTATAAAACCAACAAAAACCCATAAAAATAAAAAAATTTCAAAAATACCAAAAATATTGTTTCTCAAGACATGTATTCTGGTATCGATAACATCTACGGTCTTAGAAATGTCATTCAATAATGGCACGGGACTTTAGATGAAGTTCGAGCAGGAGGTGTAAATATTCTTTTTCTAAACATGTCTCAAAATTTATGGCTTGCAGTTACTTCAGACTGCAACCCGTGCTTAAACTATGGTTTGCTATTATTTCAGATAGCAACCCGCTCCTTAAAGAAAGGAAAGTGTTGCGCTAAACAAATTTTCAAAATATTTCGTGCACTTATCCTAAAATCAAAATGAGGAAAGTATGTCGAAGGACTGCTGTTCCTACACAAATGTTTTTCCGTCTAAAATTCTTCAGAAAAATATTTGTTGTATTTCAAAATGGTGGAAAATGAGTTGCTTTAAAAACAATCAGTTTCAGAGTTTTTATTAAATTTGCAAACTCAATCAATGACTTCAGCGCTTTTAAACTTTTCATAAAATGAGTCATGGATTGAGGGGATAATGTTTCTCAAATCTACATCATCTAACGGGCTTTCTTAATTATCCTAATATGCTTAATTAAAAATGATGTTAACCTATGTTGAAGGACTAGGTGCCTAGGATATGATTGCTAGGATTAGATGATTAGAGTTTGATGAACACATTATTCCCATACATTTATATGATCTGATTGATATGTTGCATTGACTTTTATTAGTCGATTGTTGTTTGGGTGATGTCGACCACCATATATTTGTATGTGTGTTCACTAACGTATGCAGGTATATTGGTATAAAAGAATGTTCCCGATCCGGATCCCACAATTGAAGATGATTGGATGCCGAAAGGAAAGGGTAACTATATCTTGGGTTGACAAATGAAGAAACGGAGCTTAATTGGACTTCTATGGATAGTTGGCATAAATGCAACGTAAGAGGTCTCACTGCATCAGCAGATGGTTTTCTTCTAAGTGATTGAAGAAACGGAGCTTAATTTGACCTCAGTTGGCATTCAAAATGCAACGTAAGAAGAAGTCTCACTGCTTCAGCAGATGGTTTTTCTTCCAAACCCTACAGCAACAACAACAAAAGCGGCTCAACCACCTAACGAATCTTTGTGCAGGATACCATTTTTAAACAATTTTTGAGTAAATAGAATTAAATTGTTTTGAAAATGGAAAAAATATTGTTTTGAAAATATATTGGACTTAATTTTGAAAATCACCGGACTTCATTTTATCAAAATTTAAGTCACTCAATTATCGACTTCAGTCATCGATTGAGGGGGAGAGTGATTTAATTTAAAATATTTTCAAACAATATATCTTCAAAAGAGTCCGTTTGTACGAAATTATGTGGTGATCTAAAGATTTAATGTTATGTCATGGTATAATTTTTCTTTCGAATCAAGGTCTTTCAAAATGAAATTTTTTCTGTTCTTGTTTGATTGTGAAATTGTTTTGTTTTACTCAAAAGATCTCTTTAAAACAATCATACCTGACACTAACAATCTTTAATGTCTTAAAATGGTCCTTATCTGTCATTTTTCAAAGTTAAATCAAGCCACGTCTTTCCCCAAAATCTTTTTAATGATTTAAATCAATTGGGATCACAAATCTTAAAAGGTTTGAAATTTTGATCGGGGTAGAGACCATGAGATAAATCTCTTATCTGTTTAAATGGAATTGGTTTTAGCCCTTTAAAGGCACTCCTGCCTCCATGTGCCAAACGATTTCATACACAATGCACATGTTGAGGAGGAGGATTTATCCAAAAACATGATGAGTATTTAAACCAGGCCACATATTCTCCCATGTTTTCTAAACCGTATTAAATCACTTGGGATCCAAAATCTCAAAGGGTTTGATATTTTTGATCGGGGGAGAATTTGTGATTTAATAATGAAATTTGATAAAAGGTGATCGTTTTGATTCAAATGTGCAGGCTGCTCTCTCATATGTGCTAAACGCCAAATCTCGGCACATATTGAGGGGGAGAAAATAAACTATCGAGGTACGAAAGCCTTTTAAAGTGATTTATAAAGTACCTTGATTGAGTTTTCTAATGGTTTCTTAATGGCTCTTGTGATTGTGGATGTGCCTCAAATATAACTCTTGCCTCTATGTGATAAAATGATTTTAAATATCCTATGCACATATTGAGGGGGAGAATTTACCAAAGAAAATCAAATGGTTTTTTCGTATGAAAATTGTGATCAAAGAAAATATTTCAAAGTCCTCTTGCCTCCATGTGCTAAACAATTTCTAAATCATATGCACATGTTGAGGGGGAGTTTTTCTAAATGATCAAAACTATTAAGGTACAAAATGCTTTGATCTCGTATCACAAGTACCTTGATTGTTTTTCCAAATGATTTTTCGATTGGTTTCATGAAGGAAAGAACAATACCAAAAGACCGACCAATTTACTTTATGCATGGTGTTATAAGGATGGTTAGGTTAGGTATTTGTTCCCATGATCCGCCAGAACCGGACGGATCTACCCCGGGACAATCCACTAGATAGTGTAGAGTCCTTAGGTATGATGAAAAAAAGGAGAAAAGTGAGATACGGGAAGAGTGCGGACTGAGACAGAGCTAGTAATGGAATAAACCCAACAAGGTTCTAGTTATGAAGTCTCGGTAAGCACGGAAGGGGTTGAAGAATGAAAAGAATTGAATGTGAAAAGGGGTGAAAAGAAATAGCCCTCCAATAATTCAACCTTAGGCGTAAACCGGGTTCAATATATACGCTACTGGTGGTTACTTAGGTAACTCCGGTATTGAAGACAAGACGTCATGGACCCAGTGACGCACTGCACTAAACTTCCCAAGCTACTCAAGTTCCTCTTAAAAGGGCTTGTTTCATTCTCACGGGGAACCTACATAATCTATCGACTTTCTTTTAGAGATAGTTGATATTGAAGAAGGAGACCCTCTCCCTAGTCTCCGGCATAGGAACCAAATGTGCACGATTGAGTCTAGAGCCAAGAGATCATCCACAATATCACATTAGGACACAAAATTAATGAAGACTTGCTGTTTCACACAATGTGGAAAGTAATATTATATTAAGAGTCCTACGCATTATCCTTGTGGTATTGCCAGAACATCTGAGTGGTATGTAAAAGTATTCACGATGAAGATGGAAATCCTTCTAGAGCCAACATCAAATAAGCTCTTGGTGGGTGACATGTGAGATCTTTCCAAAAGATCAAACTTGTGACAACTGGATAGAAACGATAGGGCGATTCACTCTTGAATCAACCTTGGTCCAGGAATGGAATTGACGAATACTTTTGGAAAAACCATTCGATGTGCAAATCTTCTTTTGTCTAGCACGTCGAATGTGTATTTATTTCAAATTCAAAAAGTATCTCTGATTGAAAAATACTTTTAGAAAAACCGTTTGATGTGCGAATCTCTTCTTTTCGCTAGCACGTCGAATGTGTACTCATTCTCTAATACAAAAAGTATTTTGATTGAAAATTGATCTTTCTCATAAAACCTTCGTCGTATTGCAAAACTCTTTCTTCAAGCAATACGCGATTGCTTTTCAAATCATTTTTCATCAATCGTGAATCTCAATTTGCTGGTTCACTCACTCCGTGTTGTCTTCTTTGAGACGTTCTAGTTTGAGAACAGCTAGAACAGCTGCGAAACCCTGTCAAGGAGATTCTTAGGAATCCTACCTGATCACAGCAGACTTGTACGATCAACGGGAACCGTGGGCCGTGTACCTCAATTCAACGAAAGTGGTCAAAGACACTTTCGTGCGCTTTATTGCTAACTGTTGTTTGCAGGTACATTTGGACGGTTGCGGTGATCGTAATTGAGGAGTCAATCATAAGCCGCATGCTCACAGCATCCACACTTAATTTGAAGAAATCATGACTGGTGCATATCTACATAACCTGGCTCGGATATTTCATACTATGCTTCGCTTTGCTGCAAATATCATGAACCAGTAAAGCTTCCGCTACTCTAATGGAAAGATGTCATGATTCAAAAGTGTGAGCATGTCGGTCCAAAAGTCACAACTTCACATGATGGCAACACAATAAAGGGTGATCCAGAGATTTCGTGGTGATGATCTCAAAAAAAGCTCGAAGATCATCAAAGATGTGGATCAGTTAAAGGCCTCCACTAAAAGTACAAATCAGTGCGGACTTTGAAGTTGCACTATAAAAGCACAAAGATTGCGGAATTGAAGAATTTAAGTCTACGAGCTCAAGAACATAGTCAAGAATAGATTGCTAGGATTCAAAATGTAAAACATGGGGTGACCTCCCTTAGGGGGAGATTGTTAGGAATTAGAAAATTCCATGTTAAAGTGTCGGTCACCCCAATTATAAGTCTAGCATATGTTAGCTCGTAGACGTGTCGTTTGTTACGTTATTTAGTAGTTTATTTGTTTGTCAGTAGCGTAGAATAGTTTAGTGTTACACCATGGAGGAAGGACGGGTCTTTATCCACTGTATGCCTGATCCACATGCCGATAGGAGGTCGTATTTCATGTAACTATAAATACCCCTTCCATCCATGGAAGAGGTGGTGCTTTTCAATCTAATATTCTACAATTTGTGAAGTAACTCTCTACCAAGAAAACACCCAACTCTCTAACTTTCTCTCTCTAATGGCTAACATGTATTTTGATCATCCAAGACCACCCGAATCATCAAACACAATAATATTTGAATCCTAACAAAGCCTCACCTGAAGACTCTCTTCTTCACATCACTAGAGATATGGGTAGCTTTATGAAGTGGTTTTGTGAGAAGAAGGGAATCTCGTCCATCACTCCGAAGGATCTTGAAGGACAAGCATTCGAAATCGTCAAAGTCTTCCACTCAGATGCCAATCAGCTTCAGTACCAGATGGAAGAGTGTCATAAAATGCTGAGTGATCAAGTCAGTGAGCAGATTAACCATTTCAATGTGAACAAGCCTCTACCTCTCGGTGGTGAACCAGGATAATTAACCATCCAATCAGAATTCTTCTTTAACCATGACCTGGATTATCTATGTGTCCGAACTACAGACAGAAAACCAGCTTTATCTATTTCTAAAATGAAAGCTGCTACCTACACAGATCCGGGTCTTGAGCAGATGGTACCTGATCAATTCTGGACTGACAAAGAACAAGTGTATGACATCACGGCTTCATACGGCATTTCTCATTGGTGGTTCAAGAAGAAGAAATTCTACATTGAAATACATGGAGCTGAAAAGAGACGCAAAGCTGTTTGATCCAAGCTGCGGATTCTAAGTGTTGTCAGTGTAGAGATCTTCTCAATATATGGCTATGATTATCTGAAGAAGATTGTTCTTCGAAGAGCATACTTGAAAGATCACGTGATTGAAGAAAACGACTTCAAACATCTGCTGCCAAATGACTTTGAAGATCTCTATCTTCTGAACCTTCAAGGACACCTTGACCATCTACCTGTTCGTGAGAAGAAGGCTCTATCTGCTGCTATCAATCTCTGGATTAGAGGCTTGGTCATTCGACAAAGAGTTGTGGATTTTCAGCTAGGAATGGAAAGCTACCATACTCGGGTCAACCTAACAAGACCGCAATGGGAAGCCTCAGGACTTGAATTTCATCACGAATATAAAGTGATTGACACTCCTAGAGCCATCATCTTTACTGACAGATACGGTTCAAGAATGCTAATGAGGCTATGCGAGCTATACAAGTTCAGTGATGGTACACTCAGGATGGTTGAACAAGAATTGAACTCAAGAGTGAAGGAAATCAAAATTGACCTGAAGCCGTGGAACAAAACAAGATTTTGGTCGGAACAGGATTTGAAGATGTGTGAAGAGTTTGTGGCTGCAATTGGTAGAAGACTTAAGACTAGAAAGATTTATCACGGCCTTGAAAGTTTTGTGGGTGGTAGACTTCGTGAAGGTCACTACAAGCTGCTTCAAAGAACTGAATGAAGACATCTTTCGGAAGTAGTTTCTGTTTTTGTATTTTTGATGTGTAAAATGTGGTATCTGTACTATGAACAACTATAATGTATGTAGTAGTGATAGGTTATGTATTGTGGTTTCCCTTTTTCTCTAAAAAGGGAACTTCAGTGTAGTCCACTTCAGATCATATAAAACCGGACACATTTTTCTCCAACAAAGTTTTGTTTCATACATATTTAAATCACTTGAGATCCAAAATCTCAAAGGATTTGAAATTTTTGATCGGGGGAGAAAATGTGATATAAATATGAAAGATGATAAAAGGTGACCATTTTTGTCTCAAAGTGCATACTGCTCTCTAATATGTGCTAAACTCTTTTCGAATCTCGAAGCATATATTAAGGGGGAGCATTTCAAAACAAATATAAACCCTCAAGGTACAAAGATTTCTATGTTTTAACATAATGTACATTAATTGAGTGTTGAATGGTTTCTATTGGCAATCGTGAAAAGTACTTTAAAGAACTCCTGCCTCTATGTGATAAAATGAGTTCAAATATCCAAAACACATATTGAGGGGGAGAATTTACCAAGAAAATCAAATGGCTTTTTCTATGGAAATTGTGATCAAGAAATTATTTCAAAAAACTCGTGCCTCCATGTGCTAAACAATTTCAAAATCATATGCACGTGTTGAGGGGGAGCATTTCTAAAATGATCAAAACAATTAAGGTTCAAAATGATTTGATATTATATCACAAGTACCTTGATTGATTTTCCAAATGATTTTTCAATTGGTTTCGAGAAGGAATGAAAAATACCAAAAGACCGACCAATTTAGTTTATGCATGGTGTTATAAGGATGGTTAGGTTAGGTATTCGTTCCCACGATCCTGCCAGAGCCGGAGGGATCTACCCAGGGACAATCCACTAGATAGTGTAGAGTCCTTAGGTATGATGAAAAAAGGAGAAAAGTGAGATACGGGAAGAGTGCGGACTGAAACTGAGCTAGAACTGGAATAAACCCAACAAGGTTCTAGTTATGAAGTCTCGGTAAGCACTGAAGGGGTTGAAGAATGAAAAAGAAATGAATATGAATAAGAGTGAAAAGAACTAGCCCTCCAATAATTCAACCTTAGGGCAGAAACCGGGTTCAATACATATGCTACTGGTGTTTACTAAGGTAATACTGGTATTGAAGACAAGACGTCATGGACCCAGTGACACACTGCACTAAAACTTCCCAAGCTACTCAAGTTCCTCTTAAAAGGGCTTGTTTCATTCTCACGGGGAACCTACATAATCTATCGACTTTCTCTTAGAGATTGTTGATATTGAAGAAGGAGACCCTCTCCCTAGTCTCCGGCATAGGAACCAAATGTGCACAATTGAGTCTAGAGCCACAAGATCATCAAATAAATCTCTTTAGGACACTATCAATGAAGACTCTCTGTTTCACACAATGTGGAAAAAGAGATTATATCTTATGAGTCCTACGCATTATCCTTGTGGTATTGCCAGAACATCTGAGTAATATGCAAACATATTCACAATGAAGATGGAAAGCCTTCTAGAGACAACATCAAACAAGCTCTTGGTATGTGGCATGTGAGATCTATCCAATAGATCAACCATGTGACAACTGAATAGAAACAATGGGGCGATTCAAACTTATGAATCAATCCTGGTTCAGGTTATGGATTGACGGATACCTTTGAAAAACCAGTCGTTGTGCCTAAAATTCTTTTCTTTAGCGCATCGACTGAGTATTAATATTTCAAATATAAAAGGTGTTTATGATTGATAATTGATTTTTCTCAAAAACCCTCGTTGTATTGAAAAAATACTTTATTGAGCAGTACTCGATTGTTTTTCAAGTGTCTTTTCATCAATCAGTGAATCTCAAATTCGCTGGTTCACTCACTCCCTGTTGTCTTCTTTGAGACGTTCCGGTTTGAGAACAGCTAGAGCAGCTGCGAAACCCTGTCAAGGAAATTCTTCGAAATTATACCTGATCACAGGCAGTACTTGTACTGATCAACGGGGAACCGTGGGCCGTGTACCTCAATTCAACGAAAGTAATCTTAGACACTTTCGTGTGCTTTATTGTTAACTGTTGTATGAAGGTACGCCCGACGTTTGCAGCTAATCAGAATGGAGAGGTCAACCCATAGCCGCATGCTCACACAACACATTCATTTCCAAAGAAATCATGATAGGTGCATCAATGACTCTGATATTTTCACTTCATGCTTCTGCTACGCTGCTGCGAATATCATGAATCAACTAAAGCTTCCGCTACTCTGATAAGATGATATCATGATCCAGAATGTGAGCATGTCGGTCCAATTGTCACAACATCATATGCGGGCAACACAACAATGAGTGATGCTGAGATTAACTGTGGCTGATGAGCTCATATAAAGCTCAAAGGTCGTCATAATGTGGATCAGCTCTATAACCTCCACTTAATGTACATTATAGTTGGATTATGATAATATCACCATGAAAGCACAAAGATTGATTATTTTGATGAAGTGAAGTCTACGAGCTCAATACTAAAGATTAATTGGAATGATAGGATGCTAAATTGTAAATCATGGGGTGACCTCCCTTAGGGGGAGATTGTTAAGAATTGGAAATTCTATTGTAAAGCATAGGTCACCCCAAATATTATCTAGCTTAAGTTAGCTCGTAGACATATCATTTATTACGTTATTTGTTAGTTAGTTATTAGCGTAGTTTAGTCTAGTGCAACACCGTGGAGGAAGGACGGGTCTTTACCCACTGTATGCCTGATCCACAGCCCGAAGGAGGGCATGCTTCTTTGTATAAATAGCCCTCTCCCAACAAGGGAGGGGGTTGGATGTTCATTTGGAATCTAACCTTCCATGAGTTTCTATTACTAGAATATCCCACTTTCTCTCTCTAAAATCATATATTCGCCCATATTTGTGATTGTTTGTATGCTTGTGAAATCCAATATGTAACACCACCATCATCTCATGTTTATTATTCATAATATTGACAATTTCATGCTCTATATATGGTTACTATGTTGATTAATGATGTACATATACTCAATCACATGTTTTAATTCACATATTGTCGTAAAAGTAACAAACTAGTAAACTAGTCATATTCTACACATTTGAGACCATTAAAACCAGTCACATATGGACTTTCTAACTTACATACTATGGTAGAAAATATAAAAAGGTAAACATAGCAACTTGAATCACCCAAAACGGACAAACGAGTCAAAAGATACGGCCAAAAGAAGTTAGCAAAACCAAAACGCCGAAACTGCCTAACACAAGCTGTTAAGCAGCTGTCCGTTTTGAAAGTGGCACTTCTGGTCTGAATCATCAAAAAGTTAAAACACGAAAGTTGTCCGGAACGACGTTTTCCTTTTTTAGAAAAGAAGCTTGGGCCCTGAAAAGGCATAAATAGGCCATTATTCTTCAAAAACTGAAACTGCCCTATATATAGTCTCACGACTATACTTTTGTCACAACTAAAGGCAAACCAAGAGGCCTAATGTCCTTAAGACAAGACCACAGCCACGACTAAGGTCAAAGCTGAGTCTCAATACCATGGTAGTCAAGACCAAAGCCATGGCAAGGCCATGGCTAAAGCCTCAAGGCTTATTTACCCAAGACCGTTAACTAAGGTGTTAACCTTGGCAAATCAACACCAACACAAACCAAACGACATAACTTTATATACTTACATTATCAAGTGATCATATTTATGAAATGACGAAAACTTGTAAAAACTAGATATTTATTAAAAACATGATAAACTTAGTAATATAACAATCTTCACTCAAAACATATATTTTATCTACTAAGTGCTACAATAGTAGGGAGCTTCATGTGAGGGGTTTCATTTGAGTAAAACGTATCGATGAGTTGCTGGATTTACGATTTAAAGTGTCCTAGCTCCTCGAACGTTTACTACATGACCTCTGAATTATGATGGCCCGAACGGTAGTACGGTATCTATAAACTAAACAACATACACAACTGCCATGTACTACATCATGATCAACATAGAGACGTATATAGGCTTGTTATTTCTTTCGCATCATTATTTCAGCCCTAAGTCGCAACATCCTATTCTAGGTTGCTCATAGAAGTTCTCACGGCATATCCATCATTCTCATTATACATTTGATATCATTTACTTTGAGGTGAGTTCATAGCCCCACTTTCTATTACTTAATTGTTTTACAAACCCTTGGGGGAGATACATGCTTTATTTTAAACCGAACACATTGCTTTCAAACTGTATTCTTATCTGATTGTTTTATTAGCACTAAGTTACTGCATTTGGCAAACATAAGTCCCTTAATCATGAATTATTAATCACTAGTGAGAGTGGGCGCGAATATTGTGAATAGATCTATTGGGATTGACGAATCCCGTTTGTGTTGACCGGGTAGGCAAACAAACGCACTATATTTGAGTAACATTGGTAAAAACGGAAATTTTTTCCTGATAGGGCACGCATCGACATTTTCACCAATTAATTTTAGAACACGGTAACGCCTTGATTGCATGATGCTTAGTCTAATAATAATTGTTTTGTTTTCAAACCATTGGTGTGAGTCTATAGCTCACACTATAAACATATTGTGTTCAACCATCAAACAAACTCTATGAATTTCACTCAACCTTTGTGTTGACAGTTTTAAGCGTATATTTCAGGTCCATAATGTACGAGGCTGGCACGGAGAAGCACGGATACTCAAGAAGGCTATAAATTTTATTATCATTCGAAAACTCATTTAATGTATTTTGTAAACTTGGAACCATTTGGGACCTCATTTTTGTAAACTCTGATATTTATATAAATCGAATGATAAATCTTTTAAAACGACTCTATTAGAGTTCGTTTTCTATTGTTATGACTGTTGTGCCATGAAATAACGCCCAGTTTGAATTCCGCTGCGTATCACGAAATTGGGGGTGTTACAAACAATCTCCTCCCTTTTTGATGATGACAAAACATAAACTCATTTTAGGTAAAAATTAATTGTAACAAGTTTTTAATTTGAGTTTATATCCCACTTCTTCCCCTTTTTGTCAAAGAAAAAAGATTGTCGAAAGAAGACTAAGGCTCCCCCTTGATTTATACTCCCCCTCGCTTTTAGGGCACCAAGGAATCGAGCAATGGTAGTTGCTACAAAATAAAGTTAGATGACACAAATGCAATATCTAATATGTAGCAACTTAGACAAATATCCAAATCATAAACAAGAGGCTATTTAGCCAAAAAAAATAATAATAATCCAACCATAAAATCGAAAACATTCATTCATAGATTAAACAAGATGTCACACTTAATGTGTGAATACAAGATAAAGACAATAAAACTACAAGAAGCACATAATAATATTTAATGACTTGAGAGGCCCTAAGATTTGCTTCAAACACAAAAGAGATCCTAGATGTTTATTCTTGAAAACTAAACATAAATATGTTTAGTTGGTTGGGCTATTGGTTGGTGGAGGAGGTAGAATGATAGGTTCTTGTGGTGGTGTCAAGAGATGCTCCACATAAGAGAACATGAAGTGAAGTTCATCCCTAAGAGAGAAAATGAGGTTTTGCTTGTGTACACAACATAGGCAATTAGCACTATGGATATCAACTGGGTGAAGTTGTATGGGTTATCCCATGATGGGAGGTGAAGGAGATGGTGAGTATGTGGGTGATGGAGTTGGCAAAGCATAGTCCAAAGGAGTGATGGGTGTGAGTGTGAGTGTCATATCCATAGAGGATAGACGAGTATTAAAGGATGAAGAGTAGGATGAGGTAGTTCCATTAGAGGATGATTTGAATGGAGCATTTGGTGGTGTTGGAGATGAAGGAGTGCTTTAGGACGGTGGTGTATTTGCTTCATCATCATCATTTTGATGAGTTAGGTCAATGAACACGGTGTTTTGTGGTTGTGCTGGTTTTAGTGTGATTTTGGTGGATGATCTAATGGCAATCCTATGTTTCTTGGATATGTGGGTTGAAGATGATTGAGTGGAGGTCATGGTGAAAGAGATGATTTGGTTGAAGATGAAGTGCAAGAGTCACTTGCAATGGTAAAGCCTTATATAGGCAAGAATGGTGTGATTTGAATTAAAGTGAGTGGAGGTGTTCTATGGTAGCCTAGGGGAATCTTAAGGTTATGAAAGTTTGCAAAAAATTACAGGTTTTGAGGTTAGGGATGTAGGAATCAGAGTAAATAGTGAAAATTCGTCAAACCAGGCGACGATACCACTAAATGTTACACAGTACCATTAAATTTAACGGTACTGTGGCCTATGTAACGGTATCGTGACTTCAATTTTTCTATTTTGCATGGTTTTGTGCAGCTAAAAAGGGTGTTCTAGGGGGACTATTTGGAGCAAATCCTAGTGCCTCAAACCACTAAAGATTAATTTGCCTATTGTGACCCATATTTACCTACTTCTAGCACCAAAGATGAATATGCAATTATCAAAATAAGTCACAAGCATGCAATCAATAAGCTATCATCAGTAGCATAATATAAATTCATGCAAGGTGACAAGGTAATAATCAAACATGCGAGTTAAGAAAGTAAACATAAAATGTCTAAATTTTAATCCTAACTGGATAATCTACTCATAGGATGCTAATCTCTTGCAATTGACTTGAGCTTGTTCCCGTAGCTTCACTCATCATCATCACTCGATGCATCATCAAAGGGTGCATAGTTGGTGGAGGTGTCGAGAATTAGAAAAAGGTGAGATATATGACTCATTTTGAGGTTTCATGACACGATTTGAGAGTGAATATTGAGGACCTTAAAGGTACGGATGAAAGTGCATGATGTGATGGTAAAGACGAGTTAAGAACATCCCATGAGGTATCAGTTTATCTTTGTTACCCTTGAGATGTATAATTTGCTTAGCGAAACAATACTCAAGATTATATGGTTGTTGAGTGAGAAGACAATAAATCATATGAGCACAACACGTCGGAAGTTGCTCATGATTTTATTTTAGACTGAGAACATTTTCTCGTAGAATAACTGCCTAGAGGTGCAATTCAGGGCGAACCTCTCCCAATAGAATTTTCGTTGGGTCTAGGTAAGAGATTTGGTTAGATGTACGAAAACGTTTAGTGATTTCTTGTGGAGAGGGTATGTAGGAACAATAAAGACTATTCTCTTCATGATAGTTAAAGAGAGACTCTAGACACCAATCTTCCGTATAGGCACATTGCCCATGATTTGGAATTCGTAGGATTTGAGAAAATTACTCTAGAGGTAAGACAAACTTACAGTTTTTGATCCAAAAACATAGTGAAAAGATTGATCCTCATTATGTACGAGTTCAATTTGTTTGAAGAATTCTAGCACAAACCGTGGAAAAATGTTCTCGTGATAGAGTAATAAGGGGTCGACTATTCAACCTTCATGAAAGAACCGGGTTTCAAGATTTATGAAGGAACGAATATGGTTTCTAGGTTTGTTGGGTTCACGTGAGATATTAGGAATGTAGGTATTTTTTGGTCGATGATCAAAGTCGTATTCATGAGACATGTTGAATCCTATAAGATGAAGTTGACCAAAAGTTAATATTAGTGTTTTGAAAGGATGTGCCTAGTGTGTGTGTGCCTATATGCATACGGTGTGGAGGTGTGGTAATCTCGACTCTAACATGAAAATAATGAGATTACCCAAACACTCTGAATTTACTATTGTTCATTCGAATGTGTCGAAAAATACATATTAGTTATGTAATTCGACCCACATTCGTGAGCTCATTTATGCATGAGAAAACTTTTTTAGCTTATATCAACAATGCACGAAAAATGTTTCATGATCCTATTTATGTGAATTTTTTCGAAAAACAATGGAATTGGGGGGTGTTTGGTTAGTTCAAAAAATTTTGGCGCCATAATTTTTAAAGTTGAGAAGCTTGAGTGTCAATCACTCCTAAACTAATTTCAAGTATCCTAGACATGTTTCACAAAATGTTTTTTAATCTTTTACGAACTTTTGATACAAAATTCAGACCTAAAATAAATGGGTTTATGCAAATTCTATGTTTAGGGAATCATGATAGTTATATATTGTTTAATCTTAGTCCTAACTCTATAAGAAATCAATCAAAATTAAAAATCCCCAATTCAATTTTATATGCATGAACAAACCCAAGACTCAAAATTAAAGAAAGTAAGAGTTAATTGACTTACATTTAATGTTAGGAAAAGTGTAGTGGTTAATAATCTTGGAATCCAATGCCTTGAATTGATTAAAAATGAGTGGAATTCAGGTTTTTGGTTATGGTGTTCGGTTTCACAGCACTTGCAGAAGTTGTGTTTGGTTTGGATGTGTTAACAGTGAAGAAAGAAAGAAGAAAAATGCATTTATCAGGTCACGGTACGGTACCACTAAATTTAGTGGTGCCGTGACCTGCTGAGACAAAATTTTATCTCATTTTGATTTTTGACGAATAAGTCTCGCTGATTAAGTGAGACTTTTTGACACGATGAGAGAATTTATACCTAATAAATTCTCTTACGGGATAGAATTTAACTAACAAGACTAGAGGAATTGAGATGACCTTAATATTTCCAAAGAAATATTCAAATAGTCATACGACGAGACTAAATGGATGACTTTAATATTTTCAGTGAAATATTTGAGTAGTCATAAGATGAGACTTAGGGAATATGTTCCATCATTCCTAGACCTAGACTGAGATAGTTGAAGGATTCTCGTTTGAGAGGTTTGGTTAGGATGTCGGCGATGTTGTCATGGGAAGGAACTTTCTCAATAGAAATTTTATCTTTGTGAACGTTATTGCGAAGGAAGTGATGACGTATTTCGATGTGTTTAGTACGAGAGTGTTGAACGGGGTTCTAGCTCAAGTCAGTTGCACCTTTGTTGTCGCACATAATAGGGATGTCGTCGAGATGGTTGTCGTAGTCGATTATAGCTTGTTTCATCCATAGTGCTTGTTGACATGTCTTTTCGGCGCTTACGTATTCGGCTTCGGTCGTGGAGATAGCAAGAGCCATTTTTTTCTTGGATAACCAAGAAGTTAGACAACAACCCATGAAGGTACAAATGCCGCTAGTGCTTTTTCGATCCACATAATTTCCCGCATGATCAGAGTCGGCATAGACAATAGTTTCTACGCCGGTCCCCTTGGGATAATACAGTCCCAAGTGCATAGCGCCTTTAATGTATCGAAAGATACGTTTAACCGCTTGTAGGTGAGAGGTTTTGGGATCCTCTTGGAAGCGAGCACAAAGGCAGACACTAAATATGATATCGGGCCTACTTGTCGTTAAGTATAATAAACTACCTATCAATGCCCCTATACTTAGTACTATCTACGTACTCACCTTCTTCATCCCTCATGAGTTTCGTTTCCGTGGACATGGGCGTTTTCATAGGTTTAGACTCTTCTAAACTAAATTTCTTAAGCATTTCTTTAATATACTTAGATTGATTAAAGAAGATACCATCTTCCATTTGTTTTATTTTTAGACCAAGGAAGAAATTTAATTCACCCATCATGCTCATCTCAAACTCATCATGCATGATTTTAGCGAAATCATTGCATAGTTTTTGTCAAGTTTAACCGAATATAATGTCGTCGACATATGTTTGAACGATGATGAGATGTGAATTTCGTTTCTTCGTGAAAAGTGTATTGTCAACCATTCCCATGCTATACTCATGTTTAAGCAAGAAAGCCTTCAATATATCATACCAAGCTTTAGGAGCTTGTTTGAGGCCATATAGTGCTTTCTTGAGCTTATAAACATGATTCGGTTTTTCGAAATCAACAAATCCCGAAGGTTGTGCAAGATATACCTCCTCGTTGATGAAACCATTTAGGAATGCACTTTTCATGTCCATTTGATATAGCTTAAAATCTAAGGCGCAAGCATAGGCAAGGAGTATCCTAATATACTCTAATCTAGAAACGGGTGCATAAGTTTCATCGTAGTCTATACCTTCTTGTTGGTTATAGCCTTGTACTACTAGCCTTGTCTTATTCCTAGATACGACGCCATTTTCGTCGAGTTTATTCCTAAACACCCATTTAGTTCCTATGATGGTTTAGTTCCTAGGTGGAGGTACTAAAACCCAAACTTGATATGCGGTGAATTGATTTAATTCTTCTTGCATAGCAACTACCCAACTATCATCTTTCATCGCTTCACCGATGTTCTTAGGTTCTACAGTAGATATAAAACAAAAGAAATTACTTTTTTTTGTGCTTGTGACCTAAGGGTTCATTGGTTTAGGTTGCCTATGACATTTTGTATTGGATGATCTTTAGATTCCTTGATGTTGACTATTTCATCAACTTCGTCTATTTCATCTTCAATGTCATTTTCTAAGGTTTTATTTCCATTAACCTTAATGGCTTATTCCTCATCTAAGTCATCATCTACCAAAGGTGATGATTTAGTTGGGGGAGGACTCTCATTGAATGTCACATTGAGTAACTCTTCGACTTTCATTGTTTCCTTATTAAGGACAACATAGGCTTTACTATTTTGTGAGTATCCTAGGAAAACACCTTCGTAAGACTTTGGGTCAAACTTGGTGAGGTAGTATTTTGTGTTTAAAATGAAGCATTTGCTTCCAAACACTCTAAAGTAATCTAGAGTAGGTTTTCTACCTTTCAAGATTTCGTATGGAGTCTTTCCTAGGATTGGTCTATTCAAAATCCTATTGAGTATGTAAGTTGAGGTGTCTACGACATTACACCAAAACTTTTTAGGAATCGATTGTTCGTTTAACATCGTTCTACTCATCTCTTGTAGAGTGCGATTTTTTCCTTTTAACTACCCCATTTGATTGAGGAGTGTGCGGAATCGAGAAGTTGTGTGTAATACTATTAATATCACAATATGCTCCGAATTGCACTTCATTATCAAATTCCCGACCATGATCCGTCCTAATGGAAACTATTGTACAACCTAGTTGATTTTGGACTTTCTTACTAAAGATTTCAAATTCCTCGAAAGCTTGTGTCTTATTCTTAAGAAACCTAGTCCAAGTGTATCTAGAGTAATCGTCTACGATTACTAAGGTGTAGAGATTTCCTTCATAACTCCGTACGGCGGATGGACCGAAAAGATCCATGTGAAGGAGTTCTAGGCATCTAGAGGTTGAAACTAAGTTCTTAGCTTTGTGACTCGAGTGAACTTGTTTTCCAACTTTACAAGCGTCGCAAAAGTGTTGATCGAACTTAATGGTAAGTTTCTAACTAGATCCTTAGATGCTAGAGATTTTATTAGACGCATATTAGCGTGACCTAATCTTCTATGCCATAGAGTGGAATAATCATCTATCGTTGCTAGGCATATCTTATCCCCAGATTATTCCCCATTTTCATAATGAATAAGCCATTTTTCCTAACTCCTTTACATATGATCTTGCCATCCTTAATAATTTCACTACCCTTTTCGGAGAATACTACTCTACACTTATTGTCTTCCATTTAAATAATGCTAAACAAGTTAAATCCTAAATTATCTACATGCTCAACATTTCTAATAATGAGGGAGTTGTGAGAGGTCATACCTTTGCCTATGATTTTGCCTTTAAGATTTCTAACAAATGTGACTTTACCTCCGTTGTATGCCTTGTATGATGAGAATTGATAAGGATTTAAAAGGTACCTTTTTGAGGGGTCATTTAAGCCCTTAATTGATCACTTTTGTATCCGTTACTACATAATTTCGTTCCTTTTCACTTTTTAGGTCTCTTGAAGGCAAATCGCTGGAATGACACTTATTCGGACCAAAAGGCGCGAATATACGAAGAAAATGGCCAAAGTCAAGAATCGAGATACTCAGGCTGCTGGAACTGAAGGGGACGGCATCAGGTTCTACTTGTGACGCCGTCGGAACAAGTTTTGTGACGACTCAGTAGCCAAATTGCTTATTTACAAGTGACGGCATCAGGTTTTAAAAGAGTAGGGCGTACCAGCTCAGACGGCCTAGATTTGATCCAAACGACGTCAGAGACTAAAGGAGACGGCGTCACAGTCATAAGGTGATGCCGTCACAATACTAACGTGGCCAAGACGAAACCCTAACGACGGCGACCCGACGGCGTCACAATTAAAGAGTGACGCCGTCGCAGTTTGTAACACTATATATAGAATCCGAATTTTTCACTTTTCAGTGAGTAGTTTTGTGGAGTAAAAACCTAAACCGAACCAAGGCTGTCTTGTACAGTATTTTAGGGCTCCATACCCTATCTTATATCAAGATAAGTGTTTTACTTCATTAATTCAATTATGTCTTCAATTGATTGTGTGTATGCTTGCATGTTCTCCATGTCCGGCTAATTTATTTGTGTGTTTGCTTAGGTAATTTGAAACCTAGTTATTGAATATTGATTGGCTGTATCTTATCTTAATTGTGATTGACCTAGTATTGTGATAGGTCATTCGTTGTGCTATTAATGCTTGATTAATCTTTGTTGAACCTTAGTTTATAATCACCTAGAGTTATTGTAGGCTAAACATCCAAAGAATATCTTAGTGTTAAGTTTATAAATCCTAGAGATTTTGTAGTAATTAACCTTTGGTAGCTTCAAAGAGTTAGGGATAAACGCATACCCTATGACCTTAGAAACACAACGCGTTAAGAATAAGGACGTGACAATTAAACCATCAATAGGAGATAACTAGGGAGTAATAAAACCTAAGTAAATACATTCTTAATCATTATACGAGCACACAACAATAGACATAGACTACCCCTAGCTTAGTTAATTAGATAATTAGACAAGTAGAGTAATCGGTAGAAATACCAACCCCCAAATCCAAACCCCGATATTCGTACCTTTCCATTTCCTAAAAAATATAAAAAAGATAAAAAAAATAATTTTCATCAACCCCAACCTTAGCGTAGTAACTTCTCACTAGCATTCCTATTCCCCTAGAGAATGATATCAATACCCGTGGCTTACCCTAATACTACACTACAACGATTAGGTTCACTGCCTAGGGTGTTGAAAAACTTGCTCGACGAAAAGGAAGTTCCTTTGAGCCTGAACGCGCTGTGTAAGCGTATCAAGTTTTTGGCACCGCTGCCGGGGAATAGAATAGCTAGTTAGGAGTCCACCTCGTTTAGGTTTCCTTGCTTGATTCCTATCAAGTAAGATTTTTTCCCATTTTTAGCTTCCTCGTTGTCTATCCCCCTTCTTCGTGACCTTTTGTTAGTAACCCCATCACTTTTCGTTATGAAAGGTGATAACCCACCAAACAACACTTTACCACCAAACCAATACCCACCGCTTGATCCAGCCTTTACCAACCAACTTCGAGCTCGTATTGTTAGTGAAATTGGAGAGCTTAGGAAATTGAATAGGATAATTGAAAATGCACTTGAGGAATCCCTTAAAGAATCTACTAGCACTATAGATAGTGATTCGACCTTAAGTGATTCGGATGATGACTTAGAAGATGGAGATTATAAGGTGTTAGAAATTATGGAGGATAGTAAGGAGGAGGAGAAACTTAGGGAGTATTTCGATTCATACCCTAAAGGGAAGGAAACCACTTATCACTATAACGTGGTTAACTTCCCGAGACCACCTTTCGAACCTCGCATAAGAAGGGGTAACCCTAAAAACATCAAGATACCGTGCATGATTGGATACTTATATAGGGATCACACTTACAGTGACTATAAGGCACCCATGAATATAATGTCTAGGCTCTACTACAATTGGATCATGAACAAAAAGCTAGGACCTATGAGGGACCCCTTTCGCCCTAAGAAGGAGAGTAACTATGTTGAGAGGGTCAAAGGATTCCATGTCTTTGTAGGTAACTTCACATATAGGTGTGATTACATGATCTTGGAAAATGTTAAGGGCATCATTGATGGGTTTTTAGGGGATGTGATACTTGGGAGACCATTTATAGAGGAATCTGAGATGGTTTATGATCAAGAGGAAGGAATAGTCAAGTTCTCAAATGGAGCCGAGAGTGTTAAATACATAATGCCCTACAAAAATAAGAAGTTTGAGGGTATTGATAATTTAGATGTCGACAACATTCCGGCATTTGAAGTAGATTGGAAGAACAAGGTTTACTACACTGCTTGTCTTGAGTTAGGCCCTGAGTATATTCGTGATGAGAGAAGGGTTAAGGAGATCGAATGGGCCTCTAAGATTAGGGCAACGTAGGGGCACGACTTTCGAGTCTAGCTACAAGACTCATAAATAAAGAAAAGCGCTTCGTGGGAGGCAACCCATGCTTAATTGTTTGCTTGTTTATGTCATGTATCTTTTATTGATTGTTTATTCTCATGTTTAAATTTGTAAAAATGCTTTATTTTATCTTTAACCTCGTCTTAATGACATATAAAGGTACTTTACATAAGGGATAAGTGTAGGGAGGATTACACACGTTTTCAAAAAAAAAGTGAACATGAGAATTACAATTATTTAAAAGATATACATGTGTGTTTGTTTGAGTCAAATGCTTGTATCGGGTCATAATGGATGTTTTGCAGGAAATTTTTCCAGATTTTAAAGATAAAAATGTTCCAGAATTTTTTCCAGGAAATCGCAGGCCAGTTTCTGTCAGGATAACCTGACGGCGTCAGGATCGCAACCTGACGGCGTCAGGAGGAGCAGAAACAACTTATTACTTTTTCTCGTTTTCTGAGCTACTTATAAATTTTTAGAATTTTCCAGGTCTTAATTTTCTAGAAAATCTGTAAACATCCATTCCACAAGCATTATATCCTAGTTTAGTAGAGTCATATATATATATTGTTACCGCCGATTTTACGCGAAGGTTTCGTTCATTTTCTTCAAAGTGTGTAGGTTTAATTTATCAAGAAGAAGATACATAAGATGAGAAGGAGCCTTTCACGCAAATATTCTTCTTGAAGAAAGATGTAACCACCACTTCACACGGATCCTACCGAGCTAATCAGGGGAGTACTAGTTTCTTTCGTTTTTAATTACCTTCCATTATCATAACTTTGATACTTTAGGGGAACATTGGGGACAATGTTCAGTTTAAGTGTAGGGAGGGAAAATAAAACGGGAACTTTGAAACTATGCTTATCCTTGACTATTTGCCTTGTCCAATTGCATTTGTGTAATAAACCATGAGAAATATCGGTTAGGGTAATTTTGGCACCAAATTTAAAATTTTTCATGACATATAGGAGTGGGCCATTAGTCATAATAAAGCGTCTCATGGATAGGAAGTTATATGACTAGCACAAAACCCTTTACCACTTAAATTCCACCCAAAATATGAGGATCACCCTTAGATTTGTAGGAATTAAAGCATTCATCTTTAATGCTTAGAGTGTGAACCGGTAGTATAATAGATTCTAGAACTTGTTTTGTGATGCATCCCGAGATCGCTAGTAAGACTACACTTGTGTAGTTAGGAATAACTAAATGATAAGAGGCATTAGGATAACCCTTGTTTGATACCCGTAATATAATTACTTCTTCCACATCGGTTGAGTAATTCCCCCACACCTTTGCGTTGTACTCATCTTTAGTACACGATACCCCTAGTTAACCCCTCAGAGCCTATCCTTTTCGCGGTTCTCGTGATGTTTCGGTTTTCCGAAATATCAATGAAGAGCATTGTTAGAAATCTACCCCCAAATGTACACCAAAATCGCCTTAGCCTACCTTGTATGCACTCACCTTTAGTGCATTATTTTTATCACACTAAACCCTTAGTTCAATTATCTAGTTGCTTGCATAAGTTGCTAAGTCGAGTCATATCCTTTGTACACAGTTTTGGGACGATTGGGACTCATGGGAAAAGTTAAATTTTATGAAATGACGGGAAGGGAACGTTAAATTCAAATTCCCTTTATTTGCATAATAATGTACTCCAAGTGTTTTGATCTTTTCAATTCGGGTCAAATTAGTGTTAGAGGAATAAAAATTCAAGTGTAGGGATGTGCCTATTAATCCCTATTATTTTGATGTTATCGTAGAGGATGGTAGAGTAAGAGTGTATGAAAAAAAATCGAAAAAAAAATAGAAAAAAAAGAGAAAAAGAAAAAAAAATATAGTGTCGAAAAAAAAATAAAAAATAAAAAATAAAATAAAATGAAAAAACATACGGGCTACCATCCTACATCTATCTTTAAATTTATGTTTGTTTATTTCAGTTATCTAGAGTTTAGAGTGTCGAGTCTTGGCTTAGCAACACCATTCTTCGCATGCTTGTAACATAAAGATTTTTGACTTGATACCACTAAATCGCCTATCCCACCAAACCCTTTGTTTCCCTACCGTAAGCCTAACGTTACAACCCTTTAAAAGACCTCTTGGATAGTCTTTCCTAGGTGCTTACGCCAAAGCGATGGAGGTTTGATCTAGTCTCAAGCCTATGGTAATCTATGTACTAGGACCGGTTAATGAGTGTTTATCTTCCATTTCCAACTTGTTATATTTCATATACACCCGAGAGATGTGAGTATCCAAACACCCCATGTGAGGTGCTAGTATGTAATTTCCGTGCTTGTTATGACTTTTGCGGGGCTTATATGTGTTGTGGATCGTTCTAAACTAATGCTTTATGACCCCTAATTTATAAATCAATTGGCTAAAAGCACATTTGCTTGAGGACAAGCAAATACCAAGTGTAGGGATATTTGATAAGGATTTAAAAGGTACATTTTTGAGGGGTCATTTAAGCCCTTAATTGATCACTTTTGTATCCGTTACTACTTAATTTCGTTTCTTTTCACTTTTTAGGTCTCTTGAAGGCAAATTGCTGGAATGATACTTATTCGGATGAAAAGGCGCGAATATACGAAGAAAATGGCCAAATTCAAGAATCGAGACACTCAGGCTGCTGGAACTGAAGGGGACGGCGTCAGGTTCTACTTGTGACGCCGTCGGAACAAGTTTTGTGATGACTCAGTAGGAAAATTGCTTATTTACAAGTGACGGCATCAGGTTTTAAAAGAGTAGGGCGTCGCAGCTCAGACGGCCTAGATTTGATCCAGACGATGTCAGAGACAAAAGGAGACGGTGTCACAGTCATAAGGTGACGCCGTCACAATGCTAACGTAGCCAAGACAAAGCCCTAATGACGGCGACCCGACGGCGTCACAATTAAAGAGTGACGCCGTCGCAGTTTGTAACACTATATATAGAATCCGAATTTTTCAGTTTTCAGTGAGTAGTTTTGTGGAGTAAAAACCTAAACCGAACCAAGGCTGTCTTGTACAGTATTTTAGGGTTCCATACCCTATCTTACATCAAGATAAGTGTTTTACTTCATTAATTCAATTATGTCTTCAATTGATTGTGTGTATGCTTGCATGTTCTCCATGTCCGGCTAATTTATTTGTGTGTTTGCTTAGGTAATATGAAACATAGTTATTGAATATTGATTGGTTGTCTCTTATCTTAATTGTGATTGACCTAGTATTGCGATAGGTCATTCGTTGTGCTATTAATGCTTGATTAATCTTTGTTGAACCTTAGTTTATAATCACCTGGAGTTATTGTAGGCTAAACATCCAAAGAATACCTTAGTGTTAAGTTTATAAATCCTAGATATTTTGTAGTAATTAACCTTTGGTAGCTTCAAAGAGTTAGGGATAAACGCATAGCCTACGACCTTAGAAACACAACGCGTTAAGAATAAGGACGTGACAATTCAACCATCAATAGGAGATAACTAGGGAGTAATAAAACCTAAGTAAATACATTCTTAATCATCATACGAGCACACAACAATAGACATAGACTACCCCTAGCTTAGTTAATTAGATAATTAGATAAGTAGAGTAATCGGTAGAAATACCAACCCCCAAATCCAAACCCCGAGATTCGTACCTTTCCATTTCCTAAAAAATATAAAAAAGATAAAAAATAATATTCCTCAACCCCAACCTTAGCGTAGTAACTTCTCACTAGCATTCCTATTCCCCTAGAGAACGATATCAATACCCGTGGCTTACCCTAATACTACACTACAACGATTAGGTTCACTGCCTAGGGTGTTGAAAAACTTGCTTGACGAAAAGGAAGTTTCTTTGACCCCGAACGCGCTGTGTAAGTGTATCAAGAATAGATTTCGATTTCTTGTCATATGATTAATGAATCCACTATCCTTGACCCATTTGTCGGGCTCCAAGTCGATTTCCAGGCATATCTATTTAATTAAGACAACAACTCATACATTTGGTCCCCAATATCTCATGGGTCCAAGATTATTAGTGTTGAACATTCCAAACATTTGGTTAGGATGTTGAAATGGTGGACAAATGTCCCAAGGCATATAACCACGTTGTTGGAAGCTGTTACAAGTTACGGGGTAGTTATTTGAATACTTTGCCTTCTTATGTTACCTCTAGGTTGTGGTGTGTTAGACCTTGGTTTTGAATTATTTACTCTCCTAGGTGGTGGAGTTTTTGATCTAGTGTCGGGTTTTACATAACCAAGTCCAGGAGTAGGTAATGGTTTGTAAAAAGTCTTAATTTCCTTTTTACTAGCAATTGGCACCTTGGTATTATTAATTGTTACATGACTTGGTTTAGGACTCAAAATGTTTTTCAAAATTGAAGCTGACTCAACCTTTTCAGCACACAGTACCACGGTACCACTAATTTTAGTGGTCCCGTCTACGATTTTAACGGGTACCTTCTACTGTTTCGACAGAACTTGTGGGTTTTACAAATTTTACTTGTTTTGTTCCACTTGTCGAAGCTTTATTTGGATCAAAACCTAAGCCCGTTCCGGGATGTTCACTATATTTAATGTTCTCTAACATATGGTTAAGAGCTTTTGTTGCTTTTTCAAATTTAGAGCTTTTAAGAACGTTTTTCCTAATTTCTTCATTTTCAGTTTAAATATTTTGACATGACATACATCCGACGTTGACCTCTTTATTTTTCTCAAGTTTGTTAACTCTTTCTTTTAGTTATAAAACTTGAATTTCTAGACTAATACTTCTTGTTTTTAACATCTTGTTTCTAGATATGATTTTAGAGGTTACTTCACATAACTTATTATAATCATCTATTAGTGAGTTATCATCTATTGAGGAATTATCATCACTATTGTATGAAGAATCGGAATGTACCTTATTTGGAGTGTGAGCCATGAGACATGTTTCTTCGTTGGGATTTTCCTCTTCCTCTTCACCGCTATCACTTCAAGAACCTCCTATGAATGCTCTTTGGTTCTTGTTTTTTGGTGGTTTAGGACACTCTCCGATGAGGTGGCTTGGATCTCTGCATCTAAAGCATTTCCTATCACTCTTTCCTTTCTTATCATCACGATTCTTTGGGAACTACTTCTTTTCATCGTGAGGTTGTCTAACGAATCTACCTCTTCTCCAAAGGAACTTCTTGAAGTCACTAACCGCTAATGCATACTCTTCGTCTTCACTATCGGAAGCCGAACTTTCTTCATCACTCGACTCCTTCTTGGCTTTTATTGCTAGAGACCGTACTTTCTCTCCTTTGCTTTTAATTATGTCGGAGTCTTTCTTGATTATCATTTCATGAACTTTCAAGTTTCCTATGATTTCATCAAGTGATAATGTCACCAAGTCCTTTGACTCTTCAATGGCGGTGATCTTTGCTCTTCATTTGAGATGTAAAGCCCTAAGAAACTTCCTAACATAATTCGTTCTAGAATAACCTTCATCAAGATCTTTAAGACTAGTGACAATAGTATTAATTCTACCAAAAGCATTATCTATTGTTTCATCTTCCGGAATAGAAAATTGTTCATATTGTTGCACAAGAAGATCAATCTTGTTTTCTTTGACTTGATTATTACCTTGATGGGTGACAAACAAAGTTGTTCGTAAGAAATAATTTCATTCTTATTGGTTTCCGAATTATTTTCAATTGGTTTAAAATCACCCTCGGTAATAACATGCCAAAGATCAATATCTTTTGATTTCACATAGGTTTCGAATCTTGTTTTCCAATAAATAAAACAATCGGTTTCAAAAAGTGGTGGTCTTTGCATAGATTGCCCTTCTTGATATTTTTCGAAATCCATTGATCGGTTCAAGCTTTAAAATACAGTTTATTTTAAAAATCTTAACTAACGTTGTCACACCCCCAAATTACCTGTTTTGCAGCGGAATGGAATTCCTGGGGATTGACTGTCATAGCATCACAATCACAGTTATGTTGAACGACCTAAAGTGTCGTTTGGAAAATACATCGTTTGATTTAATAAAATAATCAGAGTTTACAAAGTTCAGGTCCCAAATGAAATCAACTTGTGCGGAAAATAAGTTTAGTACAGTCAAACGATGTTTTAAAGTGCGTAAAACCCAAGTGAGACGCGTCGTCACCACGACTCCATGATGTGTCCAAATGCATGCCATGAAGTGTATGCCTTAGATACCTGAGATAAAACATGCTAAAAGTGTCAACACAAAGGTTGAGTGAGTTCATAGAGTTTGTTTTGAAATGTAAAGCCTTTCAAAATCGTTTATGCAGCAAAGGCATTGTAAATCGCTGAAATGTAAAGACTTTCAAAATCGTTTATGTAGCAAAGGCATTGTAAATCCACTCAGTTCCAAGTCCCGCCCATACAAAACTTGCAACCTGTGTGTTCACAACCCACTGCCAGAATATGTATAGTTAATGTTCAAGTGCATGATGTCAAATGAATTCACATAATAGTGCATGGCTCAATGTATCGAAATCGTTTATGCAGCAAAGGCATTGTGAATCCACTCAGTTCCAAGTCCCGCCCATACAAAACTTGCAACCTGTGTGTTCACAACCCACGCGAATGTATATAGTGTATGATCAAATCGTTCCAAGACCATTAGTCCATGAATATACCAAGACCGTTAGACCAATGAATATACCAAGACCGTTAGACCAATGAATATACCAAGTCCGTTAGCTCAATGAATATACCAAGACCGTTAGACCAATGAATATACCAAGACCGTTAGACCAATGAATATACCAAGTCCGTTAGCTCAATGAATATACCAAGACCGTTAGACCAATGAATATATGAAATAGAAATTCTAAGTATGGCAATAATGTTACTTCGCATGACTAGCATTTAGTTCGGATAAACATATAATTTGCAAATAGTCATGAATGTAATAAAAATAGTCGAGCATGTATCTCCCCCAAAACAGTTATGAAAGCATTAAAACAAGAAAAGTGGGGCTATGGAACTCACTTGGTGGAATGATGCGAAGACAAAAGTGAGTACACCGAGATGTAATGTGATACGCAAATCTTGACCTATTATGAATGTTATGATATGTCATGAGTTGCAATGTAATGTTATGCATGCATTTCGTATGTTATTTATACCATTTGCGAGTTTTGAAAATATTACTTATCGTCGAAAAATACTCGTTTGACGCCTTGACCAATCAAAAATCACTTTTCAAGTTTTTACGTCAAAATGTCATCCTACAATGGTTTAATAATGATTTTTGGTGAAATTTCCACTTTTCGTCGCAAAACAATGTCGTCGGAATTATCATGAAATCAACAAAAATGGCTCCGGAAAAATAGTCGTAAAATAGTGTACGTCGCACGTTAGAGAACGAACTCGACGGTTTTGGAAAGTTTGTATCGATATCTAAAAGTTTCAGTTCAGGAGTTTTCGTCATAAAGGTCTCGAACATAAAGATAATAGAGGTTAAATATGGTGATTTTAGTTACCGTAACACTTATCTCGTAAAAATAATATAGTTTTTCTAAAAATAATAGTTACGGCAATTTTATGAAAACGTGCATATCTTTGTCGTTTCAAATCCGTTTTCTACGTATAATACTTCCTTAGCTTCGTATCAAAGTATACTAATATATTTTTGACAAGTCGAAATAATTTGTAAAGCTTAAGGCTCGTTTTTGACTCGAATAAAGTAAAACATGTTGCTGAAAATTTCTGAAAATAATATATTTCGTCGCCAAACTTTAAAAATTCACCACGACTTCGTTATAACTCCGTTTTTATCCGTTCAAGCGGCCACGGATTCGTTTTAAAGTATATTTTCTAAATATCAAGGCCAAAATGTCGTGGCTATGGTCGGATTTTCCAGAAAATCAAAACAAGGACAGATTACTTTTTATACTTATCGAAAATAGTTTTTCTCGGACAAAACCTATTCTAATCCCTTCAAATCAACTCCAAAGCTAATCTAATCCTACCATACACCTTCTTAGGGTGTCATGGGTTCCTAGACATCATCAAGACCAAAGAATACCATGGGAATAATTATAGGATGACCATATGTATAAATAGCTCTAAAAATCATGTAAAATGGTATAAACAACACAAGTCTTGCATGCTTGCTCCAAAAATGAAAGGATGAATATGAAATGAATATGTAAGATGAAAAATAAATATGAGATGCTTATAAGTGATATGATGAGGTGATTAGAACCAAGGATTAACCTAAACACCCTAGGTTTTTATTTCAAAACCTTAACAAGAGTGTTATCTAGATTGTAAATACTTGAGCTTGAGAAAAATTTTTGTTGATCCCTTGTAACACCTATTATGGCCGGTTTTTGAGAGAGAACAAAACCAAGAGAGAAACTTTGCTATCTTGAAAATTTAGATGAATGAAATGAAGTGAAGACTAAGTGAAGTGTACATCTATACAACATTAAAAATTCTACCAACTTAGAGATACATCCCCCCCTCAAGGCCGGTTTTGGGGGGATTGTGTCTACTATATGTTTTTTTTTTTTTTTTTATTTATACATTATGCATATACTTGTTGTTGTAAGAAAAGTGTAAGTAAGAATGTGTAAATAATAATGACTTGTAAGGTTTTGGTAGCTTTTAGGTACAAGTAAATTTTTAATAGATCAAAATAGAGTATAATGATATTATAAAAATTGTAAAAATACATTCCTTGTGAAATTTGAGTGATAACATAATTATCGTGTGATTTTTAAGAAAAGTGTCGTAATAATTTAACTTTAACGATTAATGTACCAAATAAATTTAAAACACTAGGAAAACTCAAAATATAGTTTGTATAAACTAAATGTAAGTTTAAAATATGTCGAGATCATTTTTGAAAGTAACGGATTAAATATTCAAAATAATAACTCACGCGATAACGTTTATTGAATATAAAAATTACGCGTTGAATGTGAAATGAAATGTCATGAATGAATTAATGAGATGCAAATGGTGTCAATGAAATGTAGACTAATCTTAGTCCATATGAATTGTACGTGATGTTATGATCATGAATTCGCCGCTAAACCATAAAGGTTACGCGAATTTGAAACACGTAAACCTAGTTTACGATAAATGTTGAAATTGTGAAGCATAAATCGTTTCGAGAAATGACCTGAAAGTACGGGTTGTCACATTCGCCCATCCAAAAAGGAATTCAGTCCCTGAATTCAGTTCGTGTTGGTCTCTCGGGTTTAGGGTTTGATGTGGCAAACTTTCCCATTCCCGAGCAAAACCCTCAAAAGACTTTTTTTTTTTTGGTAACCGATTTTTACTTAATCCCACAACTCATCAAACAAGAACTGTCATACGATTAGGCTAAATCGGTTTAGGTAACAACTTGTTTCTAGCTCGATCTTTGCAACTCATCAAACAAGAACTGTCACGCGGATCAAACTGGAAACAAGTGGTTTAAAGAAAATCTTTTGAAAATTTGGCTCGATTACGGAATTGCTTACACATATAAGCCTACTACTCCCTTCATTGCATGATTCTTCCTGAATTAGACATAGGTGATCAGGCTATGTATAATTTAGTAGTAACTATGCAATGCTTGGACTAATCGACTCATATGTTGTTTGGTGTTGAGTCAACTGATGTAAAAATTGTGATAGGGAATGACAGGGCATCCATGTGACAATCGTTATGAAATGAAAGTAAATAACTCGAAAAAAATGTACGTATAAATCGCATGCAAAGTGAACATGCACTTATGATGAAATGATGAGATGCTATGATGATGTAGTTATAGTCTAGGATCAATGATGCAACCTAGTTCTCTATAACCGAAGCTCTGATGCCAATCTGTCACACCCCCAAATTACCTGTTTTGCAGCGGAATGGAATTCCTGGGGATTGACTGTCATAGCATCACAATCACAGTTATGTTGAACGACCTAAAGTGTCGTTTGGAAAATACATCGTTTGATTTAATAAAATAATCAGAGTTTACAAAGTTCAGGTCCCAAATGAAATCAACTTGTGCGGAAAATAAGTTTAGTACAGTCAAACGATGTTTTAAAGTGCGTAAAACCCAAGTGAGACGCGTCGTCACCACGACTCCATGATGTGTCCAAATGCATGCCATGAAGTGTATGCCTTAGATACCTGAGATAAAACATGCTAAAAGTGTCAACACAAAGGTTGAGTGAGTTCATAGAGTTTGTTTTGAAATGTAAAGCCTTTCAAAATCGTTTATGCAGCAACGGCATTGTAAATCGTTGAAATGTAAAGACTTTCAAAATCGTTTATGTAGCAAAGGCATTGTAAATCCACTCAGTTCCAAGTCCCGCCCATACAAAACTTGCAACCTGTGTGTTCACAACCCACTGCCAGAATATGTATAGTTAATGTTCAAGTGCATGATGTCAAATGAATTCACATAATAGTGCATGGCTCAATGTATCGAAATCGTTTATGCAGCAAAGGCATTGTGAATCCACTCAGTTCCAAGTCCCGCCCATACAAAACTTGCAACCTGTGTGTTCACAACCCACTGCCAGAATGTATATAGTGTATGTTCAAATCGTTCCAAGACCATTAGTCCATGAATATACCAAGACCGTTAGACCAATGAATATACCAAGACCGTTAGACCAATGAATATACCAAGTCCGTTAGCTCAATGAATATACCAAGACCGTTAGACCAATGAATATACCAAGACCGTTAGACCAATGAATATACCAAGTCCGTTAGCTCAATGAATATACCAAGACCGTTAGACCAATGAATATATGAAATAGAAATTCTAAGTATGGCAATAATGTTACTTCGCATGACTAGCATTTAGTTCGTATAAACATATAATTTGCAAATAGTCATGAATGTAATAAAAATAGTCGAGCATGTATCTCCCCCAAAACAGTTATGAAAGCATTAAAACAAGAAAAGTGGGGCTATGGAACTCACTTGGTGGAATGATGCGAAGACAAAAGTGAGTACACCGAGATGTAATGTGATACGCAAATCTTGACCTATTATGAATGTTATGATATGTCATGAGTTGCAATGTAATGTTATGCATGCATTTCGTATGTTATTTATACCATTTGCGAGTTTTGAAAATATTACTTATCGTCGAAAAATACTCGTTTGACGTCTTGACCAATCAAAAATCACTTTTCAAGTTTTTACGTCAAAATGTCATCCTACAATGGTTTAATAATGATTTTTGGTGAAATTTCCACTTTTCGTCGCAAAACAATGTCGTCGAAAATTATCATGAAATCAACAAAAATGGCTCCGGAAAAATAGTCGTAAAATAGTGTACGTCGCACGTTAGAGAACGAACTCGACGGTTTTGGAAAGTTTGTATCGATATCTAAAAGTTTCAGTTCAGGAGTTTTCGTCATAAAGGTCTCGAACATAAAGATAATAGAGGTTAAATATGGTGATTTTAGTTACCGTAACACTTATCTCGTAAAAATAATATAGTTTTTCTAAAAATAATAGTTACGGCAATTTTATGAAAACGCATATCTTTGTCGCTTTCAAATCCGTTTCTACGTATAATACTTCCTTAGCTTCAGATCAAAGTATACTAATATATATTTTTGACAAGTCGAAATAATTTGTAAAGCTTAAGGCTCGTTTTTTGACTCGAATAAAGTAAAAACATGTTGCTGAATTTTCTGAAAATAATATATTTCGTCGCCAAACTTTAAAAATTCACCACGACTTCGTTATAACTCCGTTTCATCCGCTTCAAGCTGCCACGGATTCTTTTTAAAGTATATTTCCTAAATATCAAGGCCAAAATGTCGTGGCTATGGTCGGATTTTCCAGAAAATCAAAACAAGGACAGATTACTTTTTATACTTATCGAAAATAGTTTTTCTCGGACAAAACCTATTCTAATCCCTTCAAATCAACTCCAAAGCTAATCTAATCCTACCATACACCTTCTTAGGGTGTCATGGGTTCCTAGACATCATCAAGACCAAAGAATACCATGGGAATAATTATAGGATGACCATATGTATAAATAGCTCTAAAAATCATGTAAAATGGTATAAACAACACAAGTCTTGCATGCTTGCTCCAAAATGAAAGGATGAATATGAAATGAATATGTAAGATGAAAAATAAATATGAGATGCTTACAAGTGATATGATGAGGTGATTAGAACCAAGGATTAACCTAAACACCCTAGGTTTTTATTTCAAAACCTTAACAAGAGTGTTATCTAGATTGTAAATACTTGAGCTTGAGAAAAATTTTTGTTGATCCCTTGTAACACCTATTATGGCCGGTTTTTGAGAGAGAACAAAACCAAGAGAGAAACTTTGCTATCTTGAAAATTTAGATGAATGAAATGAAGTGAAGACTAAGTGAAGTGTACATCTATACAACATTAAAAATTCTACCAACTTAGAGATACATCCCCCCCTCAAGGCCGGTTTTGGGGGGATTGTGTCTACTATATGTTTTTTTTTTTCTTTTATTTATACATTATGCATATACTTGTTGTTGTAAGAAAAGTGTAAGTAAGAATGTGTAAATAATAATGACTTGTAAGGTTTTGGTAGCTTTTAGGTACAAGTAAATTTTTAATAGATCAAAATAGAGTATAATGATATTATAAAAATTGTAAAAATACATTCCTTGTGAAATTTGAGTGATAACATAATTATCGTGTGATTTTTAAGAAAAGTGTCGTAATAATTTAACTTTAACGATTAATGTACCAAATAAATTTAAAACACTAGGAAAACTCAAAATATAGTTTGTATAAACTAAATGTAAGTTTAAAATATGTCGGGATCATTTTTGAAAGTAACGGATTAAATATTCAAAATAATAACTCACGCGATAACGTTTATTGAATATAAAAATTACGCGTTGAATGTGAAATGAAATGTCATGAATGAATTAATGAGATGCAAATGGTGTCAATGAAATGTAGACTAATCTTAGTCCATATGAATTGTACGTGATGTTATGATCATGAATTCGCCGCTAAACCATAAAGGTTACGCGAATTTGAAACACGTAAACCTAGTTTACGATAAATGTTGAAATTGTGAAGCATAAATCGTTTCGAGAAATGACCTGAAAGTACGGGTTGTCACAAACGTGGCTCTGGTACCAATTATGGGAAACTAGAAGGGGGGAGGGGGTTGAATAGTTTATCACTTTTTAATTTAATTATCAGAGTTTATTTATGAAAAACTTTGATTGAATCCTTTGTGAAATCAAACCACAACAATATGAATCTTACTTAATAAGACTATAATAAATACACTACAACAATTGAAAGTAAGTAATGAAAGTAAAGAGTAAGAGATGGAAAGATAAAACAAAGACAACGAGATTTATAGTGGTTTGGTCACGAAACTCTTCTTCGCCCTACTCCACTCCCCGAGTACCCAACTCGAGAGTTCTAAGCACGATGCCAACAAACTTCCTTGAGGCGGAGAAAACCGTACAATGTCGCTTATCATAATTTCTGAAACTAAGCTAAATGTCGAGTACTAATCTAGCTAGTACCAATCTCACTAACGATCTACCTGATCCTTGCTAATCACACAAACTACTAGATCACCACGATCTAGACTTGATCCACCCGAAAAACACATCAACTCACAAACAACAAGAGATCTCCAAGATCTCAACAAGATCACAATGATCCACACAAGTTATCTAAACAAGACTCATGAGTCATGACTACTTGATGTATATCAAGATACAACAAGTATGTAACAAGTGTTACAAGTGCATACTACTATGACTACAACACTAAGTATCTTCTTGATACAAAGTGTTCTTCTCTTGCACTAGGAGAGGAATGAATGTGATCATTTGGTTGGAAGAAATGATCACTCTAAAACAAAAGAAAACTATCTAAATGATCAAAGGAGTATGTGTGTGTTAGGAGAATTAAACTCAAAAAGTTTTGTGTGAAAAAGGATGCCCAAAAACTGTGAAGTGGGCTGGTATTTATAGGGACAAAAATTTCGACCGTTACAGTGCACGATACCACTAAAAATCCGACGGTAACGTCCCAAACAAAAACGCTCCTATTTTTGTTTTTAGTGGTGAAAGTTTATTTGGGGAAGTAAGGAGCTGTTTGGGGGTGGGGGGAAATAGCTTTTGGGATTTTTAACTTATTTTTTCAATTAAAACATTTCTTTAACATTCAAAAATAATTTGTAAAATGTATTTTTGAAATTTTTTTTTGACACATTAAAAATGTGAAGCTTGAAACACAAATTCACTTCTTTGATCATTTTTCAAATTGTAAATTTGTTTGTTCTTACCTAGAGTGATTATGTAGAAACGGGATATTTCGATTAAAAACTTGTTTACGTTAAGTATAACGTAACGTGTTTTTACATTTTGTTATCATCAAAACGTAGAGATATCGAAAGATAGCAATAACGTTTTTAGACATTATTTGCATCAACATAGACTTTAAGCTTCTTAGAGGAGACTTATACGTTCATAGAGTTAGGGCATTTGGCATCTCCCTACGACTAATAATAAGGAATACAACGCTCCAATTAAAACAAGGACGTGACAATTCGGCAAATCAATAAGTGATAACTATGGAGTAAAGAAATCTAAGTAAAAACATTTTCCTATCCTAAGAGTTACCACAAATTTACTTTTCTTGCACGTAGTTTAATTTTAATTAATTTAGTTTTTTTTGCTAGTTAGTAGTTAAAATTCCCACTATTCAAACCCCAAGATTTTAAATTGCTTTCTAAAAAATATAAAAAGACTCATCCCTCACCTTTAGACCTATATCGACATACATTTCGGCCTTCACAACACTATTCCCCTAGACAACGAGCAATCCCCCGTGTCCAACCTATACTACACTACAACGATTAGGTATACTGCCTAGGATGATTGTAAAACTTTTGTGGTTTTGAAAAATTACACTATCAGTAAACTCTTAACCAAACTTAACCAACACCTAAATACCCTTGAGTGAGTTTGTGTGTTATTGGTGTGTGAAAAGAGTTGCTAGTTACCTTCTTTTATAGTGGCATATTTGGAATGGTCAGGAGTGTTCTTTGGTGTCAAAAGGTGGTGCAAGATCAAAAGGGGAAATAGAGTCACAAGACTATCTTGAGTTGTGTACATGAAAGGTGAAGGGGGGGGGGGGGGGGTGGTTTTCAAAGTTTGCTAGTTCTTATGTTGACATAGTTAGGGTAATATGAGTGTTACAAGATGAAGAGTGTGTGTTGAACCTCCTATTATGGCTTGGCCGGTTTTGGACTATTAATAGGCGGAGGGAAAAGTTTAATTTTTGAATTACCATATGTGTTATATGTAGTAGCAAAGGTGGTGAAGGCTATTGGGTTTATATTGGATGCATGCATGAAACATAATGTAAGACTTGGATGATTTATGTAACACTTGTAAAGCCGAATACATATGATTTATAAAACATGCTCATGAGAGTAATAATGTATTTGTTTGACGTAGACTAAACTTAGTATAGTGGCGGATTACATTCAAAGATTTTTCTCGTTATGCGCGGGATAACATAACGGTTATACGTAAAGTCAAATATTCACGTGTTTAGAATAAACTGTTCAAGTTAATGGATAAATGTTAAGCTAAAAATGTCAGTTGTCACATGTGGTTTATGAGGTTGGTATGTAGAAGATGACCATTTTGAGAAAAGAGGGAAAATATAAAACCAATGTTTTAAAACTCGGGTCGACCCGATCGGTTGAATCGGGAACCGGCAGAGGCGGACCCACCCTTTAGTAAGGTGCAGCCCAGGAACCACCTTAGAAAACAAAAATCCTTTAGAATCGTTGTACTATTTTTCGGACGACCTACCTTAGATTTAGGTTAGGAACCACCTTGTGAGAACCTAAGGTGAAAACGCAAAGTTTTATAAAGTTGTTCGCTGAAAATTCCGACGTGCCATGGCTGGTGGATGTGAGGTTGGTATGTAGAAGATGACCATTTTTAGAGAAAAGAGAAATATAAAACCAATGTTTTAAAACCCGGGTCGACCCGGCTAGTTGAACCAGTTAGATGACCGGGCCGGATGTGGTCAGACTTTTGCTTATTTGAGAACAAGATTGAACCGGCGATTTTTCATTGACACGGGTCGACCCGATTTGATAAATCCGGTCGGGCCATGAATTTTTTTCCTTTATTTTTAAACAAAAGAAACATTTTCTTTCTTCTAAAGCTAACAAAACCTTTTTGTCATTTCATTTTCGCTAAACTCAAAATTTGTGTCATGTTAAGTTCTAAATTAGTATGGACAAACATATCTCTAGTACATTACAAAAAATTTGGGACATTCCCAAAATAAAAGTTTTAAAATATTAAGTTTACACATTTACTTATTATGTAGGGTTGGATCAGTTGGAAAACCCCTTGCCTCTCAACCGAGAGGTCAGGGGTTCGATCCTCACTCCCTACAAAAGGCAGGAGGTCCTTTCTACCTTTGGTAGAACTGGAAGCAGCCTCTCTACCGTAGGTAAGGGTAAGGTTGTCTACATCTTAACCTCCCCCATACACCGGAAACGGTATTGGGTACCCATAACCCGTGGAAGACGGCATTGGGCGTTACTTTACTTTTTTTTTACTTACTTATTATGTAATTGTGTCATAAACACCTACAATTAATATAACTAATAAAACAACTTCTACATGAAAATACAACTAATACAAACATAGGACAAATAATTGCTTATATATATCTTTGGTACAAGCTTTTGATGCACATGATACAATAGTTTTTATGCATGCAAAAGATATATATGCAATTTTAAATCTTTGGAGGGATATATATGCAAATGCCCCAAAACAAATTATACAGATGATGAAAGCTACTAACTAATGTGGTCATCATTTATTTGACATAATACAAACTAACCATATGTTTTCTAATTTTACAATCACTTATTTTAACCAAAGTGTAATGACACTTTAACTACCTTAATATTTTATGCGTAGTGGCCATATGTTTTATACTTTTGTCTTTATCGTCATTTATGTCATCTTCTCATCTTCATGTTTTCTTTTTATCAAACGCCTTTGTTACACTTATTATCGTAAGAAACAATGGTCAAGTACCTACTAACTCCATAATACTATCTGCATTCGTCATGAAAAACATATAATCAGAAAATATCAGTCGCCCGAAATTTTAATTATAGGATACCCGCCGCCGCAATACGCGGGTACCCTACTAGTATATTTGTATGGACAAACATATTATGATTTGAAAAGTTTATAGTTTAATTGAAAAGTTAGAGTGGTTGTGACCGATGTGGTTACGTTTTGACGAAACAACAAAAATAGAGTTATAAACTAATGTTGGTATTATATTTGTTTGATCTAAAAAGTTTATTAATAAAGATAGTATTTTAAAAACATCACAGAGTATCTCATTTTTATAAACTAAAACTATAAATCTGTTGTAAATTAGAACTATGAAATGATTGTTTTTGCATTTTTTTAGTATATTAGATATGAAAATTAAAGACAAACCGATAGAGTCATTTTATTTCTATCGTTTCTGTTAAATGTAAGCTCGAAATTAGACAAATACCTATAAAAAATGTTATGAAAAGTATACATATATATAAAACCACTTAACTCGATGGTTGAAATGGTGACCCGATGAACTAGCAACTCGACAATTAAAAAATCAGATTTTAAAACATTATATAAAACTAAAAATAATAATGTACCTATCCATTTTACTTTTGCAGCTTCTAGTTTCACTTGTTTATTTGTTTGCTTTTTCAACCACCAACACAATACCAAATAGGGGTGTCCAAAAAAACCGAGGAACCAAAAGAACCGAGGAACCGTACCGGTACCGTACCAGAACCGAACCGTATATTAGAACTATGGTACGGTTATTGGTTCCTAAAATTCCAACTTTTTGGTTCTCGGGACGGTACGGGTCGGAACCGTCCGGTTCCGGTACTTTCCCAAAAGAACCGACTACTTTGAAAATATGAAATTTTATAGGGTTTATTTGAGACATTGTGTAATGTGTATAGCCTTAAAAAAAAAAAAATAAATCTACTCATTATTAAGCTGTAACATAAAAAATCTAAAACTTAAAAACACATAATAAAATTAAAACCCTAACTTTTAATCCATTCAAAGATCATCATCATCATCATTCATCAACATGAAAGTAAGTTTCTCTTGAAATCATTATCGTAAATTTGATAGTAATAGGAAAATCGTTATCGTAAATTTATGCAGCATCGATATTCTTGAATGCAGTATGTACTCTAGTTAGCGAATCAATCAAAGCCATAACTACAGATTCTATTCTTATAAAGGGAAGCAAGTGATGCAACATTAAGCATATTTGGTGGTTTGAAACACAAATGCATGTTCTTGATACTTTTGAATAATCATAAACTAATATTTTGAATTTTTGACATTTTGTGTTTATGTTTATTTTATTTTGAACAATTGGAAGTTTGGAACTATTAGAAATTTGGAATGGTTTGCATTGTTGGAGACACTTTTGTGTGTGTTTGTATTGTTATAGCATTATTAGCATGTCTTTTATAAATGATCGATGACGAAAAAAATAAATTATTTAAACACTTAGGTTCTTGTGGGAATTACCGAAAAATCCCGTACCGGAATCGAGTACCGTACCGGAACCGAACCGAAGAACTTGGGACGGTTCTTGGTTCCACTTTTTCTATATTTTCGGTTCTCGGTTCTTTCGGTTCCGGTTCCGGTTCGGGACGGTTCCAGTACCATGGACACCCCTAATACCAAATATGCTTTTCAAACTATTTTAATTTTATATAGCAAATTTAGCTAGTGTACACGGTTTTGAAGTAGCAAAAGCAAAACAATAAAGGAAAGTACACTAGTAAACATAATAAAGGAGGTACGTAAGTCTATGTGTTTTCAAAGGGGTCCTGCTATCCCTGCACCCCCTAGAAAAATGGGTAGGGTTATTAGGACGGTACCTAGATTTTTAGATTGACCCTCCCTAGTTTTTTTGTTTTTTTTTTTTTTTTTTTTTTTATTTTTTTTATAATTTTGTTTATATCAAAAAGCTATAAACCTGAAAATGCGAAACTGTAAATATAAAGTTTAATAAGCCAAACGCTTAAAACTGTCAGAAATACGGAACAGAAACTGACAAAAAACTGCGTTATACTGAAAAAATGGGGGGACAAAGGGAATATTCCCTATGGATGTGACTCCATAGGGAGGGTTCCAATAGTGTATCCCAGAAAAATTTTAAGGGGTGTTAGGGTTTTCTCTCTCCTCCCAATGATAGGGACATTGTTTCCGTGTCAATGATTGAAAATTTTGTTTTTCTTGTCTGGTTTTTTTACAAGTCTTTTTTTTTTCTTTTTACTTTTACTCTTTGTTTTTTGTCACTTTTTTTGTACAAGTCTTTTTTTTTTTTTTTTTTTTTTTTTTACTTTTACTCTTTTATTTCTTTTATAAAAGTAAGGTTTTTTTTACTCTTTTATTTCTTTTTTACTATATAACTTTTTTTCAAGTTTTTTTTTTCTTTATGAATCAGTTTTAAAACTTAAAAAAAAACGTAGTCGGAAATTTTTTGAGGCTCAGTTCGAAGGTTGAAAAAATGAGATTTTATCTCACTTTGCCGTCTATTCGGTTTTCATCATCGCCTCGTAAAATTTTTAGGCTCAAAAATCATCATCGCCTTAGAAAATTTTTAGGCTCAAACCCGAAGGTTGCAAAGTGAAATTTGATCTCACTTTACCGTTCTTTCGGTTTTTATCATCATCGCCTCGGAAAATTTTTAAGTCACAACTGCAGAGTCACAATCCCACAGGAAACAATCTAATCTTGCACCCCAATATTTCCTTCCCATGCACAAGGACAAAGTCCCACAAGCCTCACAAGCAGGCATTCACAAGAAAGTAACAAAGATTCTCAATCTGCAAACAGTATAGCAGGCATTCACGAGAAAGTAACAAAGATTCTCAAAGGGTACCAGCATAGCAGGCTTTCACAAGCTTATAATGCCACATGAAAGCAACATCACCACAACACCAACAAAGAAAGCTACAACACAAACTACACCATCAGCACCAACACCACAACACCACATAAAGCAACTACACCATCAGCACCAACAGAAGGCTACAACACAACAACACCAAACAGCAAAGCAACAACAAAATGCAACAACAGCACCAACAAACAACCATGTCTGGGTCACCATTTGTAACACAAGAGGTAAACTTTTCGAATAGGCTCAGATTAATAGCTTTTTAGCTCATGTTGGCTGCAAATTCAGTATTGCCACGCCAAAACTCTTAATTTTTTTTAAAAAAAAATCATCATTGCCTTTTTTTAGCTCAAAAAAAATTTCCAACTGCCATGGCTCAAAATTTTCCAACTGCCATGGCTCAAAAATACCATTTCTAACTGCCATGGCTCAAAAATACCATTTCCAACTGCCATGGCTCAAAAGTTAGAAATAAAAACTTAGAAATAAGCCGGAAAGTTGGCAACCATCACATGTATAGCAACTCATTAGATGAATCAAATATGAAAATACCTTCGTTCACACCATCGTATAAACAAAAGGGATATACCTTTTGAATAACTTCTCTCATCTAAAAGGGATGTACCCCACCGACCCAACAAAGCCAACAAAGATGATTTTGTCTCAGAAGCATATCTAAACAAAGCCAACAAACAAATCTCAAAAGATTTTAACCCATACGTGGGTAAGAAATATGCACCAATTATTGGTTTTTCATCTTTTTTATCACAAAAATAGACTCAATATATACATATTACATCTACTTTTTCCAACAACAACATCAACCCATAGAAACAACAGGCCTTGTGGACCATAGAAACATCCAAATTGGTATCTAGAACAACCAAAAATAACAGACCTCAAGAACCATAGAAACCGTCCCGTTTACTTTCAGATACGCAACCATAGAAACTTTAGATCTAGGGCGCGTCGGTGAGAAATACCGCGCGTGCCCTATGTTAAAATGATCACCTTTTCCCGATCTATCTTTTGGTATATGGGGTATGTAGTGTTGGTGGTGCGTGGCCGGAGAAGACGCCGGAAAGACGCCGGGTTTAGAGAGAGAGAAGAGAGAGATATTAAAAGTGTATTATTGAGTGTGTGAGGGATTTGGAGAGGAGACAAAAGAGAGAGAGAGATATTATTGAGTCAAAACCGGTATTCACAAAACAAGGGGCGCACGTATATTTTTTGTTCACCCGACGTCATATGCATTGTGGACAACATATCCGGAAATCATGCTGATGGACTCCACATACAACACCACGATGTTTAAACTGCCATTCTTTACAATTGTTGGGGTTACTCCAACAAACACAACATTCTCAATGGCGTTTAGCTTTTTGGACAAGGAAAAAAAGCCAAATTTCAAATGGGTGTTGGAATGTGTTAAGTTGGTGATACAAGAACAATATTACCCGCGGGTTATCGTCACCGACAGAGATTTAGCGTTGGTTGGGGCATGCGCAGAAGAATTCCCAAACGCTAACAGATTACTCTGCCGATGGCATATCAATCAAAATGTGCTAAAGCATTGCAGACACAGATTCGATTCGGTAAAGGAGTATGAGTCCGTTAGATAGACATGGGATTTGATGGTTACAGCTCCGACTGAAGATGTGTTCAGGCATTATTATCAGCACCTACGGGATTTACTGGTAAAAAAAAGGGTACTTAACCAGTAATACATTTTTTTTATTATTATTTAATAAATAACTACTCGAATTGTTTTCTCATTTTGTTAATTCTTTGTTTTATCAGATGTTTTTCGGTATTTCCGTAACTGGCTGCAAGATTACGACAACATGTTTGTGTCATACATTACCGATCAATATCGCAGCTTCGGCCAGACAACAACATGTAGAGTTGAGAGTCAACACGCGCTGTTGAAGTTATACTTGGGCAACACACAGTCCAGCTTAGACACGTTGTTGTGTTCGGTCGACAAGATTATAGCTGCGCAAGAAACTGCGATACGAGCCTCTTTGAATACAAGCAAAATCAAGAAACTGCATGCTTGTAAGAGCACTCTATTTAACGAATTGCGGTATAATGTTTCAATGGATGCTTTACGGCTCATACTCGCAGAAAGTAAACGGAATGTTGACCCACATGCATGTGGTCATGAGTTGCGGTTAGTGTATGGTTTACCATGCTATCACCAACTGTTTTGGCTTCAAGCAAACGGTATGTATTTTAAAATTTATGCCTATCAAATTATTCTTCCCGTCAATACCGATAATTTTAACTAGTTCTTTTTTTCGAATACAGGATTGCCTATTCCGCTTGATTTTGTTGATAATTTTTGGAGAACACTAAGCGTTCCCTGGCCTGTTGTCCGAAATACTCAAGAGCCTGAAGAGCCTGAACATCCTCAAGAGCCTCAAGGGCCTGAAGAGCCTGAATATTTTTCTTGTCAAGATGACGTACAAAAATTCCAAGGTGTTTTTAGCAAAGCATCGTCGTTTGTCAAAAAAAATATGTTAAACAGGCTCAGAGGTATATACGCTCCTGAATCTGTGTCAGCCCAACAACCTGCTGTTAAAGACGATAATCGTGGACGTCCGAGCGCAAAGGACAACAAATCCAAGTCTAAACAAAAGATCCCGGATTTGAACGAAGAACCCCCCACAAGGCACCGCAGAAGCTACACAAAACCTAAAAAAGTCCCAGACTTCAATGAAGAACCTGCAAGACACAGTTCTTATGTGGGAGAGCCTTCTAACGTCCCAGACTTAAACGAAGGACCTAGCGAGGGCGACTTAAGACACCACTTGTACGTTCCAGATTACTTTAGCGAATATTGTATGGCTGAAATTCCAGCTCTTTTCCGACGCTGGATCCTAGGGATCTTTAACGTGGATGGTGATGGAAATTGTGGCTATCGAGCTCTTGCCGTAGGTCTTGGCCATCAGCAAGAAATGTGGCCCAGAATTCGAGCTCTTGCCAGGGAAGAGGTAGACAATAACGAGGAAGTTTACAGGGAAATGTGGGGTGATTCTTTTACATCTACACGTAACTCGATGAATTGGTTTAGGGGTGCAGCACCCCGACGTTATTGGATGACTATGCCAGAAACGGGAGTGGTTATTGCTACAGCTCTTAACCGTCCTATTGTATGTATAACCAATTCACAATCTCTTTTGTGTCTTCCGCTGAGAGGTTCTCCCGATTCAGCAGAAATATTGTCTCCGGTTGTGATTCTTTGTGTGGGGAACGAAGAATGTGCTCACTTCGTTTTTGCGGTTCTTGATGAAGACTCACCACTCCCGTATAATCACCCACAATGGAGATATTTTAGAAATGTCGAGGCCGCGCCATGGGAACATGTGTTTACTCAACGACAGAGGATGTTTAGATATACGTAGAAAACGATTATAGATTTATATTGTAAATGACAGAACATGTATAGACGATTACTGATTTATATTGTAAATGACAAAACATGTATAGACGATTACTGATTTATATTTCATGTAGTAGATGAATATTGAATACATGTAAATTTAATCTCATGTATAGACGATTACTGATTTATAGATGACATTAATAATCTTCATGTGGAGTAGATTTCGTTGTAATATTGAATACATTTGTTGTTGTACTTGTTTAATATTTTAATATTTAATGTTTTAACGTAAAAACACTACACAAATAAATATACTCTACATATAAAAACACTACACAAATAAATACACACTATATATACTTTACAAATAAAAACACTATATATATATACATTACACAAATAAAACTATACACAAACACAAAACAAAACAAAAAAAACAAAAACTATACACAAAAAAAACAAAAAAAAAATAAAAAAATAAAGGAATCCAATCATTGGCCCATTGATTGGGACCAATGATTGGTCTATTGGGGTGCATGGAAAGGATTTCATGGGGTGCAAGATTAGATCACCCCTTTCAAAGCTTACTGATAATTTTTAAATTTTCTAATTAATTCAAAGTAGTCGATTCTATCTTTTGGGAAACCAATCATATTACTATATATACTAAACTAGCTAAAAGACCCGTGAAATTCACGGGTATTTTAAAGAGAAACACAAAATAGATAATAACTTATATGTTATGCAAATAGCTGCCGAGAAAGAAGCACATTAGTATACATATTACGTTGGGAAAAAGAAACTTCGTACTAATGAGAGATATTCGTAATCAAACATATAGTCAAATAGTCAAAAGAGGACATGAAGTTGCATACGCAAGTAATGTAATTTTTGGTGCTGATCAACTTGTATTTGTTGCAGGAATTCAAATTAAGGCATTCGATTCACTTATCGATACTTGAGACGATCTTTTATGATCATATCTACATGAACTACATTACCATGTATTTGAAAAATGTTTACCGAGTCGAAATAAGCTTAAAGCAAACACAACAAACCACCAACTTAAAATAATAATAAAGTAAAACTAACCCTTTTGTTGTTCCATTAAGAGATAGTTCACATGCATTGAATAAAAGAAACTACATTTTGATTGCACATCACAAATGTTTTACCTGCCATTAACTACGAAAACACTTACCCGTAATAAAGGTAAGTGTTTTTTTTATCTCCTCTTGTGTTAACTTTACATATAAGGCTCCAACGTTTTGGTTGAAGTCCTTAACCTTTGTGGTTCCTGGAATCGGAACCACGTCCGTGAGTCCGTCCCTTGGTGATGCACCCAAGTCAGTGCTAGTTGAGCCGCGGCGCACCCTTTCTTTGTAGCCATTTCAAAGCATGTTTAAACGCTTCACAACAAAGGTTCAAAACGTACTGATATAAATGATCATTTGATAATAGAAACTTCTACATTACAAAACAGATATGGATTTCATAAACATTAAGACAATGACAAAACAATTCTCTGTAAATAATAAGATGACAATCCTACAAACATTTCTCTGTTAAAAATAAGATGGCAATCTTGCTAATCGTTTCTTCCAATTTCCAAACGTTTATTATGGCTCGCCATCACTTGCATTGCTTTGCTAAATTACAATTATGACCAGCACTGTTTTAATTAAGATAAGACGAACACGCTACTTCCCATGGAGAGTCTTGGCCATATTATCATTGAACAGTGAGAATAGAAGCCAATTTATTTGGCACTTCCAAATGGAAAGTGACCAATGTAATAACTTTAGTTACAAAAAAGCTTCTCACACAAGATTGTAGTGATAAATTGGACACTCGAACATTGGTCTTCTCCTATTAATAGTTCAACTGAAACAACTCCAAAATTACATCCGTAGCTCTTTCCAATGATTTTAGTAGACTGGGAAATACTCAGGATTTGGTAGCCAAACGTACCTTTGACTGATGTGGGCAATTTTGTTTAATCAAATAATACGAACCTTGAGCGTCAAACTTTGATTCTATATTTATCATCCAATAGTATAATGGAACTAAATTTTTCTTTCCACAACAACATCTAAACCCATTAGGCTCATAATCAATTATGATACTACTGGAAATGATTTTGTGACCACATTTCTAGGACTAATCTGAGAACGAAAGACCACCTCATTAGTAAATTGCTTTAACATACCTTCGCAAACTGCGCCTGTTTTGTTTCAAAGACAATGTAAGCCATGTTCCTTCCTTTGATGAAAAGAACAACAACAATCTCAACATTCATATTAGAATTGTTTGAAATGAACTTCTGTATGAAAAACATTTGAGATTAGCTTTTACTAATTTCTACATTTCAGAAAGTTTAGTGGAAGACTTTCTCATGGAAACGGGTCAAACAGGTAAAATCAAAACAATTGAGATTAGCATTTATTAAATGTAGAAATTAATTCAGATCAAGGTTACTAAATGGTAATATTCTCATCCCATAAAAATCACATCAATTGCGCCTACACATCGCATATAATAAAAGTTACCCTTTTTGACTTTTTTGGACCCATATAAAAAAGTTACCTTTTTGAACGATTAACCAACCGACACCAAAACAATTTAAGACAAATTTGTCACTTATGGATAGAAAAAAAAAATCAAATCAACGCATTTTGAGACAAACGGATCAAAATTACCACCTCTACTTTAAGGGGTGTTGGACGTAAATAGAACAAATGGGTTTAAGTCACCCAAAGTGTATTCACAATCTACAAGTCTAAATCTTTAGTATCTCACTTCGTCAGTATAAACTATAAAGTATAGCCGTTATATGAAATTAAGGTACTAACCGTTATAGAATTTAAGAACTATCTGTGGTTCAGAACACACCTGACCCATTTGACAGCACTGAAACTTATGCATTGTGATTTCTGACCATTACCTGTTATCCAACCTGCACAAAACCTGCACATAATCTGAATAGCTTCATTTTAGATTGTATAGGTCCAAACATAATAACCAAACAAAGTGTTAAAGAAAGTATACTGCTACACTTGCTTTTACTACTTGTGCGAAACTACATATAGAGAACTTGAAACAAACATTAAATTTGGTTTTAAAGTAAGCTTTGGATATTTTGTAAATTTCTGGTTTACAAAATTTAATGCATGTCCTTTATCTTTCTATTTGCAAACCTAATATCTTTCTATTTCACAAATTAAGGTTCTTATCAAGGCTTTCCAATTTATATCATAGACGTGTATATTATTACTTTACTAATCGAAAACCACACAGATTCAACTGGAAAACATACACAATAGATGAAGTGACGAACCGTCTACAGTAATAGGAAAGTGCTATTGAGCACTATGTATAATAAACATTTTTTTCTTAGATGAATAGATAATTGTCTACGATAATCTTAATATATCGTTTATGCATTATTAGAGTCTTAGAGTGCAATAAAATTGGACATGGATCTTACTAACCGTAATCTGTCTGTAAAAGAAAGAATTGTTTACAGAGTTTTACAGTCTTTTGGTCTTTCGGGTCTATTCATTAAACCATATTAAAAAAAATCATCCTTATGGAAGCTAAATTTAAGTAGGTGTATACAGCTAATAGCGTTTCCTACCAATGTAGTCTACTACTATATGAAACAGAAAACATAAATATCACAAAGTCCAACAATGTAGATGAGTCATAAATAACCAAAGACCACCTTTTGGTCAATACTCAATAATAAGAATGAATATATGTGCAATAAATTCATACTCTTAGCAAGACAAGAAGCATAAAAAAGGATTCAGTATATTCACTCACCATGCAAACCTTTGGGAGATAGATCCTGAAGCATTGACCCACATTCTGTAATAAAACCAACAACAATTTCACACTATCATCTGTTGGGTTTTCTAGTAGAGTTCAAATGAAAATAAAACATAATAGCTTAACAAAACAATAAGAACCATTTTGATTTGTACCTTAAAATCAGTAGCAAAGAAATCAGTAGCACACACTAGTGACACAATTAGTATTTATACAGTTAAAACGTTATTGGACATCATAAGTTGCAACAGCAAGCAAGAGCAGCAAGCTACGACAGAAAGCATCAGCAAGACATGCTGCAGCGGCAGCAAGTTGCAACATTTTTGTGTTTTATCATGAACAAACATTAGTCAGTTGATAGCTTTACATTACCATGTTTAAAATTAAGTGATTATTTACACTACTATAAGAAAATACAAAAACACTCAAAAGCACTCATTTTAAATAAGCAGAATACCAAATCATACTTTATGAAAAAACGATTCGTAGTTTAACTGCTAGTACATAAACACAAAAAAAGGCAAATATGAGGCGGTTTCTAAAACCTAATAGACCAAGTTAGTAAGGACTTTTGCAAATAAACAAAATCACCCAACTACAGCTTATGACCATCTCTTATGACTACTTCTCGAATTTAGGTATATGTATCACCTACAAATATAGATTAAAAATACCAAATCATACTTTATGAAAAAACGATTCATACAAATAGTTTTCCCCCAATTCATACAAACAGTTTTCCCAAAAAAAACGTTTTTGGTTTTTGATACAATAATGATTTAATTGAACTTAATCAAAACAAATTTATTAAATCTAAAGCGATAATTACCGATTCTAATGATTGGACAGAAAAACCCACCGGAATAGATCGACTTCTTAAAGATGATGAATCTTGTTGAATCAAATCGTACAGCCCTTTTGGGTGTTTTTATGAATCTGTAGATTTTTTTTTTTTGGAACCGTGAACTGATTTGAGAAGGAATATGAACTGTAGATTGAAACTGAAAGTTAAATTTCGTATAGAGGAAGCTTCAATGGGAGCGTACAGAAGAAAATGCAGTGGCCAGCATGATGTTGTACTTAACAAAAATATCTATGGTCTGAGAAAAAAGACACGTCAGCTAATTAATTATACATAATGCTTTAGAGGGTTGTATAAAACTCTGTTTTATTAGATAGTATAGATATAGATGTGGGGGAAGAAAACAGTAACATGCAAACATTAAATGCAAACTTTTCCAATTTGGCAAAAACAGTCCCTGAGGTTCAAGTGGCGCTGCAAAATAAGTCCTGCATCATTAATTGCTAACTATAGCAATCTGGCAAAAATAGTCCCTAAAGTTTAAAGGGCGTTGCAAGGTAAGTCCTGTAGAATTAATTGCTAACTATAGCAACTTGGCAAAATTAGTCCCTAAGGTTTAAGTGTCGCTACAAAGTAAGTCCTTTAAAGTCAATCCCGCTGCATCGCGCGGGTTCCCACACTCGTTTATTCTAGTCATTATCTTAACAGATGTTACTTTCAAACATACAGAGTATGCTTTTTGACTAAGTATCACAGTAGCAAGTTATCAAATCTCCAAGATTTACATGTATGAATTTTGACGATTTATATATAGGCAAAAGTTCAATATAAAACCAAAATTTACCATAGATCCAATCAACCAATAATAGTCATTCATTTTTTTATTATGATAAACTTTCACCATTTTTAAAAAAATTAAATATCTCGCAAACCGTTAATCGTTACGCGATAAAAATCATACCATCGTGACGAGAATTAAATTATCTTTCTATAGATATGCATTACTATATATTTTTAACAACTTTTTTTTTTTTCAAAATTTCGGTCAACAAAAATCATATATGATTTGTGAAAATCATATATGATTCGATTTTTACGAATCACATATGATTTTTGAGAATCATATATGATTGTAAAAATCATATATGATTCGTAAAAATCGAATCATACATGATTTTTAAAATCATATATGATTCGTAAAAATCATATATGATTTTTTCGGACGGAATTTTTGAAAAAAAATGTTTGTCGAAAATATGTAAAAGTGCATATCTATAGAAAGATAATTTAATTTTCGTCACGATTGTGTATTTTTTATATTTTGAAGATTTACCGTTTGTAAGATATGTTGTTTTTAAAAAAAATGTGAAAAATGATTTTGTATTAATTTAGATAAAAAATGGATGGTTATGATTGGTTCATTTGTTCTATGACAAATATAAGTTCTATATTGATCTCAACTCTTTATATATATGCACATATGACGATTTAAAAATTGTTAGTCGCCAGAAATTTTAATTACACGGTACCTGACGTCGCAACGCGTGGGTACCCTACTAGTATATTTGTATGGACAAATATATTATGACTTGAAAATTAAAGTTTATAGTTAAATTGAAAAGTTAGAGTGGTGGTGGTTGATGTAGTTACATTTTGACGAAACAACAAAAGTAGAGTTATAAACTAATGTTGGTATTATATTTGTTTGATTTGAAAAGTTTGTTAGTATTCTAAAAACACAATAAAGTTATCTCATTTTATAAACTAAAACTATAAATCTGTTGTAAACTAGAACTATAAACTGATTGTTTTTGCATTTTTTTAGGATTGTAGATACGAAAACTAAAAACAAACCAATAGAGTCATCTTATTTTTATCGTTTCAATTGAATGTATGATCGAAATTGGACAAATACTTATAAAAAATGTTATGAAAAATATATATATGCATAGAACCAGTTTGACTCGGTGGTTAAACTAATGACCCGATAAACTGAAGACTCGACTGGATTTAAAAATCAGGGTTTAAAACATTGTATAAAACTAAAAATGATAGTGTACCTATCCTTTTACTTTTGCGGGTTCTAGTTTCACATATTTATTTATTTGCTTTTTCAAACCAAATATTCTCTTTTGAAACTATTTTAATTTTATATAGCAAATTTAGCTTCTGTACATGTGTTTTGAAGTAAGAAAGCAAAACAATAATAAAGGAAAGTACACTAGTAAACATAATAAAGGAGGTACGTAAATTTAGCTACCTATGTGTTTTCAAAGCTTATTGATAATTTTTAAATTTCCTAAGTATTTCAAAATAGTCGATTCTATCTTTTGGGAAACCAGTCATATTTATTTTTGTCATTATCTTAACAGATGTACCTTTCAAACATACAGAGTATGCTTTTTGACTAAGTATCACAGTAGCAACAATAAATTCAAAGTATCTGCAAGTTATCAAATCTCCAAGATTTACATGTATGAATTTTGACGATTTATACAGGGGCAGTTATTCATACGGGTGGCTATCTTTTTATTCATACGGTGGGTATTTTTTTTTTATTTTTTTTTTATTTTTATAATTTTGTTTATATCAAAAAGCTATAAACCTGAAAATGCGGAACTGTAAATATAAAGTTTAATAAGCAAAACGCTTAAAACTGTCAGAAATACGGAACAGAAACTGACAAAAAACTGTGTTGTACTGGAAAAAGCGGGGGACAAAGAGAATATTCCCTGGGGACAAGGTGGCAGGGCTACGGGTAGCCCCCGTAGCAATAGTGTAACCCTTTATATATATGCACATATGACGATTTAAAAATTGTTAGTCGCCAGAAATTTTAATTACACGGTACCTGACGTCGCAACGTGTGGGTACCCTACTAGTATATTTGTATGGACAAATATATTATGACTTGAAAATTAAAGTTTATAGTTAAATTGAAAAGTTAGAGTGGTGGTGGTTGATGTAGTTACATTTTGACGAAACAACAAAAGTAGAGTTATAAACTAATGTTGGTATTATATTTGCTTGATTTGAAAAGTTTTTTAGTATTCTAAAAACACAATAAAGTTATCTCATTTTATAAACTAAAACTATAAATATGTTGTAAACTAGAACTATAAACTGATTGTTTTTGCATTTTTTTAGGATTGTAGATATGAAAACTAAAAACAAACCAATAGAGTCATCTTATTTTTATCGTTTCAATTGAATGTAAGATTGAAATTGGATAAATACTTATAAAAAATGTTATGAAAAATATATATATGCATAGAACCAGTTTGACTCGGTGGTTAAACTAATGACCCGATAAACTGAAGACTCGACTGGATTTAAAAATCAGGGTTTAAAACATTGTATAAAACTAAAAATGATAGTGTACCTATCCTTTTACTTTTGCAGGTTCTAGTTTCACATATTTATTTATTTGCTTTTTCAACTACCAACACAATACCAAATATTCTCTTTTGAAACTATTTTAATTTTAGAGTAAATTACACCGTTCGTCCCTGTGGTTTGCTCCAAATCACACCGGTAGTCCCTGTTCTTTTTTTTTTGCTTTTTTGCTCCCTGTGGTTTACATATTGCACGCTGTTAGTCCTTATCGCTAACTGCCGTTATCTTTTCGTTATCTCAATGGCACCCTTAGTCCTAACCAAGTGATCACTTGCAGCGTTAGTCCTTTATACTAACGACCGTTAATAACTCCAAAATTTTATTAAAAAAAATCTTTCTACGCGTTTTAATCGTTTTCTCCCGTTTTCTTACGTTTTCATGCGTTTTTGTCCGTTTATATACGTTTTCATCTACTTTTTCTACGTTTTTCTTACGTTTTTGTCTGTTTTTATACGTTTTCCTTAGTTTTTTACGCTTTTGTCCGTTTTTCTTACGTTTTTGTCCGTTTTTATACGTTTTCCTTCGTTTTTTTACGCTTTTGTCCGTTTTTCTTACGTTTTTGTCGGTTTATATTCGGTGTAATTTAAAAAAAAATTACGTATTTTTTTTTAAATCGGAAAAAAAAATGACGTGTTTTTTTTTTAAAAAAATGACGTATTTTTTTTAAATCGGAAAAAAAAAACGTATTTTTTTTATAAAATGACGTATTTTTTTTTTAAATCGGAAAAAAAAAATGACGTATTTTTTTTTTTAAAAATGACGTATTTTTTTTAAATCGGAAAAAAAAAATGACGTATTTTTTAAAAAAAAAATGACGTATTTTTTTAAAAAAAAAAAACGTGTTTTTTTTAAATCGGAAAAAAAAACGTATTTTTTAAAAAAATATGACGTATTTTTTTTTAAATCGGAAAAAAAATAACGTATTTTAAAAAAAAATGACGTATTTTTTTAAAGAAAAAAACGTATTTTTTTTAAATCGGAAAAAAAAATCAGATTAAAACAACGTCATTTTTTTTTAAATTACACCGTATAAAAACGGACAAAAACGTAAGAAAAGCGGACAAAAGGGTAAAAAAACGAAGGAAAACGTATAAAAAGGGACAAAACGTAAGAAAAACGGACAAAAGCGTAAAACAACGAAGGAAAACGTATAAAAACTTAAGAAAAACGGACAAAAGCGTAAAAAAAGTAAGGAAAACGGACAAAAACGTAAGAAAAACGTAGAAAATTAGACGAAAACGTATATAAACGGACAAAAACGCATGAAAACGTAAGAAAACGGGCGAAAACGATAAAAACCACGTAGAAAAGATTTTTTTTTAATAAAATTTTGGAGTTATTAACGGTCGTTAGTATAAAGGACTAACGCTGCAAGTGATCGCTTGGTTAGGACTAACGGTGCCATTGAGATAACGAAAAAGATAACGGCAGTTAGCGATAAGGACTAACAGCGTGCAATATGTAAACCACAGGGAGCAAAAAAGCAAAAAAAAAAAAGAACAGGGACTACCAGTGTGATTTGGAGCAAACCACAGGAACGAACGGTGTAATTTACTCTTAATTTTATATAGCAAATTTAGCTTCTGTACATGTGTTTTGAAGTAAGAAAGCAAAACAATAATAAAGGAAAGTACACTAGTAAACATAATAAAGGAGGTACGTAAATTTAGCTACTTATGTGTTTTCAAAGCTTATTGATAATTTTTAAATTTCCTAATTATTTCAAAGTAGTCGATTCTATCTTTTGGGAAACCAGTCATATTTATTTTTGTCATTATCTTAACAGATGTACCTTTCAAACATACAGAGTATGCTTTTTGACTAAGAGCATCTACAATGAATCAAGTCTTTTAAGACTTGATGGATTTAATGCATTTAATGCATGAGACATTTAATAGCCAAAGCTTGAAAGAAATACTTGAGCTTTACCAAGTCATTTTAGCAAACCTTTTCAAAAAGTCTTGGTTGCAATGCAAAAAATCTTCTTCAAACACTTTTTATAATAGTGAAAAGCTTTTTAGCATTTGACCGATTGTGGATGCTCTAAGTATCACAGTAGCAACAATAAATTCAAAGTATCTGCAAGTTATCAAATCTCCAAGATTTACATGTATGAATTTTGACGATTTATATATATACACATGATGATTATATTCGATAAACTTGTGTTAAATTGGGTCCAAACCGACCCGATCCATTTGACTTGTTCACCTGTTGATTTTCTCATTCGACTAAGTTAAGAAAACCATTTCCGGCTTGGTCCGCCACTCTATGCCCAAAACGATATATTGTGCATGCATGTATGTATGGTTTATGATTAATTCCATCAAAATGGAGTGTGTATTCTTTTCTTATGAATTATATTATGTGATACACAAACAGATTATTGCACTTAAATCCATCAAACTGCCGCAAAAAAAGAACCGTTTATTTATGTATTACAAGTTTACAAACAAAAGGATGATTTACACCCTTCTCTCCGATTCATATACACATATACACACAAACATAGATTTCTAGCTTTGAGACCCCTTATCATAAGTGCAATCGAACCCTTTAACTTTGAAATGTTAAAAACGACTGTGGTTGTCAACGACACGAAAAAAAGAAATCCATTACACGCCATTTTTGGTAAGTTGATAAACCAAATCACCAGCTAAAACTTATGGACTCAAAATGCAAGTTTGAAGACAATCCAGATGAACATATGTTTGCAACCTCATGCCTCATTTTCTTTTGCCCACAAACAAGAACTCCAACACTTGATTCTTTTTGCTCAAACAACATTCCTACAAGAAGAAAAAGAATTCAAATTTATCAGTTTTCTCGAATTGGTTTATCAATTAAAATATGTATTAGTATTATAGTGATAACAAGATATAAGATCACTATGTCATTTAAAGAAAGTTGGGGATGTGCTTACTCTTAAGATCCGGTCTTTCACCATAATGCACGTTTGTGGATTGAAATAGTGATTGTTGGGGGACACTTTCAAGCTCTCTATCCGCATTATAAAGCCACGAATTAGGTGAGTTAACCGGTGTCGCACCCTCCATGTTTTGAATTTGCTTTGAATCCATTGCATTCTTCTTTTTATTCCACCAAAAGCCAATACTACATGTTACCATTATTGAGATGCAAATGAGCAACATATTTAGGACGGCTCTCGACGCATATGAGTACACTTCATTCGTGTTTTTATCAATAGGGTAGATGTAGAATCGCGTTAAAAGTCCCATAGACAAAAGGAAAACCACAAAAGAGCATGATATAATTGCACCAAGCCATAACCACCCATTCTGTCCTAAAAGAGGGGTTATGGGAGCGTCAGAGGGGTTTGGTTTGAACCAAATTGTCCTTATTGATTTTTTATCATTGGCCACAGGTTGGTTCTCTCTTGTCACATACGCCTCGATTTGTAGATCAAGTTTTGTAAATTCTATTGGTGCACCAGATGATGGCAAGAGCAATTCAAGCATGGTGAGATCAGAAGAGTCTTTAAATGCAGTTATCAACAGAATTTTGGGAGCTTTGCATTTTAGGGTCTCTGTAGTGTAAACAAGTTCCCTAAATATTGAAATAAATGGTGTGATCCCACTTCCTCCGCTCACCATCACTAGCATATCGTGCCTGAAACAATAAGTAGATTTTAGCATACACAAATAAACCTAACCAAGGCACCTAGCAGTTATCGTTCTTGTGAACATTTTACCTTAGAAAGTTGGTTGAGGCAGGTCCATAAGGTCCTTCAATGCACACGTTGAGTTGGTCAACAGGATTTGGGGATGATAACAGTTGGTAGAGCTTCTTAGACCAACTTCCTTCACCTTTGATCATAACACTTAGCTTTTCAGGCTCCAAATTACTACTTGAACTAATTGTGAATGGATGCCATTGAGCCTTTGAAATACTTGGGACATTAACGAATATGATGCTTGTTGGTGTAAAACTCAAACCTATAAAAGAAAATCATGTTAAACATCAACTATCACTTAATTTTTTTATGTTAAATATTTGGGTGCTCAATCGCACCTTGGCTTTTGGAGAAGTTGAGCTCGAGAGTTTCACAAGGAAGAACACGAGAAGAAATCAAACGTACATTTCCCTTTGATTGTAAGAATCTTAAAAATCGATCAATCATGAAGAGGTAGAATCCAGGAAGCATTATGGAGGCGTAAGATATGCCAACATGAAACACGAAGAACACCATGAAGAGGATGTACAAGTGGTGAGTATAGAAGAAAACCTCAAACATCTTTCGCCTAATTCTAGGAAACGTTGTCGCCCACAATATCAATCCTGCTACTAAAGACAACTCTCCGGCTACATTTGATATGTCGTTTTTTGCCCATTTAAGCATCTAAAGCCATCATGAAACATAGTTTCATTAGGTAAATAACAATATCATGATATGATACTGTCTCAATGATACAACTTAAAGAGAAACAACAATTGAGATTGTAAGTAATTTGCAACCCTTTCTACTTTTTAACATACTTAAAGCAAGAGGCTCATTTCGTTTTTACTTCGGACTGTAACTAATGCGTCTAGATGTCAAAGTTGCCATTATGCCATGATATGAATAAATGGCCACCATAAAGGCATTTTGTTTGTGGGAGAGTTTTGACCGATTGGTCCATAATTTTGGACCATCATAAGAGCTGACTTTTTTGAGTGGAAAATATTCTACCCATCATGCACTTTATCGTATCATTGTCCAAATATATCGGGTGAGCTAAGGTAATTTAAGGGGTTTAGGTTTTGATATTTTGTAAACCTACATATTTGGATTTGAGAAATTATATAAAATGAGATATAAAGAGATAGAGAAATACCTCTGATGTTTGGTTAGTTGCGATCCAATAAATAATGTAACAAATGCCATGCGAAGAGAAAAGGGTCATAACGATATGCCCGAGCCATATGTGATACTTGATGCTAGCCTCGGATGTGAGCCCAAATATCGACAATATAGAAGAGCCTCGAGTCACCGGGAAAAACAGAAATGCTAGACACAAATTACCAATTAGCCCAAACCGTAGAGCCACTGAATCCAACTTTGATTCCCACCTGCAAAACAAAACAATCTTGAATCAATAAAGTGAAATAAAATGCAATGTAAAGTCAAATAATATAGAGCTAAAAAGAGTAATCGATTAACGTACACTTCCTCTCCCTTTTTTGCTGCTGATTTAGGGGTGATTTTTGCGAAACTAACGTGTAGATACGTCACAAAAGACCAGACAAGAAGAGCGATGAACATTGAAAGAAAAGCAAGCTCGATTTTTGAGACGATCCCTAGACCTTTGATGATCATTGGCCTTTTCCATATACTCAGGTTATCGTTGGTAGCTTCTTTTTTCCTAAATTTTGAAAACAATATAATTTAGTATCTTGGAATGATAAAAATGGATGAACAAAAATATTTAACTGAAATGACTTTATACCCTTCGTCGCAATTTTGGTTTGATTGTTTCTTTAAATGGAGATATACGCTTGCCACGACGGCTATGAACAAAACAGGGAATGTGTACAGCAACATCGTTGTACCTAAACAATATATACATTCAATGGAAAATAAGAACAACTAGAAAAAAAAGATATAAAGATGTAAGTTATATGTATTTTTTTTTCCTTTTTATTATCATGATAACCAAACAAGCTAGCTAGTAAAATGAGACTCGATATGAATACCTATTATGTAGAACAATGTATCTTACTTGAAGTACTTAAAAAGTGTGTTATTTTTCAAATAACTTGAAGTCACGCAGGAAGTGTTTAGATGTATTATTATTGTTCTTAGATTATGTATATCAGTTGATATACGTAATGATTTTAATCTAAGAACAAGCAAACAATAATACGTGAAAACAAATGATATCGTTTAGCTCGAAAATCAAACTTGTTTAAGTTAAGCTTGTGCAAAGTTACAAACGAGATATGTTAATGTACAAATCGAATGAAAAAAGTGTTATATATAGTAGTTGCACAGCTAGGTAGAATCGAACCTTGAGCTCCAAAGTAAGTAGAAGTGGTGTCGGCTCGAACCTTAACTAGCCACTTTGTCTTATAGACATAAGTTGGTGTGATCACCCATAGGAAAAGGTACCCTATAAACACCAATAGTGCAACCCCTTTGATCATCTTAATCATCTTCTTACTCTTTCTATCTTTCCAGATATTCTCTCTCTAGTTGGGTTGCTTAAGGAATAAAGATGGAGCTTGCTATTTATAGAAGTGAGGTATAGTTAGAAACTGAGGTTGAGTGTGAGAAAGGGTAAATTTGGAAGTCCATCATTTTTTAATGTTTGACATATGCGTTTGAATAGAGTATGTGTCGATCTATATAAATAAGTGTGTAGGGGTGACTGAATAATTATTACTCCTATAATTGTTTCTTTTTCTGATAGTGGTGAAAAAGAATAGCAAACATACTCTGTATTTTGGTTACCAGAATAATATAATCTTTTACAAATTGTGAAGCATACAATTATAGACTAACACATTGTTGTTTGTAGCTATAGTCAACTACATTGATTCATCAATACAGATAGCGTATATCTTTATGCACAAATGTATTCCTTTATACGAAACTTCAAGGTTGCAAAAATTGTGAATCGGTAGTCAGTCGATCGACCTTTTTGTAGCTTGTAATCGGTTTAGCCGTGATTAATTGGATTGACATTTTCGGCAAGTTTTAGGTATTTCCAGCGAGTTTTGGGAATTTCCGGCAAGATTTTCCTTAAAAGACAACTTGTAAACGATGAGTTTTTGGTATTTCCTGCAAGATTTGCAGATTTCCGGTAAGTTTGACCACCGTTTGCGGTTTTTGACCGCCATTGACCAAGGTTGACCTATTTACAAAAATAAAAAAAGTTGGCCCTCGATTAGCGTCTAGGAAGCGATTAATCGGTCTTGTAGGTTTTTTAGCACATACTCGCCTTCGGGTTATGCCAAATATTTCAATATGGAAATTTTGGAAGAGAAATTCTTGCAAGGTAAGATACATCATAAGAACAGGCGCCGATGACTAACAAGATCTTGAATTTGTTTCTCACATGTGATGGTTTGTTGTGTAACACACCTTAATTAAGTTACTACTGGTAATTAGAGGTGGCAAAATGGGCGGGCCGGGCGGGCACGGGCACGGGCTATAATGGACACGGGCTTAAACGGGCACGGGCCAAACGGGCACATGTTATACAAATCGTTTAATAAAAGACCTAAAACGACTAAATAAATTCCTTAAACGTAATATCTTATTTATATTAACAAAAATAAATATATTATATAAAAAAAATCTTTAAAACGATCGTTAATGTTCAACAATTGAGAGAAAAAAAAGTGCCCGTTTGTGCCCATTTAAGTTTTCAATGAGCTATATGTGCCCATTTCAAAAAAAGAAGGGGGCTAAATGTGCCCAAATCTTCTAAAAATGTGCCCATTTAGCTCATCTTTTTGCTTCTGGGCACATTTTGTCACCTCTAGGTAATTCATAAGCCGCTTCAAGGAGCTTTATACAATAAGCTTTAGATCGATACAGTTTCTGACTATAACTAGTTTGAAGTTGCCAAACGATTTTTGCCAAATATAACCCTAAAATACGGTAACAAACATAAAAGTTAAAGCCTTTTTAACCCATTTAAGAACTAGCTGTTTAGTTTATATGTTGCAATTTGCAAAAAGTGATAAACAAGAAAAAGTTGACAATACTTATTGAAACGTAAGCACGGCCTCCAACATATATAACACTTGTGCTATGTTTAGTTGTAATGTATAATTTTTTGAGCACAAAGTATATCAATTTTGATAGAGAGCATGATTCATGTGAGAAAAAGAACCGAGGAGAATTTAATCTCAAATTTTTATTAGTATTAGGTATGTATTATGTCATGTGGGAGTAGTAAAGGGAATTTTTGTGTTGCATGGATCATGCAAACAGTTTATGTCAACTTTCTTGATTACTTTATTGACAAGCCAAACACTTGTGTTTTCCGCACTCTGTTTGTGCATCATATATTAAAGTGAGTGTGTACAAATGTAAACAAAATTTTTACATGATGTATTCATCTAAGAGTTAGGTTCAATAAAGATCAAATAAAAACTAAAGATCAAATAAACCATTCTCAACCACTCATTTTTTCATCAAAACAATAAAATAAACATTCACCTTCATTTTTAAAAACTAAATATCTCACAAACCATTGATTGTTAGACGAAACTAATCATACCATCACGACAAGCATAAAATTATCTTTAATTTGATATCCCACATCATATACTTTCGGCGAAATTTTTTTTTTCCGACTTTTTCATGGGTTTAGGGTTTACGGTTAGGGTTTAGGTGTTTAGGGTTTAGGGGTTTGACTTTTTAGGGTTAAGCTTTTTAGGGGTTAAGTGTTTAGGTTTCTTACGGTTTAGCGGATAGGGTTTAGGTTTTTTGGTTTAGCGGTTAGGGTTTTAGGGGTTTAGGGTTTTTAGTGTTTAGGGTTTAAGGTTTAGGGGTTAGGGTTTTTTAAGGTTTAGGGGTTAAGGTTTTTTAGATTTAGGGGTTAGGGTTTTTAGGGTTTACGGGTTGTGTTAACACAAAAGATTATTTTTAAAATTTTCATTTATAGTGTAATATATCGAAACCCGCAAAAAACGATAAAAAATAAGTTCGTCGAAAGTATACAATATTGGATCTCTATAGAAAGATAATTTTATTCTTGTCGCAATGGTATAATTAGTTTTATCTAACTATTAACGGTTTGTGAGATATTTAATTTTTAAATATAAGGGTGAAAGTGAATTTAATTGATTTGATAAAAAATGAATGGTTGAGAATTGTTTATTTGATCTTTAATTTTTATGTAATCTTTATTGATCTCACCCCATTCATCTAAAGGTTTCAACTAGGATATGTATTATCCCAACAAGCCAACAATTTCTTTTAAGCTATAACATACATCACATTATATATCATACATATATATCATATCCTTGAATAACCCGGTTACTAGCAACGGATAACTCGATCTCGAAGACGTGGTCGACAGAAAAGAAAGAATATGCACAAGTAAGTTACCCTAACCGAATGATTAGTATTGAAAGAATAACATACAAGACCCCTCCCCCCTCACCTCCTTTTATAGAGATGAGGGGGGAGATAAACCGACTCTAACAATGACTCCTAAGTCGGTTCCAAAAAACAGAATAAGGAAAACGTAAAGCTTGGGACTCAAGCAAATATGACACTTTAACCCCTAGACTTAATAACTTGCTAATATAGAGACTAATCTTCCAACAATTTCCACCTTAGGCTTTATATTAGCCTACTCCGACACTCAGCAACTCCAAACAGTGCTGAAGCTTCAGTCCAGGTACCACCTTCGTCAAGGCATCCGCAGCATTGTGTTCAGTACCCACCTTCGAATTTCAACCGTCTTTGCATCCAAGACCTCTCTGATAAAGTGATAACGCACATTGATGTGCTTAGTCCTTTCATGAAAAACATGATTCCGCGATAAGTGAATCGCGCCTTGATTATCACAATTAACGCCACATTTTTAAGCTCACGCCCAACTCTTCCAAGAGTCCCCTTAGCCAAATAGCTTCCTTCACACTCCTCTGTAAGGGCCATATACGCCGCCTCTGTAGTTGAAAGAGCCACCACGTGTTGTAGCGTTGCCTTCCAGCTTACAACACATCCTGTACTAAAAACTAAACGTAACCAGTGATAGACCTACCTTTATCCGGATCCTTAGCGTAGTCTGAATCAACAAAACCTGTTACGTCCACATGGTTGCCACGATATGTCCCATACACCAAACCCACGTTTGCAGTGCCCTGCAAATATTTCAAAATCCACTTCACTGCTTCCCAATGCTTTTTCCCGGATTCGCCAAATATCTGCTAACTACACTTACCGCATACGCTATGTCCGCCTCGTGCACACCATCAAGTACATTAAGCTCCCAACCGCATTTGCATACGGCACCCTACTCATCCTTTCAACATCACAATCCCTAACCGGGCAATCCTTCAACGACAGCTTGAAGTGCCCACCCAATGGCATCTTAACCGATTTCCCATTGTCTATTCTAAAATTATTTAAAATCTTAGAAACATACCCGGATTGTGACACCCTCGAATCTTGCGACTCATCGATCCCGATGATCTCCATACCAAGAATCTTCTTTGCTTCCCCGAGCTCTTTCATGTCGAACTCCTTTTTAAGCAAAGACTTGATAGACCCAATCTCATCCTTGCTTTTACAAGCAATCAGCATATCATCTACATATAACAATAGATAGATATACTCACTTGGTGCATAACTCTTGTAATATACACAGCTGTCGTAACTGCTACGCTTAAACCCGTTGCTCAGCATATACTCATCAAACCTCCTATGCCATTGCCTAGGTGACTGCTTCAATCCATAAAGGGATTTCTTTAACAAACATACCTTGTTACCTTGTTCATAACCCTGTGGTTGTCTCATGTAGATCACTTCTTCAAGATTACCATGTAAAAATGCCGTCTTTACATCAAGCTGCTCCAGCTCATAATCTCTGCACGCATTCAATGCAAGTATAACCCGAATAGATGTGTGTCGAACTACCGGCGAAAATACTTCATTATAGTCAATACATGCCCTCTGTGTGAATCCACGAGCCACCAACCTCGCCTTGTACCTAGGCTTTTGAACACCTTCAATCCCTTCCTTTATCTTGAGCGACCATTTGTAGCTCACCAGCTTTTGCCCAACTGGATGATCTACTAACTCATAGGTCTTATTCTTCCTCAGAGAATCCATCTCTTCATCCATAGCAGCTTTCCACTTAGAACTGTCTTCACAAGCAACTGCCTCCAGGTATGTTAATGGTTCATGAGTATCTTCTTCCTCTGCGCAGCAAACACGTAGCGACCATATTACTTTCATCCCATAACCTCAAAGGTTTCGTTCTTGTCCTTGGCTCTCTATCCCGAACCAAGCGATAATCTGTGAGATCCGATGTCTGATCATGATCCTGATCCCCTGCATCTTCATCATCGCCATCTTCCGATCATATGTCCGATCTTCCTCGCGAACGATTATTTAACCTCTGCAGTTCCACCTCAACCTGTAATTCCTCAACGGACTTATCGACTGCACCAAAATCCTTCAACGTGTCTTTGTACATGACACTTTCATTGAAGACCACGTCCCTGCTAGTGACTATCTTAGGTGATTCATTATCAAGCCTGTATAGCCTGTACCCCTTCACACCTTCAGGATACCCCAAAAGAACGCATTTTACCGCTCTCGGCTCGAGCTTACCTTGTTTAACGTGTGAATATGCGACACAGCCGAAAATCCTTAACATCCCATAATCACTTGGATGTCCCGACCACATCTCCATAGGAGTCTTTTCTCAATCGCCGCCGATGGTGACCTGTTTATAAGATATGCGGCCGTACATGTCGCCCGCCCGAAGGTCTTGGGCAATCCGGTGAATTAATAAATAGCGTACCTTATCCATGAGAGTTCTATTCATCCGTTCGCTAATCCATTCTCACGGCGTCCCGACAACTGTCAAATGTCTAGCAATCCCACTCTCAATGCACAGCTGTTCAAACTCCCTTACATGTAACTCAAGACCATTATCCGTCCTAAGCTTCTAACCGTCCTCCCAGTCTGATTCTCTACTAACGCTTCCACTTTTGAACTTTCCAAATGCTTCGTGTTTGAACCTGAGAATATAAACCCATACCCTCTTGGAATAATCATCAACAATAGATAAGAAATACCTCTTACCTCCCAATGATTCCACCGAAGACGGACCCCATAAGTCTGAATGAACATAGTCTATCACTCCCTGAGTAGTGTGCCTTCCTACACCGAAACTGACTCGATGTGACTTTCCCAAAACACAATTCTCACAAAAATCGAGCTTACCTAGACTCTTCTTGCCAAACAACTCCTTTTCCAGCACCGTAGTCCCGCCTCACGATATGTCCCGGTCGTTTGTGCCAAACCCGGGCAAGACTCTTTTTCTTCAACACTAACATTAAGCTCACCCGCCACTGCATGGCCATCCAAAGAGTATACGCAATTTTCCCTTCGGGTTCGGATAAAACAACCCGGAACCATTAATCACTTTGATTTTGCCTGACTGCAATTTTACGGTATATCCCTCTTTTTCAAGAGTTCCCAGAGATATCAAGTTTCTTTTCAATTCAGGAATATACCTGACATTGTGTAATACAAAACTTGACCCATCTTTCAGTTGTACCCTTACCTTGCCAATATCTCTGATCTTGCACTCCCTGTTGTCACCCAACATACCCCCTTATCGCATTCCGAAAATCAAAAATAAATCTAACCTTGGTGTCATATGGTATGAACCTCCTGAATCCATGATCCAATCTAGCAAAGCCTCTGCACTCATAACCATCATCACCTCAGAACCGTCATAAATCGAACCACTAGAGCTTGGTTGATCATCTTTCTTGACGAAACCATTTGACTTCTTGCGATTATTCTTCGGAAAATTTCTCTTCAAGTGCTCCTCAGATTGGCAAATATAGCACTTGAGTCTTCCACCTCGAGACTTCGATCTTGACTTTCCCTAGACGATGCGAATTCTGCGATCGATCTTCCCTCACGTATAACCCTTCACCATCATTCCCCTTCGCCTTAGATCTTTCTTTGATTTCCTTTGAATTCAGTGTGGCCATCACATCCTCCAAAGTCAAAGCTTCCCGTCCATAAAGCAAGGTATCCACAAAGTGTTCGTATGATGCTGGTAAAGAAGTGAGTAATAATAAAGCAAGATCTTCATCCTCGAATTTTACCTCAATATTTGCTAAATCAACAACGATTTTGTTGAACTCATCTATATGCTCGGAAATCGTTCGTCCAGCCGGCATGTAGAATGTGTACAACTTCTTCTTCAGGTACAACTTGTTGGCCAAGGACTTTGTCATGTACAAAGTCTCGAGCTTGGTCCAAACCCCCTGCAGTCGTCTCCCCGGTAACCTCTCTCAGTACCTTGTTACCTAAACACAAAATCATGGCACTGTGAGCTTTCTTGTTTAGCTCAGCTTTTGCTGTAGCATCCATAGTCGCGGGTAAAACCTCCAGAGCTGCTTCACATCCATGTTGGATTAATAAAGCACGCATCTTAACTCTCCATAACCCGAAATCACCAGTTCCATCGAATTTCTCGATCTCAAACTTGGCTCCTGTCATTCTTTAAAACCCTTTATTGATTTGCTAAACCTTGTGATAAAATCCCCACAATCACAAAACAATAAAGTCCCTTGTGCAATACCCTTTAATTTAATATCCTTTTCTTTTCTTAATATAATAAAAACAAAGGAAATAAAATCTCCCACTTAGATATCTTGCTTTTTAATATAAAAAGCAACCACTGGTTCTTTGTCTTCTTTGTAAACACTTGACAAGAAAATACCAACCACCTGCTCTGTGTTTATCTTCTTCCTGTTCCTCGAGAACAAAACCAGGAACACCAACCGCACCGATCTTCAATAACCTGAAAAACCAAACGTTGGTTGTCGATTACCTGGTAGCCCAAACAGAAACACACCCTTCTGCTCCTACCAGGAACCGAACAGCAGAGAACCCTTCTCGATCGCCTAGATAACCAGATAACTTCGCGAACCAAAGCTCTGATACCACTTGTTAGGATTAGATCCCTAACAACCCGGTTACTAGCAATGGATAACTCGATCTCGAAGACGTGGTCGACAGAAAAGAAAGAATATGCACAAGTAAGTTACCCTAACCGAATGATTAGTATTGAAAGAATAACCTACAAGACCCCTCCCCCCTCACCTCCTTTTATAGAGATGAGGGGGGAGATAAACCGACTCTAACAATGACTCCTAAGTCGGTTCCAAAAAACAGAATAAGGAAAACGTAAAGCTTGGGACTCAAGCAAATATGACACTTTAACCCCTAGACTTAATAGCTTGCTAATATAGAGACTAATCTTCCAACAATAAGTTTTCTCCAGTGAAGAAACTACAATGTGCTTAGTCCTTTCACTGAGAGTAGACGTTTAATATGTAGAAAATCTGAGATGCCTTTAATGACATATCAGATTCATGTTCACAGATTTCATAATTTTCATAATTGCTTTTTCAGGATCGAATATAATAACAAGATTAACAAGCATGATTCTTTGATAATCACAACATAATAAATATTATGTTGTATGTATTGAATTGATCAAATTGAATGAACAACTGATGATTGTTTTACAGATTTCTAACATATATATAGTACATGAATCGGTGCCAATGAACAAGGGGCATACCGATTCACATAAAGTAAATGACACATTGTTTTCTAAACATTATAAACCTTAAGCGGTTATATTTGTTTCTAAAACCCAACCCATATTAAGTTTCGGATTATACAGAAACTTACAAGTATGCATAATATATATACACTTAACTACCCTTAACTCTGATTCTTTAACATTAATGCTCTAACATTTACCCCTAATGTTATAGAATATTTTTTGCTTCAGCAAGTTTCTTCAAACTTCATGATGTGCTCCATCCTTGATCTCGATCTGCCCCTTGATCACCATCCGTATCATAATTGTTGCCTTATAATATTATACGAAAACGAGTTTTATTTCCTTCAAAAATCTCACAACCTTCATATGTGTTTATTCTTACAACTCCTAGCCCGTTACTCGACCCACCACTCTTGTGGGATTCTTTTCTTGGCATGATTACAGCCTAACTTCAACCATCTTGGTTTTCACAGGTTCTTCATTGAACCCCGGCCTAAAAGTTGTATTTTTTTTTCAAGTCTTCCACATCTCCGGTTCTCCTTCTAAGTTGAGTAACTCCGATTAGGGTTCTTCCCCTAATCCTAATTGAGCGCCGGTGATGGTGGTTCCGGTGAAGCTTGTCTTCTCCGGTGATATGGGTGGGTGCCTTGCATTTTCCCTTCTCCTGGTTATTTTTTTTGGGTTGAAAGCTTCGATTAGGATTCTTTCTTCATGTTCCTTTTATGGGTTGAAACCTTCGATTAGGGTTCTTTCTTCATGTTCTTTTTCTGGGTTGAAACCTGCTATTAGAGTTTTTCTTCTAGGTTGAGGGTTCCGATTAGGGTTCTTCTCTAATCCTTTGATCTTCTAAAAAAAACTTGAATCTCGACTTGTAATCTTGCAACTTGGCTCTGATACCAATGTAGAGAATTTGAGATGCCTTTAATGACATATCAGGTTCATGTTCACAGGTTCCAAAATTGGTTTCCAGGATCGAATATAATAACAAGATTAACAAGCATGATTCTTTGATAATCACAACATAAAAAAGATTATGTTGTATGTATTGAATTGATCAAATTGAATGAACAATTGATGATTGTTTTACAGATTTCTAACCTATATATTACATGAATCGGTGCCAATGAACAAGGGGCATATCGATTCACATAAAGTAAACGACACATTGTTTTCTAAACGTTATAAACCTTAAACGGTTATATTTGTTTCTAAGACCCAGCCCATATTAAGTTTTGGATTATACAGAAACTTACAAGAATACATAATATATATACACTTAACTACCCTTAACTTTGATTCTTCAACATTAATGGTCCGACATAATAATATCAAACGAAGATAAAAGCTTTACGCAAACTTGAAAAAGCGCAAGGTCTGCATTTTCAAATGTAATATAAACTTAATTGGATGCATATGCTCTTAATTTTAATAATCTCACATGGTAGGTTCATGCAACCATGTAGGTGCTATGTAGCATTATGAGATGAAATTACTCTTGCAAGTTGCAACACAGCAAACATGCACATATAATTAATGGATGGTTTTATTGGTAAATGACACACTGTGATTATTAAAAGTCCTCTCTTTAAAAAGCAGAGGTAACTGGTGCATCGATAGGAAGGAAAAAAAACCCTACTACTAATTCACCCAAACTCTCAAAGCCTCAAGTATAAATTAGCTCGAACTCATTGAGATCGTTTACAATTTTTGCATAATTAGATTCGGGGTATAGTACACTAATTATATACTCTACCTCCATTTTCTTGAGCTTGATGATTATGATAAATTGCCAACAGGTGTTTGATATCTATTTCAATGATGACAAATTAATAGGCAACACATTGATGTAATATTTGAGGGTTCTAACTCATGTGCTTTTAACTACCAAATTTCTTAATTTAACTGTATTAAAAGCTAATGGATCTCAGTTCGGTCCAATTTTAAATGGTTATGAATTTTGCAAGTTCGCCCATTGCTTTAAGCTACTGATCAAGAAGATGGTAAATTTACTTAATTAGCTTAAGTTGCTAATTTAGATTAAGTCCTTAAATAAACCATATGCCCTTAATATGATAATTAGTTCATATACGGAGTACTAATTAAATTAAACTCTTTCAGTGGATGTGATTATGAGCATTAAGAACGAGTTGTGTGATGTCTCAGATACTAATAAACTTGAGTGATGTGTGATGTCTCAGATCACATAGGCAAACCTACAACCAGTGGTCTGGTATGTATCAAGTTGTTTGAATATGCCTTAGTTATATACAAAATGAACACAGTTTTGGTTTTTATAAAGGTCTTATTGGTTTTTTTCCAAGAAAAATTGACCCAATCGCAAACTCATGGAACTTTATCCTTATGATGGGTTGCTCAAGGTAGTTGTCGGATGTAATTATTATACACTCTTAACTTGAGAGATTATTTATGTCATTACAATACCCTCGATGCTCTTTTTTTTTCAGGCTATTCCATTCGATTACAAAGGACTACTAATTATTATTTTTTTGAAGATTGTTGTAGCACAATTACTCAAAATTTGAAGGACAGCTAATTATTGACTTATTTTTAACTCATACTTTTAGATGTGATAAAGTAGAGCTGGAATTATACACATATAAAAAGTTTGGTTACTTTTAGTATGATTGCATTTGAAATGAAGATTGCTATTGGTTATTTACACGTACGTGCATCAGTGCATGCATGGCTATAACTACATAATGCATTTTTGTTCCTTCTTATACGGACTCAAAATGAACGAAGAAATTTATATTTTGTTGCTCTATTATGAAATCTTTTTGGTTATTCTGAATCTTGATGTAGGTTTATAACCAACTTTGTTGTTATTTTGTGATGTGAAATTAGAGATTTATATAGTGAACTTAAACCACAAGTTTTTGTTTGTTTGATTGGAATAAGTGCCGGGTGAAAGCGATTTGATTTGATTATGGGTAAAATAAAATAAATGTTTGGTCTTTTTACTTCATCAAAGTTAATCTTATTGCATGTTTTTGTACCTTTCGAGGATGAGAAGATAATCTTATCATTTAAAAAAAAAACTTGAGTGAGAACTTGGATAGTTAAAAGGTGACTTGTTGGAATTGGCATAAAATGGGTTTGATAGTGCGGCATGTAGTAGGAGATGATGCATTTTCTTTGTCACATCTCATTCACATTTATTGTTTTTTACTTTTAGATCTACATTCATTGTTGAGTTATATAACAAAAATAAGCGCTTGTTTTAACCATATGGATTAACTGGAGTAACTACTCCTTGAATGCAAATAAAAGGTAAGAGGCCAAATGAAAAATGAAGACCTACTGCTTTTTACATCTTGGATACTTTAAGACACACAAAGTCGAATTTCGGAACCCACTTTTATTAGACATCTTCCCAACCATAAAAACGAACATGAGACTATAAGCACGGCCTAAAAGAATTACCTAGTAATGAGATACATAGCATACCCTGAGCATAACCATAACATCAAAATCAAAATCAAACCATTTAAACATGGATTGAAGAACTGCAAATCATAATACATGCCAACATCAAGATTCGGAGTTAATGGAAACTAAGCATAACCATAATGCCAACATCAAACCATTTAAACATAAAAAATTCACACCACCCAATCGTATCATAATTCACAATCCATATCATGTAAACACCCCAATCACCAATTGCTTCATATATCAAAAGATAAACATCACATGAGGGTTGGATCTGTTTCAGTGGTCAGATTCATGAGATGTTGTCTTTTTCTAAATATATGAATATTCATGAGTCAGTCATTTTTATATGGTAAAAGGTCAATACACGTTGTATTTGAGTCTAATATGCCTTTGCACCAAAAAAAAAGAAGTTCAATACACGTTTTATACTAGCAATTAATAGGAAAGAGGCCAGGGACGAAATTTGGGTGCAAAGTTGGTTAGAATGTGACAAAAATGCATGGTCCTTTACCTTTTTGACCCTAAAAATAATAAAAGTCGTGCACAGGCTAGGGTAGCATATCCTCAACGATTTAAGACTTTTGTTCTTGGCTGGCTTGATATCACTTGAGGGTTTACATCACGTTATTGTAAACTAATAAACGAGAGAGTGTTATTCTCTTTGAGATCAACCAGTATGAGTGCTCTTTCATTTTTTCATTTCTCTTCATGCTACTTGTGCTTAGTTGTGGCGTTGTTTCAGTTATGCTTATCTAATCAAAACTCTGATGATGTATTATGCATCAAAGAAGAGAGGCAAGCACTTCTCCAGTTTAAACACCATCTCATTGACGAAGGAGACCGGCTTTTTTCTTGGGTTGATGAGAAGAATGATTGCTGCAAATGGGCGGGTATTATTTGTGATAACATGACTGGTCATGTTCATCAGATTCATCTTCGTGCACTTGAAGGCCATGGTCAGTTTGTCTCACAAAAAGAACTCGCAGAAGCCTCAAAGCAAAAGTTGAAAGGGGATTTAAGTCCATCCTTATTGAATCTCAAGCAACTAAAGCATTTGGACTTGAGCTGCAATAATTTTGGAGGAATCCAACTTCCTGAATTCATTGGTTCTCTTGGAAACTTGAGGTATCTTAACCTCTCGAGTTCCAATTTTAGTGGAATTATCCCTCCTCAATATTGGATGATAATCCATTAATCCATGTTTAGCGGTCATAATGTAATTAGTAGTTTATGTATTTAGAGTCGAGTTTGTTAAGTTTATAAGTTTAGGGGTCTAGAGTGTCAATAACAAAGTTAATAACCGTTTTATAGTTATGGCGGTTATAGAAGTTAGTTAGTTATTAGTTACAGAATTCGGTTATTGGTGAAGGGTCATGATGGTTCACAAGAACCTACTGGAAACCTATAAACAGAAGTGTCCATGTATTGTAAACTTTTAACAGAATTCATTATATACAAAAGCGTGAGTTTGTGTGTCATGTGTTTTGTTCAATAGTTATGTTTGATTCGATACATAAAAGATCCAGACGGGACTAAAAATTGGTACCAGAGCATCAGAAGTTCGAATCAAACCCCGTGTTTCAGTTTGTGTTTCATCAGAGATTCAAGAAGAGTACGTTTTGCAGATTGCAAGAAACAAAACAGGAAACACCAGAGAGAAGAAAATTTGATCAGAAGTATCAAGTTGAGAATGATTCAGGGAATAGTTTATGAGAAGAGAAGGTTGATAGTACTAACGTAAAAGATCCAAAGAGTGGTTGATTGTAACGCCCCGACCCGACAAGGGTAAAGGAATCACAAGTAATGGTGTCATATCAAAGCAAACATAAATATCCAAAAGAAATCTTGACATAAATGCGGAATAATTTAAGTCAAAACGACTTCAATACATAGGTCTCAGCGGAAAAATAAACTCCAACAAAATATCTGAATAATAAGTCTTAAATGGCATCATAAGATCAAAGCTAAATAATCTCTAAGGTAAGTCCACTCATGCACTCATCCCAAAGCAAAACTCAGCTTCCAATGCTTAGATACCTGCCGCGGAAGAAAAGGAAAGTGCGGCTGAGCTTCAAAAGTCCAGTGAACAGATATGAAAGCAAAGCGAATACTAAACGATATCGAATATGAAATATAATAAACGGAAGATAGCAAAATCATAATCATTTTCAAAGTATAAATCAGAATTTCAAATAAAGTTTATAGTTAACTACCACGGCCGAAACAAATATCGGATCATAATCATATTCTCATAAGGCAACATTTCTCGTAAGGCAACATTTCTCAAGGCAACATTTCAAGGCAACATTTGTAGGGGAGACCTACCAGAGTTATGAAGGAAGTGCATGCACGCAGCATCAATCATCAGATAACATATAACAGATAACTGATAACAGATCTAGGATGCATCCATACGCCCCTTCCTACATATACAAAATATGCTCCACCATCCAGGAGCGTGGCAGAACATCACTCTACTGCCCTAGAGTCATATCAGAAGTGCATCATTGATACGGACATGGAACCCCCATGACTAGTGAAATATTTGGCTCGGGTTTCAAACTATCTTAGGTCAAATCGAAATGTCATAAGCGACAGATCATATTTTATCAGAAGGTTATTCATATTTTCAAAATCAGAGTCTTCATATCATATAGTTCAAAATCAGATATTTCATAATTCAAAAATCAGAGTTCAGATAAGCAACAGCTCAAACAAAACAGAATGGGTTCATAGCAAAGGCTTAGGAAACCCTAATAGAAAAGCTAACGAAAGAAAACGTTAAAAGGAACCTTTTTGAAAAGGTCGAATATCTGTACCTTATTCCAAAGCAAATGATCGAAAAAGCAGAAATACGGAAAGCAAAGGATTACTCCTTCTTCACAGAACCTATACACATTAACGGTCGTCCATGTTATTTATGATTCCAGAATCGTCGAAATGATCTTTTAACATTTGGTATTTATACTTAGTGTATTCAGTGATCTTCATACTTTAGGATTTTATGATTAAATGAGACTTAAGTGTTTTATAATTAATATCGTGGATTAAGGTTCATTATGTCATTTATTAAAGTTTAGGGTTACATGTGAAAATAGTTTAAACGTCATAACTCACACATGAAATAACGAATTAATATAATTAGCTTCAAACCCTAATCGACTCTCATTATGTTCTAGGGTTTTCTCCTTCTTTTAATATCACATTAAAATGCATTTACTTTTCATGTTACGTCTTTTAATGACTCGCTACTTAACCTAACACCTTCATGTCTTAACCATACGTTACTTATATATATGTTATACTTCAACTTTTATTCCCATGCACGTTTATGATTTTATGTGACACACAAATTACTTATTATCCGGATTAAATACACATTTACACACACACGCCATAGCTTCGACTAGATATGACCACGTACTACGTTTACATATCTACAAGCTCACTTGACTTATAAAACACACGCATGATACACAAACCATTTAGGGTTCGGTTCACACTTCAAACTAGGGTTTAGGTTTACATGACCTTTACTTATTAAACACACATTCAAAACTCTTATATGGTTCGGTTTATAGGTTTTACGCAAACCCTAGCTCCCTACGTACTTTACATATTCAAGTTACCATGTTTATATCCTGGCCGAATTAATTCCAAGTGGTTCGGTTCTCATATACATGTGGTTCGGTTCTCATATACTCGACCTAACCATGGTCCGATTCAATAATACTTATTACGTAACATACTCTTAAATACTTATAAGGTTCAAGTCATATGGTTTGTTCTTGTTGGTTTTATACGGCTCGACACAAGGAAAAGAAAACACAAGTAGACTAAAACAAACATGATACAATAAAGGTTAACGTAAGGTGTAACGAAAGAAAGACGAGAAAACATTTATACCTTAGCTTGTTGAAGCAAAAATCTCAACACCAAGGTTATAGGTATTCGGCCGAATGGAACAAAAGAAAATAAGCAACAAAACTAGGGTTTCAATCTTGTGTTTATGTGTTGTATTTATAGCTAGAAACATTTTAGGTTTAAGGCTTTGAGGAGTGGTGTGGGCTTCGGCTTGGTCCAACCGAAACAAACAAACGCCCACCTTGGGCTCCTTGGACTCTCGGCTTGGCAAAAAGAAACGAGCCAAAGTGGTTTCCCAAATAACGAAAACAAGGTCCAACTAATCGGCCCAACACTTTAGCGAGGCGTTTAAATCTTCGTCGTATATAATCGATCACGTACACGTATTAGTTAAGTTTTAATTACTCGTAAGTTAGGTTTTAATTTCGTTAAATGAATATAAATGTCTTTTACGTATTTTATAAATTTTCGTTTTCAAGGGTATTTTAGTCTTTATTCATGTTTTAGATTTTCAGGTTTTACATTGATAGTGCTGTTGTAAAAGATCCAGAGAGACCGATTGATTCAGGGAATCAATCAAGAGAAGAGAAGAAACCGTGCGCATACCGGTTAATCAAGAAGAGAGAAAGATAGTGAAGAGATTGATTCAGGGAATCAATCAAGACCGATCAGAGAAGATCAAAAGAGACAAATTCGATTCAGAAAAGTCGAATAGAGAAGAGAATATAGAAGAGATAGATTACAGCAAGGAATAAGAGTAGAACTTGACAACGCAGAGAAGAGATAGAAACGGATCAGGGATCAGTTAATTTAGAGAAAGAGAAGAAATTTGATCAGGGATCAAATTTGGAGAATTGAAGAACAAAGAAAAGTTGTGAAGAAATCAACACCAAGTTTTTGAAGAAAACAAGAAAGCAACAAGAAGATTGAAGGAAAAAGGAATGAGAAAACTTGAGGCTATGGAGTCGCGAACAGGAAAGAGAACCAAAAGAAGAAAAGAGAACTTTACCAGTTGCGTTGTGTTACAACATCAGAGAGGAATAGTGAAAGGGCTACCACAAGTGGACTGCGAAGAAAAGAACATTGACCGGAAGAAGAAAGCAAGCAAAATTGTATCAAAAGATATTTGGAAGAATTGGTTCTATAGAAAAGATGATATGGCTCTTAGACATCATGAAGGATAGGCAAATAGCAAAGGAGAATAAATGGAAGGCAATTGCTATGAATCTGGGATTCCATAGCAGCCTTAAAGTAAACTTAAAAGAAGATTGTTGTTGATAAACAAGATCCTGGAAGTATGGAAGAACAGAAGCGATGACATATGCTGTTAAGAATGAAGATTGTATGAAGTCATCAAAGATTGTATTTGAAGACAAAGATCGAGTTGAAGACGTGAAGATGTTGAAGACACGGATTAATGAATTAGGGAGGAATATTGGATGATAATCCATTAATCCATGTTTAGGGGTCATAATGTAATTAGTAGTTTATGTATTTAGAGTCGAGTTTGTTAAGTTTATAAGTTTAGGGGTCTAGAGTGTCAATAACAAAGTTAATAACCGTTTTATAGTTATGGCGGTTATAGAAGTTAGTTAGTTATTAGTTACAGAATTCGGTTATTGGTGAAGGGTCATGATGGTTCACAAGAACCTATTGGAAACCTATAAACAGAAGTGTCCATGTATTGTAAACTTTTAACAGAATTCATTATATACAAAAGCGTGAGTTTGTGTGTCATGTGTTTTGTTCAATAGTTATGTTTGATTCGATACATAAAAGATCCAGACGGGACTAACACTCAGTTGGGTAATATTTCAAAATTGCACACCCTTTGTTTAGGAAGTTTTCAAGATTGGCGGGGTGAAATCACAAGGGTGATGAATATGGAGTGGTTGTCAAATCTCCGTTTGTTGCGCCACCTGGATATGAGTTGGGTAGACCTCAGCAAAGCAATGGACTGGTTTCAGGTGATCAACACACTCCCTTCTTTGGCCGAACTTCATTTTTTTAACAGTTATCTCTTGGATGTACATCCCCATGTTCCTACTCTTAATATCACATCCCTTCTTTTGCTTGATCTTTCTCACAATAAATTTATTGATCATAGTGTCGTGCCACAATGGATATTAAGTATAACTAGTCTTGTTTCTTTAGATTTAAGTGGGTGTTATTTTAATGGCCTTATTCCTATTAGTAGTGCTCATAGCTTCCGTAACTTGACTTCTCTTAAGTGGTTTCATGTTCCTGGGAACACTTTCATGAATTCTTCATCAGTATTAAAAGAGTTGTCTAGTGGTATTGGTAGCAATCTAATTTCGTTAGATATTAGTCAGTGTGATATATCGAGTACAGCTCTTGATTCCCTTCACAACAGCTCTTGATTCCCTTCACAACTTGACTTCTCTTCTTAGCCTTGACCTGTCAATTAATCAGCTTACCAGCATAATACCTAAATCATTGGGTAACCTTTGTAATTTGAGAGACATTGATTTGTCATCAAACAATTTTCAAAACAGTAGTTTAACATCTCTTCTTGAAAGTTTTCTTGAATGCAAATCACCTCGTTTGGAGTCCTTATCCATATCCAGCTCTGGACTTTCTGGTCATCTACCGAATCAACTTGGACAACTCATGCATATGAAGCACCTAGTTCTATCTGAGAATCAAATTTCTGGTCCTATTCCATTATGGATTGGAAGATTATCAGTGTTGGAGGTTTTATATCTTTATGATAACCAACTAAATGGCAGTCTTCCTGACTCAATTGGACGATTGTCATTGTTGAAAATGTTGGATCTTTCATATAACCAATTTCATGGCAGTCTTCCTGACTCAATTGGACGATTGTCATTGTTGAAAAGGTTGGATCTTTCATATAACCAATTTAATGGCAGCCTTCCTAATAGCCTTGGTCAACTTTCAAAGTTGGAGGAATTAAGATTTTCTTCCAATTTTCTGACCGGTGTCGTAACAGAAACCCACTTTGTCAAACTAGTGCGCTTGAAAGTTCTAGCTGGAGGAGGAAGCAACTTAATCCTAAGGCTGCGCCTTGCAAACTGGATTCCTCGTTTCCAGTTGCAGAGATTATTTTTGAACTCTTGGAGCTTAGGGCCTCAATTTCCATCATGGCTTCAATCACAGAGGGATTTAGAATATTTGGGAATAAGCAACACAAACATTTCTTCACCCATACCTGAGTCATTTTGGAGATCATTCCCCAATCTAGTGTCTCTAGATATGTCAAAAAATCAGATGAAAGGTACGTTAAATCTGTCGGGTATCCCTGCACTTAACTCACTCGACTTAAGCTCTAACAGGTTAGGGGGAAATTACCTGATATCTTAAAGGGTTCAATTCGAAATGTTTTGGATCTATCAGATAATTTATTAGTTGGATCGGTACATCATTTATTGTGTTCGGATGGTGTGAAAGCAAAAAATATGCTTAATTTAGAAAATAACCGTTTGTCGGGTGTCATTCCTGAGTCTTTGGGAAAAGTGGCAGAGTTTGGCTTACTTAAACTTGGAAAATAATAACTTTTCCGGTGGTATTCCAAGAACATTGGGTCGTATGCGTAAAATAGAATCACTGATCATGCGTGGGAACAAGCTAGAAGGGACATTACCTGCTTCTCTAATGAACCTGACCCATTTAGAGATCCTTGATCTTAGTGGAAATGAACTTGCTGGAAGCATTCCATCTTGGGTTGGGACAAAAATTTCTTCTTTGAGACTTCTCAACCTTAGATCCAACAAGTTTGTTGGAAAGATTCCACACGAGGTTTGTTATCTTACACGTATTCAAATATTGGATCTTTCGAATAACAAGCTGATGGGCGATATTCCAAAATGCTTCAACAACTTTAGCGTCCTTTCTGGGAAAGAAACTATTTCAGATGATAATTTTATTATCTATGCAATTAGCAAAACAGTTTTCTTTAGCGTTCCATTGGTGATGAAGGGACACGAGTACATGTACAACAGTATTCTTAAACTCATGAGGTTTTTAGACCTTTCAAATAACAAACTTGTTGGCCACATTCCAAGTGAGCTAACAACCCTCATCAAGTTAAAATCGTTGAATTTATCGAGGAATCATTTGATTGGAAGGATCCCGGAGAAGATTGGAGACTTGAAAGAACTTGAATCTTTTGATTTGTCACTTAACAAGCTTTCAGGGGAGCTTCCTATGAGCTTGTCAAGCTTGCACTCGCTGAATAGCTTCAACGTGTCTTACAACAATTTGACTGGAAAAATCCCATCAAGTACTCAACTTCAGAGCTTAAATGAGTCGTGCTTTGTCGGAAACAAACTTTGTGGAGATCCCCTCACCGAGCGTTGTCCAAGAGTTGAAGCACCTGATACAGATAGTGAGGAAGATGATGGATCAGATGGAGAGAATTGGGGCTTGATTATTAGTGTACTGTCTGGATTCATTGTTGGTTTTTGGGTCATTCTGGCTCCTCTGATAGTGAGCAGGTCATGGAGGATTGCATATTTCCGTTTCTTGAATGTCGTCCTCAGGTATATGGTTTATGATGTTATGCATAAAATGTTTTCCAGGTGATCAAAAGTGTGGTCATGTTGTAACTATGAAGTACTGTTCTAGTAAAGTTGTAAGCTTGTATTCGAGAAGACTTTTTTTATTTTGAATAATTATTTTAGTTGTTATGATAATGTTTTTTCTTTGATCTAGATTTATGTACAACTAAAGGATCTATTATTTGCTATATGCAGATTAGAAAATATATAAACACAGATCCACATCTGATCACGTTTGATTCCAACTCGACCCGTTCACAACCCGGCCATAAGCAATACAAAATATGCTTATACACACTCGATTAAAGTCCACTCTTGGCATCGAAAATTCACATCAGTCAAGTTTTATCTTTATGTTATTTGTTCTTTCTTTCTTTATATCTAATAAAAACTACAATGTTAACAATTTTAAGCATTTTTCTCACAGTGGAAAGTCAAAGTTGATCCATGGTTGATCAAAGGTAATACTCCCTCCGTCCCATTTTATAAGTCCACCTTTGAAAAGTCAAAGTCTTTTTCTTTTAAGTTTGACCATAATTATTTTTTTTCGTGTTATATAATACTTGATACAAAATATATAAGTTGATTTGTGTTTTAAATTTATTTTCATTTGTATATTTTTCATCAAGTATTATATAACACAAAAAAAGATAATTACAGTCAAACTCTTAAGAAAAAGACTTTGACTTTTCATAAATGGACTTATAAAATGGGACGGAGGTAGTATGATGCAAGATGCAGTCACTGTCAATAATAATTAACATGCTGTAGTACCGGGCTAAAGCAAATTCCACATCATGGGTATTTAATTGTTACCATCCTTAGCACAACAGAGGAAGGACCCTCGTTTCACAAAACGGAGCAAAGTATTTCATTTTTCAGTCCAATCTTAAAAAAAGTATTGGATCCTGTCTAAAAATAAAACACCCATTTCGGGTTTGATCAATTTTCCACTAACTCCTAGTTTGACCAGTTAAAAAATGTTAAGTGACTATAATACCCTCAGCATGGTAATGAAAACGACTAGAAAACCACCATTGGAGCTTTAGTCCAATTGGTGAAACTCTCGTGCAGGAGTCAATAGACCTGGGTTCGAGTCCCACCCTTGTCCTAAAGTTCTCAATATAGTACCATCCCGCCACCGCAAATGCTCAGATTGACTAGTCAACGAGGGGCCTATTGGAGAAAATGGTCGGGGTTCAAAGCCCACATCCTGATAAGTACAGTCATTAGGACATGTGCTCATTGCCTGGGGCCGGGTCATTGGGGGAGGGTCCGGTTGGCATCCTTAGGATGCATGGGGCCAGGGTGATCCCACCGTTCTTCACCTTTTGGAGAAAACGACTAGAAAACCATTTATTCATTCTTTCTTTTTCTTTTTCTTTTTCTTATACCTCATGGCAGAAACTCGTTCTTCCTCGATACCTCTCCTTCTCTGATCTTTTTTGGGATTTTGTAGATATGGTTTTAGTGTCTTGTATGTGGGTTTTCTCACACAAATTGATTTGTAGGTTTTGAATGGTTTATGATATGTTTTTAATGGTGATGATGATTTAGTATAATCATTCAAGAAATATGGTGTTTGAATAGTGTGGATCGTATGTGGTTCATAAGCTTCATTTTGTTTATGGAGATGGTGTTTGACTAAATCATCTGGTCACAATACTAAGCAGTAAGCAATTGTGAAGTATGGCAGTCGAAGTGGGTGTCAAATGACAACAATCAAACTAGCGGTCAATGAAAAATTGGACTAAACCCGCAACGGGTTTTTATTTTGGACTGAACCCGATTCTTTTTTAAAAATTGGACTGAAAATGAAATACCCGATAACTGTGTAGTTTTCGTGTATACATATTTAAATGAGTAGATGCCGGTTCAAAAACTGTGTGAAGCAGGGGGATGTTAAAGAATAACCCAATTTCCCCAAACATATCCATTATTGGGCCTAATTTCATCAGGAAAAGAATCGTAGATTTGGACCTTGCCTAGTACCCTAGCAATCTATCATTAAATACCCATGCAAATCACAGTTTATTCATATTCATTTTGTGTATCATATTTTGGTCTAATCCTTTCTCCCATCAGAACTTGTCGTTTCTTTTTTGCATCACAAACATCACAATGGAAGATTTTGTATAGACATGTTGCTGCCTATTTGCAGCCATACTTATATATAGACAATCATGTCTCTAATGTCAAGTCATTACTTTCTACCACATAAATGTTAGAACAATGTAAATCCCGTAGGTGATATGTTTCATTCATACAATATTTATAAAGGTGAACATATAAAAACCCTAATGGACTCAACCCCACATACCGGACTTGGGCCTATTAATCTATCATCTAATACTCCCCCGCAGTTCGAGCGGCTTGTGAAAAACTAGAAGGGGGGGGGGGGGTTGAATAGTTTTGCCGATTTTAAGTTGGTTTCAAAAAAATTAGATTCGTTAATATGTGAGATCTTACGGATGTAGAGAAAGTATAGATCTAATGATAAAGCAAGTAAATAAAGTAAAGCAAAGGGATAGAAAAGACACAACCGATGTATAGTGGTTCGGCTACAAGGACACCTTCCTTGCCCTACTCCACTCCCCGAATCACCTACTCGAGAGTTCAAGCACTATGTCAACAAACTCCTTCACTTGGCGGAGAATCCTTCAGAACGTTGCTTACACTTTTTCCGGTACAAAGCTAAATACCGAGTCCGTAACACGGTGGACCAAACCAACATGACTATTACACAACAAATATGTGAAATATCAAATACAAGATCTTCGCTACAGAAATCTTGCGGAGTGACAAATCAATCAATGACCCCTTGCTTGGATGACTTGTAGAATGCTCGTGATCTCGCCTTAGAGAAGGACCTATATGAGGATCACAATAGAAAGAAAGAAGAACAACTCTCTAGATCAAGTGATCTATATGTTAGAAGAGAATGAGAGTGTTTGAGAGATTTAGTAAGAAGAGGGGTGAGTTAGAATGAAGAAATGGCTCTCTATTTATAGGCAAATTTCTCCTCTGTTCCACGGATCCCACGGATCCCTCCCACTTGGGATCCGTCTAGTGTAATCCTAGGGATCCGTAGGATGCTCCTCTTTGTCCATAGGTTTTTTGGTTATGGGTCATGGGTTATGGGTTGGTCCATGGGTTTTCTTTAGATTCAATGTATCTAAGTATACATTGTATCTAGCCAACTTGGGTATGGGTTATGATCCATGGGTTATGGTCCATGAGTTATGGTTTTTACCCATCCTAATAAACTATTACAACAAATGCTTAATTACTACATTTTTGTATTTAAATGGCTATATGTAAATGCTTTACAAAAATACCATGTATCCTTATAATTATACTTAAGATAACATTATATTTGTTATCAACAAAACACAAAGAGATCGCAAAATATTAATAAACGTTTTTACGGTTTATTTGTATTAACAATCTCCCCCTTTTTGTTGATGACAAAACATAATGTTATGATGAGTAAAACTTAAGAATAGATGTAAGTTTTGAAAGCCCCTAAGTTTTACTTCTTCTCCCCCTTTTTGTCGAAACAAAAAGTTAACCATTGGAAGAAATAAACGTGTGGAAAAATAAGTCCACGTATTGCTAACTCCCCCTTGACGGTAGCTCCCCCTAGTTTGGGGCGTCAAGTGAAGAAAAATAAAAGTCCTACAAAAAGAAAGGTTAGTAACATGTGATATAGTGATCGAAACACGTCAAGCTTAACTCACACAAGCTAGCCACTTGTGACTAACCGTAAGAAACTTAAAACGGCTCGGAAACTGACCAATAATAAGAAGTGTAGTATGTGGGTAACTCAAACGTGTTAGGTTTGAGCACCGAGATCGTTCCGAACGAGGGTTGAATGGAATTTCCAACTCACGCCTCGATTATCGGGATTCGAATGAGAAAAGGGGATAATATGGTATTATCTAAACTACGGGATAAGGAAAGTAACATGGAAATGAAATCTATGGGAAATCCTAAGAATTAAGGCAAACTACGCAATTCTACACTAAAACGCATAATCGGGATTAAAACAAAACGCGAATAAAAAGCAAGAACGTCTAATCTAGATCCTAAAAATAACCTAAAATTATTTTTACTCTAAAAATGATATTAGAAAACTATTTATGAATTAAAACTATTTTTTAGGATTTTTCTTGATTTTATAAAAATTAAAAACTAATAATTAACTTTAAAAATAAAACTAATTATCTAAAAATTATCAAAACCAAGGGGAAAATTATGAAATCACTTTTCAAAAATCTAAAATATCACAAAAGACTTTTCAAAACTATTTTTGTATTTTTCAGATTAATTTCCTATTTTCTATGAATTTAATACTATTTAAATCTAATTTAAATTATGAAAAATACCAAATAAAAGGAGAAAAATAAGGAAAAATATTTTTTATGCTTTTTATATTTATCTTAAACTGGAAAAAATGAAAAATTATTTTTTTGGAACTTTTTCTCAATTAATTGCAATAAAAGCTATTAAAAATTGATTAAAATCTACTTTTAATAATGAAAAATACTAAACAGTGTCTAAAAATTATGAAAACTTCAGGGAAATTCTAAAATATTATTCTAAAGCAGAGAAAAATATAAAAACTAGGGCTTAAGTGGAAGAAATAAGGGCTGCAATGTAAAATGGTATGGAATAAGCACTAAAGATTAAGCAAATAAGCTCTAAATAGCACCAACCCAATACAGAAGCTAGTTAACACTAAATCTACTCTAAAGCAACTTATGCAAGCTAATCCTAACAACTAAACAGTGATCTACCAAGGATTAAGCTAACTGATATTTTAAGCTAAACAGGAAACATGTCTCTACTTTAAGTTGCTACATCACTTATCCAATAAGCTAACAGGAAAACAAAAGGTATAGTTCTCAAGAAAACCAACTAGAGATTGCAAATCCAAATTTACAGCTCATTAGGACCAGTAATGAAGAAGTTATAGAGCAAAGCAAAATGTCGCTAATGGACGATTCTAACGATGCAGAACGATGCAAGGGAAGCTAGTTTGAGCTTATCTATAAGCTTATCAGAAAAGCTAAAAGGCAAAACAGATATAGGGTCTTGAAGACCACCTGGAAAACTACAAATGTGCCAAATCTTAGACCCTAGTTAGCTGAAATGAAGATAGTGCAAGGCCTGCACTTTTGCAAAACTGACTCATGACCTGATTTTGACTTTGATGAGATTTAGATTAAAATGTAGGACTGATGATGAAATAATATGATGATATGAAAGCAATGCAAGCTTACTAATCAGATTGTACACCTCTATGCTACATTATACCAACTGATTCCAACAGTTTGGAGAGTAATGGCAGTTTCAAACAAGTTTTGACTAATGGTGCAAATGGTAACAAAATAATGACAGGAAAGTATGCAATAACTGAAACAAAACCTAGACTAACTGATCTACTGCAACAATTTGACCTCTAGAACAGATTTATCAGGCAATCCAAACAGTCCTTTAACATGAACCAATGACATTTAAAACATATCCTTCACTAAAAGCGCATTGAAAAGATTTGAAATAGACCAAATGACATTAAACTCATCTAACTAACACATTGAGATCAAAATTTAAACTCAAAACTGCTATGACTATTCCATTTGACTTTTATTGACTTTTGCAAAAACATGAGATTAAGCTTAAGTATAACCACCACTGGCTCACATAAGCTTGCAAAAGCTTATGTGAGCTACCAAGAACAGAAATCAATGATCCTTAAACACTGAAAAGCTTTGAAATCAGATTTGAGAAGAAAATGGGTAAATAAGAGATTTGCATTAACAAAATAAGATTACAAAGCTTGACTTGAAATTACAATCTTTAAACTACTGAAAACATGTAATAGTGACATGAAATAAAGAGGTCAAAATTCCTCTAAGACTTAAGGAATTGGACGATTTGATCTTGTGAATGAGATGGGTATATATAGCTGAGCTTGAGCCTGCTTGGATTCCTTTCAGAAGATACTAGAGGTCTTATCACAGCCACACATTCATTGTCTTGTCACCTTGACCAATCACAAAGCTCCATTTGTCCATGTAAGGTGTCGTATCCAATGGAATGCTTCCATTTGGCCACGTAGGCAGCTATCTGACAGGTTAGTGATTCTAGAAGCTAAGATAGATCCTTAGTACTATGTTGGGTGTTTGGGAGGTGGTGAATTGGTGGTGTTTGGTTGGGGAAGAAGCAGGTTTAAGTTTTGGGCGCGTTTGGGTTGAGTTGGGATATTTAATATTAATTTGACTTGGGTGGTGGGTTTTGACCAGGGTCCAATGAGAGATACGGGTTGGATGGTTTAATAGTGTGGCCGGGTTTTGTCTAGGATTGGGCCAGGCAAAGGATTTTGAGATTGGGCCGTGAGTTATATGTATTGGATTGGACAAATGGATTTATTAATGGACTAATATTAAACCAAAGGTAACCATAGGGACCAATGTTGTAAAAGTTGAAATTCCAAGGACTAAAAGTGCAACTTCTGAAAGTATCTTCAAAGACCATTCTTGACAATCTTTAAATAGACCAGGGACTGAATTTGTAAGTTTTGATACTTCAAGGGCCATTTCGACAAATCTTTGAAACTTGAGGGGTCAGTTCTGACATTTCTTCAAACTTTGATCAAATCTTCACAAATCATCCTCAGAGATTAGAAATCTTCATAAATGCATAATTCGACCTTCCGCCCAGCTTAAGCTCTCTTAATCTCTCGCTCGGATTTACGTCGATTTGGTACCTTTTGCGTGTTTTTACATATCCATACCTGCGCAAGCACAAACTCAAGAAAACCACAAATATTAGCAATAAACGGCTTTTTCTTGGTTATTTTGGGTCAGTTTTGATAAAGAAAAGGTATGTGTTTTAGCACATACCAAAATACCCCAGACGAGACCATTGCCGTGTCCTCACGCAATGCAATCAACTCACGCTTCTAAAACCAAGGATTTCAATCTCTTTCTACTAAACCTATGAAGAAGTAGCAAAGATTCCTCAAAAGAGATTAAGAAAGCCTTAATTCTAAAAACGCCCCGTTTACCTTTTAATTCACATGTAGATATAACGATTAAGCACATTCCGATTATGAATGACGGTTTGTTGAACTTTCATGTCGATCAATAACTCCAACATTTTTCAAACGACACGTTAGGATCACGGAGTAGAAAACACAACACAGCGTGAAGTGACCATACGGATAGAATACATCGTCCTGATTTTTCACAAGTTCCCAAACTAAGCGTAAAACCGAAATCATTGTTACAAATGATTCTAGATGCTAACACTACCCATGGAAGTTACTTATGTAATTACCTTTGGCTCCCATTTTCCTATTTCCTCTAGAATTTTTTATTTTTGTGAGAAATGAATTTCTTCAAGTTCTCGTTTCGATAACTTTTATTCTGATAAAGATACAAAGCTAAGTCGATAATTAGTTATCCGTCTTCTCTCGAGAACCATTGTCGTAAAAATGAGGTCCACATCAAGGAATTTTTATTCACTAACTTTTGACTTTTTCATTTTCATTTTTCTTCATTTTTCAACATCAATTTTTTTTTTATTGCACTTATACCTTTACTTATATGAGCTGTGAACCACGGAGCTTCACGGGGTAATTCCAAGACTATAGGCTTCATGAAATGAGGATCCCTGCTGGCTAGGCTAAGACCTCACTCAATCCTGGCTAAAGATCCAAGGGTCCGATCTCGACACCGCAGCTCACAACTCTACTTATTACTTTATCACTTATCACATATTACCGATTACTTTATTTATTACGGATCCTTGATGTGTACCCAATTTTTAAAACAAAGATTCTTTTAAGAAGATAAAAAACTAACTATCGCCAAAAACTCGACATCTCTAATTATTTAGACAGATATGGGGTGAAACAATTTTGTGGGAACAAAAAGCCATAAGTACCTTCGATGGGCTCTAAAGAGAACCAACTACTCCACGCTTAGCATCTAAACTCATAAGTAACTCTATCATTTCTCGATCTCTGCAAATTTAAAATCCCAAATAATGAGATCCGCAGATGCTTAGCCGATAATTTTTAAGATTACCTATGGTTAAGGGAACAAGCTAGGGCTCAACACGCCCGGTCAAGTCGAAATTCTATTCCTACCCTCACCGTGAAAGTCAACAAGGTGCCAAAACATATATTAACTTAGCAAATGCTTCGTCTAATGAAATAAAGTTATGCATATTTAAAATCACTCAGGGAAACTTGCAAAATCTTGGCCTTGTGAGCTAGAATTCGCATTTTATAGCTTCTTATCTAAGAGACTAGCAAACTTTTCAATAAAAAAGACTTAACAAAAGCTTACAAAAATTTTTAACGTTTTCACATTTTTGCACAATTTTTCATTTTTAAGGAAAAACGGGGTTACGAGAGTACACGACAGAAAATAAAGCAAGTGCGGTCAAATCAAATCGAAGATTTCCCTACCCCGAACTAGAACGAAACATTATCCTCAATGTTTAAAGCAAGGGTATCACGAAAATCTAAAAGCCGTTTATTAAGTATGCTAGAAGATAAGCGTTAGTCGATAAGATTAGGATATCGGATTTCCATCAGCATCGATCATGAAACTCGAGTAGAAAATGACAAACTTCGAAAGCACGAGTCTTCATATCGGGAAAATCCTACACATAACATCACAAACAACCAAACACGAGAAATCGAAGAGGCAGACCCCTTCGCGTCACTTATTAGAAAATAGAAAGAAGATAGATGGATAAGCATGGGGTGCCTCCCACGAAGCGCTACTGTTTTTCTTAAACGAGTCGCTAGCCTGACTCGTCCCCGAATTCATTTGTCCTTGGGGAAGAAAGTGGCAGAGATACCAGGGTCAAAAACGGTGTCCTCATTCCCGAAAGAATGAGACTGGGTGGGTTGGGTGGAGAAGAAAATGGGTGGATAAGGCATATCATGTAAGAAGGATCCATCATCCGGTGGTTTTTGGGCGACGAAGGGATGACGGATCAACATGAGAAAACTCCAAGAAAGACGGGAGCTCATGGTAAAAGATAAGAGGTTTAGGCTCACAAATGAAGGCATCCATCCGAGGATCCTTATCTCCAGAAATGATTTTAACAAAAGGCTCATCAATGCATATCCCGGGTTTAAAGATTTTGTCTTCACATGCGGGCTCAACGGGATACGTGATGGTGGACTCATCAAAAGAAGGGGAGTCAAGAGAACCATCAAGAACAACTATATCCCCATCGGGATCATGCACAACACCCTCAATACCCGGTGGTATTGGTTCATTCGTCGAATTATCGGAAATATCGTTCAAAACCTTGCTCATATCAACCTCGAAGTAGAATCGCTCAAGAATCGGATGATAAACATCATCAATAGTGGGATTGCCACTAATCTCTTCATCAAATCGGAAAGTCTCAAGCTCGGGTAAGAAATCACTATCTTTAACGGAGATAGGATGCGAACTTGAATTATCGTTTAAGGCTTCAATCTTAGAAATGAGAAGATAAACATTCGACAATGTTTGACGTAGTGCTTCATCCTCGATCTCAATATTATCGGGCTCAATCTCTTCTTCTTCTGGCTCAAAATCATTTACTTCTTCTATATGGACGGGCTCAGAAGGTAAATCGTCGACGAAATCGATGTCTCCATAAGAATCATCATCGGAATCGGAGAACATCTCATCATGATCGTTAGAAATATCAAGAGAAGGCTCATCACAAATATCAACAACAACCCCAGACTCTCTTGGGATTGGGATAAGGGCCTCAGCACTAGACGATTCCGTTTCCGGAATAATACTAAGATGCTCATCCCCCATTATGAGAGAGTCAACGGGTTCAACAATGTTTGAAGAAATAGAATCTTCGACCTCTTCCAAAATGACGTCACTTCTCTCAACCGGCGTGAGTGAAGGGGAAGAGTCGGAAATGAGAAGCTCAGAAATGAGAGATGGATAAGAATCCGGAGGTGGGACAAGTGGTGTGCTCTTAGAGCTAGCAAGTTCCACCGCTTCCGTTGTGGTCTCTGGTTCTTTCTGTTGAGAAATCGTTTTAAGCTCATAATTTCGTTCTGTTTTGTTGTAACTCGACAAACTTGTAATAGCGAATCGTGAAAGAGAAGGATCGATTCTAGAATTCTTCGGATTAGAGTCGAGAGTACAAACGGGAATCACCTCGGGTTCAGAAATATGTTTCATCTCCCTCACCGGAGAGGGAGTAGGAATTGAGGGTTCATCAAGCTTACATTTCAAAATTTTTGGTAATGCCTCAAGTTTTTCAATGTTGTTAAGAAAAGCACGATGTTCAAAGAAATCGTCTCCGTGACCCTCGGTGGGTTCTTCGGGTAGCTCTGGAATAGTGTGATCGTCTTCCATAACTTGAACGGGTTCCTCATTAACACATTGCCGAGCTTGAATGCGGCTTAATAAGGTTTGAAGCATGCTTTCAATGTGGTTTTGACGTCGCTCAAATCTTTTTTCAAAATCGATGGAAGCGTCATCGATAACCCTGGTGGGTTCTTCAAAAGGGCGACACATACAAGATTCGCGATAAAATCCACACCCTTTTCAAAAACAACGTTCACAAAGTGAATCATCTCTTAATAGATCTCTACAATTAAAGCAATAGGGTTGAAAGAAATTTTGAGACTCCATGAGAATTAATCATAAAAGAGGGATAAGAGGAAAGAATTATCAAATCAGAGGGTAAAGAAGAATATTTTTGGGTTTTGAGAAAACATATTTTGAAAAGGAAAATCTTTTGGGTTTTAGAAAAGATATATTTACAAAAACGACGGTAACTTCACTCAGGGAAGGATCTTCAAATGCACACGATTCGAGACGGAATACGAAAACTCGCTACAAGCCCTCCCCGGCAGCGGCGCCAAAAATTGATATAGTGATCGAAACACGTCAAGCTTAACTCACACAAGCTAGCCACTTGTGACTAACCGTAAGAAACTTAAAACGGCTCGGAAACTGACCAATAATAAGAAGTGTAGTATGTGGGTAACTCAAACGTGTTAGGTTTGAGCACCGAGATCGTTCCGAACGAGGGTTGAATGGAATTTCCAACTCACGTCTCGATTATCGGAATTTGAATGAGAAAAGGGGATAATATGGTATTATCTAAACTACGGGATAAGGAAAGTAACATGGAAATGAAATCTATGGGAAATCCTAAGAATTAAGGCAAACTACGCAATTCTACACTAAAACGCAAATACGGGATTAAAACAAAACGCGAATAAAAAGCAAGAACGTCTAATCTAGATCCTAAAAATAACCTAAAATTATTTTTACTCTAAAAATGATATTAGAAAACTATTTATGAATTAAAACTATTTTTTAGGATTTTTCTTGATTTTATAAAAATTAAAAACTACTGTAATAATTAACTTTAAAAATAAAACTAATTATCTAAAAATTATCAAAACCAAGGGGAAAATTATGAAATCACTTTTAAAAAATCTAAAATATCACAAAAGACTTTTCAAAACTATTTTTGTATTTTTCAGATTAATTTCCTATTTTCTATGAATTTAATACTATTTAAATCTAATTTAAATTATGAAAAATACCAAATAAAAGGAGAAAAATAAGGAAAAATATTTTTTATGCTTTTTATATTTATCTTAAACTGGAAAAAATGAAAAATTATTTTTTTGGAACTTTTTCTCAATTAATTGCAATAAAAGCTATTAAAAATTGATTAAAATCTACTTTTAATAATGAAAAATACTAAACAGTGTCTAAAAATTATGAAAACTTCAGGGAAATTCTAAAATATTATTCTAAAGCAGAGAAAAATATAAAAACTAGGGCTTAAGTGGAAGAAATAAGGGCTGCAATGTAAAATGGTATGGAATAAGCACTAAAGATTAAGCAAATAAGCTCTAAATAGCACCAACCCAATACAGAAGCTAGTTAACACTAAATATACTCTAAAGCAACTTATGCAAGCTAATCCTAACAACTAAACAGTGATCTACCAAGGATTAAGCTAACTGATATTTTAAGCTAAACAGGAAACATGTCTCTACTTTAAGTCGCTACATCACTTATCCAATAAGCTAACAGGAAAACAAAAGGTATAGTTCTCAAGACAACCAACTAGAGATTGCAAATCCAAATTTACAGCTCATTAGGACTAGTATTGAAGAAATTAGAGAGCAAAACAAAATGTCGCTAATGGACGATTCTAACGATGCGAATAGGGAAGCTAGTTTGAGCTTATCTATAAGCTTATCAGAAAAGCTAAAAGGCAAAACAGATATAGGGTCTTGAAGACCACCTGGAAAACTACAAATGTGCCAAATCTTAGACCCTAGTTAGCTGAAATGAAGATAGTGCAAGGCCTGCACTTTTTGCAAAAAACTGACTCATGACCTGATTTTGACTTTGATGAGATTTAGATTAAAATGTAGGACTGATGATGAAATAATATGATGATATGAAAGCAATGCAAGCTTACTAATCAGATTGTACACCTCTATGCTACATTATACCAACTGATTCCAACAGTTTGGAGAGTAATGGCAGTTTCAAACAAGTTTTGACTAATGGTGCAAATGGTAACAAAATAATGACAGGAAAGTATGCAATAAGCGAAACAAAACCTAGACTAACTGATCTCGCAACAATTTGACCTCTAGAACAGATTTATCAGGCAATCCAAACAGTCCTTTAACATGAACCAATGACATTTAAAACATATCCTTCACTAAAACTCGCATTGAAAAGATTTGAAATAGACCAAATGACATTAAACTCATCTAACTAACACATTGAGATCAGAATTTAAACTCAAAACTGCTATGACTATTCCATTTGACTTTTATTGACTTTTGCAAAAACATGAGATTAAGCTTAAGTATAACCACCACAGGCTCACATAAGCTTGCAAAAGCTTATGTGAGCTACCAAGAATAGAAATCAATGATCCTTAAACACTGAAAAGCTTTGAAATCAGATTTGAGAAGAAAATGGGTAAATAAGAGATTTGCATTAACAAAATAAGATTACAAAGCTTGACTTGAAATTACAATCTTTAAACTACTGAAAACATGTAATAGTGACATGAAATAAAGAGGTCAAAATTCCTCTAAGACTTAAGGAATTGGACGATTTGATCTTGTGAATGAGATGGGTATATATAGCTGAGCTTGAGCACCTTGGATTCCTTTGAAAGATACTAGAGGTCTTATCACAGCCACACATTCATTGTCTTGTCACCTTGACCAATCACAAAGCTCCATTTGTCCATGTGAGGTGTCGTATCCAATGGAATGCTTCCATTTGGCCACGTAGGCAGCTATCTGACAGGTCAGTGATTCTAGAAGCTAAGATAGATCCTTAGTACTATGTTGGGTGTTTGGGAGGTGGTGAATTGGTGGTGTTTGGTTGGGGAAGAAGCAGGTTTAAGGTTTGGGCGCGTTTGGGTTGAGTTGGGATATTTAATATTAATTTGACTTGGGTGGTGGGTTTTGACCAGGGTCCAATGAGAGATACGGGTTGGATGGTTTAATAGTGTGGCCGGGTTTTGTCTAGGATTGGGCCAGGCAAAGGATTTTGAGATTGGGCCGTGAGTTATATGTATTGGATTGGACAAATGGATTTATTAATGGACTAATATTAAACCAAAGGTAACCATAGGGACCAATGTTGTAAAAGTTGAAATTCCAAGGACTAAAAGTGCAACTTCTGAAAGTATCTTCAAAGACCATTCTTGACAATCTTTAAATAGACCAGGGACTGAATTTGTAAGTTTTGATACTTCAAGGGCCATTTCTGACAAATGCTGAAACTTGAGGGGCCATTTCTGACATTTCTTCAAACTTTGATCAAATCTTCACAAATCATCCTCAGAGATTAGAAATCTTCATAAATGCATAATTCTACCTTCGGCCCGGCTTAAGCTCTCTTAATCTCTAGTGTTCTCGATTACGTCGATTTGGTACCTTTTTGTGTGTTTTTACATATCCATACCTGCACAAGCACAAACTCAAGAAAACCACAAATATTAGCAATAAACGGCTTTTTCTTGGTTATTTTGGGTCAGTTTTGATAAAGAAAAGGTATGTGTTTTAGCACATACCAACATGCTTAAATAATCTTGTGATTGCCGAGAATCAAGATTGGGAGCCAAGGTATGTAAACAAGGCCTTGTAATAAAACAACAAATTGTAGTGGTATTTATGCCACCTACAAGCATGTAAAAATAAGAACAAGACTTGTTCTTGAAAATGACTTCAAAAGAAAAGTACTAAAAATAGAAAATAGTAGTAGTGATTCCTTCCATGCTTGCATAAGGTTATGGATGGATGTTTGGATGTGTAATGGTATTGATGCGATCAAGGATGAGGTTGACTATGAATCGCATTTCTTCCCTAACTTCTATTCCAATTTCCCTAGTGGATTGGCAATGTTCACAATTTAGGTGATGTGGGTAATGAGTATGGAAATCTTCCGGTTTGTTTTGATTTGTGAGTTGCGGAAGTTGTGGTGGAAAAATAGGAAAATACGGATCAAAGTCCAGAATGATTGGAAGTGGTGGTGGGAAAGAACCTAGATGTTCTTGTAGTTTAATGGGAGCTAAAGGTGGTGACGTTTCAAGATCATTGAATATTGTGTTTGGAGAAGTTGGAGGTGTCAAAAGGCTAATGCTTTTTGCTTTGGTTGTGGATATCTTGTTGGAGTCGTAAGGAGTTCCAAAAGAGTGATTTTAGGTGGTGAATGATTTGGTGATGAAGTTGGTGCACTCGTTGGTGATGAAGGAGGTGCTATAATGGAAGCATCTTGTGGTGAGTTAGTTGATGGTGATGAGCCATATGATGATGGTTTTCCTAAGCAACAAGATCGGATGTTAATCCGTGCGGATATCCTAGAGTTTGATTTTGGTATTTTGGAAGGTGGAAGTACAAAGGTTTGGGTTTCATGGAGATGGTTTGTACTAGGTGATTCATCTAAAGGATTTGTGGATGACATGGTGTATCTTGTTTGTAAGAATGAGATGGATTATGCAAGCATTTTGGGAGTTCTATATATAGAAAAACAAAGCATTGTAATGAATACTTGACCCAAAATGTGGATTAAAATCTAATGATTAGATATGAATTTAAGGCATGTGATCATGAGAACACAAGCATTAAAGAGCATACTCCCAAAAATAAAATAAATGTGGATTTTTCATCCAAAGTGAGAAAAATATAAGGTAAAAGCGACTTGTCTCACGGATCCCATGGATCCTTCCCTTGAGGGATCCGTCCAGCATGAAAGCTGGGATCCGTGGGTCTGGTGATTCAGGCAGCACAAAATTTTCCTTTTGGAAAATTTTTGCCTAGTGTGTGCCTATATGCAAACTATTTGGAGTTGCGGTTATCTCGACCCCTAAAAGAAAATAGAAAATAAACTAGAAGTAGAAAAACATCCTATTGAGATAACCTGAAAACACATATTTAGTACATGAGTATGTAATTTAGTGTTATCAATGCTCCTAATTCATTGTTGCTTAAATGAATGTACCGGAAAACACATATTAGTTATGTGTCCCCTTTAGCATTCAAAAGACATGAGATGCAATGAAAGCGGGTTTTTACTTTGTATTAATAATGAAAAAGCGATTTGTCCTAGACGTGAGAAATTGCTTTTGTGAAATTGATCTGGGAATGTATCATCCTTTTAGAAAGCATTTTGAAAAGAGTTTTTGATGAGTGTGTAAATACTCATCATTTTTAGTCAATATAAACTGCAAAATCATCTGAAAACACTAAAAAATGAATCAAAATGATGAAAATATCACAAATCAGTGTTTTATGTGTTTTAAATGCAAAAATATCAAAATCGGATGAAAAATGTATCAAATTTGCAAAATTGGCAGTTTTAGTCCCTCAAGTTTTAAAAGTTGTCAAATCTAGTCCCTGGAATTCAAAATGTGAAGTTTTGTCATTCAAGGTCCCTGAAATATTTTAAGTTATCAAAAATGATCCTTGAATGATTCTTTGGTCAATTGGCAAGAAAGGTCCCTAAACTTTGCAAAATTGCAAATATAGTCCTTGGACATTTTAAAATAGAATTTAATGCAAATAGGGTCCTTGCACTATCAATGATTGTCATTTTTGGTCCTTGTTATAAGTTTGGAAAATTGGCATTTTCAGTCCTCATGTTTGAATAAATTGCATTTGTGGTCCTTGTATACTATTAAACCAAATGGACCCTTGTTTTAATATCAAGCCCAAACCCTTTTACATATCCAAGCCCATAACCCGGTCCTTTTACCCATCCAACCCGTTTACCCAACTCCCAACCCGACCAACCCACGTTTAATAATTAAAACCAAGCCACCATTGGCGCGTTTTCTTCCCCTCCCAATGTATCACGATCACTCAACTAGCCCATCCCCCCAGCTCACCTTCATCTCCCCTTGTCCCCCCACCTCATCACAACTCCAAGAAACATTAAATGCCTCTTCACCCCTTCACTCAACCCCTCAACTGGCTAACACGCTTTGGCGCCAAAAATCAATCCAACGGCCATAATCACTCCAACTCATCCAATGGTCAAAGAAATTGGTGGGATATGCTCAGAAAGTCAAGGGGAAGCAAGTGGTATAAAAAAAAGAAGAGAGAAGCTTGAAGGGGAGTTAGCTAGTTTTAATTTTCTCTAAAAATGTCGTTCTTTAATTAAGTGTTTTAGTTCTAGTTTAAATGATGTAATTTCAGCTTATTAGCATCACATTTATGATAAATCACCTTTGTAATATGATTTTGAGTTTTCAATCCAAGTTTAGATAAATTTCATGTTTCATGTTACTGTTGCATATTTAAGTCTCAACTTTTTATGTTTAAGCTTCTAATTAGCTTCTTTGTAAGCTCAAACAAGTGTACTTAAGATTTATATAGCTTTTGATGAGCTTTGGAATCATTTTCAAGCAAGTTTGTGAAAAAGTCAACAAAAGTCAACTGGTGATGATTCTTGGGTCAGAAATGGAAAATGGTGATGCTAAGGTTGCTTTGGGTTGTATTAGAGTAGGTTAGAGTAGTATTTGGGTCCGGTTTAGCTGTGGCACCAACTGGATAGTGGTTAGTACTTTTCTCATTTCCAAATTTCAAGTCATAATGCAGTTTCTATTGGTACTTGTATCTGTGATCACCATCGGATTAGACCTGTTTATATAGTTGTAATAAGGTCATATTAGCTCATTTTGATCTTTGGTGCAAGTGGTTCAGTGACTAGCTTGTTGTTATTTGCTTATGTTTATAAGTGGTGTTTGGTTAGTTTGCACAATATGTCTTAGAGGAGTTTGTAATGGTTAATATCTGTTTGGTCATTCTTGTTTAGTCCTATTGAGCTCATTTGAGTCAATTTCATATGCCTGCAAGATCTCTTAGTCAAAATCGTTTGCCATCTGTCACTTACAGCAAAGCTGTTGGATTTTGCATAGTCAAAAGCTCATTTCATGTTTAAAATACATAGGTCTAGCTTACATCAGTGTTATTTCATCATTATACACCTATTTCAGTCTTTAAATCTTGATCAAACCTCAACTTAGTCAACATTTTGATTTTGTGAAAAAGTCAAATTGTGCAAAAGTGGTTTTGAGCCCACTGAGAAGGATTTTTCATTTGCTCATTTCCAAGCCTATTTAAGTGAATCCTGTAGCTTTTTAATATTCTGTTGGTCTACTTTCTTATGGTTATTTTTATAAATTTTTGTCAATTTTTTATAGCCTTCAAAACAGCTTGTCAAAGTGATGCCAAGTGCAGGGCACTTAGCTTCTGACGATGATTGTCTGAGACCTTGCAGATCTAGCCCAGAGTTCACATTAGCTCAGCAAGGGCTGGTCTTGGGTTTATTGGTTCTTGGCCAGGTCCTCTAGAAGTTCCAATTCCTGTTTTCATGTTTCTAGCTTATTTAGGTGCTTATATTCTAGCTTAAAGTTGCCCCAGTCAACATTTTTAGCCATTAAGCTCATACTCATCAAATCTATTGCCTTGGCAATCCAGAGGTTATGGGGTGTTGTTTTTAGTTGCTTTAGGGTTATTTTAGCTTGTTCAAGCTTCAGTACGGTTTAATGCTTGTTTGGTCCATCTAGCTTATTCAAAGTGCTCATTTTTAAGCACTTCCCACATCAGTTGCTTAATCCTCCAAACAAGACCCTGTTTTTCCAATTTTCCTAGCTTCCTAATATTGTTTTAAGCATTTCCTGAATTTTTCAGATTTTTCCTAGCTTGTTTGGTATTTTTCTACATTTTATCTAGTTTTTAAGTATTTTTAATTAGCTTTAAATACAAATAATTAAGAAAAGTCTCAAAAAAATAATTTTTCATTTTTATTAAGTTTAGATAAATATAAATAGCCTAAAAAGTATTTTTCCATAATTTTCTTAGTTTAAAAGTATTTTTTAGCATTTTAATTAGTTTTAAATAGTATTAAATTAATAATAAATATATAAAAAGTGTGAAAAATATATTTTCTGTTTTAAAATTAGTTTTATCATATTTTAGATTTTTCTAAGTCTTAATTTTATTTTTCTAGCTTTATTTCATATTTTCTTGTATTATAAGCTAATATTAAATAGTTAAAATTAGTTTTTAATTAATAATAATTAATTAAATAGTTGTAAAAATAATTTTCTTTTTCTAATAATTTTCTTATATATTTAGGATTGTAAAAATGTATTTTCTATATCCGTAGGTATTTTCCTTCTTTATTTGCACGTTTTATTTTGTACGTTAACATAGTTTTTAATTTAAACGTAAGTTTTAGGTTTTAAACGTTCATCACTTTAAATATAGTGATAGCGTTTATTTAATATATTTTATCTTTTTAATTTTCTTAATTTGTATTTAAGTCTTATTTATTACCTTTTTCAGTAGTGTAATTATCTATCCAAATCTTTTCTGATCACTATCATTAGTGATCATTCTACCGTCTGATCAAGTGTTTACACACCATTGAGTCTCCGTGGGACATAACGACCTGGGAATTCACTGTATTCTCTGGACTTCATTGCATTTGGTTCCGAGCTGTTTTAAGTCTGTTTGACTTGACGGTTCGGGCGGATCAAACAAGCGGGGAGGCTTTAGCGTGTGTTTAGCCATTTTCGAACCATTCTTGCACATACCCATCTTTTGTAAAAGTTTTTGTAAAGTTATCAGAAAATCCAAAAATATTTTCATCCTTTGTTTTTATTATCATGTTTTTCAAAAATACCAAAAATATTCCTCTTTACCCTCTTACCCTTTTTGATTCTTTATTCCTTTACCCTCTATCCATTTGATTCTACCTTCTCCTATTCTCATGGAATCGTTTATTCCTTGTGTCGGTTGTGGTGAGCCTCTTTATGGTTCACCTGCCATAATTGTGCGTGTTAATAGGTGGTAATGATATTCAAAACGGGAGTTGTTTGTTTTGTGGTTCGAGGAATTCATTTGATTATGATCCTAATCGGAACTCATTTAACGACCCCTCAAACTTTTCCAACTACCCACCACAGCCCGACTTTTCTAACTACTGTGAGTATTGTGGAGGTCCTCACCCGAGTTTTGAGTGTCAAACGGGGAACATGCTTGTCTATGAGCATAATCCTTGTAACAATTATGACTACTCTTATCATGACCAACCTCCACAGTACCAAACGATTCAAACACAACCTCTGCAAATTTCTCAAGAACTTCTCCAAAATTGTCTCGATACACTCAAAGATTTAAAAGAATTGCTTAAAGAAGAGTCTCGTCGAAAACGTATGTCAAGAACAAGCAGCTAGAGTAAGCTCCCAATATTGGAAACCTCTCGTGTAATGCGATTATGGCGACGCGGCGACGACGATGATTTTGATGAGGAATCTACGACTCAGTGGCAATCCCACTCCCATTTCGAGCCTTTCATTTCCGACTCTTCCCCTTCACTCACGCCGGTTGAGAGAAGTGAATCTCTTATGGAAGAGGTCGATGATCCTATTTCTTTGAAATTCTTTGATTCCGAAGACTCTCTCATAATGGAGGATGATCATCTCCAGACTATTTCGAAACGGAATCATCAAGTGTTGAGGATCTTGTCCCAATCCCAAGTGAGTCTGAGGATATATCTGATAGTGATTGGGATTTGCATGTTTGTGATTCTCTCGACATTTGAGGTTACTTCGGGATTTTCTCAAATCCTCTTTTGAATTTAATAATGACTATACTTTTGCGAAGTAAATCTCTTTCGATGAAATGTCTGATTCCGATACAGAGACCATCACGGAAGTGGTGGAAATTGCTAGCTCTCAGAGCACACCACTTGTCCCACCTCTCAGTATTCTATCTTCTCTCCTCCATCATGTGATGATGATTTTATCCTCACTAATGAGATTCATGATCCAAAAATCATGAATTCCCATTCTGATAATGAGGAGTTAGTCATGATCATTATCATAATTCTCCTTCTTTTCTTCACCTACCCGGTGACTTCCTCTCTTCTTCACTCCTTCGGGAGTGAGGACACTATCTTTGACCTCGGCATTTTCATTTATCATCTGTGAGCCGGGTCTTTCTCTCTATATCTCATCGGTGTGGAACTTTCACATGCTTCAATGTTTATCCAAACATCTTGAATGAAAGTCCGATGGAGATTGTTTCTTCCACTTACTTCCCCATGAACAAATGAATTCGGGGTCGAGTCAAGCTAGCGACTCGGTAATCAAAAACAGTAGCATGCCATATGGTTTTCACCCATATTTCTGACTTCTTTCTATTTTCTACCACCCTAGTGTGGGGTTGCCCACATGTTTATATATATAAGTATCTAAAAAAAAAAATCTTTATAAATAAAGGCCGTAGTATTTCCCTTTACGTTTTTGTTTTGCATAACCGGGTACTTTGAATATTGAGGGCAATATTCATTTCTAAGAATAATGTGGGGAATTCTCACGAATTTCATATATTATCTACCCAATTCCCCCGTTTTTGGCCAAATTTTTTTTTGGAGTAAGTGTTTTACACTTTCTCAATTGGTTATCAGTCCGCCATGTTTGATAAACGAAAGGATTGGCTAATCCAGGAGCAAACGGCTCTTGGTAAAGATTTCTCAAATCCGTTTATATGGCTTGCAATTTGCCCAAAATTGTATGGTATTCAACTCACCATATCCTAAAAGTGAAGAGTTGGCTAGCCCGCAAGTTTATGGCTTGTGGTAAAGGCGTGGAAAAGCCATAATTGGTAATCGACTCACCAAAGATAATATTGATAATTTATCTAAGAGTTGGCTAGTCCAGAAAGGTACGGCTTCTGGTAAAGACAAAATCAAATCCGTTGAAAGCCGGTGGTTTGCTCAAAATCACATGGTTATCGGTGTACCATGGTTCTTACTTGAACTGAAACATTTGGCTACTCCGGAAGTAATGGCTTTTGGTAAAGAGTTTTTAAAATCCATTAAAGTTCAAATCATTGCTAGGGACTAGCAATATCTCAGTGTGGGGGATTGATGAGTGTGTAAATACTCATCATTTTAGTCAATATAAACTGCAAAATCATCGAAAACACTCAAAATGCATCAAAATGATGAAAATATCACAAATCAGTGTTTTATGTGTTTTAAATGCAAAAATATCAAAATCGGATGAAAAATGTATCAAATTTTCAAAATTGGCAGTTTTAGTCCCTCAAGTTTTAAAAGTTGTCAAATCTAGTCCCCGGAATTCAAAAATGTGAAGTTTTGTCATTCAAGGTCCCTGAAATATTTTAAGTTATCAAAAATGATCCTTGAATGATTCTTTGGTCAATTGGCAAGAAAGGTCCCTAAACTTTGCAAAATTGCAAATATAGTCCTTGGACATTTTAAAATAGAATTTAATGCAAATAGGGTCCTTGCACTATCAATGATTGTCATTTTTGGTCCTTGTTATAAGTTTGGAAAATTGGCATTTTCAGTCCTCATGTTTGAATAAATTGCATTTGTGGTCCTTGTATACTATTAAACCAAATGGACCCTTGTTTTAATATCAAGCCCAAACCCTTTTACATATCCAAGCCCATAACCCGGTCCTTTTACCCATCCAACCCGTTTACCCAACTCCCAACCCGACCAACCCACGTTTAATAATTAAAACCAAACCACCATTGGCGCTTTTCTTCCCTCCCAACTCTATCACCGATCACTCAACTAGCCCATCCCCCACCACCTTCATCTCCCCTTGTCCCCCCACCTCATCACAACTCCAAGAAACATTAAATGCCTCTTCACCCCTTCACTAACCCCTCAATCTGGCTAACACGCTTTGGCCAAAATCAATCCAACGGCCATAATCACTCCAACTCATCCAATGGTCAAAGAAATTGGTGGGATATGCTCGAAAGTCAAGGGAAGCAAGTGGTATAAAAAAAAGAAGAGAGAAGCTTGAAGGGGAGTTAGCTAGTTTTAATTTTCTCTAAAAATGTCGTTTTTTAATTAAGTGTTTTAGTTCTAGTTTAAATGATGTAATTTCAGCTTATTAGCATCACATTTATGATAAATCACCTTTGTAATATGATTTTGAGTTTTCAATCCAAGTTTAGATAAATTTCATGTTTCATGTTACTGTTGCATATTTAAGTCTCAACTTTTTATGTTTAAGCTTCTAATTAGCTTCTTTGTAAGCTCAAACAAGTGTACTTAAGATTTATATAGCTTTTGATGAGCTTTGGAATCATTTTCAAGCAAGTTTGTGAAAAAGTCAACAAAAGTCAACTGGTGATGATTCTTGGGTCAGAAATGGAAAATGGTGATGCTAAGGTTGCTTTGGGTTGTATTAGAGTAGGTTAGAGTAGTATTTGGTCGGTTTAGCTGTGGCACCAACCTGGATAGTGGTTAGTACTTTTCTCATTTCCAAATTTCAAGTCATAATGCGCTTCTATTGGTACTTGTATCATGTGATCACCATCCGATTAGACCTGTTTATATAGTTGTAATAAGGTCATATTAGCTCATTTTGATCTTTGGTGCAAGTGTTCAGTGACTAGCTTGTTGTTATTTGCTTATCAGTTTATAAGTGGTGTTTGGTTAGGTCACTGCAATATGTCTTAGAGGAGTTTGTAATGGTTAATATCTGTTTGGTCATTCTTGTTTAGTCCTATTGAGCTCATTTGAGTCAATTTCATATGCCTGCAAGATCTCTTAGTCAAAATCGTTTGCCATCTGTCTTCTACAAAAACTGTTGGATTTTTGCATAGTCAAAAGCTCATTTCATGTTTAAAATACATAGGTCTAGCTTACATCAGTGTTATTTCATCATTATACACCTATTTCAGTCTTTAAATCTTGATCAAACCTCAACTTAGTCAACATTTTGATTTTGTGAAAAAGTCAAATTGTGCAAAAGTGGTTTTGAGCCCACTGAGAAGGATTTTTCATTTGCTCATTTCCAAGCCTATTTAAGTGAATCATGTAGCTTTTTAATATTCTGTTGGTCTACTTTCTTATGGTTATTTTTATAAATTTTGTCAATTTTTATAGCCTTCAAAACAAGCTTGTCAAAGTGATGCCAAGTGCCTGTGCAGGGCACTTAGCCTCACAAAGATGATTGTGCAGACCTTGCAAATCTAGCCCAGAGTTCACCTTAGCTCAGCAAGGGCTGGTCTTGGGTTTATTGGTTCTTGGCCAGGTCCTCTAGAAGTTCCAATTCCTGTTTTCATGTTTCTAGCTTATTTAGGTGCTTATATTCTAGCTTAAAGTTGCCCCCAGTCACTGTTTTTAGCCATTAAGCTCATACTCATCAAATCTATTGCACTGGCAATCCAGAGGTTATGGGGTGTTGTTTTTAGTTGCTTTAGGGTTGTTTTAGCTTGTTCAAGCTTCAGACATTTAATGCTTGTTTGGTCCATCTAGCTTATTCAAAGTGCTCATTTTTAAGCACTTCCCACATCAGTTGCTTAATCCTCCAAACAAGACCCTATTTTTCCAATTTTCCTAGCTTCCTAATATTGTTTTAAGCATTTCCTGAATTTTTCAGATTTTTCCTAGCTTGTTTGGTATTTTTCTACATTTTATCTAGTTTTTAAGTATTTTTAATTAGCTTTAAATACAAATAATTAAGAAAAGTCTCAAAAAAATAATTTTTCATTTTTATTAAGTTTAGATAAATATAAATAGCCTAAAAAGTATTTTTCCATAATTTTCTTAGTTTAAAAAGTATTTTTTGGCATTTTAATTAGTTTTAAATAGTATTAAATTAATAATAAATATATAAAAAGTGTGAAAAATATATTTTCTGTTTTAAAATTAGTTTTATCATATTTTAGATTTTTCTAAGTCTTAATTTTATTTTTCTAGCTTTATTTCATATTTTCTTGTATTATAAGCTAATATTAAATAGTTAAAATTAGTTTTTAATTAATAATAATTAATTAAATAGTTGTAAAAATAATTTTCTTTTCTAATAATTTTCTTATATATTTAGGATTGTAAAAATGTATTTTCTATATCCGTAGGTATTTTCCTTCTTTATTTGCACGTTTATTTTGTATGCTAACATAGTTTTTAATTTAAACGTACGTTTTAGGTTTTAAACGTTCATCACTTTAAATATAGTGATAGCGTTTATTTAATATATTTTATCTTTTTAATTTTCTTAATTTGTATTTAAGTCGCTGTTATTTATTACCTTTTCAGTAGTGTAATTATTCCATCCAAATCTTTTCTGATCACTATCATTAGTGATCATTCTACCGTCTGATCAAGTGTTTACACACCATTGAGTCTCCGTGGGACATAACAACCCGGGAATTCACTGTATTCTCTGGACTTCATTGCATTTGGTTCCAGTGTTTTTAAGTCCGTTTGACTTGACGGTTCGGGACGTCTTTTCTTTGAAAATATGTATGTAGTTATGTGTTTGCAACTTGAGAAAAAAAATAAGAACACTATAAGTGGAAAACTTATCTTGGGTTTTGAAAATTCCCGTATTGTTTATAAGTTGTGCGTGAAATAGAGATCCTAGACTCAGAAAGAAGAAGGCTAGTGTTTACATACCTTGTAGAGTCAAATAAGTTACGACGTTTGTTCCATTAAACCAAGACCAAGACGAAGTAGGTTGAATTGTTCCCTCTTCAAAGGTTTGGTGAGGACGTCGGCTATGTTGTCTTCGAATGTTACCTTCTCAATAGAGATGTTCCCTTTTGAACATTGTCTCTTAAGAAGTGATGACGAATCTCTATATGCTTTGTGAGAGAATGTAATACCGGATTCTTGCTTAAGTCGATGGCACCTTTGTTGTTACATAGGATGGCTATGTCGCTTAGATGAATGTCGTAGTCGACTAACGCTTGTTTCATCCATAGTGCTAGTTGGCATGCTTTGCGTCGCGGAGACGTACTCGGTTCGTTGTTGATATTGCTAGTGCCGTTTGTTTCTTAGAAAACCAAGATGTTAAACAAAATCCCATGAAAGTACATACCCACTTGTACTTTTTCTATCAACGTAATCACCTGCATGGTCAGAATCTGCATATACAATTGTTTCTACTCCCGTGCCCTTAGGATACCATAATCCTAATTGTGTTGTACCCTTAATGTATCTAAATATCCTTTTTACGGCTTATAAGTGTGATGTTTTAGGGTCTTCTTGAAACCTAGTACATAAGCAAACACTAAACATGATATACGGCCTACTTGTCGTGAGGTAGAGAAGACTACCTATCATGCCACGGTATTTAGTATTATCGACGGATTCGCCGTCTTCATCTTTTGTGAGTTTGGTGTCGGATGACATTGGTGTCCTAATTGGTTTCGACTCTTCTAGACCGAATTTCTTTAACATCTCCTGTATGTATTTAGATTGATTAAAGAAGATACTATCTTCTACTTTTTTGATTTGTAGACCAAGAAAGAAACTAAGTTCTCCCATCATACTCATCTCGAACTCGTCATGCATGATTTTAGAGAAATCATCACACATGTCTTGACAAGTGGATCCGAATATAATACCATCTACATATATTTGCACTATGATTATATGTGACTCTCTTTTCTTAGTAAAAAGTATGTTGTCAACTAACCCCATGGTATAGTTGTGTTTAATTAAAAATGACTTGTGTCTATCATACCAAGATTTTGGAGCTTATTTAAGACCGTAAAGGGCTTTCTTTAATTTATACACATGTTTGGGTTTTTCAAAATTGATGAAGCCCGGAGGTTGAGCTACATATACTTCTTCATTAATGAAACCATTTAGAAAAGCTCTTTTGACATCCATTTGATAAAGCTTTAGATCATTAGCACAAGCATACGCCAGAAGTATTCTTATAGACTCTAATCTAGCCATGGGGCATAGGTCTCATCAAAGTCTATTCCTTCTTGTTGGTTATACCCTTGGGCAACGAGTCTAGCCTTGTTCCTAGACACTACCCCGTTTGCATCTAATTTGTTTTTATAAACCCATTTGGTTCCTATTATGGTTTGATTACTAGGTGGAGGGACAAGCGTCCAAACATCATTAGAAAAGAATTGATTTAGTTCTTCTTGCATAGCCATTATCCAACTCTCATCTTTTATGGCTTCTTGTGTATTCTTAGGTTCTATGGTTGAAACGAAACAAAACAAGCTACTTTGGTTTTGAACTTGAGACCTTAATGTTCGTTCATTTAGCTTTCCTATGACTTTATCTACGGGGTGATCTTTGGACTCTTTAATGTTTTATCATCATTTAAAGGTTCTACTTCTTCATTTATCTTTTTCTTTATTACTATAGCTTCACTTTCTACAATCTCGTCATCGACAAAGGTGGAGAGGGTTTGGGTGGACTTTCATCAAATTTCATATTTAATGACTCTTCTACCTTCATTGTTTCTTTGTTTAATATGACGTAAGCTTTGCTTTTGACTTAGTAACCTAGAAAGATTCCTTCGGTTGATTTAGGATCAAATTTTGTAAGGTAATCTTTAGTGTTAAGAATAAAACATTTTCTTCCAAAGACTCTAAAGTGATTTAATGTAGGCTTTTTGCCTCGGAGTAACCCATATGAAGTTTTTCCTAAGATTGGTCTAATTAAGACTCGATTGAGTATGTACGTTGAAGTATCAACGGCATTACGCCAAAACTTTTGAGGTATGGATTGTTCATTAAGCATGGTTGATGAGTGTCTAAATACTCATCATTTTTGTACAATCTAAACTGCAAAATCATCTGAAAACACTCAAAAATGCATCAAAATGATGAAAATATCACAAATCAGTGTTTTATGTGTTTTAAATGCAAAAGATCAAAATCGATGAAAAATGTATCAAGTTTGCAAAATTTTTAGTCCCCAAGTTTTAAAAGTTGTCAAATCTAGTCCCTGGAATCCAAAAATGTGGAATTTTATCATTCAAGGTCCCTGAAATATTCTAAGTTGTTAAAATGGTCCTTGAATGATTCTTTGGTCAAATGGCAGAAAAGGTCCTTAAACTTTGAAAAATGTCAAAATTAGTCCTTGGACTTATAAAAATGGAATTTATGCAAAAAGGGTCCTTGTACTATCAAAGTTTGTCAAGTTTGGTCCTTGTGATAAGTTTGGAAAAGTGTCATGTTCAGTCCCTCAAGTTTGGAGAATTTGCAAAATTGGTCTTGTGGTACTAAACCAAACCGGACACCCTTATCAATATCAAAGCCCAAATCCATATCACTTATCCAATTGCCCAAACCTTAGCCCAATCCCACATGAACCTTGACCTCGAGCTAGGTCAAATACATTTTGATCCTGACACAATCCATTTTGACCACCCGTTATTATTAAACCTCGGTCAAAACAAGTCAATGGCGCCAAAACCAAGGTTACTATTCATCTCCTTCACACACAAGTAAAACCAAAACCTAGCTGTTTGTTCACTTTTTCAAATCCACTTGCTCTATCATATCTCCCTTACCTTACCTTGTCCCCCTCCACTCCACATCTTCCAAATCCCATTAATATCAAAACACCGCTAAAGAAGAAGTTGGCGCCAAAATCTACACATGGACGAATGAGATGAATTGGAGAGATCCAATGGCTCAAAGGAGGTGGGAATGAATCAGAGGTCAACATAGAGTCCAAAAAGTCTATAAAGAGGAGCTGGGATGCATTGTATCAATATATCTAGTATAACTTAGTTCTTTAATGTCGTTTAGCTAAAATTCAATTTTCAGTGTATGTTTTAACTTAAAAGCTTTATATTTCAAGTTTTCCTTGTGTAATAAATCTTTTGTAAACATCAATTTCAGTTATAAGACTTGTTTTCATTCTATGCAAAATTTCCAATTTCAAAAATCTCATGTGAATCAATTGTTGTTGTAAGGTGTTATCTTGGACTAAATAAGCCACATAAGCTCCTAGATAGCTTCTAAAGCTATTAGTAACTGTTAAAATCAGTTTAGAATCAAAAAAGGAAAATTCACCAAAAATACAAATTAAATAGTTGAAAAATAAAAAATCCATTGGAAATGACATTCACAAATGGAGGGGTGAATTTTGGATGGCCTTGGGTTAGTGGCTTAGTGGTAAGCCTATAGGAGTGTTCTTGGTTCCTAGTTGTGATTTCAGTTGGATAGCTTTTGTAAGCCTTTTGTTCATTTTGCATTTCACCGCTTTAGTTGTTTAGTAGTTGTAATTTCTGTTTCTTAGTGTTCATTAGTTAGAGTTAAGTGTATTTAAACATAAAAATCAGTTGGTTGTTATTTTAAATTGGTAGTTTATAAAAATCTCATCTTGACAGTTAAAATAGCTTAAGTCTAAATTCTTAGTTTTATGTTGTTATCACTTTGGTTCATGTTATTTAGTCTTAATCAATGATTATATAAAGTCTGAATCAGTTTATGGTTTAAATTTGTGATTTGCTTTCAATACAGCAAATAAAGGCTTGTTTGGATTTGAGAAGTGAAACTGTGTTAGAGGTTGATAAAGTTTGTAATTGTTGTTATTTTGAGTCATACTTGGTCCTAACATCTCATTTAAACCATCAAAACCAGTCCTTATTCTTGAAAAGTCAAAATAATCTTTGATCTAATCTTTTGTTTCCACTGTTGGATTTTTATGATTCAAGATCATGATTTTGTACTCATAAGTTGTTAACATTGCTCAAATCAGTCTTATTACACCTTAAAACAACCTAAGTGTAGTAGTGATTCAAAGTTCATCTTGGTCAAACTTTTAGTTTTTCTTTAAAAGTCAAAATTTGCATTTAGGTCGCTTTTGATTAAAAAGATATTTTTAGTGTGAGTTTAATAGTAAGATTTAGCTTAAAATCTTTTGGGGTATTAAAGTTTAGTTGCTAAACCTAATTATTAGAAATAGTTCTCTTCTCTTTGAATCAGTTTTTAATAGCTTTTAACTAGCTTATTTTGAGTACTGCTTGAAAATGGTGCCCTATGCACAGTTGGGTGGTCCAACTTGATAAGCTCACATAGAGCTTATTAGTTGCTCAAATCTTGTGATTTTTGGTTCTTTGGGTAGTTGACCTAGCCTTCTTGAGGTCTCAAGCTTAGTTTTCCATTTTGAAGCTTAATAGCTAGGGCTGCACCTAGCTTCTTTTTTGTCCCAACACTCAAGATCAATCTTCAACTTGAGCTGAGCAAAGTGATCTGGCATCACTTTCACAAGCTCTTATAAAGCTCTACAGTTACCTATAGCTTTTGATCTTTGGCTCTTTTGAAAGCCAACCTAGCTAGTAGCTTGTTGACTCAAGGCTTGTTTTGAGCTTGTGAGCTTATTTCACTAGCTTATTTTGGCCTTGAAAAGTCCACAGATCGTTTGGTTATTCGTTTAGTTCAAGTGCTTATTGCTTATTTCTAGCTTATTAGTGTTTTATCTGTGTAATTTAGCTTTTTATAAGTAGCATTATCCTATTTGTAGCTTATTTAACTTGTGTTTCCAGTTTATAACTTTGTTTGAGCTTAAATTCACCAAAATAAGCTCTTAAGCCAACTGTTGGCTCATAAGCTTCTCAAATAGCTTATTTTTTATTTATAAAATCTTTGTGTTCATTAAAGTTTCATATTTTAAGTAGTTAAACAGTTTTCAAAGAAAATCCAGTAAAAACATCATTTTAAAAATATAGTTGTGTTTATTTAATAGTTATTAGCTTTTTGATTTTTCTTTTCATCTTATTAATAAGCAAATCTTGTTTTTATATTTTTCTTAGTTTTCTGTCACCTTAAGTTATTTTTTAGAAAAGTTTCATATTTTTCTCTTCTTTTTGAGTATTTATTAGAATTTTAAATAGTTAAAAAGTCTTAAATAATTAGTAATAAATATATAAAAAGTGTAAAAAATATATTTTTAGTTTTAAAATAAGTTTTATATTATTTTGGATTTTTCCAAATCATAATTTTATTTTTCTAGCCTTATTTTGTATTTTCTTCTATTTTAGGTCATTTTTAAATAGTTAAAATAGTTTTTAATTAATAATAATTAATTAAATAGTTGTAAAAATAATTTTCTTTTCTAATAATTTTCTTTTATTTTTAGGATTTCAAAAATGTCATTTTCATATTTTAGGTCTTTTATTTCTTAGATATCACTTTTTATTTTGTACGTTTACGTAGTTTTTAAACTTAATGATTTGTATTTGTTGTTCCATTGTTGTGCTTTCCAATTCTGTGTCCAAATACATTCCAATCAATCAAGAGTGTAATAAATTCATCAAAACCTTTACTTGATCACTATCCTAGTGATCATTCTATCATCTGATCAGTGTTTACACACCATGAGTCTCCTCCGTGGGACTTAACGACTCGGAATTCATTCTATTCTCCGTGACTTCATTGTATTTGTGTTTTAAGTTTTAAGCTTCTTACGGTTAGCCATTCACAAGTGGCTAGCTTGTGTGCATTTAGCAATTTATCAAATTTTACGCCACACGCAGAGGCCGTAAAGTGTTTTTAAGCATTTTCACCTGATTCTGCACATATACCACTTGTAAAATTTTTGTAAAGTTATGAAAATCAAAAAGTTTATTAACACTTTTCCTAAAGTGTTAACTACACTAAAAATATTTTCATTCTTTGATTTTACAAAATGTTTATCCAAAAATCCAAAAATATCCATCTTTACCCTCTCACATCTTTTGATTCTTCATCCCAAACCCTCTAAAACCATTTGATTCTTTCTATGTCTTATCCTCACCTTCTTGGTTGTCAATGGTGTGGTGGTCCTTATAATGGTGGAATTGCCCCGCTTGTAGCATGGGAAATCGAAACGGGTCCGCCTATAACCAGATCCCTATTCCTACCATACATAACCAATATTTATTCATCACGCACCACCGTGAGATCAGAGTTTACCAGTTGTGAAAGTAATGGTGGTTCACACTCAGCTTCGATTGTCAATCGTGAAACACGCTTGTCTATGAGCAGTTCCTCGATAACAATTATGACTACTACATCGATAACTCACAAATTAATACCACTCTTTATCATGAGTATTGGGAGAGTCCTCATCAGAGTTCTCGATTGTCAAACAAGAATCCATTTCAGAACAATTACGACTCTTCATATCATGACCAACCTCCACGTTATTTCAAGAGAATCGTGCACCACCAAATGGTATTACTTCCTCAAAATCTTATCCTTAATCTTTTGGATTTAGTGAAAGATTTGAAGGAATGTAAACATTCCCAAGATAATCCAAATGAGAAATCCATGGAAGTTTTTTGTTTAGTCAAGAGTTTATCATAAATTAGATTCCCAAATTGCCTTTGAAAAATCTATTAGGAATCAACCAAAAAGAAAAAGCACCAGATCTAGCTCTCGATTCCGCTTTCATTCCTCGATGACGAGGATGATGAAGATACTTGATATCCTACAATTTTATAAACGTTCATCAAGTTCATTCACTGAAACTCCACCATAAAAATCAGTGGAGAAAAGACTATGATGGAATACGCTAGGTGAAGAACAAATGGAAAGTATAAAACATATGTATGCTAGTCCTTCTAAACTCTCTCAGTCTGTTGTTATCACACCGACATTCACCACTCTCTAAAACACGGGGATGAGCTTTGACACTGTTCCCCGAAGGAATCTGACGAATTTATAAAGTCGAGTTTAGGACCTTGTCCCAACCGAGAGTCACAGGAATTTCATCATATGTGTGATTCTTCTTCCCTCTGAGTGTCACAAATGATCATTTTGAGACTTTCTCCTCCGATTTAGCGAAATCGTACTTATGGAGAGACATTGAGTATGTTGAGGCATCACTCTAATAGCCTCATCCTTTCTTGAGAGTCGGAGATGAATCCTCACTTTATATCAAATTACTCATGAAAGTGACGATGATCTCTTTGATTTCAAGTCGATCTTTGGAGAAACTAGAAATCTCCTATAATGATCATCCACTTTAAGCTTGTCCCATTTCTTTCCGACTTCTTCCGGCTTTTCTCTGTTCCATGATAAGATGACAAATTTGGAAGGAAGTCGATGATTTTCTTAGGATGAGCCTATTCCAACAAGGATTGACAATACGCATTTGATTCGAGGAGACATCCTCTTTCTTGAAAACTGTTGATTGAAGAACCGCTTCCTACTCTCTCCTGACATCTTATTGACAATCACCATATGTTTTCAAGTTTAAGCCAAAATGTCAAAAATGGTAATTTGCTTCACCATGAGGAATGGACTGGCATTGTGATGCATATCTTTATTCCATTCTTCACGGAGGGCGTGGTTACTCTTTCCCTTTTCTCTTTCGGAATGAGGACCATCTTTGACCTGCATCATCCTTATAGTTTCTACTATTAAAATACGTTGTGTCTGGCGTGTGGAACTTCGATGTTCATATATGTTTATTAACAT